>CM075873.1:8256073-9456073 GCA_038021265.1 Cyprinella venusta
CGCAAAAATGGAGGCTCTAGACCCTTCCAGAGCCGAGATATCGGATGTCAAAGTTTTGACCTGAAAAAAAAAACATAAGGGGTAACACTGTCGTTTTTGGCCGAAATTTTGACCCCCTCCTATCTTCTTGAAACTCTGGATTCTGACAGAGGGCCACGAGACTTCGACCAGCGTGCAAAAATGGAGGCTCTAGACCCTTCCAGAGCCGAGATATCGGATGTCAAAGTTTTGACCTGAAAAAAAAACATAAGGGGTAACACTGTCGTTTTTGGCCGAAATTTTGACCCCCTCCGATCTTCTTGAAACTCTGGATTCTGACAGAGGGCCACGAGACTTCGACCAGCGCGCAAAAATGGAGGCTCTAGACCCTTCCAGAGCCGAGATATTGGATGTCAAAGTTTTGACCTGAAAAAAAAACATAAGGGGTAACACTGTCGTTTTTGGCCGAAATTTTGACCCCCTCCGATCTTCTTGAAACTCTGGATTCTGACAGAGGGCCACGAGACTTCGACCAGCGCGCAAAAATGGAGGCTCTAGACCCTTCCAGAGCCGAGATATCGGATGTCAAAGTTTTGACCTGAAAAAAAAACATAAGGGGTAACACTGTCGTTTTTGGCCGAAATTTTGACCCCCTCCGATCTTCTTGAAACTCTGGATTCTGACAGAGGGCCACGAGACTTCGACCAGCGCGCAAAAATGGAGGCTCTAGACCCTTCCAGAGCCGAGATATTGGATGTCAAAGTTTTGACCTGAAAAAAAAACATAAGGGGTAACACTGTCGTTTTTGGCCGAAATTTTGACCCCCTCCGATCTTCTTGAAACTCTGGATTCTGACAGAGGGCCACGAGACTTCGACCAGCGCGCAAAAATGGAGGCTCTAGACCCTTCCAGAGCCGAGATATCGGATGTCAAAGTTTTGACCCGAAAAAAAAACATAAGGGGTAACACTGTCGTTTTTGGCCGAAATTTTGACCCCCTCCGATCTTCTTGAAACTCTGGATTCTGACAGAGGGCCACGAGACTTCGACCAGCGCGCAAAAATGGAGGCTCTAGACCCTTCCAGAGCCGAGATATTGGATGTCAAAGTTTTGACCTGAAAAAAAAACATAAGGGGTAACACTGTCGTTTTTGGCCGAAATTTTGACCCCCTCCGATCTTCTTGAAACTCTGGATTCTGACAGAGGGCCACGAGACTTCGACCAGCGCGCAAAAATGGAGGCTCTAGACCCTTCCAGAGCCGAGATATCGGATGTCAAAGTTTTGACCTGAAAAAAAAACATAAGGGGTAACACTGTCGTTTTTGGCCGAAATTTTGACCCACTCCGATCTTCTTGAAACTCTGGATTCTGACAGAGGGCCACGAGACTTCGACCAGCGCGCAAAAATGGAGGCTCTAGACCCTTCCAGAGCCGAGATATTGGATGTCAAAGTTTTGACCTGAAAAAAAAAAAAGGGGTAACACTGTCGTTTTTGGCCGAAATTTTGACCCCCTCCGATCTTCTTGAAACTCTGGATTCTGACAGAGGGCCACGAGACTTCGACCAGCGCGCAAAAATGGAGGCTCTAGACCCTTCCAGAGCCGAGATATTGGATGTCAAAGTTTTGACCTGAAAAAAAAACATAAGGGGTAACACTGTCGTTTTTGGCCGAAATTTTGACCCCCTCCGATCTTCTTGAAACTCTGGATTCTGACAGAGGGCCACGAGACTTCGACCAGCGCGCAAAAATGGAGGCTCTAGACCCTTCCAGAGCCGAGATATCGGATGTCAAAGTTTTGACCCGAAAAAAAAACATAAGGGGTAACACTGTCGTTTTTGGCCGAAATTTTGACCCCCTCCGATCTTCTTGAAACTCTGGATTCTGACAGAGGGCCACGAGACTTCGACCAGCGCGCAAAAATGGAGGCTCTAGACCCTTCCAGAGCCGAGATATCGGATGTCAAAGTTTTGACCTAAAAAAAAAACATAAGGGGTAACACTGTCGTTTTTGGCCGAAATTTTGACCCCCTCCGATCTTCTTGAAACTCTGGATTCTGACAGAGGGCCACGAGACTTCGACCAGCGCGCAAAAATGGAGGCTCTAGACCCTTCCAGAGCCGAGATATTGGATGTCAAAGTTTTGACCTGAAAAAAAAAACATAAGGGGTAACACTGTCGTTTTTGGCCGAAATTTTGACCCCCTCCGATCTTCTTGAAACTCTGGATTCTGACAGAGGGCCACGAGACTTCGACCAGCGCGCAAAAATGGAGGCTCTAGACCCTTCCAGAGCCGAGATATCGGATGTCAAAGTTTTGACCTGAAAAAAAAACATAAGGGGTAACACTGTCGTTTTTGGCCGAAATTTTGACCCACTCCGATCTTCTTGAAACTCTGGATTCTGACAGAGGGCCACGAGACTTCGACCAGCGCGCAAAAATGGAGGCTCTAGACCCTTCCAGAGCCGAGATATTGGATGTCAAAGTTTTGACCTGAAAAAAAAAAAAGGGGTAACACTGTCGTTTTTGGCCGAAATTTTGACCCCCTCCGATCTTCTTGAAACTCTGGATTCTGACAGAGGGCCACGAGACTTCGACCAGCGCGCAAAAATGGAGGCTCTAGACCCTTCCAGAGCCGAGATATTGGATGTCAAAGTTTTGACCTGAAAAAAAAACATAAGGGGTAACACTGTCGTTTTTGGCCGAAATTTTGACCCCCTCCGATCTTCTTGAAACTCTGGATTCTGACAGAGGGCCACGAGACTTCGACCAGCGCGCAAAAATGGAGGCTCTAGACCCTTCCAGAGCCGAGATATCGGATGTCAAAGTTTTGACCTGAAAAAAAAACATAAGGGGTAACACTGTCGTTTTTGGCCGAAATTTTGACCCCCTCCGATCTTCTTGAAACTCTGGATTCTGACAGAGGGCCACGAGACTTCGACCAGCGCGCAAAAATGGAGGCTCTAGACCCTTCCAGAGCCGAGATATTGGATGTCAAAGTTTTGACCTGAAAAAAAAACATAAGGGGTAACACTGTCGTTTTTGGCCGAAATTTTGACCCCCTCCGATCTTCTTGAAACTCTGGATTCTGACAGAGGGCCACGAGACTTCGACCAGCGCGCAAAAATGGAGGCTCTAGACCCTTCCAGAGCCGAGATATTGGATGTCAAAGTTTTGACCTGAAAAAAAAAACATAAGGGGTAACACTGTCGTTTTTGGCCGAAATTTTGACCCCCTCCGATCTTCTTGAAACTCTGGATTCTGACAGAGGGCCACGAGACTTCGACCAGCGCGCAAAAATGGAGGCTCTAGACCCTTCCAGAGCCGAGATATTGGATTTCAAAGTTTTGACCTGAAAAAAAAACATAAGGGGTAACACTGTCGTTTTTGGCCGAAATTTTGACCCCCTCCGATCTTCTTGAAACTCTGGATTCTGACAGAGGGCCACGAGACTTCGACCAGCGTGCAAAAATGGAGGCTCTAGACCCTTCCAGAGCCGAGATATCGGATGTCAAAGTTTTGACCTGAAAAAAAAACATAAGGGGTAACACTGTCGTTTTTGGCCGAAATTTTGACCCCCTCCGATCTTCTTGAAACTCTGGATTCTGACAGAGGGCCACGAGACTTCGACCAGCGCGCAAAAATGGAGGCTCTAGACCCTTCCAGAGCCGAGATATCGGATGTCAAAGTTTTGACCTGAAAAAAAAACATAAGGGGTAACACTGTCGTTTTTGGCCGAAATTTTGACCCCCTCCGATCTTCTTGAAACTCTGGATTCTGACAGAGGGCCACGAGACTTCGACCAGCGCGCAAAAATGGAGGCTCTAGACCCTTCCAGAGCCGAGATATCGGATGTCAAAGTTTTGACCTGAAAAAAAAAACATAAGGGGTAACACTGTCGTTTTTGGCCGAAATTTTGACCCCCTCCGATCTTCTTGAAACTCTGGATTCTGACAGAGGGCCACGAGACTTCGACCAGCGCGAAAAAATGGAGGCTCTAGACCCTTCCAGAGCCGAGATATCGGATGTCAAAGTTTTGACCTGAAAAAAAAAACATAAGGGGTAACACTGTCGTTTTTGGCCGAAATTTTGACCCCCTCCGATCTTCTTGAAACTCTGGATTCTGACAGAGGGCCACGAGACTTCGACCAGCGCGCAAAAATGGAGGCTCTAGACCCTTCCAGAGCCGAGATATCGGATGTCAAAGTTTTGACCTGAAAAAAAAACATAAGGGGTAACACTGTCGTTTTTGGCCGAAATTTTGACCCCCTCCGATCTTCTTGAAACTCTGGATTCTGACAGAGGGCCACGAGACTTCGACCAGCGCGCAAAAATGGAGGCTCTAGACCCTTCCAGAGCCGAGATATTGGATGTCAAAGTTTTGACCTGAAAAAAAAACATAAGGGGTAACACTGTCGTTTTTGGCCGAAATTTTGACCCCCTCCGATCTTCTTGAAACTCTGGATTCTGACAGAGGGCCACGAGACTTCGACCAGCGCGCAAAAATGGAGGCTCTAGACCCTTCCAGAGCCGAGATATCGGATGTCAAAGTTTTGACCTGAAAAAAAAACATAAGGGGTAACACTGTCGTTTTTGGCCGAAATTTTGACCCCCTCCGATCTTCTTGAAACTCTGGATTCTGACAGAGGGCCACGAGACTTCGACCACCGCGCAAAAATGGAGGCTCTAGACCCTTCCAGAGCCGAGATATTGGATGTCAAAGTTTTGACCCGAAAAAAAAACATAAGGGGTAACACTGTCGTTTTTGGCCGAAATTTTGACCCCCTCCGATCTTCTTGAAACTCTGGATTCTGACAGAGGGCCACGAGACTTCGACCAGCGCGCAAAAATGGAGGCTCTAGACCCTTCCAGAGCCGAGATATCGGATGTCAAAGTTTTGACCTGAAAAAAAAAACATAAGGGGTAACACTGTCGTTTTTGGCCGAAATTTTGACCCCCTCCGATCTTCTTGAAACTCTGGATTCTGACAGAGGGCCACGAGACTTCGACCAGCGCGAAAAAATGGAGGCTCTAGACCCTTCCAGAGCCGAGATATCGGATGTCAAAGTTTTGACCTGAAAAAAAAAACATAAGGGGTAACACTGTCGTTTTTGGCCGAAATTTTGACCCCCTCCGATCTTCTTGAAACTCTGGATTCTGACAGAGGGCCACGAGACTTCGACCAGCGCGCAAAAATGGAGGCTCTAGACCCTTCCAGAGCCGAGATATTGGATGTCAAAGTTTTGACCTGAAAAAAAAACATAAGGGGTAACACTGTCGTTTTTGGCCGAAATTTTGACCCCCTCCGATCTTCTTGAAACTCTGGATTCTGACAGAGGGCCACGAGACTTCGACCAGCGCGCAAAAATGGAGGCTCTAGACCCTTCCAGAGCCGAGATATTGGATGTCAAAGTTTTGACCTGAAAAAAAAACATAAGGGGTAACACTGTCGTTTTTGGCCGAAATTTTGACCCCCTCCGATCTTCTTGAAACTCTGGATTCTGACAGAGGGCCACGAGACTTCGACCAGCGCGCAAAAATGGAGGCTCTAGACCCTTCCAGAGCCGAGATATCGGATGTCAAAGTTTTGACCTGAAAAAAAAACATAAGGGGTAACACTGTCGTTTTTGGCCGAAATTTTGACCCCCTCCGATCTTCTTGAAACTCTGGATTCTGACAGAGGGCCACGAGACTTCGACCAGCGCGCAAAAATGGAGGCTCTAGACCCTTCCAGAGCCGAGATATTGGATGTCAAAGTTTTGACCTGAAAAAAAAAAACATAAGGGGTAACACTGTCGTTTTTGGCCGAAATTTTGACCCCCTCCGATCTTCTTGAAACTCTGGATTCTGACAGAGGGCCACGAGACTTCGACCAGCGCGCAAAAATGGAGGCTCTAGACCCTTCCAGAGCCGAGATATCGGATGTCAAAGTTTTGACCCGAAAAAAAAACATAAGGGGTAACACTGTCGTTTTTGGCCGAAATTTTGACCCCCTCCGATCTTCTTGAAACTCTGGATTCTGACAGAGGGCCACGAGACTTCGACCAGCGCGCAAAAATGGAGGCTCTAGACCCTTCCAGAGCCGAGATATCGGATGTCAAAGTTTTGACCTAAAAAAAAAACATAAGGGGTAACACTGTCGTTTTTGGCCGAAATTTTGACCCCCTCCGATCTTCTTGAAACTCTGGATTCTGACAGAGGGCCACGAGACTTCGACCAGCGCGCAAAAATGGAGGCTCTAGACCCTTCCAGAGCCAAAATATTGGATGTCAAAGTTTTGACCTGAAAAAAAAACATAAGGGGTAACACTGTCGTTTTTGGCCGAAATTTTGACCCCCTCCGATCTTCTTGAAACTCTGGATTCTGACAGAGGGCCACGAGACTTCGACCAGCGCGCAAAAATGGAGGCTCTAGACCCTTCCAGAGCCGAGATATTGGATGTCAAAGTTTTGACCTGAAAAAAAAACATAAGGGGTAACACTGTCGTTTTTGGCCGAAATTTTGACCCCCTCCGATCTTCTTGAAACTCTGGATTCTGACAGAGGGCCACGAGACTTCGACCAGCACGCAAAAATGGAGGCTCTAGACCCTTCCAGAGCCGAGATATCGGATGTCAAAGTTTTGACCTGAAAAAAAAACATAAGGGGTAACACTGTCGTTTTTGGCTGAAATTTTGACCCCCTCCGATCTTCTTGAAACTCTGGATTCTGACAGAGGGCCACGAGACTTCGACCAGCGCACAAAAATGGAGGCTCTAGACCCTTCCAGAGCCGAGATATCGGACGTCAAAGTTTTGACCTGAAAAAAAAACATAAGGGGTAACACTGTCGTTTTTGGCCGAAATTTTGACCCCCTCCGATCTTCTTGAAACTCTGGATTCTGACAGAGGGCCACGAGACTTCGACCAGCGCGCAAAAATGGAGGCTCTAGACCCTTCCAGAGCCGAGATATCGGACGTCAAAGTTTTGACCTGAAAAAAAACATAAGGGGTAACACTGTCGTTTTTGGCCGAAATTTTGACCCCCTCCGATCTTCTTGAAACTCTGGATTCTGACAGAGGGCCACGAGACTTCGACCAGCGCGCAAAAATGGAGGCTCTAGACCCTTCCAGAGCCGAGATATTGGATGTCAAAGTTTTGACCTGAAAAAAAAACATAAGGGGTAACACTGTCGTTTTTGGCCGAAATTTTGACCCCCTCCGATCTTCTTGAAACTCTGGATTCTGACAGAGGGCCACGAGACTTCGACCAGCGCGCAAAAATGGAGGCTCTAGACCCTTCCAGAGCCGAGATATTGGATGTCAAAGTTTTGACCTGAAAAAAAAACATAAGGGGTAACACTGTCGTTTTTGGCCGAAATTTTGACCCCCTCCGATCTTCTTGAAACTCTGGATTCTGACAGAGGGCCACGAGACTTCGACCAGCGCGCAAAAATGGAGGCTCTAGACCCTTCCAGAGCCGAGATATCGGATGTCAAAGTTTTGACCTGAAAAAAAAACATAAGGGGTAACACTGTCGTTTTTGGCCGAAATTTTGACCCCCTCCGATCTTCTTGAAACTCTGGATTCTGACAGAGGGCCACGAGACTTCGACCAGCGCGCAAAAATGGAGGCTCTAGACCCTTCCAGAGCCGAGATATCGGATGTCAAAGTTTTGACCTGAAAAAAAAACATAAGGGGTAACACTGTCGTTTTTGGCCGAAATTTTGACCCCCTCCGATCTTCTTGAAACTCTGGATTCTGACAGAGGGCCACGAGACTTCGACCACCGCGCAAAAATGGAGGCTCTAGACCCTTCCAGAGCCGAGATATTGGATGTCAAAGTTTTGACCCGAAAAAAAAACATAAGGGGTAACACTGTCGTTTTTGGCCGAAATTTTGACCCCCTCCGATCTTCTTGAAACTCTGGATTCTGACAGAGGGCCACGAGACTTCGACCAGCGCGCAAAAATGGAGGCTCTAGACCCTTCCAGAGCCGAGATATCGGATGTCAAAGTTTTGACCTGAAAAAAAAAACATAAGGGGTAACACTGTCGTTTTTGGCCGAAATTTTGACCCCCTCCGATCTTCTTGAAACTCTGGATTCTGACAGAGGGCCACGAGACTTCGACCAGCGCGCAAAAATGGAGGCTCTAGACCCTTCCAGAGCCGAGATATTGGATGTCAAAGTTTTGACCTGAAAAAAAAACATAAGGGGTAACACTGTCGTTTTTGGCCGAAATTTTGACCCCCTCCGATCTTCTTGAAACTCTGGATTCTGACAGAGGGCCACGAGACTTCGACCAGCGCGAAAAAATGGAGGCTCTAGACCCTTCCAGAGCCGAGATATCGGATGTCAAAGTTTTGACCTGAAAAAAAAACATAAGGGGTAACACTGTCGTTTTTGGCCGAAATTTTGACCCCCTCCGATCTTCTTGAAACTCTGGATTCTGACAGAGGGCCACGAGACTTCGACCAGCGCGAAAAAATGGAGGCTCTAGACCCTTCCAGAGCCGAGATATCGGATGTCAAAGTTTTGACCTGAAAAAAAAACATAAGGGGTAACACTGTCGTTTTTGGCCGAAATTTTGACCCCCTCCGATCTTCTTGAAACTCTGGATTCTGACAGAGGGCCACGAGACTTCGACCAGCGCGCAAAAATGGAGGCTCTAGACCCTTCCAGAGCCGAGATATTGGATGTCAAAGTTTTGACCTGAAAAAAAAACATAAGGGGTAACACTGTCGTTTTTGGCCGAAATTTTGACCCCCTCCGATCTTCTTGAAACTCTGGATTCTGACAGAGGGCCACGAGACTTCGACCAGCGCGCAAAAATGGAGGCTCTAGACCCTTCCAGAGCCGAGATATCGGATGTCAAAGTTTTGACCTGAAAAAAAAACATAAGGGGTAACACTGTCGTTTTTGGCCGAAATTTTGACCCCCTCCGATCTTCTTGAAACTCTGGATTCTGACAGAGGGCCACGAGACTTCGACCAGCGCGCAAAAATGGAGGCTCTAGACCCTTCCAGAGCCGAGATATCGGATGTCAAAGTTTTGACCTGAAAAAAAAACATAAGGGGTAACACTGTCGTTTTTGGCCGAAATTTTGACCCCCTCCGATCTTCTTGAAACTCTGGATTCTGACAGAGGGCCACGAGACTTCGACCAGCGTGCAAAAATGGAGGCTCTAGACCCTTCCAGAGCCGAGATATTGGATGTCAAAGTTTTGACCTGAAAAAAAAACATAAGGGGTAACACTGTCGTTTTTGGCCGAAATTTTGACCCCCTCCGATCTTCTTGAAACTCTGGATTCTGACAGAGGGCCACGAGACTTCGACCAGCACGCAAAAATGGAGGCTCTAGACCCTTCCAGAGCCGAGATATCGGATGTCAAAGTTTTGACCTGAAAAAAAAACATAAGGGGTAACACTGTCGTTTTTGGCTGAAATTTTGACCCCCTCCGATCTTCTTGAAACTCTGGATTCTGACAGAGGGCCACGAGACTTCGACCAGCGCACAAAAATGGAGGCTCTAGACCCTTCCAGAGCCGAGATATCGGACGTCAAAGTTTTGACCTGAAAAAAAAACATAAGGGGTAACACTGTCGTTTTTGGCCGAAATTTTGACCCCCTCCGATCTTCTTGAAACTCTGGATTCTGACAGAGGGCCACGAGACTTCGACCAGCGCGCAAAAATGGAGGCTCTAGACCCTTCCAGAGCCGAGATATCGGACGTCAAAGTTTTGACCTGAAAAAAAAACATAAGGGGTAACACTGTCGTTTTTGGCCGAAATTTTGACCCCCTCCGATCTTCTTGAAACTCTGGATTCTGACAGAGGGCCACGAGACTTCGACCAGCGCGCAAAAATGGAGGCTCTAGACCCTTCCAGAGCCGAGATATTGGATGTCAAAGTTTTGACCTGAAAAAAAAACATAAGGGGTAACACTGTCGTTTTTGGCCGAAATTTTGACCCCCTCCGATCTTCTTGAAACTCTGGATTCTGACAGAGGGCCACGAGACTTCGACCAGCGCGCAAAAATGGAGGCTCTAGACCCTTCCAGAGCCGAGATATTGGATGTCAAAGTTTTGACCTGAAAAAAAAACATAAGGGGTAACACTGTCGTTTTTGGCCGAAATTTTGACCCCCTCCGATCTTCTTGAAACTCTGGATTCTGACAGAGGGCCACGAGACTTCGACCAGCGCGCAAAAATGGAGGCTCTAGACCCTTCCAGAGCCGAGATATCGGATGTCAAAGTTTTGACCTGAAAAAAAAACATAAGGGGTAACACTGTCGTTTTTGGCCGAAATTTTGACCCCCTCCGATCTTCTTGAAACTCTGGATTCTGACAGAGGGCCACGAGACTTCGACCAGCGTGCAAAAATGGAGGCTCTAGACCCTTCCAGAGCCGAGATATTGGATGTCAAAGTTTTGACCTGAAAAAAAAACATAAGGGGTAACACTGTCGTTTTTGGCCGAAATTTTGACCCCCTCCGATCTTCTTGAAACTCTGGATTCTGACAGAGGGCCACGAGACTTCGACCAGCGCGCAAAAATGGAGGCTCTAGACCCTTCCAGAGCCGAGATATCGGATGTCAAAGTTTTGACCCGAAAAAAAAACATAAGGGGTAACACTGTCGTTTTTGGCCGAAATTTTGACCCCCTCCGATCTTCTTGAAACTCTGGATTCTGACAGAGGGCCACGAGACTTCGACCAGCGCGCAAAAATGGAGGCTCTAGACCCTTCCAGAGCCGAGATATTGGATGTCAAAGTTTTGACCTGAAAAAAAAACATAAGGGGTAACACTGTCGTTTTTGGCCGAAATTTTGACCCCCTCCGATCTTCTTGAAACTCTGGATTCTGACAGAGGGCCACGAGACTTCGACCAGCGCGCAAAAATGGAGGCTCTAGACCCTTCCAGAGCCGAGATATCGGATGTCAAAGTTTTGACCTGAAAAAAAAACATAAGGGGTAACACTGTCGTTTTTGGCCGAAATTTTGACCCACTCCGATCTTCTTGAAACTCTGGATTCTGACAGAGGGCCACGAGACTTCGACCAGCGCGCAAAAATGGAGGCTCTAGACCCTTCCAGAGCCGAGATATTGGATGTCAAAGTTTTGACCTGAAAAAAAAAAAAGGGGTAACACTGTCGTTTTTGGCCGAAATTTTGACCCCCTCCGATCTTCTTGAAACTCTGGATTCTGACAGAGGGCCACGAGACTTCGACCAGCGCGCAAAAATGGAGGCTCTAGACCCTTCCAGAGCCGAGATATTGGATGTCAAAGTTTTGACCTGAAAAAAAAACATAAGGGGTAACACTGTCGTTTTTGGCCGAAATTTTGACCCCCTCCGATCTTCTTGAAACTCTGGATTCTGACAGAGGGCCACGAGACTTCGACCAGCGCGCAAAAATGGAGGCTCTAGACCCTTCCAGAGCCGAGATATCGGATGTCAAAGTTTTGACCCGAAAAAAAAACATAAGGGGTAACACTGTCGTTTTTGGCCGAAATTTTGACCCCCTCCGATCTTCTTGAAACTCTGGATTCTGACAGAGGGCCACGAGACTTCGACCAGCGCGCAAAAATGGAGGCTCTAGACCCTTCCAGAGCCGAGATATCGGATGTCAAAGTTTTGACCTAAAAAAAAAACATAAGGGGTAACACTGTCGTTTTTGGCCGAAATTTTGACCCCCTCCGATCTTCTTGAAACTCTGGATTCTGACAGAGGGCCACGAGACTTCGACCAGCGCGAAAAAATGGAGGCTCTAGACCCTTCCAGAGCCGAGATATCGGATGTCAAAGTTTTGACCTGAAAAAAAAAACATAAGGGGTAACACTGTCGTTTTTGGCCGAAATTTTGACCCCCTCCGATCTTCTTGAAACTCTGGATTCTGACAGAGGGCCACGAGACTTCGACCAGCGCGCAAAAATGGAGGCTCTAGACCCTTCCAGAGCCGAGATATTGGATGTCAAAGTTTTGACCTGAAAAAAAAACATAAGGGGTAACACTGTCGTTTTTGGCCGAAATTTTGACCCACTCCGATCTTCTTGAAACTCTGGATTCTGACAGAGGGCCACGAGACTTCGACCAGCGCGCAAAAATGGAGGCTCTAGACCCTTCCAGAGCCGAGATATTGGATGTCAAAGTTTTGACCTGAAAAAAAAAAAAGGGGTAACACTGTCGTTTTTGGCCGAAATTTTGACCCCCTCCGATCTTCTTGAAACTCTGGATTCTGACAGAGGGCCACGAGACTTCGACCAGCGCACAAAAATGGAGGCTCTAGACCCTTCCAGAGCCGAGATATCGGATGTCAAAGTTTTGACCCGAAAAAAAAACATAAGGGGTAACACTGTCGTTTTTGGCCGAAATTTTGACCCCCTCCGATCTTCTTGAAACTCTGGATTCTGACAGAGGGCCACGAGACTTCGACCAGCGCGCAAAAATGGAGGCTCTAGACCCTTCCAGAGCCGAGATATCGGATGTCAAAGTTTTGACCTGAAAAAAAAACATAAGGGGTAACACTGTCGTTTTTGGCCGAAATTTTGACCCCCTCCGATCTTCTTGAAACTCTGGATTCTGACAGAGGGCCACGAGACTTCGACCAGCGTGCAAAAATGGAGGCTCTAGACCCTTCCAGAGCCGAGATATTGGATGTCAAAGTTTTGACCTGAAAAAAAAACATAAGGGGTAACACTGTCGTTTTTGGCCGAAATTTTGACCCCCTCCGATCTTCTTGAAACTCTGGATTCTGACAGAGGGCCACGAGACTTCGACCAGCACGCAAAAATGGAGGCTCTAGACCCTTCCAGAGCCGAGATATCGGATGTCAAAGTTTTGACCTGAAAAAAAAACATAAGGGGTAACACTGTCGTTTTTGGCTGAAATTTTGACCCCCTCCGATCTTCTTGAAACTCTGGATTCTGACAGAGGGCCACGAGACTTCGACCAGCGCACAAAAATGGAGGCTCTAGACCCTTCCAGAGCCGAGATATCGGACGTCAAAGTTTTGACCTGAAAAAAAAACATAAGGGGTAACACTGTCGTTTTTGGCCGAAATTTTGACCCCCTCCGATCTTCTTGAAACTCTGGATTCTGACAGAGGG
Organism: Cyprinella venusta; assembly: GCA_038021265.1. Taxonomy (NCBI): domain Eukaryota; kingdom Metazoa; phylum Chordata; class Actinopteri; order Cypriniformes; family Leuciscidae; genus Cyprinella; species Cyprinella venusta. The sequence goes on from CM075873.1 coordinate 8,269,128, forward strand.
CCACGAGACTTCGACCAGCGCGCAAAAATGGAGGCTCTAGACCCTTCCAGAGCCGAGATATCGGACGTCAAAGTTTTGACCTGAAAAAAAAACATAAGGGGTAACACTGTCGTTTTTGGCCGAAATTTTGACCCCCTCCGATCTTCTTGAAACTCTGGATTCTGACAGAGGGCCACGAGACTTCGACCAGCGCGCAAAAATGGAGGCTCTAGACCCTTCCAGAGCCGAGATATTGGATGTCAAAGTTTTGACCTGAAAAAAAAACATAAGGGGTAACACTGTCGTTTTTGGCCGAAATTTTGACCCCCTCCGATCTTCTTGAAACTCTGGATTCTGACAGAGGGCCACGAGACTTCGACCAGCGCGCAAAAATGGAGGCTCTAGACCCTTCCAGAGCCGAGATATTGGATGTCAAAGTTTTGACCTGAAAAAAAAACATAAGGGGTAACACTGTCGTTTTTGGCCGAAATTTTGACCCCCTCCGATCTTCTTGAAACTCTGGATTCTGACAGAGGGCCACGAGACTTCGACCAGCGCGCAAAAATGGAGGCTCTAGACCCTTCCAGAGCCGAGATATCGGATGTCAAAGTTTTGACCTGAAAAAAAAACATAAGGGGTAACACTGTCGTTTTTGGCCGAAATTTTGACCCCCTCCGATCTTCTTGAAACTCTGGATTCTGACAGAGGGCCACGAGACTTCGACCAGCGTGCAAAAATGGAGGCTCTAGACCCTTCCAGAGCCGAGATATTGGATGTCAAAGTTTTGACCTGAAAAAAAAACATAAGGGGTAACACTGTCGTTTTTGGCCGAAATTTTGACCCCCTCCGATCTTCTTGAAACTCTGGATTCTGACAGAGGGCCACGAGACTTCGACCAGCGCGCAAAAATGGAGGCTCTAGACCCTTCCAGAGCCGAGATATCGGATGTCAAAGTTTTGACCCGAAAAAAAAACATAAGGGGTAACACTGTCGTTTTTGGCCGAAATTTTGACCCCCTCCGATCTTCTTGAAACTCTGGATTCTGACAGAGGGCCACGAGACTTCGACCAGCGCGCAAAAATGGAGGCTCTAGACCCTTCCAGAGCCGAGATATTGGATGTCAAAGTTTTGACCTGAAAAAAAAACATAAGGGGTAACACTGTCGTTTTTGGCCGAAATTTTGACCCCCTCCGATCTTCTTGAAACTCTGGATTCTGACAGAGGGCCACGAGACTTCGACCAGCGCGCAAAAATGGAGGCTCTAGACCCTTCCAGAGCCGAGATATCGGATGTCAAAGTTTTGACCTGAAAAAAAAACATAAGGGGTAACACTGTCGTTTTTGGCCGAAATTTTGACCCACTCCGATCTTCTTGAAACTCTGGATTCTGACAGAGGGCCACGAGACTTCGACCAGCGCGCAAAAATGGAGGCTCTAGACCCTTCCAGAGCCGAGATATTGGATGTCAAAGTTTTGACCTGAAAAAAAAAAAAGGGGTAACACTGTCGTTTTTGGCCGAAATTTTGACCCCCTCCGATCTTCTTGAAACTCTGGATTCTGACAGAGGGCCACGAGACTTCGACCAGCGCGCAAAAATGGAGGCTCTAGACCCTTCCAGAGCCGAGATATTGGATGTCAAAGTTTTGACCTGAAAAAAAAACATAAGGGGTAACACTGTCGTTTTTGGCCGAAATTTTGACCCCCTCCGATCTTCTTGAAACTCTGGATTCTGACAGAGGGCCACGAGACTTCGACCAGCGCGCAAAAATGGAGGCTCTAGACCCTTCCAGAGCCGAGATATCGGATGTCAAAGTTTTGACCCGAAAAAAAAACATAAGGGGTAACACTGTCGTTTTTGGCCGAAATTTTGACCCCCTCCGATCTTCTTGAAACTCTGGATTCTGACAGAGGGCCACGAGACTTCGACCAGCGCGCAAAAATGGAGGCTCTAGACCCTTCCAGAGCCGAGATATCGGATGTCAAAGTTTTGACCTAAAAAAAAAACATAAGGGGTAACACTGTCGTTTTTGGCCGAAATTTTGACCCCCTCCGATCTTCTTGAAACTCTGGATTCTGACAGAGGGCCACGAGACTTCGACCAGCGCGCAAAAATGGAGGCTCTAGACCCTTCCAGAGCCGAGATATCGGATGTCAAAGTTTTGACCTGAAAAAAAAACATAAGGGGTAACACTGTCGTTTTTGGCCGAAATTTTGACCCCCTCCGATCTTCTTGAAACTCTGGATTCTGACAGAGGGCCACGAGACTTCGACCAGCGCGCAAAAATGGAGGCTCTAGACCCTTCCAGAGCCGAGATATTGGATGTCAAAGTTTTGACCTGAAAAAAAAACATAAGGGGTAACACTGTCGTTTTTGGCCGAAATTTTGACCCCCTCCGATCTTCTTGAAACTCTGGATTCTGACAGAGGGCCACGAGACTTCGACCAGCGCGCAAAAATGGAGGCTCTAGACCCTTCCAGAGCCGAGATATCGGATGTCAAAGTTTTGACCTGAAAAAAAAACATAAGGGGTAACACTGTCGTTTTTGGCCGAAATTTTGACCCCCTCCGATCTTCTTGAAACTCTGGATTCTGACAGAGGGCCACGAGACTTCGACCAGCGCGCAAAAATGGAGGCTCTAGACCCTTCCAGAGCCGAGATATCGGATGTCAAAGTTTTGACCTGAAAAAAAAACATAAGGGGTAACACTGTCGTTTTTGGCCGAAATTTTGACCCCCTCCGATCTTCTTGAAACTCTGGATTCTGACAGAGGGCCACGAGACTTCGACCAGCGCGCAAAAATGGAGGCTCTAGACCCTTCCAGAGCCGAGATATCGGATGTCAAAGTTTTGACCTGAAAAAAAAACATAAGGGGTAACACTGTCGTTTTTGGCCGAAATTTTGACCCCCTCCGATCTTCTTGAAACTCTGGATTCTGACAGAGGGCCACGAGACTTCGACCAGCGCGCAAAAATGGAGGCTCTAGACCCTTCCAGAGCCGAGATATCGGATGTCAAAGTTTTGACCTGAAAAAAAAACATAAGGGGTAACACTGTCGTTTTTGGCCGAAATTTTGACCCCCTCCGATCTTCTTGAAACTCTGGATTCTGACAGAGGGCCACGAGACTTCGACCAGCGCGCAAAAATGGAGGCTCTAGACCCTTCCAGAGCCGAGATATCGGATGTCAAAGTTTTGACCTGAAAAAAAAACATAAGGGGTAACACTGTCGTTTTTGGCCGAAATTTTGACCCCCTCCGATCTTCTTGAAACTCTGGATTCTGACAGAGGGCCACGAGACTTCGACCAGCGCGCAAAAATGGAGGCTCTAGACCCTTCCAGAGCCGAGATATTGGATGTCAAAGTTTTGACCTGAAAAAAAAACATAAGGGGTAACACTGTCGTTTTTGGCCGAAATTTTGACCCCCTCCGATCTTCTTGAAACTCTGGATTCTGACAGAGGGCCACGAGACTTCGACCAGCGCGCAAAAATGGAGGCTCTAGACCCTTCCAGAGCCGAGATATCGGATGTCAAAGTTTTGACCTGAAAAAAAAACATAAGGGGTAACACTGTCGTTTTTGGCCGAAATTTTGACCCCCTCCGATCTTCTTGAAACTCTGGATTCTGACAGAGGGCCACGAGACTTCGACCAGCGCGCAAAAATGGAGGCTCTAGACCCTTCCAGAGCCGAGATATCGGATGTCAAAGTTTTGACCTGAAAAAAAAACATAAGGGGTAACACTGTCGTTTTTGGCCGAAATTTTGACCCCCTCCGATCTTCTTGAAACTCTGGATTCTGACAGAGGGCCACGAGACTTCGACCAGCGCGCAAAAATGGAGGCTCTAGACCCTTCCAGAGCCGAGATATCGGATGTCAAAGTTTTGACCTGAAAAAAAAACATAAGGGGTAACACTGTCGTTTTTGGCCGAAATTTTGACCCCCTCCGATCTTCTTGAAACTCTGGATTCTGACAGAGGGCCACGAGACTTCGACCAGCGCGCAAAAATGGAGGCTCTAGACCCTTCCAGAGCCGAGATATCGGATGTCAAAGTTTTGACCTGAAAAAAAAACATAAGGGGTAACACTGTCGTTTTTGGCCGAAATTTTGACCCCCTCCGATCTTCTTGAAACTCTGGATTCTGACAGAGGGCCACGAGACTTCGACCAGCGCGCAAAAATGGAGGCTCTAGACCCTTCCAGAGCCGAGATATCGGATGTCAAAGTTTTGACCTGAAAAAAAAACATAAGGGGTAACACTGTCGTTTTTGGCCGAAATTTTGACCCCCTCCGATCTTCTTGAAACTCTGGATTCTGACAGAGGGCCACGAGACTTCGACCAGCGCGCAAAAATGGAGGCTCTAGACCCTTCCAGAGCCGAGATATCGGATGTCAAAGTTTTGACCTGAAAAAAAAACATAAGGGGTAACACTGTCGTTTTTGGCCGAAATTTTGACCCCCTCCGATCTTCTTGAAACTCTGGATTCTGACAGAGGGCCACGAGACTTCGACCAGCGCGCAAAAATGGAGGCTCTAGACCCTTCCAGAGCCGAGATATCGGATGTCAAAGTTTTGACCTGAAAAAAAAACATAAGGGGTAACACTGTCGTTTTTGGCCGAAATTTTGACCCCCTCCGATCTTCTTGAAACTCTGGATTCTGACAGAGGGCCACGAGACTTCGACCAGCGCGCAAAAATGGAGGCTCTAGACCCTTCCAGAGCCGAGATATCGGATGTCAAAGTTTTGACCTGAAAAAAAAACATAAGGGGTAACACTGTCGTTTTTGGCCGAAATTTTGACCCCCTCCGATCTTCTTGAAACTCTGGATTCTGACAGAGGGCCACGAGACTTCGACCAGCGCGCAAAAATGGAGGCTCTAGACCCTTCCAGAGCCGAGATATCGGATGTCAAAGTTTTGACCTGAAAAAAAAACATAAGGGGTAACACTGTCGTTTTTGGCCGAAATTTTGACCCCCTCCGATCTTCTTGAAACTCTGGATTCTGACAGAGGGCCACGAGACTTCGACCAGCGCGCAAAAATGGAGGCTCTAGACCCTTCCAGAGCCGAGATATCGGATGTCAAAGTTTTGACCTGAAAAAAAAACATAAGGGGTAACACTGTCGTTTTTGGCCGAAATTTTGACCCCCTCCGATCTTCTTGAAACTCTGGATTCTGACAGAGGGCCACGAGACTTCGACCAGCGCGCAAAAATGGAGGCTCTAGACCCTTCCAGAGCCGAGATATCGGATGTCAAAGTTTTGACCTGAAAAAAAAACATAAGGGGTAACACTGTCGTTTTTGGCCGAAATTTTGACCCCCTCCGATCTTCTTGAAACTCTGGATTCTGACAGAGGGCCACGAGACTTCGACCAGCGCGCAAAAATGGAGGCTCTAGACCCTTCCAGAGCCGAGATATCGGATGTCAAAGTTTTGACCTGAAAAAAAAACATAAGGGGTAACACTGTCGTTTTTGGCCGAAATTTTGACCCCCTCCGATCTTCTTGAAACTCTGGATTCTGACAGAGGGCCACGAGACTTCGACCAGCGCGCAAAAATGGAGGCTCTAGACCCTTCCAGAGCCGAGATATCGGATGTCAAAGTTTTGACCTGAAAAAAAAACATAAGGGGTAACACTGTCGTTTTTGGCCGAAATTTTGACCCCCTCCGATCTTCTTGAAACTCTGGATTCTGACAGAGGGCCACGAGACTTCGACCAGCGCGCAAAAATGGAGGCTCTAGACCCTTCCAGAGCCGAGATATCGGATGTCAAAGTTTTGACCTGAAAAAAAAACATAAGGGGTAACACTGTCGTTTTTGGCCGAAATTTTGACCCCCTCCGATCTTCTTGAAACTCTGGATTCTGACAGAGGGCCACGAGACTTCGACCAGCGCGCAAAAATGGAGGCTCTAGACCCTTCCAGAGCCGAGATATCGGATGTCAAAGTTTTGACCTGAAAAAAAAACATAAGGGGTAACACTGTCGTTTTTGGCCGAAATTTTGACCCCCTCCGATCTTCTTGAAACTCTGGATTCTGACAGAGGGCCACGAGACTTCGACCAGCGCGCAAAAATGGAGGCTCTAGACCCTTCCAGAGCCGAGATATCGGATGTCAAAGTTTTGACCTGAAAAAAAAACATAAGGGGTAACACTGTCGTTTTTGGCCGAAATTTTGACCCCCTCCGATCTTCTTGAAACTCTGGATTCTGACAGAGGGCCACGAGACTTCGACCAGCGCGCAAAAATGGAGGCTCTAGACCCTTCCAGAGCCGAGATATCGGATGTCAAAGTTTTGACCTGAAAAAAAAACATAAGGGGTAACACTGTCGTTTTTGGCCGAAATTTTGACCCCCTCCGATCTTCTTGAAACTCTGGATTCTGACAGAGGGCCACGAGACTTCGACCAGCGCGCAAAAATGGAGGCTCTAGACCCTTCCAGAGCCGAGATATCGGATGTCAAAGTTTTGACCTGAAAAAAAAACATAAGGGGTAACACTGTCGTTTTTGGCCGAAATTTTGACCCCCTCCGATCTTCTTGAAACTCTGGATTCTGACAGAGGGCCACGAGACTTCGACCAGCGCGCAAAAATGGAGGCTCTAGACCCTTCCAGAGCCGAGATATCGGATGTCAAAGTTTTGACCTGAAAAAAAAACATAAGGGGTAACACTGTCGTTTTTGGCCGAAATTTTGACCCCCTCCGATCTTCTTGAAACTCTGGATTCTGACAGAGGGCCACGAGACTTCGACCAGCGTCGCAAAAATGGAGGCTCTAGACCCTTCCAGAGCCGAGATATCGGATGTCAAAGTTTTGACCTGAAAAAAAAACATAAGGGGTAACACTGTCGTTTTTGGCCGAAATTTTGACCCCCTCCGATCTTCTTGAAACTCTGGATTCTGACAGAGGGCCACGAGACTTCGACCAGCGCGCAAAAATGGAGGCTCTAGACCCTTCCAGAGCCGAGATATCGGATGTCAAAGTTTTGACCTGAAAAAAAAACATAAGGGGTAACACTGTCGTTTTTGGCCGAAATTTTGACCCCCTCCGATCTTCTTGAAACTCTGGATTCTGACAGAGGGCCACGAGACTTCGACCAGCGCGCAAAAATGGAGGCTCTAGACCCTTCCAGAGCCGAGATATCGGATGTCAAAGTTTTGACCTGAAAAAAAAACATAAGGGGTAACACTGTCGTTTTTGGCCGAAATTTTGACCCCCTCCGATCTTCTTGAAACTCTGGATTCTGACAGAGGGCCACGAGACTTCGACCAGCGCGCAAAAATGGAGGCTCTAGACCCTTCCAGAGCCGAGATATCGGATGTCAAAGTTTTGACCTGAAAAAAAAACATAAGGGGTAACACTGTCGTTTTTGGCCGAAATTTTGACCCCCTCCGATCTTCTTGAAACTCTGGATTCTGACAGAGGGCCACGAGACTTCGACCAGCGCGCAAAAATGGAGGCTCTAGACCCTTCCAGAGCCGAGATATCGGATGTCAAAGTTTTGACCTGAAAAAAAAACATAAGGGGTAACACTGTCGTTTTTGGCCGAAATTTTGACCCCCTCCGATCTTCTTGAAACTCTGGATTCTGACAGAGGGCCACGAGACTTCGACCAGCGCGCAAAAATGGAGGCTCTAGACCCTTCCAGAGCCGAGATATCGGATGTCAAAGTTTTGACCTGAAAAAAAAACATAAGGGGTAACACTGTCGTTTTTGGCCGAAATTTTGACCCCCTCCGATCTTCTTGAAACTCTGGATTCTGACAGAGGGCCACGAGACTTCGACCAGCGCGCAAAAATGGAGGCTCTAGACCCTTCCAGAGCCGAGATATCGGATGTCAAAGTTTTGACCTGAAAAAAAAACATAAGGGGTAACACTGTCGTTTTTGGCCGAAATTTTGACCCCCTCCGATCTTCTTGAAACTCTGGATTCTGACAGAGGGCCACGAGACTTCGACCAGCGCGCAAAAATGGAGGCTCTAGACCCTTCCAGAGCCGAGATATCGGATGTCAAAGTTTTGACCTGAAAAAAAAACATAAGGGGTAACACTGTCGTTTTTGGCCGAAATTTTGACCCCCTCCGATCTTCTTGAAACTCTGGATTCTGACAGAGGGCCACGAGACTTCGACCAGCGCGCAAAAATGGAGGCTCTAGACCCTTCCAGAGCCGAGATATCGGATGTCAAAGTTTTGACCTGAAAAAAAAACATAAGGGGTAACACTGTCGTTTTTGGCCGAAATTTTGACCCCCTCCGATCTTCTTGAAACTCTGGATTCTGACAGAGGGCCACGAGACTTCGACCAGCGCGCAAAAATGGAGGCTCTAGACCCTTCCAGAGCCGAGATATCGGATGTCAAAGTTTTGACCTGAAAAAAAAACATAAGGGGTAACACTGTCGTTTTTGGCCGAAATTTTGACCCCCTCCGATCTTCTTGAAACTCTGGATTCTGACAGAGGGCCACGAGACTTCGACCAGCGCGCAAAAATGGAGGCTCTAGACCCTTCCAGAGCCGAGATATCGGATGTCAAAGTTTTGACCTGAAAAAAAAACATAAGGGGTAACACTGTCGTTTTTGGCCGAAATTTTGACCCCCTCCGATCTTCTTGAAACTCTGGATTCTGACAGAGGGCCACGAGACTTCGACCAGCGCGCAAAAATGGAGGCTCTAGACCCTTCCAGAGCCGAGATATCGGATGTCAAAGTTTTGACCTGAAAAAAAAACATAAGGGGTAACACTGTCGTTTTTGGCCGAAATTTTGACCCCCTCCGATCTTCTTGAAACTCTGGATTCTGACAGAGGGCCACGAGACTTCGACCAGCGCGCAAAAATGGAGGCTCTAGACCCTTCCAGAGCCGAGATATCGGATGTCAAAGTTTTGACCTGAAAAAAAAACATAAGGGGTAACACTGTCGTTTTTGGCCGAAATTTTGACCCCCTCCGATCTTCTTGAAACTCTGGATTCTGACAGAGGGCCACGAGACTTCGACCAGCGCGCAAAAATGGAGGCTCTAGACCCTTCCAGAGCCGAGATATCGGATGTCAAAGTTTTGACCTGAAAAAAAAACATAAGGGGTAACACTGTCGTTTTTGGCCGAAATTTTGACCCCCTCCGATCTTCTTGAAACTCTGGATTCTGACAGAGGGCCACGAGACTTCGACCAGCGCGCAAAAATGGAGGCTCTAGACCCTTCCAGAGCCGAGATATCGGATGTCAAAGTTTTGACCTGAAAAAAAAACATAAGGGGTAACACTGTCGTTTTTGGCCGAAATTTTGACCCCCTCCGATCTTCTTGAAACTCTGGATTCTGACAGAGGGCCACGAGACTTCGACCAGCGCGCAAAAATGGAGGCTCTAGACCCTTCCAGAGCCGAGATATCGGATGTCAAAGTTTTGACCTGAAAAAAAAACATAAGGGGTAACACTGTCGTTTTTGGCCGAAATTTTGACCCCCTCCGATCTTCTTGAAACTCTGGATTCTGACAGAGGGCCACGAGACTTCGACCAGCGCGCAAAAATGGAGGCTCTAGACCCTTCCAGAGCCGAGATATCGGATGTCAAAGTTTTGACCTGAAAAAAAAACATAAGGGGTAACACTGTCGTTTTTGGCCGAAATTTTGACCCCCTCCGATCTTCTTGAAACTCTGGATTCTGACAGAGGGCCACGAGACTTCGACCAGCGCGCAAAAATGGAGGCTCTAGACCCTTCCAGAGCCGAGATATCGGATGTCAAAGTTTTGACCTGAAAAAAAAACATAAGGGGTAACACTGTCGTTTTTGGCCGAAATTTTGACCCCCTCCGATCTTCTTGAAACTCTGGATTCTGACAGAGGGCCACGAGACTTCGACCAGCGCGCAAAAATGGAGGCTCTAGACCCTTCCAGAGCCGAGATATCGGATGTCAAAGTTTTGACCTGAAAAAAAAACATAAGGGGTAACACTGTCGTTTTTGGCCGAAATTTTGACCCCCTCCGATCTTCTTGAAACTCTGGATTCTGACAGAGGGCCACGAGACTTCGACCAGCGCGCAAAAATGGAGGCTCTAGACCCTTCCAGAGCCGAGATATCGGATGTCAAAGTTTTGACCTGAAAAAAAAACATAAGGGGTAACACTGTCGTTTTTGGCCGAAATTTTGACCCCCTCCGATCTTCTTGAAACTCTGGATTCTGACAGAGGGCCACGAGACTTCGACCAGCGCGCAAAAATGGAGGCTCTAGACCCTTCCAGAGCCGAGATATCGGATGTCAAAGTTTTGACCTGAAAAAAAAACATAAGGGGTAACACTGTCGTTTTTGGCCGAAATTTTGACCCCCTCCGATCTTCTTGAAACTCTGGATTCTGACAGAGGGCCACGAGACTTCGACCAGCGCGCAAAAATGGAGGCTCTAGACCCTTCCAGAGCCGAGATATCGGATGTCAAAGTTTTGACCTGAAAAAAAAACATAAGGGGTAACACTGTCGTTTTTGGCCGAAATTTTGACCCCCTCCGATCTTCTTGAAACTCTGGATTCTGACAGAGGGCCACGAGACTTCGACCAGCGCGCAAAAATGGAGGCTCTAGACCCTTCCAGAGCCGAGATATCGGATGTCAAAGTTTTGACCTGAAAAAAAAACATAAGGGGTAACACTGTCGTTTTTGGCCGAAATTTTGACCCCCTCCGATCTTCTTGAAACTCTGGATTCTGACAGAGGGCCACGAGACTTCGACCAGCGCGCAAAAATGGAGGCTCTAGACCCTTCCAGAGCCGAGATATCGGATGTCAAAGTTTTGACCTGAAAAAAAAACATAAGGGGTAACACTGTCGTTTTTGGCCGAAATTTTGACCCCCTCCGATCTTCTTGAAACTCTGGATTCTGACAGAGGGCCACGAGACTTCGACCAGCGCGCAAAAATGGAGGCTCTAGACCCTTCCAGAGCCGAGATATCGGATGTCAAAGTTTTGACCTGAAAAAAAAACATAAGGGGTAACACTGTCGTTTTTGGCCGAAATTTTGACCCCCTCCGATCTTCTTGAAACTCTGGATTCTGACAGAGGGCCACGAGACTTCGACCAGCGCGCAAAAATGGAGGCTCTAGACCCTTCCAGAGCCGAGATATCGGATGTCAAAGTTTTGACCTGAAAAAAAAACATAAGGGGTAACACTGTCGTTTTTGGCCGAAATTTTGACCCCCTCCGATCTTCTTGAAACTCTGGATTCTGACAGAGGGCCACGAGACTTCGACCAGCGCGCAAAAATGGAGGCTCTAGACCCTTCCAGAGCCGAGATATCGGATGTCAAAGTTTTGACCTGAAAAAAAAACATAAGGGGTAACACTGTCGTTTTTGGCCGAAATTTTGACCCCCTCCGATCTTCTTGAAACTCTGGATTCTGACAGAGGGCCACGAGACTTCGACCAGCGCGCAAAAATGGAGGCTCTAGACCCTTCCAGAGCCGAGATATCGGATGTCAAAGTTTTGACCTGAAAAAAAAACATAAGGGGTAACACTGTCGTTTTTGGCCGAAATTTTGACCCCCTCCGATCTTCTTGAAACTCTGGATTCTGACAGAGGGCCACGAGACTTCGACCAGCGCGCAAAAATGGAGGCTCTAGACCCTTCCAGAGCCGAGATATCGGATGTCAAAGTTTTGACCTGAAAAAAAAACATAAGGGGTAACACTGTCGTTTTTGGCCGAAATTTTGACCCCCTCCGATCTTCTTGAAACTCTGGATTCTGACAGAGGGCCACGAGACTTCGACCAGCGCGCAAAAATGGAGGCTCTAGACCCTTCCAGAGCCGAGATATCGGATGTCAAAGTTTTGACCTGAAAAAAAAACATAAGGGGTAACACTGTCGTTTTTGGCCGAAATTTTGACCCCCTCCGATCTTCTTGAAACTCTGGATTCTGACAGAGGGCCACGAGACTTCGACCAGCGCGCAAAAATGGAGGCTCTAGACCCTTCCAGAGCCGAGATATCGGATGTCAAAGTTTTGACCTGAAAAAAAAACATAAGGGGTAACACTGTCGTTTTTGGCCGAAATTTTGACCCCCTCCGATCTTCTTGAAACTCTGGATTCTGACAGAGGGCCACGAGACTTCGACCAGCGCGCAAAAATGGAGGCTCTAGACCCTTCCAGAGCCGAGATATCGGATGTCAAAGTTTTGACCTGAAAAAAAAACATAAGGGGTAACACTGTCGTTTTTGGCCGAAATTTTGACCCCCTCCGATCTTCTTGAAACTCTGGATTCTGACAGAGGGCCACGAGACTTCGACCAGCGCGCAAAAATGGAGGCTCTAGACCCTTCCAGAGCCGAGATATCGGATGTCAAAGTTTTGACCTGAAAAAAAAACATAAGGGGTAACACTGTCGTTTTTGGCCGAAATTTTGACCCCCTCCGATCTTCTTGAAACTCTGGATTCTGACAGAGGGCCACGAGACTTCGACCAGCGCAGCAAAAATGGAGGCTCTAGACCCTTCCAGAGCCGAGATATCGGATGTCAAAGTTTTGACCTGAAAAAAAAACATAAGGGGTAACACTGTCGTTTTTGGCCGAAATTTTGACCCCCTCCGATCTTCTTGAAACTCTGGATTCTGACAGAGGGCCACGAGACTTCGACCAGCGCGCAAAAATGGAGGCTCTAGACCCTTCCAGAGCCGAGATATCGGATGTCAAAGTTTTGACCTGAAAAAAAAACATAAGGGGTAACACTGTCGTTTTTGGCCGAAATTTTGACCCCCTCCGATCTTCTTGAAACTCTGGATTCTGACAGAGGGCCACGAGACTTCGACCAGCGCGCAAAAATGGAGGCTCTAGACCCTTCCAGAGCCGAGATATCGGATGTCAAAGTTTTGACCTGAAAAAAAAACATAAGGGGTAACACTGTCGTTTTTGGCCGAAATTTTGACCCCCTCCGATCTTCTTGAAACTCTGGATTCTGACAGAGGGCCACGAGACTTCGACCAGCGCGCAAAAATGGAGGCTCTAGACCCTTCCAGAGCCGAGATATCGGATGTCAAAGTTTTGACCTGAAAAAAAAACATAAGGGGTAACACTGTCGTTTTTGGCCGAAATTTTGACCCCCTCCGATCTTCTTGAAACTCTGGATTCTGACAGAGGGCCACGAGACTTCGACCAGCGCGCAAAAATGGAGGCTCTAGACCCTTCCAGAGCCGAGATATCGGATGTCAAAGTTTTGACCTGAAAAAAAAACATAAGGGGTAACACTGTCGTTTTTGGCCGAAATTTTGACCCCCTCCGATCTTCTTGAAACTCTGGATTCTGACAGAGGGCCACGAGACTTCGACCAGCGCGCAAAAATGGAGGCTCTAGACCCTTCCAGAGCCGAGATATCGGATGTCAAAGTTTTGACCTGAAAAAAAAACATAAGGGGTAACACTGTCGTTTTTGGCCGAAATTTTGACCCCCTCCGATCTTCTTGAAACTCTGGATTCTGACAGAGGGCCACGAGACTTCGACCAGCGCGCAAAAATGGAGGCTCTAGACCCTTCCAGAGCCGAGATATCGGATGTCAAAGTTTTGACCTGAAAAAAAAACATAAGGGGTAACACTGTCGTTTTTGGCCGAAATTTTGACCCCCTCCGATCTTCTTGAAACTCTGGATTCTGACAGAGGGCCACGAGACTTCGACCAGCGCGCAAAAATGGAGGCTCTAGACCCTTCCAGAGCCGAGATATCGGATGTCAAAGTTTTGACCTGAAAAAAAAACATAAGGGGTAACACTGTCGTTTTTGGCCGAAATTTTGACCCCCTCCGATCTTCTTGAAACTCTGGATTCTGACAGAGGGCCACGAGACTTCGACCAGCGCGCAAAAATGGAGGCTCTAGACCCTTCCAGAGCCGAGATATCGGATGTCAAAGTTTTGACCTGAAAAAAAAACATAAGGGGTAACACTGTCGTTTTTGGCCGAAATTTTGACCCCCTCCGATCTTCTTGAAACTCTGGATTCTGACAGAGGGCCACGAGACTTCGACCAGCGCGCAAAAATGGAGGCTCTAGACCCTTCCAGAGCAAGATATCGGATGTCAAAGTTTTGACCTGAAAAAAAAACATAAGGGTAACACTGTCGTTTTTGGCCGAAATTTTGACCCCCTCCGATCTTCTTGAAACTCTGGATTCTGACAGAGGGCCACGAGACTTCGACCAGCGCGCAAAAATGGAGGCTCTAGACCCTTCCAGAGCCGAGATATCGGATGTCAAAGTTTTGATCCTGAAAAAAAAAACCATAAGGGGTAACACTGTCGTTTTTGGCCGAAATTTTGACCCCCTCCGATCTTCTTGAAACTCTGGATTCTGACAGAGGGCCACGAGACTTCGACCAGCGCGCAAAAATGGAGGCTCTAGACCCTTCCAGAGCCGAGATATCGGATGTCAAAGTTTTGACCTGAAAAAAAAACATAAGGGGTAACACTGTCGTTTTTGGCCGAAATTTGACCCCCTCCGATCTTCTTGAAACTCTGGATTCTGACAGAGGGCCACGAGACTTCGACCAGCGCGCAAAAATGGAGGCTCTAGAGCCCTTCCAGAGCCGAGATATCGGATGTCAACAGTTTTGACCTGAAAAAAAAAACATAAGGGGTAACACTGTCGTTTTTGGCCGAAATTTTGACCCCCTCCGATCTTCTTGAAACTCTGGATTCTGACAGAGGCCACGAGACTTCGACCAGCGCGCAAAAAATGAAGGCTCTAGACCCTTCAGAGCCGAGATATCGGATGTCAAAGTTTTGACCTGAAAAAAAAAAACATAAGGGGTAACACTGTCGTTTTTGGCCGAAATTTTGACCCCCTCCGATCTTCTTGAAACTCTGGATTCTGACAGAGGGCCACGAGACTTCGACCAGCGCGCAAAAATGGAGGCTCTAGACCCTTCCAGAGCCGAGATATCGGATGTCAAAGTTTTGACCTGAAAAAAAAAACATAAGGGGTAACACTGTCGTTTTTGGCCGAAATTTTGACCCCCTCCGATCTTCTTGAAACTCTGGATTCTGACAGAGGGCCACGAGACTTCGACCAGCGCGCAAAAATGGAGGCTCTAGACCCTTCCAGAGCCGAGATATCGGATGTCAAAGTTTTGACCTGAAAAAAAAAACATAAGGGGTAACACTGTCGTTTTTGGCCGAAATTTTGACCCCCTCCGATCTTCTTGAAACTCTGGATTCTGACAGAGGGCCACGAGACTGTCGACCAGCGCGGCAAAAATGGAGGCTCTAGACCCTTCCAGAGCCGAGATATCGGATGTCAAAGTTTTGACCTGAAAAAAAAACATAAGGGGTAACACTGTCGTTTTTGGCCAGAAATTTTGACCCCCTCCGATCTTCTTGAAACTCTGGATTCTGACAGAGGCCACGAGACTTCGACCAGCGCGCAAAAATGGAGGCTCTAGACCCTTCCAGAGCCGAGATATCGGATGTCAAAGTTTTGACCTGAAAAAAAAACATAAGGGGTAACACTGTCGTTTTTGGCCGAAATTTTGACCCCCTCCGATCTTCTTGAAACTCTGGATTCTGACAGAGGGCCACGAGACTTCGACCAGCGCGCAAAAATGGAGGCTCTAGACCCTTCCAGAGCCGAGATATCGGATGTCAAAGTTTTGACCTGAAAAAAAAACATAAGGGGTAACACTGTCGTTTTTGGCCGAAATTTTGACCCCCTCCGATCTTCTTGAAACTCTGGATTCTGACAGAGGGCCACGAGACTTCGACCAGCGCACAAAAATGGAGGCTCTAGACCCTTCCAGAGCCGAGATATCGGATGTCAAAGTTTTGACCTGAAAAAAAAACATAAGGGGTAACACTGTCGTTTTTGGCCGAAATTTTGACCCCCTCCGATCTTCTTGAAACTCTGGATTCTGACAGAGGGCCACGAGACTTCGACCAGCGCGCAAAAATGGAGGCTCTAGACCCTTCCAGAGCCGAGATATCGGATGTCAAAGTTTTGACCTGAAAAAAAAAACATAAGGGGTAACACTGTCGTTTTTGGCCGAAATTTTGACCCCCCTCCGATCTTCTTGAAACTCTGGATTCTGACAGAGGGCCACGAGACTTCGACCAGCGCTGCAAAAATGGAGGCTCTAGACCCTTCCAGAGCCGAGATATCGGATGTCAAAGTTTTGACCTGAAAAAAAAACATAAGGGGTAACACTGTCGTTTTTGGCCGAAATTTTGACCCCCTCCGATCTTCTTGAAACTCTGGATTCTGACAGAAGGCCACGAGACTTCGACCAGCACGCAAAAATGGAGGCTCTAGACCCTTCCAGAGCCGAGATATCGGATGTCAAAGTTTTGACCTGAAAAAAAAAACATAAGGGGTAACACTGTCGTTTTTGGACGAAATTTGACCCCCCTCCGATCTTCTTGAAACTCTGGATTCTGACAGAGGGCCACGAGACTTCGACCAGCGCGCAAAAATGGAGGCTCTAGACCCTTCCAGAGCCGAGATATCGGATGTCAAAGTTTTGACCTGAAAAAAAAACATAAGGGGTAACACTGTCGTTTTTGGCCGAAATTTTGACCCCCTCCGATCTTCTTGAAACTCTGGATTCTGACAGAGGGCCACGAGACTTCGACCAGCGCGCAAAAATGGAGGCTCTAGACCCTTCCAGAGCCGAGATATCGGATGTCACTGTTTTGACCTGAAAAAAAAAACATAAGGGGTAACACTGTCGTTTTTGGCCGAAATTTTGACCCCCTCCGATCTTCTTGAAACTCTGGATTCTGACAGAGGGCCACGAGACTTCGACCAGCGCGCAAAAAAGGAGGCTCTAGACCCTTCCAGAGCCGAGATATCGGATGTCAAAGTTTTGACCTGAAAAAAAAACAGTAAGGGGTAACACTGTCGTTTTTGGCCGAAATTTTGACCCCCTCCGATCTTCTTGAAACTCTGGATTCTGACAGAGGGCCACGAGACTTCGACCAGCGCGCAAAAATGGAGGCTCTAGACCCTTCCAGAGCCGAGATATCGGATGTCAAAGTTTTGACCTGAAAAAAAAACATAAGGGGTAACACTGTCGTTTTTGGCCGAAATTTTGACCCCCTCCGATCTTCTTGAAACTCTGGATTCTGACAGAGGGCCACGAGACTTCGACCAGCGCGCAAAAATGGAGGCTCTAGACCCTTCCAGAGCCGAGATATCGGATGTCAAAGTTTTGACCTGAAAAAAAAACATAAGGGGTAACACTGTCGTTTTTGGCCGAAATTTTGACCCCCTCCGATCTTCTTGAAACTCTGGATTCTGACAGAGGGCCACGAGACTTCGACCAGCACGCAAAAATGGAGGCTCTAGACCCTTCCAGAGCCGAGATATCGGATGTCAAAGTTTTGACCTGAAAAAAAAACATAAGGGGTAACACTGTCGTTTTTGGCCGAAATTTTGACCCCCTCCGATCTTCTTGAAACTCTGGATTCTGACAGAGGGCCACGAGACTTCGACCAGCGCGCAAAAATGGAGGCTCTAGACCCTTCCAGAGCCGAGATATCGGATGTCAAAGTTTTGACCTGAAAAAAAAACATAAGGGGTAACACTGTCGTTTTTGGTCGAAATTTTGACCCCCTCCGATCTTCTTGAAACTCTGGATTCTGACAGAGGGCCACGAGACTTCGACCAGCGCGCAAAAATGGAGGCTCTAGACCCTTCCAGAGCCGAGATATCGGATGTCAAAGTTTTGACCTGAAAAAAAAACATAAGGGGTAACACTGTCGTTTTTGGCCGAAATTTTGACCCCCTCCGATCTTCTTGAAACTCTGGATTCTGACAGAGGGCCACGAGACTTCGACCAGCGCGCAAAAATGGAGGCTCTAGACCCTTCCAGAGCCGAGATATCGGATGTCAAAGTTTTGACCTGAAAAAAAAACATAAGGGGTAACACTGTCATTTTTGGCCGAATTTTGACCCCCTCCGATCTTCTTGAAACTCTGGATTCTGACAGAGGGCCACGAGACTTCGACCAGCGCGCAAAAATGGAGGCTCTAGACCCTTCCAGAGCCGAGATATCGGATGTCAAAGTTTTGACCTGAAAAAAAAAAACATAAGGGGTAACACTGTCGTTTTTGGCCGAAATTTTGACCCCCTCCGATCTTCTTGAAACTCTGGATTCTGACAGAAGGCCACGAGACTTCGACCAGCGCGCAAAAATGGAGGCTCTAGACCCTTCCAGAGCCGAGATATCGGATGTCAAAGTTTTGACCTGAAAAAAAAACATAAGGGGTAACACTGTCATTTTTGGCCGAAATTTTGACCCCCTCCGATCTTCTTGAAACTCTGGATTCTGACAGAGGGCCACGAGACTTCGACCAGCGCGCAAAAATGAAGGCTCTAGACCCTTCCAGAGCCGAGATATCGGATGTCAAAGTTTTGACCTGAAAAAAAAAACATAAGGGGTAACACTGTCGTTTTTGGCCGAAATTTTGACCCCCTCCGATCTTCTTGAAACTCTGGATTCTGACAGAGGGCCACGAGACTTCGACCAGCGCGCAAAAATGGAGGGTCTAGACCCTTCCAGAGCCGAGATATCGGATGTCAAAGTTTTGACCTGAAAAAAAAACATAAGGGGTAACACTGTCGTTTTTGGACGAAATTTTGACCCCCTCCGATCTTCTTGAAACTCTGGATTCTGACAGAGGGCCACGAGACTTCGACCAGCGCGCAAAAATGGAGGCTCTAGACCCTTCCAGAGCCGAGATATCGGATGTCAAAGTTTTGACCTGAAAAAAAAACATAAGGGGTAACACTGTCGTTTTTGGCCAAAATTTTGACCCCCTCCGATCTTCTTGAAACTCTGGATTCTGACAGAGGGCCACGAGACTTCGACCAGCGCGCAAAAATGGAGGCTCTAGACCCTTCCAGAGCCGAGATATCGGATGTCAAAGTTTTGACCTGAAAAAAAAACATAAGGGGTAACACTGTCGTTATTGGCCGAAATTTTGACCCCCTCCGATCTTCTTGAAACTCTGGATTCTGACAGAGGGCCACGAGACTTCGACCAGCGTGCAAAAATGGAGGCTCTAGACCCTTCCAGAGCCGAGATATCGGATGTCAAAGTTTTGACCTGAAAAAAAAACATAAGGGGTAACACTGTCGTTTTTGGCCGAAATTTTGACCCCCTCCGATCTTCTTGAAACTCTGGATTCTGACAGAGGGCCACGAGACTTCGACCAGCGCGCAAAAATGGAGGCTCTAGACCCTTCCAGAGCCGAGATATCGGATGTCAAAGTTTTGACCTGAAAAAAAAACATAAGGGGTAACACTGTCGTTTTTGGCCGAAATTTTGACCCCCTCCGATCTTCTTGAAACTCTGGATTCTGACAGAGGGCCACGAGACTTCGACCAGCGCGCAAAAATGGAGGCTCTAGACCCTTCCAGAGCCGAGATATCGGATGTCAAAGTTTTGACCTGAAAAAAAAACATAAGGGGTAACACTGTCGTTTTTGGCCGAAATTTTGACCCCCTCCGATCTTCTTGAAACTCTGGATTCTGACAGAGGGCCACGAGACTTCGACCAGCGCGCAAAAATGGAGGCTCTAGACCCTTCCAGAGCCGAGATATCGGATGTCAAAGTTTTGACCTGAAAAAAAAAACATAAGGGGTAACACTGTCGTTTTTGGCCGAAATTTTGACCCCCTCCGATCTTCTTGAAACTCTGGATTCTGACAGAGGGCCACGAGACTTCGACCAGCGCGCAAAAATGGAGGCTCTAGACCCTTCCAGAGCCGAGATATCGGATGTCAAAGTTTTGACCTGAAAAAAAAAACATAAGGGGTAACACTGTCGTTTTTGGCCGAAATTTTGACCCCCTCCGATCTTCTTGAAACTCTGGATTCTGACAGAGGGCCACGAGACTTTGACCAGCGCGCAAAAATGGAGGCTCTAGACCCTTCCAGAGCCGAGATATCGGATGTCAAAGTTTTGACCTGAAAAAAAAACATAAGGGGTAACACTGTCGTTTTTGGCCGAAATTTTGACCCCCTCCGATCTTCTTGAAACTCTGGATTCTGACAGAGGGCCACGAGACTTCGACCAGCGCGCAAAAATGGAGGCTCTAGACCCTTCCAGAGCCGAGATATCGGATGTCAAAGTTTTGACCTGAAAAAAAAACATAAGGGGTAACACTGTCGTTTTTGGCCGAAATTTTGACCCCCTCCGATCTTCTTGAAACTCTGGATTCTGACAGAGGGCCACGAGACTTCGACCAGCGCGCAAAAATGGAGGCTCTAGACCCTTCCAGAGCCGAGATATCGGATGTCAAAGTTTTGACCTGAAAAAAAAACATAAGGGGTAACACTGTCGTTTTTGGCCGAAATTTTGACCCCCTCCGATCTTCTTGAAACTCTGGATTCTGACAGAGGGCCACGAGACTTCGACCAGCGCGCAAAAATGGAGGCTCTAGACCCTTCCAGAGCCGAGATATCGGATGTCAAAGTTTTGACCTGAAAAAAAAACATAAGGGGTAACACTGTCGTTTTTGGCCGAAATTTTGACCCCCTCCGATCTTCTTGAAACTCTGGATTCTGACAGAGGGCCACGAGACTTTGACCAGCGCGCAAAAATGGAGGCTCTAGACCCTTCCAGAGCCGAGATATCGAAGGTCAATATTTGGACCTGAAAAAAAAAACATAAGGGGTAACACTGTCATTTTTTTTTTTGGCCGAAATTTTGACCCCCTCCGATCTTCTTGAAACTCTGGATTCTGTCAGAGGGCCACGAGACTTCGACCAGCGCGCAAAAATGGAGGCTCTAGACCCTTCCAGAGCCGAGATATCGAAGGTCAAAATTTGGACCTGAAAAAAAAACATAAGGGGTAACGCTGTCATTTTTTTTTTTTTGGCCGAAATTTTGACCCCCTCCGATCTTCTTGAAACTCTGGATTCTGACAGAGGGCCACGAGACTTCGACCAGCGCGCAAAAATGGAGGCTCTAGACCCTTCCAGAGCCGAGATATCGAAGGTCAAAATTTGGACCTGAAAAAAAAACATAAGGGGTAACACTGTCATTTTTTTTTTTTGGCCGAAATTTTGACCCCCTCCGATCTTCTTGAAACTCTGGATTCTAACAGAGGGCCACGAGATTTCGACCAGCGCGCAAAAATGGAGGCTCTAGACCCTTCCAGAGCCGAGATATCGAAGGTCAAAATTTGGACCTGAAAAAAAAACATAAGGGGTAACACTGTCATTTTTTTTTTTGGCCGAAATTTTGACCCCCTCCGATCTTCTTGAAACTCTGGATTCTGACAGAGGGCCACGAGACTTTGACCAGCGCGCAAAAATGGAGGCTCTAGACCCTTCCAGAGCCGAGATATCGAAGGTCAAAATTTGGACCTGAAAAAAAAACATAAGGGGTAACACTGTCATTTTTTTTTTTGGCCGAAATTTTGACCCCCTCCGATCTTCTTGAAACTCTGGATTCTGACAGAGGGCCACGAGACTTCAACCAGCGCGCAAAAATGGAGGCTCTAGACCCTTCCAGAGCCGAGATATCGAAGGTCAAAATTTGGACCTGAAAAAAAAACATAAGGGGTAACACTGTCATTTTTTTTTTTTTGGCCGAAATTTTGACCCCCTCCGATCTTCTTGAAACTCTGGATTCTGACAGAGGGCCACGAGACTTCGACCAGCGCGCAAAAATGGAGGCTCTAGACCCTTCCAGAGCCGAGATATTGAAGGTCAAAATTTGGACCTGAAAAAAAAAACATAAGGGGTAACACTGTCATTTTTTTTTTTTTTTTGGCCGAAATTTTGACCCCCTCCGATCTTCTTGAAACTCTGGATTCTGACAGAGGGCCACGAGACTTCGACCAGCGCGCAAAAATGGAGGCTCTAGACCCTTCCAGAGCCGAGATATCGAAGGTCAAAATTTGGACCTGAAAAAAAAACATAAGGGGTAACACTGTCATTTTTTTTTTTGGCAGAAATTTTGACCCCCTCCGATCTTCTTGAAACTC
Organism: Cyprinella venusta; assembly: GCA_038021265.1. Classification (NCBI taxonomy): domain Eukaryota; kingdom Metazoa; phylum Chordata; class Actinopteri; order Cypriniformes; family Leuciscidae; genus Cyprinella; species Cyprinella venusta. Next base: position 8,291,033 of record CM075873.1, read on the forward strand.
TGGATTCTGACAGAGGGCCACGAGACTTCGACCAGCGCGCAAAAATGGAGGCTCTAGACCCTTCCAGAGCCGAGATATCGAAGGTCAAAATTTGGACCTGAAAAAAAAACATAAGGGGTAACACTGTCATTTTTTTTTTGGCCGAAACTTTGACCCCCTCCGATCTTCTTGAAACTCTGGATTCTGACAGAGGGCCACGAGACTTTGACCAGCGCGCAAAAATGGAGGCTCTAGACCCTTCCAGAGCCGAGATATCGAAGGTCAAAATTTGGACCTGAAAAAAAAACATAAGGGGTAACACTGTCATTTTTTTTTTTTGGCCGAAATTTTGACCCCCTCCGATCTTCTTGAAACTCTGGATTCTGACAGAGGGCCACGAGACTTTGACCAGCGCGCAAAAATGGAGGCTCTAGACCCTTCCAGAGCCGAGATATTGAAGGTCAAAATTTGGACCTGAAAAAAAAAAACATAAGGGGTAACACTGTCATTTTTTTTTTTTTGGCCGAAATTTTGACCCCCTCCGATCTTCTTGAAACTCTGGATTCTAACAGAGGGCCACGAGATTTCGACCAGCGCGCAAAAATGGAGGCTCTAGACCCTTCCAGAGCCGAGATATCGAAGGTCAAAATTTGGACCTGAAAAAAAAACATAAGGGGTAACACTGTCATTTTTTTTTTTTGGTCGAAATTTTGACCCCCTCCGATCTTCTTGAAACTCTGGATTCTGACAGAGGGCCACGAGACTTCGACCAGCGCGCAAAAATGGAGGCTCTAGACCCTTCCAGAGCCGAGATATCGAAGGTCAAAATTTGGACCTGAAAAAAAAACATAAGGGGTAACACTGTCATTTTTTTTTTTGGCCGAAATTTTGACCCCCTCCGATCTTCTTGAAACTCTGGATTCTGACAGAGGGCCACGAGACTTTGACCAGCGCGCAAAAATGGAGGCTCTAGACCCTTCCAGAGCCGAGATATCGAAGGTCAAAATTTGGACCTGAAAAAAAAACATAAGGGGTAACACTGTCATTTTTTTTTTTTGGCCGAAATTTTGACCCCCTCCGATCTTCTTGAAACTCTGGATTCTGACAGAGGGCCACGAGACTTCGACCAGCGCGCAAAAATGGAGGCTCTAGACCCTTCCAGAGCCGAGATACCGAAGGTCAAAATTTGGACCTGAAAAAAAAACATAAGGGGTAACACTGTCATTTTTTTTTTTTGGCCTAAATTTTGACCCCCTCCGATCTTCTTGAAACTCTGGATTCTGACAGAGGGCCAAGAGACTTCGACCAGCGCGCAAAAATGGAGGCTCTAGACCCTTCCAGAGCCGAGATATTGAAGGTCAAAATTTGGACCTGAAAAAAAAACATAAGGGGTAACACTGTCATTTTTTTTTTTGGCCGAAATTTTGACCCCCTCCGATCTTCTTGAAACTCTGGATTCTGACAGAGGGCCACGAGACTTCGACCAGCGCGCAAAAATGGAGGCTATAGACCCTTCCAGAGCCGAGATATCGAAGGTCAAAATTTGGACCTGAAAAAAAAAACATAAGGGGTAACACTGTCATTTTTTTTTGGCCGAAATTTTGACCCCCTCCGATCTTCTTGAAACTCTGGATTCTGACAGAGGGCCACGAGACTTCGACCAGCGCGCAAAAATGGAGGCTCTAGACCCTTCCAGAGCCGAGATATCAAAGGTCAAAATTTGGACCTGAAAAAAAAACATAAGGGGTAACACTGTCATTTTTTTTTTTGGCCGAAATTTTGACCCCCTCCGATCTTCTTGAAACTCTGGATTCTGACAGAGGGCCACGAGACTTCGACCAGCACGCAAAAATGGAGGCTCTAGACCCTTCCAGAGCCGAGATATCGAAGGTCAAAATTTGGACCTGAAAAAAAAAACATAAGGGGTAACACTGTCATTTTTTTTTTGGCCGAAACTTTGACCCCCTCCGATCTTCTTGAAACTCTGGATTCTGACAGAGGGCCACGAGACTTCGACCAGCGCGCAAAAATGGAGGCTCTAGACCCTTCCAGAGCCGAGATATCGAAGGTCAAAATTTGGACCTGAAAAAAAAACATAAGGGGTAACACTGTCATTTTTTTTTTGGCCGAAATTTTGACCCCCTCCGATCTTCTTGAAACTCTGGATTCTGACATAGGGCCACGAGACTTCGACCAGCGCGCAAAAATGGAGGCTCTAGACCCTTCCAGAGCCGAGATATCGAAGGTCAAAATTTGGACCTGAAAAAAAAAACATAAGGGGTAACACTGTCATTTTTTTTTTTTTGGCCGAAATTTTGACCCCCTCCGGTCTTCTTGAAACTCTGGATTCTAACAGAGGGCCACGAGACTTCGACCAGCGCGCAAAAATGGAGGCTCTAGACCCTTCCAGAGCCGAGATATCGAAGGTCAAAATTTGGACCTGAAAAAAAAACATAAGGGGTAACACTGTCATTTTTTTTTTGGCCGAAATTTTGACCCCCTCCGATCTTCTTGAAACTCTGGATTCTGACAGAGGGCCACGAGACTTCGACCAGCGCGCAAAAATGGAGGCTCTAGACCCTTCTAGAGCCGAGATATCGAAGGTCAAAATTTGGACCTGAAAAAAAAACATAAGGGGTAACACTGTCATTTTTTTTTTTGGCCGAAATTTTGACCCCCTCCGATCTTCTTGAAACTCTGGATTCTGACAGAGGGCCACGAGACTTCGACCAGCGCACAAAAATGGAGGCTCTAGACCCTTCCAGAGCCGAGATATCGAAGGTCAAAATTTGGACCTGAAAAAAAAACATAAGGGGTAACACTGTCATTTTTTTTTTTTGGCCGAAATTTTGACCCCCTCCGATCTTCTTGAAACTGTGGATTCTGACAGAGGGCCACGAGACTTCGACCAGCGCGCAAAAATGGAGGCTCTAGACCCTTCCAGAGCCGAGATATCGAAGGTCAAAATTTGGACCTGAAAAAAAAACATAAGGGGTAACACTGTCATTTTTTTTTTTTGGCCGAAATTTTGACCCCCTCCGATCTTCTTGAAACTCTGGATTCTGACAGAGGGCCACGAGACTTCGACCAGCGCGCAAAAATGGAGGCTCTAGACCCTTCCAGAGCCGAGATATCGAAGGTCAAAATTTGGACCTGAAAAAAAAACATAAGGGGTAACACTGTCATTTTTTTTTTTTGCCGAAATTTTGACCCCCTCCGATCTTCTTGAAACTCTGGATTCTGACAGAGGGCCACGAGACTTCGACCAGCGCGCAAAAATGGAAGCTCTAGACCCTTCCAGAGCCGACATATCGAAGGTCAAAATTTGGACCTGAAAAAAAAACATAAGGGGTAACACTGTCGTTTTTGGCCGAAACTTTGACCCCCTCCGATCTTCTTGAAACTCTGGATTCTGACAGAGGGCCACGAGACTTCGACCAGCGCGCAAAAATGGAGGCTCTAGACCCTTCCAGAGCCGAGATATCGGATGTCACTGTTTTGACCTGAAAAAAAAACATAAGGGGTAACACTGTCGTTTTTGGCCGAAATTTTGACCCCCTCCGATCTTCTTGAAACTCTGGATTCTGACAGAGGGCCACGAGACTTCGACCAGCGCGCAAAAAAGGAGGCTCTAGACCCTTCCAGAGCCGAGATATCGGATGTCAAAGTTTTGACCTGAAAAAAAAACATAAGGGGTAACACTGTCGTTTTTGGCCGAAATTTTGACCCCCTCCGATCTTCTTGAAACTCTGGATTCTGACAGAGGGCCACGAGACTTCGACCAGCGCGCAAAAATGGAGGCTCTAGACCCTTCCAGAGCCGAGATATCGGATGTCAAAGTTTTGACCTGAAAAAAAAAACATAAGGGGTAACACTGTCGTTTTTGGCCGAAATTTTGACCCCCTCCGATCTTCTTGAAACTCTGGATTCTGACAGAGGGCCACGAGACTTCGACCAGCGCGCAAAAATGGAGGCTCTAGACCCTTCCAGAGCCGAGATATCGGATGTCAAAGTTTTGACCTGAAAAAAAAACATAAGGGGTAACACTGTCGTTTTTGGCCGAAATTTTGACCCCCTCCGATCTTCTTGAAACTCTGGATTCTGACAGAGGGCCACGAGACTTCGACCAGCACGCAAAAATGGAGGCTCTAGACCCTTCCAGAGCCGAGATATCGGATGTCAAAGTTTTGACCTGAAAAAAAAACATAAGGGGTAACACTGTCGTTTTTGGCCGAAATTTTGACCCCCTCCGATCTTCTTGAAACTCTGGATTCTGACAGAGGGCCACGAGACTTCGACCAGCGCGCAAAAATGGAGGCTCTAGACCCTTCCAGAGCCGAGATATCGGATGTCAAAGTTTTGACCTGAAAAAAAAACATAAGGGGTAACACTGTCGTTTTTGGCCGAAATTTTGACCCCCTCCGATCTTCTTGAAACTCTGGATTCTGACAGAGGGCCACGAGACTTCGACCAGCGCGCAAAAATGGAGGCTCTAGACCCTTCCAGAGCCGAGATATCGAAGGTCAAAATTTGGACCTGAAAAAAAAAAACATAAGGGGTAACACTGTCATTTTTTTTTTTTTGGCCGAAATTTTGACCCCCTCCGATCTTCTTGAAACTCTGGATTCTAACAGAGGGCCACGAGACTTCGACCAGCGCGCAAAAATGGAGGCTCTAGACCCTTCTAGAGCCGAGATATCGAAGGTCAAAATTTGGACCTGAAAAAAAAACATAAGGGGTAACACTGTCATTTTTTTTTTTTGGCCGAAATTTTGACCCCCTCCGATCTTCTTGAAACTCTGGATTCTGACAGAGGGCCACGAGACTTCGACCAGCGCACAAAAATGGAGGCTCTAGACCCTTCCAGAGCCGAGATATCGAAGGTCAAAATTTGGACCTGAAAAAAAAACATAAGGGGTAACACTGTCATTTTTTTTTTTTGGCCGAAATTTTGACCCCCTCCGATCTTCTTGAAACTGTGGATTCTGACAGAGGGCCACGAGACTTCGACCAGCGCGCAAAAATGGAGGCTCTAGACCCTTCCAGAGCCGAGATATCGAAGGTCAAAATTTGGACCTGAAAAAAAAACATAAGGGGTAACACTGTCATTTTTTTTTTTTGGCCGAAATTTTGACCCCCTCCGATCTTCTTGAAACTCTGGATTCTGACAGAGGGCCACGAGACTTCGACCAGCGCGCAAAAATGGAGGCTCTAGACCCTTCCAGAGCCGAGATATCGAAGGTCAAAATTTGGACCTGAAAAAAAAACATAAGGGGTAACACTGTCATTTTTTTTTTTTTGCCGAAATTTTGACCCCCTCCGATCTTCTTGAAACTCTGGATTCTGACAGAGGGCCACGAGACTTCGACCAGCGCGCAAAAATGGAAGCTCTAGACCCTTCCAGAGCCGACATATCGAAGGTCAAAATTTGGACCTGAAAAAAAAACATAAGGGGTAACACTGTCATTTTTTTTTTTGGCCGAAATTTTGACCCCCTCCGATCTTCTTGAAACTCTGGATTCTAACAGAGGGCCACGAGACTTCGACCAGCGCGCAAAAATGGAGGCTCTAGACCCTTCCAGAGCCGAGATATCGAAGGTCAAAATTTGGACCTGAAAAAAAAACATAAGGGGTAACACTGTCATTTTTTTTTTTGGCCGAAATTTTTACCCCCTCCGATCTTCTTGAAACTCTGGATTCTGACAGAGGGCCACGAGACTTCGACCAGCGCGCAAAAATGGAGGCTCTAGACCCTTCCAGAGCCGAGATATCGAAGGTCAAAATTTGGACCTGAAAAAAAAAACATAAGGGGTAACACTGTCATTTTTTTTTTTTGGCCGAAATTTTGACCCCCTCCGATCTTCTTGAAACTCTGGATCCTGACAGAGGGCCACGAGACTTCAACCAGCGCGCAAAAATGGAGGCTCTAGACCCTTCCAGAGCCGAGATATCGAAGGTCAAAATTTGGACCTGAAAAAAAAACATAAGGGGTAACACTGTCATTTTTTTTTTTTTGGCCGAAATTTTGACCCCCTCCGATCTTCTTGAAACTCTGGATTCTGTCAGAGTGCCACAAGACTTTGACCAGCGCGCAAAAATGGAGGCTCTAGACCCTTCCAGAGCCGAGATATCGAAGGTCAAAATTTGGACCTGAAAAAAAAAACATAAGGGGTAACACTGTCATTTTTTTTTTTGGCCGAAATTTTGACCCCCTCCGATCTTCTTGAAACTCTGGATTCTGACAGAGGGCCACGAGACTTCGACCAGCGCGCAAAAATGGAGGCTCTAGACCCTTCCAGAGCCGAGATATCGAAGGTCAAAATTTGGACCTGAAAAAAAAACATAAGGGGTAACGCTGTCATTTTTTTTTTTTTGGCCGAAATTTTGACCCCCTCCGATCTTCTTGAAACTCTGGATTCTGACAGAGGGCCACGAGACTTCGACCAGCGCGCAAAAATGGAGGCTCTAGACCCTTCCAGAGCCGAGATATCGAAGGTCAAAATTTGGACCTGAAAAAAAAAACATAAGGGGTAACACTGTAATTTTTTTTTTTTGGCCGAAATTTTGACCCCCTCCGATCTTCTTGAAACTCTGGATTCTAACAGAGGGCCACGAGATTTCGACCAGCGCGCAAAAATGGAGGCTCTAGACCCTTCCAGAGCCGAGATATCGAAGGTCAAAATTTGGACCTGAAAAAAAAACATAAGGGGTAACACTGTCATTTTTTTTTTTTTTTGGCCGAAATTTTGACCCCCTCCGATCTTCTTGAAACTCTGGATTCTGACAGAGGGCCACGAGACTTTGACCAGCACGCAAAAATGGAGGCTCTAGACCCTTCCAGAGCCGAGATATCGAAGGTCAAAATTTGGACCTGAAAAAAAAACATAAGGGGTAACACTGTCATTTTTTTTTTTTGGCCGAAATTTTGACCCCCTCCGATCTTCTTGAAACTCTGGATTCTGACAGAGGGCCACGAGACTTCGACCAGCGCGCAAAAATGGAGGCTCTAGACCCTTCCAGAGCCGAGATATCGAAGGTCAAAATTTGGACCTGAAAAAAAAACATAAGGGGTAACACTGTCATTTTTTTTTTTTTGGTCGAAATTTTGACCCCCTCCGATCTTCTTGAAACTCTGGATTCTGACAGAGGGCCACGAGACTTCGACCAGCGCGCAAAAATGGAGGCTCTAGACCCTTCCAGAGCCGAGATATCGAAGGTCAAAATTTGGACCTGAAAAAAAAAACATAAGGGGTAACACTGTCATTTTTTTTTTGGCCGAAATTTTGACCCCCTCCGATCTTCTTGAAACTCTGGATTCTGACAGAGGGCCACGAGACTTTGACCAGCGCGCAAAAATGGAGGCGCTAGACCCTTCCAGAGCCGAGATATCGAAGGTCAAAATTTGGACCTGAAAAAAAAACATAAGGGGTAACACTGTCATTTTTTTTTTGGCCGAAATTTTGACCCCCTCCGATCTTCTTGAAACTCTGGATTCTGACAGAGGGCCACGAGACTTTGACCAGCGCGCAAAAATGGAGGCTCTAGACCCTTCCAGAGCCGAGATATCGAAGGTCAAAATTTGGACCTGAAAAAAAAACATAAGGGGTAACACTGTCATTTTTTTTTTTTTGGCCGAAATTTTGACCCCCTCCGATCTTCTTGAAACTCTGGATTCTGACAGAGGGCCACGAGACTTCGACCAGCTCGCAAAAATGGAGGCTCTAGACCCTTCCAGAGCCGAGATATCGAAGGTCAAAATTTGGACCTGAAAAAAAAACATAAGGGGTAACACTGTCATTTTTTTTTTTTGGCCGAAATTTTGACCCCCTCCGATCTTCTTGAAACTCTGGATTCTGACAGAGGGCCACGAGACTTCGACCAGCGCGCAAAAATGGAGGCTCTAGACCCTTCCAGAGCCGAGATATTGAAGGTCAAAATTTGGACCTGAAAAAAAAAACATAAGGGGTAACACTGTCATTTTTTTTTTTTTTGGCCAAAATTTTGACCCCCTCCAATCTTCTTGAAACTCTGGATTCTGACAGAGGGCCACGAGACTTCGACCAGCGCGCAAAAATGGAGGCTCTAGACCCTTCCAGAGCCGAGATATCGAAGGTCAAAATTTGGACCTGAAAAAAAACCATAAGGGGTAACACTGTCATTTTTTTTTGGCCGAAATTTTGACCCCCTCCGATCTTCTTGAAACTCTGGATTCTGACAGAGGGCCACGAGACTTCGACCAGCGCGCAAAAATGGAGGCTCTAGACCCTTCCAGAGCCGAGATATCGAAGGTAAAAATTTGGACCTGAAAAAAAACATAAGGGGTAACACTGTCATTTTTTTTTTTGGCCAAAATTTTGACCCCCTACGATCTTCTTGAAACTCTGGATTCTGACAGAGGGCCACGAGACTTCGACCAGCGCGCAAAAATGGAGGCTCTAGACCCTTCCAGAGCCGAGATATCGAAGGTCAAAATTTGGACCTGAAAAAAAAACATAAGGGGTAACACTGTCATTTTTTTTTTTGGCCGAAATTTTGACCCCCTCCGATCTTCTTGAAACTCTGGATTCTGACAGAGGGCCACGAGACTTCGACCAGCGCGCAAAAATGGAGGCTCTAGACCCTTCTAGAGCCGAGATATCGAAGGTCAAAATTTGGACCTGAAAAAAAAACATAAGGGGTAACACTGTCATTTTTTTTTTGGCCGAAATTTTGACCCCCTCCGATCTTCTTGAAACTCTGGATTCTAACAGAGGGCCACGAGACTTCGACCAGCGCGCAAAAATGGAGGCTCTAGACCCTTCCAGAGCCGAGATATCGAAGGTCAAAATTTGGACCTGAAAAAAAAAAACATAAGGGGTAACACTGTCATTTTTTTTTTTTGGCCGAAATTTTGACCCCCTCCGATCTTCTTGAAACTCTGGATTCTGACAGAGGGCCACGAGACTTCGACCAGCGCGCAAAAATGGAGGCTCTAGACCCTTCCAGAGCCGAGATATTGAAGGTCAAAATTTGGACCTGAAAAAAAAACATAAGGGGTAACACTGTCATTTTTTTTTTTTTGGCCAAAATTTTGACCCCCTCCAATCTTCTTGAAACTCTGGATTCTGACAGAGGGCCACGAGACTTCGACCAGCGCGCAAAAATGGAGGCTCTAGACCCTTCCAGAGCCGAGATATCGAAGGTCAAAATTTGGACCTGAAAAAAAACCATAAGGGGTAACACTGTCATTTTTTTTTGGCCGAAATTTTGACCCCCTCCGATCTTCTTGAAACTCTGGATTCTGACAGAGGGCCACGAGACTTCGACCAGCGCGCAAAAATGGAGGCTCTAGACCCTTCCAGAGCCGAGATATCGAAGGTAAAAATTTGGACCTGAAAAAAAACATAAGGGGTAACACTGTCATTTTTTTTTTTTGGCCAAAATTTTGACCCCCTACGATCTTCTTGAAACTCTGGATTCTGACAGAGGGCCACGAGACTTCGACCAGCGCGCAAAAATGGAGGCTCTAGACCCTTCCAGAGCCGAGATATCGAAGGTCAAAATTTGGACCTGAAAAAAAAACATAAGGGGTAACACTGTCATTTTTTTTTTTTGGCCGAAATTTTGACCCCCTCCGATCTTCTTGAAACTCTGGATTCTGACAGAGGGCCACGAGACTTCGACCAGCGCGCAAAAATGGAGGCTCTAGACCCTTCCAGAGCCGAGATATCGAAGGTCAAAATTTGGACCTGAAAAAAAAACATAAGGGGTAACACTGTCATTTTTTTTTTGGCCGAAATTTTGACCCCCTCCGATCTTCTTGAAACTCTGGATTCTGACAGAGGGCCACGAGACTTCGACCAGCGCACAAAAATGGAGGCTCTAGACCCTTCCAGAGCCGAGATATCGAAGGTCAAAATTTGGACCTGAAAAAAAAACATAAGGGGTAACACTGTCATTTTTTTTTTTTTTTGGCCGAAATTTTGACCCCCTCCGATCTTCTTGAAACTCTGGATTCTGACAGAGGGCCACGAGACTTCGACCAGCGCGCAAAAATGGAGGCTCTAGACCCTTCCAGAGCCGAGATATCGAAGGTCAAAATTTGGACCTGAAAAAAAACATAAGGGGTAACACTGTCATTTTTTTTTTTTTGGCCGAAATTTTGACCCCCTCCGATCTTCTTGAAACTCTGGATTCTGACAGAGGGCCACGAGACTTCGACCAACGTGCAAAAATGGAGGCTCTAGACCCTTCCAGAGCCGAGATATCGAAGGTCAAAATTTGGACCTGAAAAAAAAACATAAGGGGTAACACTGTCATTTTTTTTTTTTGGCCGAAATTTTTACCCCCTCCGATCTTCTTGAAACTCTGGATTCTGACAGAGGGCCACGAGACTTCGACCAGCGCGCAAAAATGGAGGCTCTAGACCCTTCCAGAGCCGAGATATCGAAGGTCAAAATTTGGACCTGAAAAAAAAAACATAAGGGGTAACACTGTCATTTTTTTTTTGGCCGAAATTTTGACCCCCTCCGATCTTCTTGAAACTCTGGATTCTGACAGAGGGCCACGAGACTTCGACCAACGTGCAAAAATGGAGGCTCTAGACCCTTCCAGAGCCGAGATATCGAAGGTCAAAATTTGGACCTGAAAAAAAAACATAAGGGGTAACACTGTCATTTTTTTTTTTGGCCGAAATTTTTACCCCCTCCGATCTTCTTGAAACTCTGGATTCTGACAGAGGGCCACGAGACTTCGACCAGCGCGCAAAATTGGAGGCTCTAGACCCTTCCAGAGCCGAGATATCGAAGGTCAAAATTTGGACCTGAAAAAAAAAACATAAGGGGTAACACTGTCATTTTTTTTTTGGCCGAAATTTTGACCCCCTCCGATCTTCTTGAAACTCTGGATTCTGACAGAGGACCACGAGACTTCAACCAACGCGCAAAAATGGAGGCTCTAGACCCTTCCAGAGCCGAGATATCGAAGGTCAATATTTGGACCTGAAAAAAAAACATAAGGGGTAACACTGTCATTTTTTTTTTTGGCCGAAATTTTGACCCCCTCCGATCTTCTTGAAACTCTGGATTCTGTCAGAGGGCCACAAGACTTTGACCAGCGCGCAAAAATGGAGGCTCTAGACCCTTCCAGAGCCGAGATATCGAAGGTCAAAATTTGGACCTGAAAAAAAAACATAAGGGGTAACACTGTCATTTTTTTTTTTTGGCCGTAATTTTGACCCCCTCCGATCTTCTTGAAACTCTGGATTCTGACAGAGGGCCACGAGACTTCAACCAGCGCGCAAAAATGGAGGCTCTAGACCCTTCCAGAGCCGAGATATCGAAGGTCAAAATTTGGACCTGAAAAAAAAACATAAGGGGTAACACTGTCATTTTTTTTTTTGGCCGAAATTTTGACCCCCTCCGATCTTCTTGAAACTCTGGATTCTGACAGAGGGCCACGAGACTTCGACCAGCGCGCAAAAATGGAGGCTCTAGACCCTTCCAGAGCCGAGATATCGAAGGTCAAAATTTGGACCTGAAAAAAAAAACATAAGGGGTAACACTGTCATTTTTTTTTTTGGCCGAAATTTTGACCCCCTCCGATCTTCTTGAAACTCTGGATTCTAACAGAGGGCCACGAGATTTCGACCAGCGCGCAAAAATGGAGGCTCTAGACCCTTCCAGAGCCGAGATATCGAAGGTCAAAATTTGGACCTGAAAAAAAAACATAAGGGGTAACACTGTCATTTTTTTTTTTTTGGCCGAAATTTTGACCCCCTCCGATCTTCTTGAAACTCTGGATTCTGACAGAGGGCCACGAGACTTTGACCAGCGCACAAAAATGGAGGCTCTAGACCCTTCCAGAGCCGAGATATCGAAGGTCAAAATTTGGACCTGAAAAAAAAACATAAGGGGTAACACTGTCATTTTTTTTTTTTTTTTGGCCGAAATTTTGACCCCCTCCGATCTTCTTGAAACTCTGGATTCTGACAGAGGGCCACGAGACTTCGACCAGCGCGCAAAAATGGAGGCTCTAGACCCTTCCAGAGCCGAGATATCGAAGGTCAAAATTTGGACCTGAAAAAAAACATAAGGGGTAACACTGTCATTTTTTTTTTTTGGCCGAAATTTTGACCCCCTCCGATCTTCTTGAAACTCTGGATTCTGACAGAGGGCCACGAGACTTCGACCAACGTGCAAAAATGGAGGCTCTAGACCCTTCCAGAGCCGAGATATCGAAGGTCAAAATTTGGACCTGAAAAAAAAACATAAGGGGTAACACTGTCATTTTTTTTTTTTGGCCGAAATTTTTACCCCCTCCGATCTTCTTGAAACTCTGGATTCTGACAGAGGGCCACGAGACTTCGACCAGCGCGCAAAAATGGAGGCTCTAGACCCTTCCAGAGCCGAGATATCGAAGGTCAAAATTTGGACCTGAAAAAAAAACATAAGGGGTAACACTGTCATTTTTTTTTTTTGGCCGTAATTTTGACCCCCTCCGATCTTCTTGAAACTCTGGATTCTGACAGAGGGCCACGAGACTTCAACCAGCGCGCAAAAATGGAGGCTCTAGACCCTTCCAGAGCCGAGATATCGAAGGTCAAAATTTGGACCTGAAAAAAAAACATAAGGGGTAACACTGTCATTTTTTTTTTTTGGCCGACATTTTGACCCCCTCCGATCTTCTTGAAACTCTGGATTCTGACAGAGGGCCACGAGACTTCGACCAGCGCGCAAAAATGGAGGCTCTAGACCCTTCCAGAGCCGAGATATCGAAGGTCAAAATTTGGACCTGAAAAAAAAAACATAAGGGGTAACACTGTCATTTTTTTTTTTTGGCCGAAATTTTGACCCCCTCCGATCTTCTTGAAACTCTGGATTCTAACAGAGGGCCACGAGATTTCGACCAGCGCGCAAAAATGGAGGCTCTAGACCCTTCCAGAGCCGAGATATCGAAGGTCAAAATTTGGACCTGAAAAAAAAACATAAGGGGCAACACTGTCATTTTTTTTTTTTGGCCGAAATTTTGACCCCCTCCGATCTTCTTGAAACTCTGGATTCTGACAGAGGGCCACGAGACTTTGACCAGCGCGCAAAAATGGAGGCTCTAGACCCTTCCAGAGCCGAGATATCGAAGGTCAAAATTTGGACCTGAAAAAAAAAACATAAGGGGTAACACTGTCATTTTTTTTTTTTGGCCGAAATTTTGACCCCCTCCGATCTTCTTGAAACTCTGGATTCTGACAGAGGGCCACGAGACTTCGACCAGCGCGCAAAAATGGAGGCTCTAGACCCTTCCAGAGCCGAGATATCGAAGGTCAAAATTTGGACCTGAAAAAAAAACATAAGGGGTAACACTGTCATTTTTTTTTTTTTTGGCCGAAATTTTGACCCCCTCCGATCTTCTTGAAACTCTGGATTCTGACAGAGGGCCACGAGACTTCGACCAGCGTGCAAAAATGGAGGCTCTAGACCCTTCCAGAGCCGAGATATTGAAGGTCAAAATTTGGACCTGAAAAAAAAAACATAAGGGGTAACACTGTCATTTTTTTTTTTTTGGCCGAAATTTTGACCCCCTCCGATCTTCTTGAAACTCTGGATTCTGACAGAGGGCCACGAGACTTCGACCAGCGCGCAAAAATGGAGGCTCTAGACCCTTCCAGAGCCGAGATATCGAAGGTCAAAATTTGGACCTGAAAAAAAAACATAAGGGGTAACACTGTCATTTTTTTTTTGACCGAAATTTTGACCCCCTCCGATCTTCTTGAAACTCTGGATTCTGACAGAGGGCCACGAGAATTCGACCAGCGCGCAAAAATGGAGGCTCTAGACCCTTCCAGAGCCGAGATATCGAAGGTCAAAATTTGGACCTGAAAAAAAAACATAAGGGGTAACACTGTCATTTTTTTTTTTGGCCGAAATTTTGACCCCCTCCGATCTTCTTGAAACTCTGGATTCTGACAGAGGGCCACGAGACTTCGACCAGCGCGCAAAAATGGAGGCTCTAGACCCTTCCAGAGCCGAGATATCGAAGGTCAAAATTTGGACCTGAAAAAAAACATAAGGGGTAACACTGTCATTTTTTTTTTGACCGAAATTTTGACCCCCTCCGATCTTCTTGAAACTCTGGATTCTGACAGAGGGCCACGAGAATTCGACCAGCGCGCAAAAATGGAGGCTCTAGACCCTTCCAGAGCCGAGATATCGAAGGTCAAAATTTGGACCTGAAAAAAAAACATAAGGGGTAACACTGTCATTTTTTTTTTTGGCCGAAATTTTGACCCCCTCCGATCTTCTTGAAACTCTGGATTCTGACAGAGGGCCACGAGACTTCGACCAGCGCGCAAAAATGGAGGCTCTAGACCCTTCCAGAGCCGAGATATCGAAGGTCAAAATTTGGACCTGAAAAAAAAACATAAGGGGTAACACTGTCATTTTTTTTTTGGCCGAAATTTTGACCCCCTCCGATCTTCTTGAAACTCTGGATTCTGACAGAGGGCCACGAGACTTCGACCAGCGCGCAAAAATGGAGGCTCTAGACCCTTCCAGAGCCGAGATATCGAAGGTCAAAATTTGGACCTGAAAAAAAAACATAAGGGGTAACACTGTCATTTTTTTTTTTTGGCCGAAATTTTGACCCCCTCCGATCTTCTTGAAACTCTGGATTCTAACAGAGGGCCACGAGACTTCGACCAGCGCGCAAAAATGGAGGCTCTAGACCCTTCCAGAGCCGAGATATCGAAGGTCAAAATTTGGACCTGAAAAAAAAACATAAGGGGTAACACTGTCATTTTTTTTTTTGGCCGAAATTTTGACCCCCTCCGATCTTCTTGAAACTCTGGATTCTGACAGAGGGCCACGAGACTTCGACCAGCGCGCAAAAATGGAGGCTCTAGACCCTTCCAGAGCCGACATATTGAAGGTCAAAATTTGGACCTGAAAAAAAAAAACATAAGGGGTAACACTGTCATTTTTTTTTTTTGGCCAAAATTTTGACCCCCTCCAATCTTCTTGAAACTCTGGATTCTGACAGAGGGCCACGAGACTTCGACCAGCGCGCAAAAATGGAGGCTCTAGACCCTTCCAGAGCCGAGATATCGAAGGTCAAAATTTGGACCTGAAAAAAAAACATAAGGGGTAACACTGTCATTTTTTTTTTGGCCGAAATTTTGACCCCCTCCGATCTTCTTGAAACTCTGGATTCTGACAGAGGGCCACGAGACTTCGACCAGCGCGCAAAAATGGAGGCTCTAGACCCTTCCAGAGCCGAGATATCGAAGGTAAAAATTTGGACCTGAAAAAAAACATAAGGGGTAACACTGTCATTTTTTTTTTTGGCCGAAATTTTGACCCCCTCCGATCTTCTTGAAACTCTGGATTCTGACAGAGGGCCACGAGACTTCGACCAGCGCGCAAAAATGGAGGCTCTAGACCCTTCCAGAGCCGAGATATCGAAGGTCAAAATTTGGACCTGAAAAAAAAAACATAAGGGGTAACACTGTCATTTTTTTTTTTTGGCCGAAATTTTGACCCCCTCCGATCTTCTTGAAACTCTGGATTCTGACAGAGGGCCACGAGACTTCGACCAGCGCGCAAAAATGGAGGCTCTAGACCCTTCCAGAGCCAAGATATCTAAGGTCAAAATTTGGACCTGAAAAAAAAACATAAGGGGTAACACTGTCATTTTTTTTTTTTGGCCGAAATTTTGACCCCCTCCGATCTTCTTGAAACTCTGGATTCTGACAGAGGGCCACGAGACTTCGACCAACGTGCAAAAATGGAGGCTCTCGACCCTTCCAGAGCCGAGATATCGAAGGTCAAAATTTTGACCTGAAAAAAAAACATAAGGGGTAACGCTGTGGGTTTTTTTTGGCCGAAATTTTGACCACCTCCGATCTTCTTGAAACTCTGGATTCTGACAGAGGGCCACGAGACTTCGACCAACGCGCAAAAATGGAGGCTCTAGACCCTTCCAGAGCCGAGATATTGAAGGTCAAAATTTTGACCAGAAAAAAAATGACAATGTTACCCCTTATGTTTTTTTTCGGGGGGTGAAAAATTAAGTTTCTCCAATCTTCTCAAAACTCTGGATTCTGATAGAGGGCCACGAGACATGGACCTGGGTGCAAAAATTGAGGCTGTAGACCCTTCCAGAGCTGAGATATTGAAACTCAAAATTTTGACCAAAAACAAAAATGACAGTGTTACCCCTTATGTTTTTTTTTCGGGGGGTGAAAAATTAAGTTTCTCCAATCTTCTCAAAACTCTGAATTCTGATAGAGGGCCACGAGACATGGACCTGGGTGCAAAAATTGAGGCTGTAGACCCTTCCAGAGCTGAGATATTGAAACTCAAAATTTTGACCAGAAAAAAAAATGACAGTGTTACCCCTTATGTTTTTTTTCGGGGGGTGAAAAATTAAGTTTCTCCAATCTTCTCAAAACTCTGGATTCTGATAGAGGGCCACGAGACATGGACCTGGGTGCAAAAATTGAGGCTGTAGACCCTTCCAGAGCTGAGATATTGAAACTCAAAATTTTGACAAGAAAAAAAATGACAGTGTTACCCCTTATGTTTTTTTTTCGGGGGGTGAAAAATTAAGTTTCTCCAATCTTCTCAAAACTCTGGATTCTGATAGAGGGCCACGAGACATGGACCTGGGTACAAAAATTGAGGCTGTAGACCCTTCCAGAGCTGAGATATTGAAACTCAAAATTTTGAACAGAAAAAAAAATGACAGTGTTACCCCTTATGTTTTTTTTCGGGGGGTGAAAAATTAAGTTTCTCCAAACTTCTCAAAACTCTGGATTCTGATAGAGGGCCACGAGACATGGACCTGGGTGCAAAAATTGAGGCTGTAGACCCTTCCAGAGCTGAGATATTGAAACTCAAAATTTTGACCAGAAAAAAAAAATGACAGTGTTACCCCTTATGTTTTTTTTCGGGGGGTGAAAAATTAAGTTTCTCCAATCTTCTCAAAACTCTGGATTCTGATAGAGGGCCACGAGACATGGACCTGGGTGCAAAAATTGAGGCTGTAGACCCTTCCAGAGCTGAGATATTGAAACTCAAAATTTTGACCGAAAAAAAAATGACAGTGTTACCCCTTATGTTTTTTTTCGGGGGGTGAAAAATTAAGTTTCTCCAATCTTCTCAAAACTCTGGATTCTGATAGAGGGCCACGAGACATGGGCCTGGGTGCAAAAATTGAGGCTGTAGACCCTTCCAGAGCTGAGATATTGAAACTCAAATTTTTGACCAGAAAAAAAAATGACAGTGTTACCCCTTATGTTTTTTTTCGGGGGGTGAAAAATTAAGTTTCTCCAATCTTCTCAAAACTCTGGATTCTGATAGAGGGCCACGAGACATGGACCTAGGTGCAAAAATTGAGGCTGTAGACCCTTCCAGAGCTGAGATATTGAAACTCAAAATTTTGACCAGAAAAAAAAATGACAGTGTTACCCCTTATGTTTTTTTTTTTCGGGGGGTGAAAAATTAAGTTTCTCCAATCTTCTCAAAACTCTGGATTCTGATAGAGGGCCACGAAACATGGACCTGGGTGCAAAAATTGAGGCTGTAGACCCTTCCAGAGCTGAGATATTGAAACTCAAAATTTTGACCAGAAAAAAAAAATGACAGTGTTACCCCTTATGTTTTTTTTCGGGGGGTGAAAAATTAAGTTTCTCCAATCTTCTCAAAACTCTGGATTCTGATAGAGGGCCACGAGACATGGACCTGGGTGCAAAAATTGAGGCTGTAGACCCTTCCAGAGCTGAGATATTGAAACTCAAAATTTTGACCAGAAAAAAATGACAGTGTTACCCCTTATGTTTTTTTTTTCGGGGGTGAAAAATTAAGTTTCTCCAATCTTCTCAAAACTCTAGATTCTGATAGAGGGCCACGAGACATGGACCTGGGTGCAAAAATTGAGGCTGTAGACCCTTCCAGAGCTGAGTTATTGAAACTCAAAATTTTGACCAGAAAAAAAAATGACAGTGTTACCCCTTATGTTTTTTTTCGGGGGGTGAAAAAATAAGTTTCTCCAATCTTCTCAAAACTCTGGATTCTGATAGAGGACCACGAGACATGGACCTGGGTACAAAAATTGAGGCTGTAGACCCTTCCAGAGCTGAGATATTGAAACTCAAAATTTTGACCAGAAAAAAAAATGACAGTGTTACCCCTTATGTTTTTTTTCGGGGGGTGAAAAATTAAGTTTCTCCAATCTTCTCAAAACTCTGGATTCTGATAGAGGGCCATGAGACATGGACCTGGGTGCAAAAATTAAGGCTGTAGACCCTTCCAGAGCTGAGATATTGAAACTCAAAATTTTGACCAGAAAAAAAAATGACAGTGTTACCCCTTATGTTTTTTTTCGGGGGGTGAAAAATTAAGTTTCTCCAATCTTCTCAAAACTCTGGATTCTGATAGAGGGCCACGAGACACGGACCTGGGTGCAAAAATTGAGGCTGTAGACCCTTCCAGAGCTGAGATATTGAAACTCAAAATTTTGACCAGAAAAAAAAAATGACAGTGTTACCCCTTATGTTTTTTTTCGGGGGGTGAAAAATTAAGTTTCTCCAATCTTCTCAAAACTCTGGATTCTGATAGAGGGCCACGAGACATGGACCTGGGTGCAAAAATTGAGGCTGTAGACCCTTCCAGAGCTGAGATATTGAAACTCAAAATTTTGACCAGAAAAAAAAATGACAGTGTTACCCCTTACGTTTTTTTTCGGGGGGGGGGGGGGGGTGAAAAATTAAGTTTCTCCAATCTTCTCAAAACTCTAGATTCTGATAGAGGGCCACGAGACATGGACCTGGGTGCAAAAATTGAGGCTGTAGACCCTTCCAGAGCTGAGATATTGAAACTCAAAATTTTGACCAGAAAAAAAAAATGACAGTGTTACCCCTTATGTTTTTTTTCGGGGGGTGAAAAATTAAGTTTCTCCAATCTTCTCAAAACTCTGGATTCTGATAGAGGGCCACGAGACATGGACCTGGGTGCAAAAATTGAGGCTGTAGACCCTTCCAGAGCTGAGATATTGAAACTCAAAATTTTGACCAGAAAAAAAAAATGACAGTGTTACCCCTTATGTTTTTTTTCGGGGGGTGAAAAATTAAGTTTCTCCAATCTTCTCAAAACTCTGGATTCTGATAGAGGGCCACGAGACATGGACCTGGGTGCAAAAATTGAGGCTGTAGACCCTTCCAGACCTGAGATATTGAAACTCAAAATTTTGACCAGAAAAAAAAATGACAGTGTTACCCCTTATGTTTTTTTTCGGGGGGTGAAAAATTAAGTTTCTCCAATCTTCTCAAAACTCTGGATTCTGATAGAGGGCCACGAGACATGGACCTGGGTGCAAAAATTGAGGCTGTAGACCCTTCCAGAGCTGAGATATTGAAACTCAAATTTTGACCAGAAAAAAAAATGACAGTGTTACCCCTTACGGTTTTTTTCGGGGGGGGGGGGGGGGGGGGGGTGAAAAATTAAGTTTCTCCAATCTTCTCAAAACTCTGGATTCTGATAGAGGGCCACGAGACATGGACCTGGGTGCAAAAATTGAGGCTGTAGACCCTTCCAGAGCTGAGATATTGAAACTCAAAATTTTGACCAGAAAAAAATGACAGTGTTACCCCTTATGTTTTTTTTTTTTTGGGGGGGGGGGGGTGAAAAATTAAGTTTCTTCAATCTTCTCAAAACTCTAGATTCTGATAGAGGGCCACGAGACATGGACCTGGGTGCAAAAATTGAGGCTGTAGACCCTTCCAGAGCTGAGATATTGAAACTCAAAATTTTGACCAGAAAAAAAAAATGACAGTGTTACCCCTTATGTTTTTTTTCGGGGGGTGAAAAATTAAGTTTCTCCAATCTTCACAAAACTCTGGATTCTGATAGAGGGCCACGAGACATGGACCTGGGTGCAAAAATTGAGGCTGTAGACCCTTCCAGAGCTGAGATATTGAAACTCAAAATTTTGACCAGAAAAAAAAATGACAGTGTTACCCCTTATGTTTTTTTTCGGGGGGTGAAAAATTAAGTTTCTCCAATCTTCTCAAAACTCTGGATTCTGATAGAGGGCCACGAGACATGGGCCTGGGTGCAAAAATTGAGGCTGTAGACCCTTCCAGAGCTGAGATATTGAAACTCAAAATTTTGACCAGAAAAAAAATGACAGTGTTACCCCTTATGTTTTTTTTTCGGGGGGTGAAAAATTAAGTTTCTCCAATCTTCTCAAAACTCTGGATTCTGATAGAGGGCCATGAGACATGGGCCTGGGTGCAAAAATTGAGGCTGTAGACCCTTCCTGAGCTGAGATATTGAAACTCAAAATTTTGACCAGAAAAAAAAAAATGACAGTGTTACCCCTTATGATTTTTTTCGGGGGGTGAAAAATTAAGTTTCTCCAATCTTCTCAAAACTCTGGATTCTGATAGAGGGCCACGAGACTTCGACCAGCGCGCAAAAATGGAGGCTCTAGACCCTTCCAGAGCCGAGATATCGAAGGTCAAAATTTGGACCCGAATAAAAAACATAAGGGGTAACACTGTCATTTTTTTTTGGCTGAAATTTTGAGCAAATTTTTTTGGTCTAGAGCCTCCATTTTTTCACTCAGGTCTAAGTCTTTTTTTGTGATGTTGTTTGGAATGATGCAATTCAGATTAAAATAACTATATGTAAACTGTTTGTAAAGACTTTATAGAACAGTCTTTTATGTAAAGCAGCTTTTATATGAAACCATATGTAAAAGACTTTATAGATAGTCTTCTGTTATACAGTTTTTATATGTAAACTGTTTATAATAAATACACAGAAACATATTGTAACAAATGTTTATTGGTTTTAAGAAAGACACAGAAACATATTGTAACAAGAATGTTTTATTAATGGAATGTAACCAGTATTATGCATGTAAGTAGTAAAAGAAAAACCGTATTACCTAAATGTTGTGTTCCAGACTAAAAGGCGAAGGATGCTGAAAAACCGTGTGAGGAGAAGGAAGATCAAGCTAAAGAAGGCCGAGATTGTTGAAGGGACTGAAAAAGTTAAATATGGATCCAGGTCTAGGATTGGATAGATTGTGCATATGACTTGAAAGAGGTGTGACATGTAAATGTATTATAAAAAGTAAAATGAAATGTATGAGGTTAGACTCTGGAAACTGGACCAGACTATCCATTGTTTGATGATCCAAGTCTGACACCTGCTGGTGTAACTTGTGACCTGCATTTATTTAACTAATTTTGTTAAACTGTTTAAAAGAAAAACTTTGGAAAACTTTATACAATAAAAATACAAATAATAGATAAAAAAAAGTTTGCCTGCCAAGAGTCACTGCTTGCATTAAAGAACTTAGCCACAGAGGGTCTTTCTACTGGGGTGTGAGTATGAATTTGTGTACTTATTATCTATTGTAGAATTCAACCATCTTTACTTTACCTGAGAATAAACAAAGTAAGGTAGAAGGTGAATGATTTATAACGAGGGTACTAGGATAGATCTAACACCATAAAACAGCGTCGAAATTTTGAGTTTCTCTGATCTTCTTGAAACTCTGGTTTCTGATATAGGGCCATGGGACTTAGACCTGTGTGCCAAAATGGAGGCTCTAGACCCTTCCAGATCTGAGATATTGAGATCCCACGTAGCATTTATGCCCTTATAAATAAATCAGTATCTCTGCTCTGAAAGGGTCTAGAGCCTCCATTTTTGCGCGCTGGTCGAAGTCTCATGGCCCTCTGTCAGAATCCAAAGTTTCAAGAAGATCGCAGGGGGTCAAAATTTCGGCCAAAAAAAAAAAACGACAGTGTTACCTCTTACGGTTTTTTTTTTCGGGTCCAAATTTTGACCTTCGATATCTCGGCTCTGGAAGGGTCTAGAGCCTCCATTTTTGCGCGCTGGTCGAAGTCTCGTGGCCCTCTGTCAGAATCCAAAGTTTCAAGAAGATCGCAGGGGGTCAAAATTTCGGCCCAAAAAAAAAAAACGACAGTGTTACCCCTTACGTTTTATTTCGGGTCCAAATTTTGACATTCAATATCTCGGCTCTGGAAGGGTCTAGAGCCTCCATTTTTGCGCGCTGGTCGAAGTCTCGTGGCCCTCTGTCAGAATCCAAAGTTTCAAGAAGATCGGAGGGGATCAAAATTTCGGCCAAAAAAAAAAAAACAGTGTTACCCCTTATGTTTTTTTTTGGGTCCAAATTTTGACCTTCGATATCTCGGCTCTGGAAGGGTCTAGAGCCTCCATTTTTGCGCGCTGGTCGAAGTCTCGTGGCCCTCTGTCAGAATCCAGAGTTTCAAGAAGATCGGAGGGGGTCAAAATTTCGGCCAAAAAAAAAAATGACAGTGTAACCCCTTATGTTTTTTTTGCGTCCAAATTTTGACCTTCGATATCTCGGCTCTGGAAGGGTCTAGAGCCTCCATTTTTGCGCGCTGGTCGGAGTCTCGTGGCCCTCTGTCAGAATCCAGAGTTTCAAGAATATCGGAGGGGGTCAAAATTTCGGCCAAAAAAAAAAAAAACGACAGTGTAACCCCTTATGTTTTTTTTTTCGGGTCCAAATTTTGACCTTCGATATCTCGGCTCTGGAAGGGTCTAGAGCCTCCAATTGTGTGCGCTTGTCGAAGTCTCGTGGCCCTCTGTCAGAATCCAGAGTTTCAAGAAGATCGGAGGGGGTCAAAATTTCGGCCAAAAAAAAAAAAAAACGACAGGTTTGCCTCTTATGTTTTTTTTTTCTGGTCCAAATTTTGACCTTCGATATCTCGGCTCTGGAAGGGTCTAGAGCCTCCATTTTTGCGCGCTGGTCAAAGTCTCGTGGCCCTCTGTCAGAATCCAGAGTTTCAAGAAGATCGGAGGGGGTCAAAATTTCGGCCAAAAAAAAAAATAAAACTACAGTGTTACCCCTTATGTTTTTTTTCGGGTCGAAATTTAGACCTTCGATATCTCGGCTCTGGAAGGGTCTAGAGCCTCCATTTTTTCGCGCTGGTCGAAGTCTCATGGCCCTCTGTCAGAATCCAGAGTTTCAAGAAGATCGGAGGGGGTCAAAATTTCGGCCAAAAAAAAACCGACAGTGTTACCCCTTACGTTTTTTTTCGGGTCCAAATTTTGACCTTCGATATCTCGGCTCTGGAAGGGTCTAGAGCCTCCATTTTTGCACGCTGGTCGAAGTCTCGTGGCCCTCTGTCAGAATTCAGAGTTTCAAGAAGATCGGAGGGGGTAAAAATTTCGGCCAAAAAAAACCGACAGTGTTACCCCTTATGTTTTTTTTTCGGGTCCAAATTTTGACCCTCGATATCTCGGCTCTGGAAGGGTCTAGAGCCTCTAATTTTGCGCGCTTGTCGAAGTCTCGTGGCCCTCTGTCAGAATCCAGAGTTTCAAGAAGATCGGAGGGGGTCAAAATTTCGGCCAAAAAAAAAAACGACAGTGTTAGCCCTTATGTTTTTTTTTTCGGGTCCAAATTTTGACCTTCGATATCTCGGCTCTGGAAGGGTCTAGAGCCTCCATTTTTGAGCGCTGGTCGAAGTCTCGTGGCCCTCTGTCAGAATTCAGAGTTTCAAGAATATCGGAGGGGGTCAAAATTTCGGCCAAAAAAAAAACGACAGTGTTACCCCTTATGTTTTTTTTTCCGGTCCAAATTTTGACCTTCGATATCTCGGCTCTGGAAGGGTCTAGAGCCTCCATTTTTGAGCGCTGTTCGAAGTCTCGTGGCCCTCTGTCAGAATCCAGAGTTTCAAGAATATTGGAGGGGGCCAAAATTTCGGCCAAAAAAAAAAAACAACAGTGTTACCCCTTATGTTTTTTTTTTTTGGGTCCAAATTTTGACCTTCGATATCTCGGCTCTGGAAGGGTCTAGAGCCTCCATTTTTGCGCGCTGGTCGAAGTCTCGTGGCCCTCTGTCAGAATCCAGAGTTTCAAGAATATCGGAGGGGGTCAAAATTTCGGCCAAACAAAAAAAACGACAGTGTAACCCCTTATGTTTTTTGTTACGTGCCACGAGCACTAACATAGAGAGCGTCCTCTGAAAAGGAACGCCCGGAGTCCCGTCTCCTGCTCCCCAAAATGATTTCACAACTCAGAAGGTATTCAAAATGAAAAAAAAATGGATTTATTATTGTGTGTAGGAGGTATCTTTTCTTGTAGCAGAATGAACAAGTTAAAATGAGAGGGTTTCTTTTCGTTGGCCACAAAACAATAAACAAAACAGTTCTCTTCGCTCGTTTTTAAAGTCTTCCCTGGAAAAGGAAAAAATGAATTACAATTCTTACCTCCCTGCTAATAAAATAAATAGGAGAAAAAGGTTAAACAAAAACAAAGTGGCATCTCCTCTCATGTAGTCTCACACAACAGGGGTTAACATTTACCTTCCTATACCGCTAACAGATATTGCTGCCCACAAGCAGCTTACACTAAGTTGTCACCAGCTCTACACAGCCAAATGGCTATAACACGTATAATCTTCACTCTTTCAATCGTGCGCGTGCGCACACACAACGACACCGTGAAGCAGGAGAGGGAACTCGATGAACGCAAGCTTCCACACAGCTTTTATCCACCAGACGGGTCGATCAGCCCCACCCTCCAAAGCAGCTTCACCTGTACACACTTAATTAGCAACAGAGAGGGAGAGAAAGCATACACCAAAAGAACAAGCACTCACACAATCACTTGTTCAACATTTCAAAACATTTACATTCTAACACGTAACACTCCTCACCTCCCCAAAAAGATGAATGGGAAATAACTCATTGTTCTTTTCACCTATTCAGCACTGTGCGCTCGGGACAGCGCATCGGCGACTAGATTTTCAGTGCCGCGCTTATGGACAATCTCCAAATTGAATTCTTGAATGGCCAGAGACCAACGCATTAGGCGTTGATTTGCATTGTACATGCGGGAGAGAAAAATCAACGGATTGTGATCAGTGTAAACTTTAATAGGGAGTGTTGAGCCACCCAAATAGACTTCAAAATGTTTCAAGGCCAACAATAAGGCGAGAGCCTATTTTTCAATGGTGCTGTATTTGTATTGACAGCGGGTAAATTTCTTCGAAAAATAACACACTGGTCTCATAACGTTCGCTTCGGATGTCTGGAGCAGGACAGCTCCCGCGCCAACCATACTGGCGTCAACCTCAAGTTGAAAGGGGCGTTCAAAATCAGGGGCGGCCAGGATAGGGGCATTACACAAAAGATCTTTCACTCCTGAAAAAGCGCGTTCACAGGAAGATGTCCACTGAAAACTTTGTGATGGCCGGAGGAGGTCTGTTAGAGGCGTAACAAGGGTAGCAAAGTTGCGACAAAATCCGCGATAATACCCAGCCATTCCAATAAAACGGCGTAACTTCCGTTTGTTCGTGGGTCTAGGGAATTCAGTGATAGCCGCCACTTTAACATCCACTGGGCATACCTGACCTTGACCCACACGCTTGCCAAGATAGGTGACGAAGGCTTTGGCGAATTCACATTTTGTCAAGTTCACAGTTAATAATGCACCAGCTAATCGATGAAATACATCTTTTAACGTTGCAATTTGCTCTTCCCACGTGGAAGAATAAACAACAATATCGTCAAGATACACGGTACAGTCTCGTACATCACGTAGAACCAGCTGCATAAGACGTTGGAATGTAGATGGGGCGTTCCGCATTCCGAACGCCATCACGGAATATTGACAAAAATTAGTCAGGTGTAACGAATGCTGAGATTTCAGCAGCGCGCGGAGTAAGAGGCACCTGCCAATAGCCTTTGAGAAGGTCAAGTTTCGACACAAACTTTGCGGGTCCGACCCGATCAATGCAATCGTCCATCCTTGGTAGAGGGAAGCAATCAGGTTTAGTGACAGCATTAACCTTTCGAAAGTCAGTACAGAACCGGAAGGTCGAATCGGCTTTAGGTACCAACAGGCAGGGTGAACTCCACGCGCTCTGACTTGGTTCTGCTAACCCGTTATGCAACATGTATTCAACCTCTGTTTTCATAATACCACGTTTATGTGGATTAACTCGGTAGGGGTGTTGTTTAATAGGAGTTACATCCCCAACGTTGATATCATGGAACAACACATTTGTGCGCGACGGCACATCAGAGAAAATACTTGGAAAACTCTCGATCAATTCAATAAGATCTTCCCTATGACGACCAGACAAGTGAGCAAGGAAGGAATGCAAGTCGCTGAGGATACTAGAGTTTCGCAAGCTATCCCCCGGCAGCGCTGGAATATTTTCTTCGGCTTCATCCTCTACCTCGTTCTGGAAAACAGGAGGGGCTACCAAGGTTACACTCTTAACTGCCGCTTTTTCCTGATCTCTGGCGTGATAAGGTCCAAATTTCGGGTCCAAATTTTGACCTTCGATATCTCGGCTCTGGAAGGGTCTAGAGCCTCCAATTTTGCGCGCTTGTCGAAGTCTCGAGGCCCTCTGTCAGAATCCAGAGTTTTAAGAAGATCGGAGGGGGTCAAAATTTCGGCCAAAAAAAAATGACAGTGTTACCCCTTATGTTTTTTTTTTTCGGGTCCAAATTTTGACCTTCGATATCTCGGCTCTGGAAGGGTCTAGAGCCTCCAATTTTGCGCGCTTGTCGAAGTCTCGAGGCCCTCTGTCAGAATCCAGAGTTTCAAGAAGATCAGAGGGGGTCAAAATTTCGGCCAAAAAAAAAAAAACGACAGTGTTACCCCTTATGTTTTTTTTCGGGTCCAAATTTTGACCTTCGATATCTCGGCTCTGGAAGGGTCTAGAGCCTCCATTTTTGCGCGCTGGTCGAAGTCTCGTGGCCCTCTGTCAGAATCCAGAGTTTCAAGAAGATCGGAGGGGGTCAACATTTCGGCCAAAAAAAAAAAAACGACAGTGTTACCCCTTACGTTTTTTTTTCGGGTCCAAATTTTGACCTTCGATATCTCGGCTCTGGAAGGGTCTAGAGCCTCCTTTTTTGCATGCAGGTCGAAGTCTCGTGGCCCTCTGTCAGAATCCAGAGTTTCAAGAAGATCGGAGGGGGTCAAAATTTCGGCCAAAAAAAAATGACAGTGTTACCCCTTATGGTTTTTTTTTTTCGGGTCCAAATTTTGACCTTCGATATCTCGGCTCTGGAAGGGTCTAGAGCCTCCATTTTTGCGCGCTGGTCGAAGTCTCGTGGCCCTCTGTCAGAATCCAGAGTTTCAAGAAGATCGGAGGGGGGTCAAAATTTCGGCCAAAAAAAATTACAGTGTTACCCCTTATGTTTTTTTTCTTGTCCAAATTTTGACCTTCGATATCTCGGCTCTGGAAGGATCTAGAGCCCCCATTTTTGCGCGCTGGTCGAAGTCTCGTGGCCCTCTGTCAGAATCCAGAGTTTCAAGAATATCGGAGGGGGTCAAAATTTCGGCCAAAAAAAAAACGACAGTGTTACCCTTTATGTTTTTTTTTTCGGGTCCAAATTTTGACCTTCGATATCTCGGCTCTGGAAGGGTCTAGAGCCTCCATTTTTGAGCGCTGGTCGAAGTCTCGTGGCCCTCTGTCAGAATCCAGAGTTTCAAGAATATCGGAGGGGGCCAAAATTTCGGCCAAAAAAAACCCGACAGCGTTACCCTTTATGCTCTTTTTTTCGGGTCCAAATTTTGACCTTCGATATATCGGCTCTGGAAGGGTCTAGAGCCTCCATTTTTGCGCACGTCGAAGTCTCGTGGCCCTCTGTCAGAATCCAGAGTTTCAAGAAGATCAGAGGGGGTCAAAATTTCGGCCAAAAAAAAAACGAGTGTTACCCCTTATGTTTTTTTTTTCGGGTCCAAATTTTGACCTTCGATATCTCGGCTCTGGAAGGGTCTAGACCCTACATTTTTGCGCGCTGGTTGAAGTCTCGTGGCCCTCTGTCAGAATCCAGAGTTTCAAGAAGATCGGAGGGGGTCAAAATTTCGGCCAAAAAAAAAAGACAGTTTTACCCCTTATGTTTTTTTTTTTCGGGTCCAAATTTTGACCTTCGATATCTCGGCTCTGGAAGGGTCGAGAGCCTCCATTTTTGTGCGCTGGTCGAAGTCTCGTGGCCCTCTGTCAGAATCCAGAGTTTCAAGAAGATCGGAGGGGGTCAAAATTTCGGCCAAAAAAAAAAAAAAAACGACAGTGTTACCCCTTACGTTTTTTTTTTCGGGTCCAAATTTTGACCTTCGATATCTCGGCTCTGCAAGGGTCTAGAGCCTCCATTTTTGCGCGCTGGTCGAAGTCTCGTGGCCCTCTGTCAGAATCCAGAGTTTCAAGAAGATCGGAGGGGGTCAAAATTTCGGCCAAAAAAAAAAACAACAGTGTTACCCCTTATGTTTTTTTTGGGGGGTCCAAATTTTGACCTTCGATATCTCGGCTCTGGAAGGGTCTAGAGCCTCCATTTTTGCGCGCTGGTCGAAGTCTTGTGTCCCTCTTTCAGAATCCAGAGTTTTAAGAAGATCGGAGGGGGTCAAAATTTCGGACAAAAAAAAATGACAGTGTTACCCCTTATGTTTTTTTTTCGGGTCCAAATTTTGACCTTCGATATCTCGGCTCTGGAAGGGTCTAGAGCCTCAATTTTTGCGCGCTGGTCGAAGTCTTGTGTCCCTCTTTCAGAATCCAGAGTTTTAAGAAGATCGGAGGGAGTCAAAATTTCGGACAAAAAAAAAATGACAGTGTTACCCCTTATGTTTTTTTTTCGGGTCCAAATTTTGACCTTCGATATCTCGGCTATGGAAGGGTCTAGAGCCTCCATTTTTGCGCTCAGGTCCTAGTCTCGCGGCCCTCTATCAGAATCCAGAGTTTCGAGAAGATTGGGAAACTTAATTTTTCGGCCAAAAAAAACGTGAGAGGTAACACTGTCGGGTTTTTTTAGGGTCGAAATTTTTAGTTTCGATATCGCAGCTCTGGAAGGGTCTAGATCCTCCATTTTTGCGCTCAAATCCTAGTCTCGCGACTCTCTATCAGAATCCAGAGTTTCGAGAAGATTGGGGGAACTTAATTTTTCGCCCAAAAAAAACGTAAGGTGTAACACAGTCATTTTTTTTTCGGGTCGAAATTTTGAGTTTCGATATCTCAGCTCTGGAAGGGTCTAGAGCCTCCATTTTTGCACTCAGGTCTAAGTCTCATGGCCCTCTATCAGAATCCAGAGTTTTGAGAAGATTGGGGATACTTAATTTTTCGCCCAAAAAAAACGTAAGGGGTAACACTGTCGTTTTTTTTTTGTCTGGTCGAAATTTTGAGTTTCGATATCTCAGATCTGGAAGGGTCTAGAGCCTCCATTTTTGCACTCAGGTCTAAGTCTCATGGCCCGCTATCAGAATCCAGAGTTTTGAGAAGATTGGGGATACTTAATTTTTCGCCCAAAAAAAAAACGTAAGGGGTAACACTGTCGTGTTTTTTTTTTCTGATCGAAATTTTGAGTTTCGATATCTCAGATCTGGAAGGGTCTAGAGCCTCCATTTTTGCACTCAGGTCTAGGGTTGGGAATTGTGAAAAATTTTCCGGTTCCGATTCCGGTTTCGCCAAACGATTCCGGTTCCGGTTACCATTCAATTAAAAATATTAGTAAGAGAAAAATCCACAATCCCTTTTGTGTTTATTTCTTATAGTACTTGACAAATTAGTTTAACAGGCTGGTAATGTAAATAAATTCAACATATTATTAATCAATCTTTGCAAAAAAAAAAAAAATAATAATAATAATAATTAAAAAGGAAACAAAAAAATTCTGCATTCTCTAGAATAATTTAGGACCTCTCCTTTATTGTATCTCCAACAGTGATACCCTCTCAGAAGGGGTAGAATATGCTTGAACACACATGTGTGTGTAGAACAGATTATTGTTAAAAACGGTTTGAATTATTGATTCATAAAGACTTTAATTATTGCATTATTACTGGACAAATCTGCCCTAAATAGCAGTTAATAAACAGAACTGCAGTGCATGGGTCTTGCGGAAGAACATAGTTGCCGGAGCTACTTCTCTCTGTTTATGTCCATGACGAGTCACGCAGGCATTGGGCTAACGTTGCTCCGCAGCAGCTGCGATCCGCCATCCAGTCTAAACAAATCTGAGTATTAACGCTTATTACAGGCTTTACGTAGTGAATCAAGATAAAACAAAAACACGGTTTGAAAAAAAAGCATTCATGACGCGCTCGCTCATTGCATACATGTTGTAAATTCTGAACACAAAAAAAGTTATGGACTGCATCTATTTTGACTACTACCGTCAATGCTTACTCAAACTATAATCTCACTACTTCTGTAACGTTAATCATTTGAATGCGTGTAACATAAATAATGATACTGTATGATTATAAAGCAGTTTCATATCGACAACTGCTCTCTCCCTCTCAGCGCAAACTGATTTGAATGTACGCGACTCGGTGCGTGCGTGTGTGTTAACATTAAACGTACAATATGTAATTTTTTTGGCCACCAGGGGTCACTCATTTCACATAATAACAAAGACGTACTTTGATGACGTCAGGAAAGAGCGTGGGCTCACGGGAGTTGTTGTCGCTGTCAATGACAACCAGCTCAGCTCATGACATGACACGATCGTTTTTACAAAATATACGGATATACGTCATCTCTCTGTAGATTTAGCTTGTCAAGAAGCTTTAAATGCAACCCCAATATTTACCTGTGTAATGCTTCTCCTGTCCCCAAACCCTTCTCGGCTCATATCTTTCACCCGTACGTTTGAGCTTTACTGGGCTGTAGCAGCAGAAGGTGCAGGCAAAGGTAATAACTATGTGGTTCATGTGTATGTGGTTCATAACTATAATACAGACGAATATAAATATTTATATATTACGCTCCTTCAATGAATGACCTATTTTAGAACATTTTTCGGGCACACCGGATTTTACAAGCACGTAAGATACTGCAGTCAAACGTTTGACTGGGTTTGTGTTATGCATCCACTATGTGGTAAAGGCTAAAGGGAATGTAGTGATAGCTTGCGCCGCAGGTGAGGCGTTTATTTAGTAAGCATGAGCGCGCTAAAGCGGGCAAGTACATTCGCAACCTGACTCATACGAGTATTCAATGTGCGCGGCTCGCTAACAGCAAAAGTTGGCTGATTTGAATGAATTGAAACGACCGGTTACTGTGAACGGGGAGCGCTATATGCGCGAGAAGTACACCGGGGGACAGTGCATCTCGTCTGAGTGAGTGCTCGTGAGCGGGCACGTGATTTACACGCATAAAAATACGTCTTACTTTTTTTCTTCGTCATTTTCTATGCTTTATTGGCGGTAGTCCAGTGTTCCCCTTTGTGTTTGGTGGTTTCACCGGGTTCCGCAAGGAAGTTAGAGAAAATAGAGGAGTCAAAGGTTATATGACGCCATAGACGGACGACAAAACGGAAATAAAGAAACGTCCCGTTTCTTCGAATTAAACTATAAATTTCTCCGTATTTGAAAGTTGGTGGAAACTGTCGGGATAATGTAAGTACACATCTAATAAAAATATATAACATAGATAAAGTTATTTTTGCTATTTTTAAAGCCGAAAAAGTACAGATTGTGGCTTTAAATGCAGCGCGTGTGAGAGCAAATCGCAACCTCAGAAGTGAAGTTTTTGTCATTTAGGAATAAGACGGCGTAGGTGTTTGAATCGAAATCTTTAAAGATTAATCATGCAGCTCTTCTCTCTCTCTGTCTTCGCCTGGAGGTGAGACGCTAAAGGATAATCTACTCCCAGGACTTCGCCCTCATATCGCACCAGAACCGTTTTAGGAACCGAAACTTAGGAATTTTGCACGGTTCCGGTATTTTTTCAAAAACACTACCGGTTCTGGAAAAGAACCGGTTCTCGGTTCCCAACCCTTCTCAGGTCTAAGTCTCATGGCCCTCTATCAGAATCCAGAGTTTTGAGAAGATTGGGGATACTTAATTTTTTTCTGGTCGAAATTTGGAGTTCCGATATCTCAGCTCTGGAAGGGTCTAGAGCCTCCATTTTTGCACTCAGGTCTAAGTCTCATGGCCCTCTATCAGAGTTTTGAGAAGATTGGGGATACTTAATTTTTCGCCCAAAAAAATTCTGATAGAGGGCCATGAGACTTAGACCTGAGTGCAAAAATGGAGGCTCTAGACCCTTCCAGAGCTAAGATATCGAAACTCAAAATTTCGACCAGAAAAAAAAGACAGTGTTACCCCTTACGTTTTTTTTTTTTTGGGGGGGGGGGGGGGGATTAAGTCTCCCCAATCTTCTCAAAACTCTGGATTCTGATAGAGGGCCATTAGACTTATACCTGAGTGCAAAAATGGAGGCTCTAGACCCTTCCAGAGCTGAGATATCGAAACCCAAAATTTCGACCAGAAAAAAAATGACAGTGTTACCCCCTACGGGTTTTTTTTTTTGGCCGAAAAATTAAGTATCCCCAATCTTCTCAAAACTCTGGATTCTGATAGAGGGCCGTGAGACTTAGACCTGAGTGCAAAAATGGAGGCTATAGACCCTTCCAGAGCTGAGATATCGAAACCCAAAATTTCGACCAGAAAAAAAACGACAGTGTTACCCCTTACGTTTTTTTTTTTTTTGGGCGAAAAATTAAGTATCCCCAATCTTCTCAAAACTCTGGATTCTGATAGAGAGCCATGAGACTTAAACCTGAGTGCAACAATGGAGGCTCTAGACCCTTCCAGAGCTGAGATATCGAAACTCAAAATTTCGACCAGAAGAAAAAACGACAGTGTTACTTACCCCTTACGGGTTTTTTTTTTTTTTTTTGGGGGGGGGGGGGGGGGGGGGGGCAAAAAATTAAGTATCCCCAATCTTCTCAAAACTCTGGATTCTGATAGTGGGCCATGAGATTTAGACCTGGGTGCAAAAATCTAGACCCTTCCAGAGCTGAGATATCGAAACTCAAAATTTCGACCAGAAAAAAAAATGACAGTGTTACTCCTTGCGTTTTTTTTTTTTTGGGCGAAAAATTAAGTATCCCCAATCTTCTCAAAATTCTGGATTCTGATAGAGGGCCATGAGACTTAGACCTGAGTGCAAAATTGGAGGCTCTAGACCCTTCCAGAGCTGAGATATCGAAACTCAAAATTTCAACCAGAAAAAGAAAATCGACAGTGTTACCCCTTACGGTTTTTTTTTTTTTTTTGGGGGGGGGGGGGGGGGGGACGAAAAATTAAGTATCCCCAATCTTCTCAAAATTCTGGATTCTGATAGAAGGCCATGAGACTTAGACCTGAGTGCAAAAATTGAGGCTCTAGACCCTTTCGAAACTCAAAATTTCGACTAGAAAAAAACCCGACAGTGTTACCCCTTACGTTTTTTTTTTTTTGGCGAAAAATGAAGTACCCCCAATCTTCTCAAAACTCTGGATTCTGATAGAGGGCCATGAGACTTAGACCTGAGTGCTAAAATGGAGGCTCTAGACCGTTCCAGAGCTGAGATATCGAAACTCAAAATTTCGACCAGAAAAAAAAACGACAGTGTTACCCCTTACGTTTTTTTTTTTTTTCGGGCGAAAAATTAAGTATCCCCAATCTTCTCAAAACTCTGGATTCGGATAGAGGGCCATTAGACTAAGACCTGAGTGCAAAAATCGAGGCTCTATACCCTTCCAGAGCTGAGATATCGAAACTCAAAATTTCGACCAGAAAAAAAAAAAAACGACAGTGTTACCCCTTACGTTTTTTTTTTTTTTTGGGGGGGGGGGGGGGGGGGGGCGAAAAATTAAGTTTCCCCAATCTTCTCAAAACTCTTGATTCTGATAGAGGGCCATGAGACTTAGACATGAGTGCAAAAATTGAGGCTCTAGACCCTTCCAGAGCTGAGATATCGAAACTCAAAATTTCGACCCGAAAAAAAAAAAACGAAAGAGGTACCACTGTCGTTTTCTTTTTTTTTTCGGTCGAAATTTTGAGTTTTTCTGATCTTTTCGAAACTCTGGATTCTGAAAGAGGGCAATGAGACTTAGACCTGAGTGCAAAAATGGAGGCTCTAGACCCTTCCAGAGCCGAGATATCGAAACTCAAAATTTCATCCCGAAAAAAAAAAACGAAAGGGGTACCACTGTCGTTTTCTTTTTTTTCTTTTCGGTCGAAATTTTGAGTTTTTCTGATCTTCTTGACACTCTCGATTCTGATAGAGGGCCATGAGACTTAGACCTGGGTGCAAAAATGGAGGCTCTAGACCCTTCCTGTAACGAGACGCTAGTCGGAGTGGAATCCATCTGCAGCTTTATTAGAGATTGGTCAAACAGGCAAGGGTCAGAGAACAGCAGAACAGGGTTATCTGAGAGCGGGCACAGAGAGTAGTCAGTGAACAGGCAGTAGATCAGGGCAGGCCAGGCAGCAAACAACGATAATCCAAGACAATCTGAAACAAGACAGGCAGCAAACAGGCAGAGGTGATAAACAATCCGAGTCGATACAAGTCGAACAAGTCGATACACAGAACAGGCAGATCAAGAATAAACACTCAGTGATTACAGGCCGTGGCAATGCAATACTTCGCAATGAGTTCTTGTTTGAGTGTGGCTTATATAGGCAGTCTGAAATGAGGTGCAGGTGTGTGTGTGTAATCAGTCCCAGGGATGAGGCATTATGGGAAACGGAGTTCTGGTGGGAGTTAGTATTCTGGAAAAGGCTCCCTCTGCTGGCGAAGATGAGGCGGTGCGGGAGCCTGCTCTGTAACACTTCCAGAGCTGAGGTATCGAAACTCAAAATTTCGACCCGAAAATGTTGGGTTTTTTTGGGTCGAAATTTTGAGTTTCTCTGATCTTCTTGAAACTCTGGATTCTGATAGAGGGCCATGAGACGTAGACCTGAGTGCAAAAATGGAGGCTCTAGACCCTTCCAGAGCTGATATATTGAGATATTTATAATGGCATGTGGTATCGCAATATCTCAGCTCTGGAAGGGTCTAGAGCCTCCATTTTTTAACTCAGGTCTAAATCCCATGGCCCTCTATCAGAATCAAGAGTTTCAAGAAGATCAGAGAAACCCAAAATTTCGACCCAAAAAAAACAACAGTGTTACCCCTGTCGTTTTTTTTTTTTTGGTGCGAAAAAATAAGTTTCTCCAATCTTCTTGAAACTCTAGATTATGATAGAGGGCCATGGGACTTAGACCTGAGTGCAAAAATGGAGGCTCTAGACCCTTCCAGAGCTGAGATATTGAGATCCCACGTAGCATTTGTCATTATAAATATTTCAATATCTTAGCCCTGGAATGGTCTAGAGCCTCCATTTTTGCACTCAGGTCTAGGTCCCATGGTCCTCTATCAGCATCCAGAGTTTCAAGAAGATCAGAGAAACTCAAAATTTTGACCGTAGTAGCCCATGCATGTCCGTGTCAAAGGCATAGCTAGCTAGAAAACTGTAGGCTCAGCTGTAGTAGTAACTAATAGTACTGACAGTCACTCGCGATTGAGCAGTGAATGCAAATGTGTTCGGGGAATGTTATGGGGAGAGATCAGACACTGTGCGTCATCAAATAGGGGGGTGTCCACGAGCTCTTGGGCTCAAGTGCGTCGTCGAGCCCTGTTTTAGCCCCGCCCAAACAATCCGTAAAATTGCAATGGTGAAAAACTGTTTAACGGTCTAACTCCACATTTCAGTACTTCACAGTTCACAGACTTTGTAATATGTTTTAGCAATACATATGTAACATTTATAATGTGTTTAGAACTTTTTGTAGAATTGACTTTACAGGGACTTTAAGCAACTCAAACATACCAACAATTACTAAAAATAGATTTTGCACGGGCATTGCGCTAGTTATTACAAATAGACAGAACATTGGAAGACTGATCCTTGGCAACTGTTAGAAACAATATTAAAAGTATGAACCGCAAAACAAGCAGCTTTGTGGGAAATCAGTCATATGGAGATTTTTAATTTAATTTAACTATAGCACTGCTACTTTTCAACCTTCTGTGGTGGCCAAACAGCAGGACCTAGAACACACAGAGAAAATACACATTTAGCCCAATTTCCACACCAAACCCTTTCCCTAAACAGTAAAACAGCAAAGTTCATATACAGCCATGCAGGAGATTTTAAAACATCAGAAATAAAAATGAAGATAAAAAACAAACATAAATGGAGCAGAAAATGAAAAATAAGCGGGGAAAAAAACTGAAAGATTGACCAGTTGGACTAGTCACTGCTTGTGGGCAGAGCAGAGTCGGCGCCAGAACAGATCTACTGGAGGGGCATTGGGTCATCAGCGGGGGGGCACTGCCGTTTAAGAAATATTTTTAAGCAAAAAAACAAAACAAAAACGAAACACCTTTTATTATTATAATTATTATTTATAATTATTATTTGCGAATTTCCCCACCATTTTTTGCCAGGATCGATGTTGTCCCAGCACTTTTATACATCTCGCGGCACGGATGTACCAATACAAATAAATATCCGGTTACCTAGCAGAGCATTCATTTGTTAAATAAGAGGCGATATAGCACGCTGAAATGTGTTGTTTTTTAAATCAAGAAATCAAAGTCCTCGTTGACTCGATCTGTGGTGGCTCGCGCTGCCACAATAAACATCTTCACACGGACGTGCGCTTGATCTGTTGCGGCGAAATCTCTATTCGTACCGGTGAAATCACAAAGTAAAATGCACTCAATGTCCCTGCTTGACAACCACTGATAAACATAATCGGTTATAATGATGGGGGGAAAAAATAGCTACACGAGTGTGGATTCGAAACCAGAATCTCATGCACACCAGTCTAAAGTTCTGCCACTGGACCAACAGCACATGTGATACAAAATCGAATTGGATACATCTATTTCTCCACGTGAAAATTCTTGGCACCTACACATGTTAGATCCAATTAGACAACAAATTAAACACAATGTACTATTCAAATACATTGCTGGATATTTGGTATTGTATAGCCTACATCTGATTTATGATTTAGCATTTTAGAAACTGTGGTAGGAGGGGCATCAATGAGCGCTAGGGGGGGCACGGCCCTCGAATGCCCCACCATAGCGCCGACCCTGGGGCAGAGCCTCGTATAATGCACCTCATACAGGTAACAGAATACTTGCAAAATGCTTGATTTTAAGTATTCAAAATGCTTCTGAAATAAACTTCAATTGCAAGTATTGGTTCCACAGAATACCGGCCATGAAAGGTCATTCATTTGAATGGCTTTGTGTCACCCACAAAGTGTCTATGTTGTTTATTCGAAATCTATTTCACATCCTGCCCATAATCCCAACCAGTTTTTTATGTTATGACCTTCGCTAACTATGTGGCACAGTATAGATTTAGCTGTTGTGTAGTATTTAATGACTCATTTGTTTTCCTAACATGTTTACTTTGGTGGCACCTTTAATGCCACGTGTTAAGAGATAAATGGATAGGACTATTTCATCCAGTGTGCTTCTCCTATTCATCTTTAAATGTTTCAGTACTGCACTATAAACAGTCTTAATGGAGAACACTCTCCTGACAAATGAGAGCTGTAAATTAAGTCAATTGCCCTTTGTATGAGACAGAAAGAAGGAGAGTGTGTAACAGAGAGGGAATGTCTAGTCTAATTTAATAGCACTAAACACATCACACCAAAGGTCAGATATCTCATATTTAGTTTTTTATAGAGCAGCAGAAGTCTGACTCGGTCCCTGATTTTTTTTTTTTTTCTTTTTTTTCTACATGGCACTGAGAGTCGGTCATGATTTCATTAGGGTAATTCAAACCGCTTATTTGTTTCGAGTAATAAACTGACTCCTGTTTCTCCCCCTACTAAAGAGGTCTCTGGTCAATATCATAAGCCGTTAAATAAGCCGTGTTTTTTATACCCCATAATCCTCTCAGTTTCTGCACAATAGTTTGACCTGCCTCAACATTATTATTTCTGTAAGAAGATTTAAAATAATTTCTACTAAATCTCCATTGTCAGTAACATTGACAAAGAAAAAAAATAAAACCATTTTTATTAGTCTTCAGTATGCCATGAACAGAGGGATATGGCAGGTATAGCCGTTTTTTTTGTTGTTGTTGTTGTTTTTTTTGGCTTATTTATTTATTTTTCAGACTAAATATATTGCCTCATTTCAATTGATAAAATCTGAGTTTTCATAACGTCAAAAACGATCAAACCTTCACACAAGACATTTACATTCATAGCACCCATGCAGTGTACTTGTAAATGTGAATAAACTCTATAATGTGAATTACTGTATTTAATTGTTGTATTATGTGCACTGTTAGTCAATTAAAAAAACATCTTCAATAGACCTTATGTAGCACTGCGCCATTTCAACTCTAGTTTGCATTTCCAAAGCATGAAGCTACGTCCAAATACTGTCTTATTGTCTCGCTGCCCTATCAGGCAATAACTTTGCAGGCAGTGTTTGCGCACAAAGGTACCTCATGAAAATGATTTTAGTCAGACTTGTGAGAAAGTGTAACAGTTTAATGATCCACAGCAAAATAGAGCGAGCTTTGGTGAAAACTAAGGCAATATTTAATGACTATAGATGGCATCTTTATTTTTCTAGCTCAACTCTTTTAGAATGGATAGCACAGGATTGTGAGATATAATAAAGGATACATCTATGCAGTCTTCAAGATTTGATCAGATGAAGGTATCTCGGGAGACAGGAAGTGAAACTAACATTGGATTTGGAAGGGCCTTGATGCCTTCCTAAATTGGAGTGCATCCTCCAAAGGCAGCAGTAATCAGTTTTTGGACGCAGTCAAGATCTTAAGGATTTATAAATGAACAAAAATTGACATGGCATCTGCTTTATACATTACAATGCTCATGATAACTGACATTAATTATAAGTAAATCCACTTCACCAGCTAAGTAGGCTACTCTTAGACCAACATGACATCATGACTTTTGCGTCAACATACACGCCACTTTCAAGTCAAGTGGCGTGTTATCTATACGCATTTTGAGCTATCCACGTGTATGTCAACGCCGTTAAATGTCCGAGTGATTCCGCACGTATGTACACGCCATTAAATGTCCAAGCGAAACAAAGCAAAATGTAGATCTACATCTAGGGAGCGATATTTTTTTCCTAGGATGGTTGGGGAAGACTCATAAATGCTATTAACCCCAGTGACGGGTTAGTTTAGGGACGGGGTTGGGGTAGGTCTTATATTTATACGCTAAGTCAACGGTGTTCATAAACACACTGAAAAACAATTTTGCGGGTTGATAGCATGCCAAAAATGCAAATACGAATTGGCGTGTCATACATACGCCAATTCATGAGATCAGTCTGCTTAGACAGCTATGCCACAAATATAGAGCTACCACAAAAACAGAAGTTCAAACAAACAAAAAAGATGACTGTGCCCATATTTCACTGGTGCATAAGGTCTAGAGGCTTTAATAGTGACATAAGAATATGTGCAAATGGGCAGAAAAAATATGGAGAGTAAATATTTTTAAATAAGACCATAAAATCTGCACACTTAACCATATTACAGCAAATCTAAAAGGTAGAAGATTTAATTTACCGAGTGTTACAATTATTCTTGCTGTCATTTACAGTACAACAGGCCTTATCCAAAGAAAACACTTATATCTGCTTCCAATATGCATTGCACCACACAATAAATTATGCAAAGATGATTTTATACAGTTTGATTTTAGCTCGTCTATATGTTTAAAGGTCACCCAGAGTAAAAACATCCTTAGGTTGAACACTGATAATTTACTCTGTTATTATGTTGTTTACTTTTTTCACTGAACTCAATGAAGTCAAGCATTTCAAATCCAGTCAAATGAAGCAGGGCAAAGGGACAGCACTTGGACTGTTCTGCAGCCTCTGCCAGTGCTGCAGATGGGCTGTTTAAAACAATTATCAAGAGGAAGAGCTAGCTCATGCACAATGTAATACAAAATACACACAATAAAAAAAGTACATTAAATAAAGGTAATCAAGGGTGTGTGTCCATGTCCATGAAATGAATTAATATTTAATAAATGAACAATAAATTAATTCATAAATGAAAATTGATGAACAAACATCTATACATGCAAAGATATATGAAGAGTTCAGATGCAAAAGCCTCTAAGTGCCATTTGAAATTTTCTTCTAAAATGATCATTTTTATCAAGCTTGTATATTTAAGTTCAGTAATTTCACTTAAATGGCAATGAAGATTACCTATGAATTGTCATTTAAGTGAAATTACTGAACTTAAATATACAAGCTTGATAAAAATTTGTCATTTTAGAAGAAAATTTCAAATGGCATTTAGAGGCCTTTGCATCTGAACTCTTCATATGTTGAATAAATAAATGTCATGGAATTGGATTTGCCTGTCTTTGTCATATTGAAGGCAGACTTCGTTCTCTAACTCATTACTGGTTGTCATGGCCGATAATAAGGTGTTGATTCGGACAGTCACAGCAACCTCTGTTATGAAATCTGTTGAACTCAATCCAGCCAGGCACACCGAAAGCCAAGGCCAAAATACCACAGAGGAGGAAAGTTAATTGCGGGCTGAACATAGAGAATTATTTCCATTATTAGATTACTTTGTTGTGGGAATCCCTGACATAATTTATGAAAAATGTACATACATTTATGTCTATACATATATATACACACAATTATAAATAATTATATGTGTAAATACGAAGACCTCCGATGCAAAAGGCTCTAAAAGCCACCTATTTCAAATATGAGATAATAATATTGAGTGAATGCCCTCCACACATAGTATACGTTCATCAAATACTTTCACTTCAAACTTACTAAATCCCAGACTCAGGCCATTCAGAAATGTTGGTACTTAGGTAGAAACCTATACATAGGAGCCTTATAAAAATCTTAATATAAAAAAAACACAAAACAAATTTATATATATATATATATATATAATGATTAATCTTTATATGAGATTATTTGTTAAAGCTACACTGTGTAACACTTTTAGTTTATTCTTAGCTAAAATCACTAAGTTCTTTCAAAAATATTAGTGCTCATTAATGTATATTTACTTTGTTCAAGTAATAAAGTATTCTCGTGAGTGTATAATATAACATTGAAAATACATACGGGTAAGGAGTTCTAATGTCGGTCGCCATGTTGCCCCTCCATCTTGAAAGTCCATTAGCCAAAGAGGGACATACCCGTTAATTCAAGCTTCGCCTTTCGCATTTACGAACTCGGAAATTAAAACGAAATCGGAATTGGGAGGAACAGAAACTAATATTCACTGGATGGTCCTTTTCAATGCTAGATGGGGGTAAAAATCACACAGAGTAGCTTTAA
Organism: Cyprinella venusta; assembly: GCA_038021265.1. Lineage (NCBI taxonomy): Eukaryota > Metazoa > Chordata > Actinopteri > Cypriniformes > Leuciscidae > Cyprinella > Cyprinella venusta. The sequence goes on from CM075873.1 coordinate 8,332,166, forward strand.
AATAAGAAATAAAATGAATACAGCAGAGCCAAATAAAAACTTCAACTGAAAAAATAAATTCCTGATATTGAAGTTACAATGTATATTTCCTGGAATGTTCATATTGCTCCATTGGGTTGAAAACAATCTATCACTCAAGTTGATCTCTTCTGAACATAGTTGTTTATATCAGAGTTTTGTTCTCTCATGCAGGCAGAGTGTTCATTAAAGTCATAAGTGTGGTGGAACAGGTTGGTCAAACGAGGCCAGGAGTTGGACTGATTTAATGAGTCTGCTGGTGCTGGCGAACGGTGAGATGAGTTATAGAGAGTCTGAACCTGAGCTGATTCATTTAGTGCCCACCGTCACTCATTTTAATGGGGAATTAAATTAGACTGACAGACAATAGGCATCACAAAAGGATGAGAATTATGTATGCCCATCTTGTTTCTCTCACAGGAAGCCAAACGACCAGCAAATACTGGATTCAGGGGAAACCCAATATATTTTCTCTAAATATGGACAATGTTTCTGGGGGGAAAATGGGAATTTGGGCATATGAGACCAACATGGATCGGTCATTGGCTTTAAAGGAACCCTATGTAAGCAATGCATTTCAATTAATCATACTGTCACTAGACATTAAGAAATCGTGTTCATTTCAAATACTTATATCCAGTGCTTAAAGGGTTAGTTCACCCAAAAATGAAAATAAAGTCATTAATTACTCACCCTCGTGCTGTACCAACCCCGTACGACCTTCGTTCATCTTCGGAACACAAATGTACATATTTTTGATTAAATCTGAGAGGTGGATCACTACCACATAGGCTGCCTGAGGGATTGAAACTTGACGGCCCAGAAAGACATTAAAGAAAATGTTTAAATATTCCATGTGCCTACAGTGGCTCCACTATAAGCGTATCAAGCGAAAATAATACTTTTGTGCGGAAAAACAAACAAAAATAACAACTTTATTCGACTATTCCATTCCGTGTCGGCGTTAGACGAGAGCTCAAGAGATTTCCAGGACGCATGCGCAAGAACTGAGATGAGGACGTTCTTCTTCTACTCCTCCTTTTTATCGGCTGCTCACTGGTTAGGAGTATTACCGCCACCAACTGTATAAGATATACGTAAAGAGTGCAAAACTTTCTGTTTACAAGCAGAGGAAGACATGCGCTGTACAATATATTTTCATATATTTTGTAAAAAAAAAAAAAAGGAAAAAAAGTGCTGTAATCTTTGAAAAGTCTGAATGAGATTAAAAATCACACCAGTAATTACTTGCATTGTATACTACAGCAAAAGAAAGAGTAGTTTATTTCAATCGAGTTCCCATATTCATGCTGAACATAGCCTCAGTCTTATATGCTAGCAATTCTGAGCATTTAGCCTCCTTCTGGATTATTGCACCATTCTGTTTGTATTTGGATGGATTAATCGGCTTTTGTCCGCTTAATATTATAATTTTGCCTAAACCATTTCACTAAGCCTCACACACATGGATCACACAAATGCACAAGCTTCAATCATTACGAAAGCTTGACAAAACACTTTAAAGTTGAGCAGAAGATAACATGTCTCCGTACAACTAGACAAAGCTCATGAAGTAACACTGAAAAAACACAAAGCGAGAAAAGGTGTTTTTACTTGACTAGGCATCCGTTCATAGAAAATGTTGTGAATATTGTTTGAGGTATTAACAATTCTTCTTGCTGCTGAGTGACTGCCGTTTCATGTTCGTCTACAAACAAAGATTCAAATCCAGCATCAGCAGAAGACGGGCTAGCCTGTGGCAAAGCCCACATCTCCACACAAGCTGGCAAGCTGAACACAGAGTGAGATGGATTCGGGAGGCAATTAGGGATGACATTCTGGGGAGACGCTCTATTGGCATCAAAGTCTAAATCCCCAGAAGGAAGCGGTTACTTAGAGAAAGGTTAAGAATCAGCTCCAACTTGCTCCTTCCTACCTTCCTTTCTGCTCTTCCCTGGTGCTGATGAAAACTAATCCAGGCAACCCCTGAATTTTCACATTCAGGCCATATAAGAAATCATCCAGCATTAAAACAAGGACAATTATACTACTCCATGATTAGGTGTATATTTAGTTATCAGATGGATTTACCTATTTTATTAATGCTCCTCTGGATTTTCTTTCTTTTTCTTTTCTTTTCAGCTCTTTTATCTTAAGATCACAGAAGAAATCTGTCCTTCAGCTTGTCTGAATTGAGCATTGAGCTCATGGTTTTGAGTTGCATGTGATGGACAGATGAAGGGACCAACGTTTTTCTCACAAAAAGACACATTTGATCGTGTCATGTTCACAAATGGAAGCTATGGCTAAAACGTCCTGTTGTGGACGTCACGCACATCATTCTAAACTGACCGTGTCTGAGTACACTGCTACAAAGCAACATTTCCCCTGCCAGAAAGTCAAGCAATCATAATCATGTACTCTACAACAAGCATTCACCACTGGCTGAGATGAATAACAAAACCTCTAGAGGACTTGAAGATTAATAATTCAATCTGAATGAAAAAATTGGTGTAAACACATAATTTGTAAAGAAAAAAAGTTTCTATTCTGGATCTATAATTTCTATCAAATTAAAAGAGCAGCTGATCTTGATCCTTTGAATGGAGGAATAATTGGCACGTAAACTTCTGAATATTTCTGTACATCTGCAGTGTCGTGGAACACATATTTTTAGATATGTTAGAAAGTCAAATGCTGCAGTTACACACTGGGGTCTCACGCTGAGTTTTCTGACTGAGTTTTCTCAGTCAAAAGTGTCTTGCTGTTATGGGAGCGTTGACACTAAATGGCGCTTTTAGCGTGTGATAAAGCTCTGTTTGTGGTTGATGTAATGCATTTTACCAAAGTACTCAAAATATTTTCATCAGACTGGTTTATTTAAAATGTGCTACTTGATTGAATTTAATCTATAAAAAATAAAAACCTGTACAGGTAAACATAGTCATTGTCGATTATTGATATAAATAGACACATACGGACTATGAGGACCACTTTAATAAGACAGTAAGACAAATGGAAGTGAAAAGACATGATTCACATGAGAAGAACAGCCACTTTCCTTTTTCGATTATAGTCTTTTGTAAATGTACTGCAACAGAAATGATTCAATGCACGTTTTTCAGATTATATAAATTCAATCAAAGAGAATAATCTTTGGAAGTAAAAAAAAGATGATTATGTGCAAACCATAGACGGTGCAAACTGGTCAACTTACTGAGAGTTTTGCAGGCTGTTGTATATAAAGACTATATAATAAACACTATATTTAGAGTATAACAGAGACATGCAATTAAAATCTTAGCACATAGAAAGTAATTTTCTTAATTCATGCAGGTACAAGTGAAAAGAGAGGGATACTACATTTATTATGGAAAATATACTTGTATTTGGTTTATGAATGAATTATTCTTTTGAATCTGCTGAAAATTTTGAATTTGAAAAATTAATTCCCAAACCATCTTGAATAACTTACATGCCTGTTTTTGGAGTATAAAAGAAAGTAATTGTTCGAGTAAATTATTTTTTTACTTTTTTTTTTTTGCCAAAACACTGACATTTGCCATAATTTTAGGACCAGTTGAATTTCCCTCCACCTTTAAGTGATGCTAAATGAAAATAGAAATAGAGATCTAAAATGCAGAAATTCTGTTTGCATTTAAAGCCAAGACATATAATCTTCTTGTTTTGTGCAGTTCTACAATCACCTGCTAGATTCTGAAATTAGATTCCTCTGAAAATTCACTTCAAGCTGAATCATTCTAGAAACAATACGATGAATATGAGGACTGAAGGTTAATGCGTCTTACATGACTAAACCCTAAGTGAAGTGCATATTATTTTTTTTTAATGGTTACTGAGCATGTAATAAAAGGAAACCTGTGATAGCATTCCCCATTATTACATATGTGTGTTATTTCTCATCTAATAACAATAATTCATGCCAGCACAAAACCCATAACCAAATTCTGAATATAAGCACAGTCTATAATTGTCATATCATCCCATACTGTTAAGGTTCATCTACGGCTTGTGACCCGTCATACTACACACTAATTAAAGCTGCATATGGAAATTGTATTCAGGTCCAATCACAGATCTGGAGTTCAGTGACAGCACAGTGTTAAAGAGAGACTATTATATACCTACCTTCTGTCTATGTTCCCTGATCCACCGGGGATTGCTGGAGATGGGATGTGAAGAACAGAGACCTGTGGGAGACAACAGAAATAAAACCCTTAACTGTTGATGTTCTATATAGATCCTAATAATATTCCCTGCAGGTGTTCTTACATGCATAAAGTCTCCTTGAATTTAAACAAAGAGGAAATGGGTGGAAGTAAGTTGAATAGCTGTGACTGTGAGTCAAGCATGGCTAAAGAGGTATGTGATTATTTGGCTCAGCAGGAGACAATTTATAATCAGAATAATTATTCAGCAAGAATTTCCTGGTACAAAAACCTAGCAGTTTCAAACTTCACAATCAGAAATCAACACAATAATGAATAACAAATGTGCAAATCAAAGTCATATAAACAGACAATCAAATAGGCAAGGACAATCACAAATGCAACCAGGTGCAATCATTGGCTGCCCCTCAATATCTTAATTGATGTTGGTTTCCTCACTCCTTCGACCTCCAGCCCGTGACCTGGAGATCGATCACCATGAAGGACGTATCAATCTGCAAAGTGCACTGCCAGGAAATAAAGGAAGCTTCCAGATATATAAAACAGAGACACAGCGTGGTCTCATTGTTGTAAACACGTAACATTTACAGGTCCACAATACCAGGACGGTATTGTATGCATTGTTTACCTTTGCAGTCTAAATAAATCATTTTTGCATTTCCATGTTCCAATCAGTATTCACTTTATAATGTTTTATTAACAAAGTTCAGAGGAGCACATTTAGTTAACACGAATGGATTGCACTCAGCAATCAATGATAAGAGGTGTCAGCCTAATACGTATAGGTAATAATACGTTATTTTCAAAGATAGAAAACATACATTTTTTTGTACGTTACTTTGGATAGATGTGGAATATGGACGTATCTGGCGGCCATCTTGTCACAGGCAGCTCGCTCACTCGTAACATTGTGTTTTAATGGTGCATGTGCTTTTTAAATAACCATAACTTGCTCAATTTTCTGCCGATTTTCAAACGGTTTGGTTAGTTATAAACATCAGAGATGTAGTTATGACACTGCATACTTATGAACAATAAGTGTAAATAAATAATCATCCAGAATTATAGTGTTGTGGAAATTTTAATTTGTTGTATCTTGCAATATAATCACTGATAGTTAATAATTAGAGACTGATCAATGAATGATCTATTAGAATAGGTTTGTGCTACGTGAGCTACGTGAATGCATGAGTACAGCATATGCTCTCTTTTAAGACTCTATGTAAGGAAACATGCACGAGGGAAACATATAGAAACAGGTGGAAAGGTGACCTCTGACCCTAGATGTAACCGACTAGGCCAGTCAGCAAGCGCTGACCTTTCTTCAGCAGTAGGAGGTTTTCCTTATCAGGAGTTAACTTGTACAACCAGAAACCTTGGGTTTGAGTATAAAAGCTGTACGGTGAGGGCGGGCGTTGTGTCACTCTCACCACAGGGTTCCTCTGTGTGTTAGACTGAGACCTTCTTGCAAGAATAAAGAATTCTTTTATTGATTAACCTGACTCTGAGTGTATCTTACGAACTGATATGTTTGATCAATAGATTTTGCCGTAACAATTTGGCGACGAGGATGGGATTCCTTGGAAGCGAACTTCTGGACCTGAGGAGCGGACGGTGGGTCATGACCCTGGCTTAGTGAACCAGCTCTACCTCGCATAGCTTTGAGAGACGAGAGGCCGACCGCTGTCAGGGCCGGGAGGAGCTCCACTGGAATCAGAAAACGAACCTACGGCATCAAACATATCTCTGGTAAGATACGGCTAGAAATCTTATCATAAGGAACAATTTGGGAAAATAATTTTGTTTGTCTTGCAAAAGTGGCTGAACCATACTGAATGCGTCGGGTCCCGGCTGGGGTGTGAGTTTATAATTTTAAAGCGGAAGATCCAAGAAGGGTCTGTCTGGGTTTAACTGCGACTCACATTGTAAAGTCTATAACTTTAAAGCGGAAGATCCAAGAGGGATCGGTCTGAGTTTAAACTGCGACTTACAATTTAGCACACTGAGTGTAACCTTTCTGGTCTTGGGTGAAGTGACCAGGTCTGTTGGAGACGTCCGGCAGACTATAGACGCGTCGAAAGATAAAAACCTCGGTCCGGGCGGAAACAATCAGTATGGGGAAAGCCCAGAGTAAGCACGAAAATTATGATACGCCAATATTTTGGCAAATGAAAAAGACCTATGGGGGAAAATGTATGCTGGATATTAAGAAACTGATTAAATATCATGATTTCCCTAGAGAAGGAACACTGAGCACTACCAGATTGAGGGTGGTAAGGGAGTCAGTGGAACAGAGTAGCGAGAAACAGAAAGGGTGTTGTGGCTGCGCTAAGCATGTGTGTGGGAAATGTGAACAGACAATAAATGTGTGGCTCGAGGAAGCTGATAAGAGGGAACGAAAGAAAATGCAGAAGGAATTAGCACATAGGAATGAGGGTGAAGAAAGTGAAACGTGTGAGAGAGTTGTATGTGTGAAAACACCAGAATCAACTAACAAAGTGAATGTTTGTGTTTCTCCACATGAAACGGTGCGCGCTTCGGCGCCGCCCGCGTACAATCATCACTACCCCCTGGCCGAGCTGAGAGCCCTGCGGATCGACTCCGACCTCGACCGTTCTCCGCCAAGAAGACCAGTGCAACAACTGGAAGATGAACAGGCTCAAGCAGCGGCACAAGCATTTCCACCACCACCGCCACCCATAGAGAATCTACCACCACCTCCACCGCCACACAGCCTGCCACAGGCCCATTCAACTCCAGTGGGCTGGGACACAGATTTAGACATGGCAGATTTCTTTTCTGACTCGCAACCTGACACCTCCCGTCAACAGGGTGCGGGGACCAGCGCGCCAGGAAAGGTGATGACAAGATCTCAAGTGAAGCAAGAGAAAGTCAGCTTTACAGCCCCGATGATTGAAGTGGCAGGAGCGGACGGACCGATGATGGTCTTCAGACCATGGACAGTGACTGACATGAAGGAGGCCATGGCACATCTGCCGGACCCCGATGATGCAGGTGACAGATTTTCTAGAGCATTGATCACTTTTTGTCAAGAATTTAGCCCCTCAACGACAGAACTGAGACGGCTGCTGGCAGTGAAGCTGGGGGCCACCAACTGGCACAAAGTCAGCGGGAGATTGACAACAGACGACATAAGGAGAAATCATCGAGAATGGAACGACGACAGTAATAACGGGTATGTGACTGCGGTGACGCGCCTGGCAGATGCCATCAAAGAGGCATTCCCGGCACGTGTGGACACTGCGGCAATCAACAACTGTGCTCAGCAGAGAAGTGAGCCCGTCCTTCAGTATTACGGCAGACTGTTCGAGGTGTTCTCCAAACACAGTGGCCTGGAGGAACCAGCAGACAGAGGGGCACAACCAGGGACGTGGGAGTGCCATTTACAGAACTGTTTCTTGAGGGGACTGAGACCTGAAATCGCTCAAGCGGTGAAAGCGAACTATATCGAATGGAAGGTTGGCCGGCTGTCCTCCACGCTTGCGCACGCTGTGCACGCGGAGGAACAGCTGCAGGTACAGAAAGACAAGTCGAAGGCGAAGGGCGACAAAGAACTTCATCTGGCTGTCATCGCAGCAGCGAACTTCAAGGGACGGGACGAGAGAGATAAAGTGAAACGGAGAAGCAAGTGGAGCTGTGACCTGTGCGCGACCAACGATCATCTGAGAAGAAACTGCTTGAAATGCATGATATGCAAACAAATCGGGCACTGGGCCAGAGACTGTCCAAAGAAGATGGAGCGGACATCAGAATGAAGCGAGGCGTGCGGAGAGCGGCGGGGGGAGGATCGAGACAGGGGGGACCAGCCGTCGCCAGCAGTAAAGGGAAGTGAACATTTTCTAACCCCACACACACACGACACACATGCATTAAACACATACACTGACAACTATCCTGCTCTCCGCAATGAAGAAAAAGCTTGCAAATCTTTGAGTGCGAATGATGATGAGTTTGAAAATGTCTCTGAATTTGAAAATGCTAGGATGTATGCCAGTTTAGGGTTTCTCGAAATGCCTAGATATCAATTGAGAGTAAACGACACACTGATAGATTTTTTGGTCGATTCAGGAGCCACTAGATCGATAATACGACCATGTGACTTGCCATTTCAGCTGGAATTGACGGGGCAAACTGTTGACAGCCTTACGGCTTCGGGCCATGTGATCTCTGAAAGATATACTGTGCCATTAGAGTGTGAAACGGAGGGGGGAAAGGTATTTCGGCATGCATTTCTGTGTGCACCCGCCTGTCCGGTACCTCTGTTGGCCAGAGATCTCATGTGTAAATTAAACATAACCCTCACAGGAAATTCATCTGGGGTTATTGTTGAGGAAGGCCCGCAATTTTGCTGCGCTAAATTTGAGCCACAATGGGCTTATGAATGGCGTGTAAAAGACGATGGGTGGGCTAAAATGATTTGCAAACTGGCAGAACAGCGATTGAAGCCGTTTAACACTGAAATAATGGCACCCGATCAGCTGCATTGCACGTCACATGTTGTAATCGAACGTGAACCACAATTTGAAGAGGGATGGTTTAACGGGGAGAGAGATGAAACTGTGAAATTTGACAAAATCTTTTGGACAGAGAATGTGTGTGCGCTTTCAGCGTGTCTGACTGAGAACCAGATGCAGTTTTACTTGATAGCAGGAGACGCTGTGCCACACTTATCAGTAGCCAAGGCCACAGAGCAGCAGTGGGGAGACTTAGGCTGTTTTGTGAAAAGCTGCATGAATGCAAAAGATTGGGTCAAATTAAAAGACGATGTAGCACATAGCGCAGATCTGGGTGCTTTTATGTCAAAATGTGATTTTGAGGTAAAGGTGCAGAGAACTGTGACTACAATTGAAAGGAGTGCTGGGGAGAAACATGAGATGGGGGTCACTTCTGCCACAGACATCCATCATGCTCTGGCAGACGTGCCTTCTAATCTGTGGGCAAAGCACAAATACGATGTGGGGTTGATCAAAGGATGTGAGCCTGTAACAATCACTGCGAAATCTGATTACAGGCCATGTCAACAGCAATATCCTCTTAAAAGAGAGGCGTTAATGGGAATTAAACCGGTCTTTGACTCTTTGTTGAAGGAAGGCATTATAGTACCATGTCATGATTCTCCTGTGCGCACTCCAATTTTTCCGGTAAAGAAAATTAGAGACGCAAACTCGCCCGTTGAATGGCGTTTCGTTATCGACCTACAAAGTGTAAACCGATCAGTGATAGCACGCGCACCGCGGGTGGGCAACGCGTTCACTATTTTGTCACAAATTCCAGAAGATGCGACACATTTCACGGTGGTTGATTTGGCCAACGCGTTCTTTAGTGTCCCGGTGGACAAGGATAGCCAGTATTGGTTTGCATTTGATTTCGATGGAAAAGGCTACATGTTCACGCGACTGTGTCAGGGCTATGTAGAATCGCCGACGATTTACAATGAAGCACTGCGGAGAAGCCTTGAACCGCTCAAATTGTCAACAGGCACGGCGTTACTTCAATATGTGGATGATTTGTTGATTTGTGCCCGTGATGAAAAAACATGTGTGGCCGACTCTGTCTCCCTTCTAAAACATCTTGAAAAGGAGGGACACAAAGTCAGCCTCTCAAAACTGCAGTTTGTGAAACAAGAAGTGAAATTTTTGGGTCATGTAATCAGACCAAACAGTAAATCCATCTGCAGTAAACGGATAAAGGCTATTGAAGATGTACCAAAGCCAGTCACAAAAAAGCAATTGTTGTCATTTTTGGGAATGTGTTCGTATTGTCGAACATTTATTCCTAACTATGCCATCTTGGAGCAGCCTTTGAGAGCCCTGATGACAGGGAAAGGGCTGAGATCATGTGACAAGCTTGTTTGGACAAGCGAGGCTGAAGTGACATTTGATAACATGAAAAGGGCACTGGCGCAGGCACCAGCTTTGGGCCTGCCGGCAGTGAATAAACCGTTTGTGCAGATGGTGGATGAGAAGCATGGGTTTATGACCTCTGTTCTTTTGCAGACTCATGGAGACAGACTGAGACCTGTGGGGTATTTTTCAACCAAACTCGATGCTGTGGCGGCGGGGTTGCCTCATTGCCTGAGGGCTGTGGCAGCGGCTGAATTGGCCGTGCTGGCATCCAGAGAATTTGTGGGGTATTCAGATTTAACTTTGATGGTCCCACATGCAGTCTCCATGATCCTGCAGGAACAGAGAACGTCACATTTGTCTACTGCAAGGTGGTTAAGGTATCACACGATTTTATTGGACATGCCAAACATCACTGTCAAAAGATGCACAACTTTGAATCCAGCCACCCTTCTCCCCACGGAGGAGGATGGCGAGGAGCATCATTGTTGTCTGTCCGCGCTCGAACAGGTGTGCACACCGCGTCCAGATTTGTTGGACGTTCCATTGGACAATTGTGAAAATGTCCTCTTTGTGGATGGATCGGCCTCAAGGGATCCACAAACAGGCAAGAATAGAGTTGGTTATGCAGTAACCACTGAATTTGAAGTCGTGGCATCTGGCAAATTGCCATCGCATTATTCTGCTCAGGCAGCCGAATTGATCGCTCTAACTGAGGCATGCAAATTAATGGCTGATAAGTGTGTGACAATTTACACAGACTCGAGGTACGCTTTTGGCGTTACGCACGATTTTGGTGCTTTGTGGAAACACAGAAAATTTCTGAAATCAGATGGTCAACCGATTTCGAACGCGCAGCTTGTGTCTGACCTCCTAGAGGCCATTCTGTTGCCAAAACAAGTCGCGATTTGTAAATGCGCAGCGCACACTAACAGTAATTCTTCAGTTTCAACAGGAAACGCACGAGCTGATGCAGCTGCGAAGGCCGCTGCCGCGGCAGAGACAAAACATACTGAATGTGCTTTGCTATCTGACCCTAACCATGACATTTCTCCTTCGTTACAGAGCATGCAGACTTTTTCCACAGGAGACGAGAAAAACAAATGGAGAGCGGCTGGCTGTAGCGTGACAGAGAATGTATGGCGGAGTGAGGATGGCAAGCCTTGTCTTCCACGACACTTCTTTCCCCATTATGCAAAGTTGATGCATGGGAAAGACCATGCATCAAAAGGAGGGATGGTGACCCAGATGAAAGAATTGTGGTTTACCAGGGGTTTTGCAGCATATGCAGAAAATTTTTGCAAAAGATGTGTCATTTGCAACGCACACAATGTGGCTAGGGGTATCAAAACACAGGTAGTATCCCAACCCCCACCACAGGGGCCTTTTGAGTATCTGATGATGGATTTCATCGAGTTAACCCCTTGTGGGAGGTACAAACACTGCCTGGTAATGGTTGACATGTGGTCCAAATGGGTTGAGGCTTTCCCAACAGCGAAACAAGACTCGGGGGCAGTGGCAAAGGCTCTGCTGACCGAGATTGTTCCGAGGTGGGGAATTCCAAGAAAAATCAGTTCAGACAATGGTACCCATTTTGTAAATGAGGCAATAAAACAAGTGGGCCAATTCTTGGGAATTGACATGAGGACACATTGCAGTTACCACGCAGCGTCAGGGGGGGCAGTAGAGAGAGAGAACCAGACGATAAAGAACAAATTGGCTAAATGCTGTGAGGAAACTGGACTCACATGGGTCAAAGCACTGCCAATTGTGTTGATGTACATGAGAATGAGGAAAAGAGAAAGAACGAATTTGAGTCCGTTCGAAATACTCTTTGGTAGACCACCATTCATGGGGTTAGAAGGGGAAAGACGAAGGCTGCCATCAACAGATTTGTGTGAGAATGAAATGTTGAATTACTGTAAGGAAATGTCTTCTCTGTTGTCCAACGTTTGTGTGCAGGTGAAGGCTGCCCAGGGGAAGGTTGCTGATAGTTTCCTGCATAAGGTCCGACCTGGTGATTTCGTGGTGATTCGTGACTTGAGAAGAAAGAGCTGGAAAGCGAAAAGGTGGCTGGGACCTTTCCAAGTGCTGCTGACGACCTACACGGCGGTGAAGGTCGCGGAGAGGGCTACGTGGGTGCACGCTAACCACGTCAGGATCGTTCCGGCGCCATCGGAGACTCAACAGGAGATTCGACAGGAGACTCAACAGGAGGAACAGACGACTACAAGTGAACGTCAATAAGCGTCGAGGTCAGGTCTGCACATCACGTACTTTATCAACAAAAAAAAAACAAAGCCAGCTGAAGACAAGACAACTGGTGTGCAGAGTGAGCCCCATCAAGTGGCCACTATAAGTAATAATCGTTGAAAGGGTACAGACTGAGAAGTTAAGGGTTGCATTGGATATCTACATTCTTGTTGTGTTTGAGTAAACCAGGAAAAGGAGAAGACGAATGAATGCTCTGCAACGATTGATGACAGACAAGTGGACTTCGAGTGTTCATTTCATGGACTGAATGAGACCACACCCGCAGCAGTATGGGTGTGTGGAAACAGAGCATTTCATCAACTACCCCAACGAGGATGGTCAGGGTGTTGTTATCCAGCTTTAATGAATGTGGGAACATCTGTGTATTTGCCAAACAAGTTGCCAAAGGGGGGAGATAGACAGAGAAGGAGTGTAGAAATAATTCCTGGGGCATTACCAAAACATTATGCTGGGTATACATTATCTGATCCTTGGACATCACCTGGTGCAAATGTTGGGTTATCACTGTTTGTGGGGGTGGGTACTGCGGTAGCAATTAATAAGATTAATGGGCTAGCGTGGACTGTCTTAGCAATGGCTAACCACACTGAAAATATTTTGACCATGGTAAATGATGAGATGAAAAAACTAAGAGATGCAGTCATTCAAAACAGACTAGTACTTGACATGTTAACAGCAGAAAAAGGGGGTGTGTGTAAAATGCTGGGAATGTCTTGTTGTTTTAATATTCCAGATTACAGTGACAACATCACCAACTTGATTGAACACATGAGACAAGCTGTAAGGGAGCCTGAACATGCTAGTGGGGCATGGATTGGGTGGTTTATGTCTATGTGGGGAGGATGGGTTTACTGGATACTTCAAACCATATTGCCAATTGCAGCAATAGCATTGATGATACTGATTTGTTTACCATGTATCATGAGGTTCATTTCCAGCTCAGTACAGAGACTGGTGAAAACGGGAACGTCAGCTACAATGACTTTGACGGTTTATCCGTGTGACAATGAGAAAAAATTTGATGATGACACTAGTAGCGGAAGCTACAGCGAAATGGCTTAAATCAATGCATTATGATTTTTTGGATGACAAAGAGATAAGGGAATTTGATTGATTATAGTAGTATGTTTGCAGTGATGATGATTATGTTTGAAGTTTAACAATTTGAGTTTTTTTTCTTTCTGAATCTATAACCTTTATCTTATTCATGACGGGGTGACTGAGGGTCTGATTTTTATCAGGAGTGCAGTAACAGTGATTACTCATTTAGCCCGGCTTCGGATGAATTGCTTTACTAGCTTGCTAATTATTAGGGGACTATCCCCCGCAAAAAACAGCCTTAAGCTTTTTTCTTTTCATACTAATTTTCTGCAAATGTTTAAGAAGAGTGATCGTTTATACGAAAGTCAGAAAATGAAGAGTATAAATGTGATGTAACAAACTTAAAATTTGCCTTACAGATTGTTTATTATTATGATTTTGAGAATATGAATGATAAAAAGGAGGGATTGTTGTGGAAATTTTAATTTGTTGTATCTTGCAATATAATCACTGATAGTTAATAATTAGAGACTGATCAATGAATGATCTATTAGAATAGGTTTGTGCTACGTGAGCTACGTGAATGCATGAGTACAGCATATGCTCTCTTTTAAGACTCTATGTAAGGAAACATGCACGAGGGAAACATATAGAAACAGGTGGAAAGGTGACCTCTGACCCTAGATGTAACCGACTAGGCCAGTCAGCAAGCGCTGACCTTTCTTCAGCAGTAGGAGGTTTTCCTTATCAGGAGTTAACTTGTACAACCAGAAACCTTGGGTTTGAGTATAAAAGCTGTACGGTGAGGGCGGGCGTTGTGTCACTCTCACCACAGGGTTCCTCTGTGTGTTAGACTGAGACCTTCTTGCAAGAATAAAGAATTCTTTTATTGATTAACCTGACTCTGAGTGTATCTTACGAACTGATATGTTTGATCAATAGATTTTGCCGTAACAATAGCCAAGCTAATAACGTTTGTAAGAAACCTAACCATTTGTAAATCCGTCATGATTTCAAGGAGATAAAGAGTATTTGTGCTCGTGCTGATCACTCATCATATACATTAGCTTGCCTGTGACAAGATGGCCGCCGGTGATGACGATAGAAACTCCTCCGTAAGACGTCTAGCCTTTATTGTGGATATCTATGTGGATATCTATGAGCGTTTGATATCAATGCCATAAAACATGATGTAACGCTTCTTGAGGGCTCAATTTTTGAATTTGAATTCATCACCAGCATGTGATTTGTAATTGAATTATCTGTACTTCTCCTTTTTTTAATTTGTTTATTTGTTTTATTTATTTATTTATTTATTTTTGCATCAGGGGCTCATGACAATCTAAGACACATCAGCTCATTTACAATGCAAGTCAGCTGGATGACTCCGAAGAGGTGCTGTGCATTCTTCCGGAATATAATTTTTTTGTCATCGCATTGTTCCTTACAAAAGACAAAATTACATAAAAGCTTTAGCTGTTATTTTATGTTAAACAGGAAAATATATAAAGTATAATCAACAGTAGCTGTGTACTATGGTAAATAAAAAATGGCATGCAAAATTTGAACTGTTTTAGGGAGCTGGATGCACTTGTTTTTTCTGGAATTACTTGAATACTTGCGTCCCCCTCTCTGAGATAAGGACAGCTTGTGTTTTCGTCACACTGGGCTTTTATTCGTTTCGAATGCACAAGGGGCAGCGCATTGTCAGTAAATGAGTCATCATGACTCATGATTGCACTTTATTGTGGTTGCCATTTTCTGCATTTTTCACCTATCATACTGTCATCTTCCAAAGATCATATTTTGTAATTTGTTTGCTTACATGGAAGGGGCTTTGTATCCATAATAGCTCAGACACTGCAGGTTAATACTACTCTGAGATCTGTTAGGTGTGATCATTGAAAACCCTGTCCCAATATGTTGTGCAATTTCATGTGACACGTTTGTAGACTGTTTCTTAACAGGCATTTCCATTCAGGCCCCTGAATAATTCCTCTGCTGTCCTGACCTCATTGTTAAATGATTTGAATAAATTCCGCAAGGTTCACTTATAATGCAAAGCATTATGAAATTGTTTACTTGCAGTTTGCGATGTGGCTGCGTTCCGATCCACGAAGCCATTAAAAAAATAAATTCATTTGTTCCTGACGCTGGCATGCTTCTGAAGTCTTTTGGTCAGAAAGTGAACACGTATATATATATATATTTTTTTTTTTTTTTCACAACCTCAGTGACATTAATGATTCGATTTGCTTTTGAAGCACACATAATGCTCACATTCATTGTAGGCATTATCAATGATTAAAGGGTTAGTTCATCCAAAAATGAAAATTATGTCATTAATGACTCATGCTTATGTCATTCCAAGCCCATAAGATCGCCGTTCATCTTTGGAACACAGTTTAAGATATTTTAGATTTAGTCCAAGAGCTTTCTGTCACTCCATTGAAAATGTATACAGTATATTGTCCTTGTCCAGAAAGGCCATATGACATCAGTGGGTTAGTCAGAATATTTTGAAGCATCAGAAAATTTATTTTGGTCCAAAATTAACAAAAACTACTACTTTATACCGCATTGTATTGTCTTCCGGTTCTGTTGTCAATCCGTGTTCAGTAACGCCGCTGACATACCACCAGCACCACTGGAATTAAAAACATTATTACAAGCTTACCGTTGTGAATCGAGCTAAGGCAAACAGATAGTTTTGAACACTGCCTGGTTATATATTTTCTCAAATATGTATTTTGGATTATTTTTAACCCCAAAAAAGCTATGGACTGCTTTAAGAACCAAGGTAGACTGATTGATTTCATACTCTAGTGTAAATACTGGCAGTGCAAAAGCTAAAGTTTAAATGTGAAGAGCTCAAGGAAACTGCTATGAAGTGACTTGTTTACATAGAGTCTTGCTTATTAAGAATATTCATATCACAAGTGCCTGTCATTCTCTAGACCTGTTGTTTGTTCCTAGGAAATTAATTTCTATGGACCAGCTTTCATTTTCAGAGAGGCCATTTGTGATTGACAATGTTCTCTAACACCACTGGTTGAGTGCTGTGCTATTGTTCATATAAAAAGCAAAGAATGAAATATAAATAGCAACTTGTGCAGAGCTTATTCAAAATGGAGCAGATATTTATCAGGACAGCAAGTGCTGATGTGTTTGAAATCCAAATCAGAGGAATGTTCTTGGCTTATATCAAAAGTTGTCTTGTTTTATCAGCTGAATATAATGGGACATGGCCATCATAGTCTGTAATAATTGGGGTCAAAGATGTTTTTACATAAAATAAAATAAAAAAAAGTTCAAAGATACAATTCAAGTATTACTTAAGCTAGTTTACAGGTAATAACTGAGACATCTCAAGTCCAAATGATGGGTAGTTTTCAGGTAGGTTAAGGTTTGTCCATAAATGATAAAAAACACACCTCATTTTGAGACATGGTTATTGAATATTGTAATGCATGTGACATTTTATGTAAAATATCAAAGCTTATCCATAAAGCCACACTGATTAATTTGAAATACTTTCATTAGAGGAGAGCTTTTTTTTAAGCTTGTTTAATTCAGGAAAAAGCCAAGAGATTTAACTCATGTCATGGCAACAGACAAACTGCCAAAATACATTTAAGATCATTTGAGCCATGCAGACATAATTAAGCAAACAAGCCTATATTCAACCAATTTTATCTAAATATATAACCAAGTTCTCATTATGAGCTCCTTACTAATTTGATTGCAAGTTTTGTTGCACTTCTGGGGTGTTATTTTGAGAATACCGACTGACATTTTAACAAAGGGATAAAGATGATGGATCTGTTTAACTTACAGGAATCTTTAGCGCGTAAACAGGCAGCCAACACTTTGTCAAGTGTTAAAATATAGAGATGAACATGTTTTAAAGGGAGATGCGGTTTCAAACGCCACAATATATGACAGATTAGATTTGCACCTCATAATAAATCAACACTGAGTCTGAATGTGGATCATCTGGCATAACAGGGGCACAAGCTTGACAAATGAGATATGGGAACAATCACTTTGAAAAATGCCAGCTGCCCCACAGGACCTGAGGCTGCACCAGCTTGTTTACTAAACTAAGGCAGTGTTAACTACTACTAAGGCAAACTACCTTTGTAGAACAAGATGCACTGTCCTGACTCTGTTATTGATTGGATTTGAATCAACACTGAACGGATTCAAAGTGAATAAAGACATCTTTGTCTTCCATAAAGCTGCTTATATCTAAACTAATTTCATAATTGATAAACTTTACACCACTGAACTGACTTTAGCTGATCAATGACACTTTGGTGTTTTTAGAGCTGCTTTAAAGCAGATTTGGATTCTTTTTGCATCATTGATTATTTTCCTATTTATTGCGGTCCAGCTGCTTTGAAACAATCTGTATTGTATAAATCTCTAAATAAAGGTGATTTGACTATAATAGTCTGCTGTCATCTCAACAAAACTTGAAACTAATTTTTCCCAGCTAAAATGGAAAAAAAAACTTTCTGATTAATATTCATGGACTCTGATCTGATGTCTCTAATTGATGTAGCTTGAAAATGGCCAAGGCCAAAGATAACAACTACAAGTATCACTTTGACACCCGCCCAATGAGATGAGACATTCACTTTTGCATTAGCATACAGTCTGGAGGTGAACAGAACACCTGGTGGTCCACCTGCCTGGGGCATTTACACCTGGTCTTTTCACGATCGGATAGCTATCTGATCTCAGAAAACGCATGAAGTGGCCAGGTGTAAATGGCCCCATGGAGAGATGGAGCATAGGCGTTTCATCTTACAATTATGCCAGTGACACAGTTTGCATTTACCTTTACAGCTACAATACATGCTACGGTAGTGGAGGGAAAGATTATTCAGTGAATAACGATGTAGAGACTCTGGAGGCTTCCAGGTGAACAGTTTTCAAACCTTTTTACCTCAAAGACCTTTTAACCTTTGTTCAACACGCGAGCACAGGACCACGCTGAAAACCATGTGACGCCCACAGGAACACAAAAGGCCAGACGCGCACACACGCAACAAAGACCAGCTGCTTGAACGCACCCATTCAGCAACACACGAGAGAACCATTTCACATGCAAGTATATTTGGGTTAGCAAGCTTATTCAGAGCATTAATACTGTTTTTTCCATGTTGTTGTCAGAAAGGATAAAATGTCTCGAACTGAATTTGACCAAATCAATCTTACTCTTACGTCCAATTTCAACCTCACCACGTTTGTTGTCGTTTGTGTTATTGTCTGTATGTATTCCTGTAACATTAGTATCTGTATAAGTAGTTCTGCCTATATTAAATTCTTTATATTCATTGATTGATTATACTGTATTTTGCTCATATTTCAAGTCAATTAAATGTTAAAGATCTTAGCTGCGAGCTTACACATTAAAGATACTATTAAAAGATTTATATTACAGATTTAAATAGTATTTGTTTATAGAACGGAAAGTTAAGGAAAGTTAATCCTTGTGGCCACAGGACAGCTTCTTCTGAAAGTCTATATAGTAGGATGATATTGTGGGTTTCGATAGAGAACGAATGATCAAGCTTGCGGGGCAAGCAGATAGTTCGATCATAAATCAATCCCCTTTTGATCTGTCTGTAAAACATGAACTGTATTTAATTGCAATCAACTCGTGGTTAATTACCAAGAGACACATGCATGCAGATGCAGATAACATTTCATCCCTTATCAGGAGATTTAATAACATGTAAGGCTGATCTGACCCAAAACCTGTATGAATAATTGAAGAGTTCAGATGCAAAAGCCTCTAAGTGCCATTTGAAATTTTCTTCTAAAATGATCATTTTTATCAAGCTTGTATATTTAAATTCAGTAATTTCACTTAAATGGCAATGAAGATTACCTATTAATTGTCATTTAAGTGAAATTAGTGAACTTAAATTTACAAGCTTGATAAAAATGGTCATTTTAGAAGAAAATTTCAAATGGCATTTAGAGGCTTTTGCATCTGAACTCTTCAATTATTAATGATCAATTATTAATTATTATATGCAAATTCCCCGTGCCGGTCAGATCCACAGAGTCTTTACTACGACTATATCCACAGTATCACCTCCACAGTCTCTTGTGAAGCACATTGCCGTCCACACACACTTATCCTTTCAAGTTGCTCTTTGTTCCGTGTTACAGATCTATTTGATGTTTTTGTTCAACCAAAAAGACAGTTTTTCTTTGACCAGACCAAGTTCATGCAGGTAGTGCTTTGTAATGACCATTACAAATCTGGTCACGTTCCCATACAAATGTTACTCTATTTCTTCGTTCTCTGTTCATTTTTAGTGTTGGAGAAGCTGCTTTGAAACTGTAGCTTCTCAAAAATAGTTACAGTCAACATAAAACCAATATTGGCAATTCTTATTTTTTAATGGAAGAGTGCATTTATTATGAATGATTTATTCATGCACATCATTTTTTTAATCAAGTGCCCTCGTAATTTAATCAAAATGACTTCCCCTCCCTTTTTCAGCAACTCTCATGAGATCACAACAATAAAAAAAATTAAAAAAAAACACACACAACAATCCAATCAATTTCTGATGGGAAAAAAAATCAAGTCCTGCTACATTTTTCTTGTTCCATAAGCCATTTCACTGGGAAATGAGTCACAATAGGGAAGCAATGAACCATCGAATCTTACATTTCATGCCGACTTTAAGTTACAGTAAAGCTAACAAGGTACCTACATTAAAGTTTCTGACATCTAACCTGTAGTAGTCAGAAAGCATTACTTGATTTATTATAACTAAAACAATCATAATTGAAAATAAATAAGGACTGCAGTGTGTCACAAACATGCCAGATCCCTCAGCACACCTCCCACGATCCCAGTCACCTATATTCTCATTCCTGTCACCAAGCAATCAAGGACCATTTTAAAGGACACTATCCCACATTCAATTGTCTGGTCTCATTGCATATGTATAAGCAAAAAGACTTACCTGTGTTAGTTTACTTGTATTCTGAGTTTCCCATTGCCTTCTTCGGTTCATCATCGTCCTCTTCCTGCTACCTGGGAACCATCCATTGACTTATGTTGCCTTCACGCATGCTATGGAAAAGATTATATTTTCCTCTTGTGAACTGGTATTTACCAGTGTGTTGTGTTCAAGTGCATTTGTTGTCGTAATGTTGCCTATTATTTGGCTTTCAAGCAATCTTAAATTATTACTAGAAGTCTCCTATTAACTGCTAGCTATAGCATCTGCTCTGGGTAGGTAAAACCAAACCATAACGGTATTTTTAAAACTGACACTGAGTGTTAACGCATTATATTATAAGTGTTAATGACACAAAATTGTATAGGCTACAAAAAATATCCACTAACAGTAGCAAAAAAAAAAATGTTTACAATTGTGCACAATGCTAACTATTCATGACTTGTGTTGCTCTCCGCCATTTTGAAAAGGTCAAAGGTTATCTCATCTTGGCAACTAGTGTATCAAAATATTCTACGAGCTGCCCAGTGGGAAATACCACATGAGGGGGTGGTCATGTGCATTTTCCACGTGAAAGCTC
Organism: Cyprinella venusta; assembly: GCA_038021265.1. Lineage (NCBI taxonomy): Eukaryota > Metazoa > Chordata > Actinopteri > Cypriniformes > Leuciscidae > Cyprinella > Cyprinella venusta. Next base: position 8,353,128 of record CM075873.1, read on the forward strand.
CATTACTCACCTTTGTCGCTGTCTTTTGAAGAAATCTTGATTAAAACTCGCGTGTAACCTGCTGAGTTGATTCATCATTAGTTTCTATCTTCCTTTTTAAATGACACCAAGTATGTTCATGTTTTTGCCGTTTTCTTAGACCACAGGTCTAAAATGGGCTCTTTATCATCATGTCAGTGTTGTTTCTACAGACATGACGACCTGCTGAGTCCAAAGCAGAAATGACATATGTCACAAGTGCATTCAGATGAGGTAGCTAGGTTCCAGACTGAGACCAAATGGTCGCATTTTGCGATTAAAATTTGACAGTGTGCGACTGAATTTTGTATCTAGTCACACATGTGCGATCAGTAAATTCATCACGCGTTAAACTCATGGTTAAGCGTGGAAGTGGTGCGACAATGAATCCGTGACAAGAATAGCGCACGTAAGCGTCTGTGGGAAGGAGACGGGCCCTGTTTACACGAGAACGCTCGCGGGTGAAAACGTAATGTGCCTTTCGTTTACACGGTGACGGCGTTTTTGACGCTTAAAAACGCAAAAAAGTGAAACCACCCTCCAGAGTGGAAATCTTAAAAACGCCGTCACGTTCCCGTGTAAACGGTAAAAACGCAAAAGTCTGCTTGACTGTGAAGTTCGTACGCAGGCGCGTGCACTTGGTGTGGCTGTAGTATGCACTCCTAGCCGCCTGAAGTGCATACTACATTGAATTCCACACACTTTTGCGTCACCGTTTGCACGCGGAATTCCCACACAAAACGCTCGTCTAAACGCAGAATAAAAAAAGATGCCGCAACGCCACTTTTGCGTTTTCTCTTCAGAATCGTTTCCGTGTAAACATATCACAGCCTGCTATGTGAGTCTGAGCAATGAGCGATCAATCGACTCGTTACCTAGCAGCGAATGCAAACAAAATGAAAGTGGAACGGACCGTGGAGCAGCAGCAGCGACCAGAACCACTGACAGTAAAATAAAGCCCCGAACTTGACAGTCGCGAGCCGATCTCGATCACGCAACACTGTTGGATATCCAGTGAAGAAATCCATTGAATTCACCTCAGAATTAACATCATGATCGCTACGAGATCCAGTGAGAAACATTCCGATTCAGCGCAGAGTTGTGTAATAAACCATCAGTGTTGGGGAGTAGTTAACTACAAGTAGCGGCGCTACTAACTTAACTACATTTTTCAGTAGCTTGGCAGTAGCTCAGTTGCTTTTTAAACAGTGTAGCTTTTCCAGTAGCTAACTACTTTTTGCAGCAAGTAGCGGTGTAGCGCGAGCAAAAGCTACATTGCGTTTGTCGAGCCTGCGCGAATCAGCGCGATGCAAGGATATTCTTCTTCTTGTTAGATTACAAACTCATTTTTTGCCATTACCGCCACCTGATGTTTAATCACGCATCTTGCGGCTAACGGTTCACTGACGTAAAGAAGTGCGTTGACACACCCATATTATGATTATCCTACCATGATGGAGCAAGACGTGACGGCAGATTTGGAGGATGGAGAAACAACTAACGTCAATTACCCGTGGCCTTATTTGTCCAAGCTAAATCGGTATTTTTGAGAAAATGTTCTAAATGCAATTTATGTTGAATGTATATTTTGTTCTTCTTGCAATGTTGTAGGCTATTTGTTGCAATTTTGCACTTTTGACAAACAGTCTGAGATATTTGAGTGTTGTGTGTAAAAAAACAATACTCTATGAAATCATAATTGTATTGCATTGTTTTAAACACTAAATATTTTAATTAAAACATTCATCAGACACTTATTCAGTTATTATTTATAATATATAATTTATAACATGTTATAATAATAATAATAATATGTAATATAATAGCCTATTTATAATATGTTGTTCAAAAAGCAAAAGTAGTTTCAATGTAGCTAACTACTTTTTGATAGTAACTTGTAGTGTAGCTAACTACTTTTCCAAAAGAGTAGCTTGACTGTAGTTAAACGACTTTAACGTACGATAGCTTGTAGCTTGTCAAACTACAGTTTCAGAGTAGCTTCCCCAACACTGTAAACCATAGATGTCAGATCAAACCACTGACGTGGAAACCAGGCGGAACACTTAGATAGAAGTCTTTCAGTCCACAAATCAGCAACATTCATGTATTTAGGCTAGAGAAGTAACTCTAACCATAAATATGATAATGTGACACAAATAGTCATACCCTTACAAGTAGCCATACTACACATCTTTTTCCAGCTCTTCAAAACTATATCATATAGGCTATAAATGTTTTATTTTTTGTATTTTTTTTTAATGACCAACACATTTTTTTGTCCATCCTTTAAAGATTGTCCTAAAACGAAAAATTTTAAGATGTTGGAAACTTATTTTTTATTTATTTTTTATTTATTTATTTATTTATTTATTTATTTATTTATTTATTTATTTATTTTTGTAGAACTCTGTGCGAGTTTGAATAATTGCATTGCAAGCTGATTTAAGGTGTGCACCTAAATTTTCTGCTTACACTCCTAAAATTTTCAGTCAGGGGCAACAGCTCTCCTAGTAAAAAAAAAAAAAAAAAAAGTCCAGAGCCCTGGTCGCTTATCTACAGAGGCGTGATGGTGACTAAAATTGATACCAGAGCAGAAGAGAATAGAGAGAAGGAACACACTTCTAAGCTTTCAGTCCTGCTATGAGTAAGAAGCTGCTTCACGAATTGAAGTCCAGATTTGTTTTTTTTAGAGACTGTCTTCACCTGCATGACTGCAGTGATGTGCTGTGACACTCACAGAGGCTGTGTAGATGGTCATGCCTGAAAACACTTCATTCTCTTCTTGTCTGTGGAATCGCGTAACCTGCTGAGAGGCTCAAACTGGATATCAACCTATCAGGATGCAGTTTGGTTGTTTGTTGATGAACAGTGAGTAAAAAAAAACTATACTATACTGAACAGTTTATTCCCGCAAGCATATATTGCATTCTGAATTGATCGATGAGCCATAAAAGTCTCTGTTTCTACAAGACTAAGTGCCAAATCCATCTGAGATCAGACTTCACCCCAATAGGCAATTCCACTCCATAAAGGCCAATAGCACTAAATTATGAATGTTCTGTAAAAAAATAATAAAGAAACACACACACACACATATATATATATATATATATATATATATATATATATATATATATATATATATATATATATATATATATATATATACTTTAGGTTAGGGCTACAAATCTTTACTGTACCAAACAGTGTGACTCCATTGATTCCATTTATTTGTTTGCTGATAAAAAAGGCACATCCATTTATCTCCTTGTTGTTTTGCTGTAGGCTGCTTGTACCTGCTGGGCCATTCTTTATTACGCTTTAGGGGCTTGCTTCTTGAAGGGACAGTAGTTTTATGAGTCGGATTCGGATGTTTTAGTGCCAGGCTGTGATTACAACAAAACTCCATTCTCATTTCACATCCGACCAACTCAGTGGGCCAAGCATCACTCTCCAGTATTTCAGCAAGATACTCAAAAAGAAGGCAAGAAAAAGAAAGAGCAAGAATTTATTACCACTGTCCCTCTGTTCAGACATAATCATAGCCACCTGTTATGTAATTTGCCAAGCCATTAAAATGACAAGTTTTGGATGAGAACACTCTCTGACATGAGCCATTAAATTTTAGAAAAATGGGACAGTGTGCACACCTGTGGACTGGACAAATATATTCCAAACCAATATACATATTAGACCTTGTAAAAGAACATGATTTTTTTTAAGTGTCCCATTGTGTTCTTTTACAAAGTCTTGATTTTGTATTTGGGCTCTATAGGATATGTTTTTATGCTTGAATTTATGTTGAAAACGTTATTTAATTTTTTTTTACATTATTGCAGCTCCTCTCGTGTGTAATGCTCGGGGCTGCTTTCCCAAAAGCATTGTATGCCTAAGCTGATCGAAGAACAATTGCCTCCAATGGTCTCTACAATCAACTTAGGCTTATGATGCGGAAATTCATCCCTGGTTAGTACCTGTCTCTGAAACCCCTCCTTCCAAAAACGCAATGTGCTCTGACTGGCCAGCTGGATAGTGTTTTGAAAATGCCATACCCTTTACCATAACCAACAGTTTCAACACATAGTACCCAATAATAAATATTATTCAATTAAAAATATTTATATATACACAGTATACCATTTTTATATGCTTTAAGTATATTTTTAATTCATTATAGGCTATTATACACTCAATGTACAGTATATATCAAGGCATGAGTGCAATGCTTAATATCAGACAAAAATAATAACGCATTATACCAATATGTTATTATTATTATATGAACAGGCCTGGCCTGTTCACGCCCATTTGCATATTGTCTTGGCAAACAAAAAATGTTTTTTCCACAATATAACCCAATTCACAGTTTTATGTTGTGTTTTGAGGAGTATGTTATTTTGGCCTTATTTCATAAACTTTCATTTTTAGTTTTTTTCAATAACCACACATAAACAATATTCTCTCAAAAATACATGTTGGTCACATATTATGGTAGCAGCCCTGATTGTGCTAAATATAGTGTAATTTCACCTGTGCCATTAATTTGTTTATAAGCAACTGAAAAAACCCCACAAAATTTCAGTCAGAACATCTCAAGGACCCCAAATACACCTTGGACCCCAGAGGGTTAATTAAAAATTAAGGATAATTTTTGGCTTCAATATCTCACAGAAAAGAGTTTTTCCCCTAGCATAAGATATTTCGCAGTACAAGAGGACATCTTCTAAGAGAGGGAAAAAAAATACAAGAATTTTTTCATGGCAATTTGGTAAAATTTTCCCTTGCACAATTAACTTCCCTTTTAGTATAGATATAGGTCTTCTGAACAAAATTAGAGCTAGTATGGTCAGGTGTGGAAAAGAGGCAATGGAGTCAAACATGACAACAGTCTGAAGGAAATATAGCTTCCCGTTTTCTCTCATCCTTTTTCTGCGGTGGCACATTTATTTCGAGAGGAGAATTAGTCTGTCGATAAGAAGCCATTACAGCTAATAATGTGTGATTGCATCTTGCATTTAGTTGTCTTGTTGGACATTAATATTAAGCCTGATCTATCCAATGACATCCCTAAATTTAGCTGCAGTCCCATCAGGAGAGTAATAAACTCCATAAACTTCAAGCAGAGAGAGACTTTGGTAAAGGAAGTCTATTGCATCAGCAGTATCCCAAGGTTAACTGCTTATGACAGCTTTTTACTGTTAAATAAGCTACAATACATTGAAAAGTTTTAGGTTTTTGTGTAAAAATGCTGTAAAACATGGATGCTTTCAAAAAATAATGTCATAAATAAACTTAATTTTGGGTGTATCATATGTGCAATTGTTGGTCAAATAATCAATTACCTTTTCTAGAGCAAATCGATTTGGCTAAGGGCAAAGTTAAATCCAAAGTAAAAATTAAATTTAACTTAAATCCTGTACAAACCAGAGGGCTGTTTCTGTACTTGTCACTGAATCGTTTGCTTGTTTATTTCCCATTGTAAAAACTTCTTATACTTTTATAATGGCTATTATTGCTAATTTAAATATTATTATGTTTTTTTATGTTATTTTATGTAAATATATTTATGTTATGTTAATTGTAAAAAAATATTTTTATTTAAATAATATGCCATATTTGATATTGAAAATAAGTGATTGTGATTTCAACTTTAGTTAAAGTTACATTATTATGCCATTAAACCTCGTGAATCAAAAGTTCTATCTCTGTGAAGAACTATCATGGTACTTTGTACCAGAAAATTAAGTAATTATTTGACAAATAATTAGACCAAATGCAGCAGCCCTTCAAACAGAAGCAGTCATAGTCATTCATCTCTTCAATATCTGCTGGTCAGAACAAGGTCAGGGAAACTTCATTACCTAGAGAGCACAGCAACCCTTCAACATTCTCTGATAGGAAAGGGCCTAAATTGACCATTCTGGACAACTCTGACTGATGAACAGTGATTTGTTATTTTGACAAAAATATTCATTATCCCACCCACCTTTCCACAGTTTTGACAGCACCATTTTTCATGGACAAAATTTCTAACTAAGAAAAATAGACAAGATGCAGGACGAGTCAAAATTTTCCTTCCTGTTAGAAGGCAAAGAAATGTTTGCTGTAAACTACTAAATGAATCATCCCTCACTATTAATCACATGTATATTAATTAAAAATCAATTAACACACACAAGGTTATGCCAGAGGGTTGCAACATGTCACTTTATGTTATGAATCATCAACCTATTTGTTCAAAAACGTTGATTCTTTCACGCATTGTACAAGCGACTGTGGTTATGAGCGAGTCATTGGATCATTCATTCAACTTTTTTGTTCAAAATGCTGATTCTTTCAGGAATAAAACACCACTGCTGCTCAGAATCATGCAACTATGAAGTGCTGTGACTTTGTATGGTGTAAATAGACCATTAACTGGCAAATGACTAGCAATAATGTGTTTAAAATGTAAGTTTCTCAATAAAACGGGGTTCATTGGTGTGGGAAGGAGGAGGCAGGAACCGGCGAACTTTCAACACTTTGATAATAAAGTAACACAAATTGAAAGTATAAGCCAGCAGCCCCTCACGGAGGACTGCTGACGCACAAAACAGAACATAAAATCACAATGTAAAATTAGGCCTGTTCCTCTCTCCATCTTTACTGTTGTCACTCCTCGTTTATGCTTACGCTCCTCCATGAGAGATACGAGACTGGTGCATCTCACGTGTCGTTCATTATCACTCACACCACCGGCCTCACACCACTCTCACATCCCTCTGCCTCGTCCTGCTCAAATATTAACTTCTTTGCTGAACTGTTGTATAAAAGCAACATCAGCATGATATTTGGAAAAATAACATTCAAAACCTATTTTCAAAATCATTGACAGTATTGATATTTTGGTTGGTTTGAATTTTTGCAGTCAGTGGTTTCTAGGCCCTTTTCTTCAGTTTACACAATCAAAAAGCAAACAGACACCCGCCAAACCAGCAGCAGGTGTGCTCTCCCTCGCATGTCTTATTCATGGCAACACTTTTAAATCAAGCCCTTGATCATCGAGCAGACGCAGAAGAGAGCCGTCCATCAAAAAACCGAGCTTATGAACTGCAGGTAAGATGGCCAAGAGCCCCATGAAAACGTCTTGCACAGATTAAATAATGACTCATGTACAAACTTGTAAAAACTACTAGGAAACCACCAGAGGATCTGGAACAGAATGTAAGATGGCAATGTGGAGAGAAAACGCTCATGAAAGATTAAAGGGTTCAAAGGCAGGTGAAGACAGTTTAACTTTTCTCAAGGGCTGAAGAAACCCTTGAATCTCTTTAACAAATTTAAATTTGATATGTGGTTCATCGCTTTTATCATATTAGGCTATTCTCTCTTTAAGTTTGTTTTAAAATATATAAGCACAATAAACCACGTCACATTTACCTCAGAAAATTGTCATTCAATGACCAAAAATTTGATAGTCAGCAAGAAAAGTGAGCTTAGAGAAGAGCATTTTGATAAATATATGCACTATGTTGCACATTCATTGTATTGTACTTAACCTGCTCTTTAATATTTTTTTAATAAATACGTTCTGTGATAGCCACCATTTAAATGTTTCTAGGGATGCACCAATACCACTTTTTCTGAATGAGTCCGATACGACGATTTTATTTTAGTATTTGTCGATATAGAGTACCGACCTGCATTTTCATTGGATTTTTATTTATTGATTTTTTTTAAATATTAGAGAAATCAAAAGAATATGAATCAAATTATTTGGCTAAGCCATGAATAGATATCCTTCAGTTATTTTTATACCTAATTAAAGGAGCTGTATGCAAGAAATTTATTTCAATTAATCATACAGTTTCCCTGATATGTCACTAGACATTAAGAAATCACATTCATTTCAAATACTTATCACTGACAACAGTTGTCCGGCCAGGATATTGTCATTTAAAAAGTGAAGTCGCAGTCCTTGACTGCTGTTAATGTTGTCATTTTGTGTTTTGTTCTGATGCGTCACCCTCCACCGATCTACCAATCACAAAGTCAGTAGTGTTGCGGCAATCGGGTTGCCAGCTCTTCTCTAATTAACACAGTTGCAGATACAAACGTGTCTAACGTTGCAAAACCAAAAAAAAGTAGATTTTTTTATAAACTAGAAAACTAGAAAACTTCATTTACATGCCACATCTATTTAAATCCCTCCCCCTTGAAAGGTATATAATCTACAATGTAAAGTTCCCTTAGTTAGACTTGATGACTACAGTGACACACAGCGAAGTCCTCAATAAAGAATAACTTCTAGGTACTTGAAAGATAACCCATCTCCTGGTCTCTGCTTTGTCAAAATAAAAGTTTCCAACAAGATTCATTTGAAAGGAACACCTTCTAAAGAATTTCAATTTAGTCAATAAACTTTACCATCATTTGAACCTTTCCATTGTACAAAGGTTTCTTCATAATGAAAGTTTCTTTATTATTATTAAAATAGGCAATGTCTCACACATTTCCTTTGTAAGAACTGCTTGCTGAAAGGTTCTTTGGGGAGCCAAAAATTATTCTTCTATGGCATTGCTGTGAAAAGCCTTTTCCAACCTTTTTTTTTTTTTTTAGATGTGCACTGCCACTAAACACAATTTCCTCTTCTGCATCCAGCAGCTCTTACACTTCCCATTATTTGTTACTCAGTGTGCTTTTGTCACCTTCCCCTTGCTGTTTCTCATTTGGCAAAGGTCTGTGTAGTTGTTGAGGACAAGAAGGACTGGTGTACGAGACACAGATGCTTTGGAAATGCTTCAAAGGTAAACTGACTGAGAGAATTTATGCTCTAAATTGAGCTGGCAATTGCCTGAGTCCAATCAGCTCTAAAATGTTACATCCGAGAGGAACCAACGCATTCTCATCCCAAGGCATCATCTAACTGACACTTTTGACCTCAACATCCGACGCTTTAAGCATGGTCAAAAGCGTCAGTTAGATAACGCCTTGGGATGAAAACGGGCTGGGGGAACTCTATAAGGATTCGAGGAATAAGAGCTGAATGTAAAGAACTTTATTGTGATATTTCAACTACCGTACTGTTATTTATTTTGGCGTTTAACATCTCATTGCAACTTCTTTGAACAGAGATTAATGGAAATCATGCAAAATGTCTACTAAACGTCATGTGACAGTATTCAGCTTAAGAATATGGGTTTAAATATGGTTTCTATATTACTGTATATTAGGATGGTAGAAAAGGGGAAAGAATGTGGCTGAGGCAACTTCACAACTTTGAACTTTGGAGGTAGGAGGGAGAGAGAGAAAGACATAGAGAAAGCGAAAGAACGTCTATCTTCTCAGGAGGAGGCAGGTGGATCTGAGCGGCGGATGATATGGCAAAATCATTTTCTTTGTTTCTAGTATAGACTCGCCAAACCCTTGAGGCCTTTAACAGGTAAAGTAGTTTTAGTTCGGCATGACTCACCAGCTGCCAGTCTCAGTTTAGATCCTCCACAGAGAAACAGCGAGAGCAGGTGTGTGGATTAATGCGGTTTTATCAGGCCAGATATATCCTGGTCTATATGGTTATTGGTCTAAGCTAACAAGAAAAGGTGATTAAAAAAATAAGACGCCCTGCTGATTTATGAAATTTACTTTGGACTCATTCATTGGGTCAGACTTCTAAAAAAAACACACTGGAAATATGTGATATGGCTTTCAGTGAACCACTACAAACACCATCTGCCATCTGTGCTGGATTCCCCAACAAAAGAAGGGATTTGCCTCACAAACAAGGCTGCAAAATACCAGCAAATCGGAGTATTAGTGGCACAAAGAGCATTTATAGGTGGGTGGAAAAATAGGAAACACATCCTCAAAATCCTAAAAAAAAAAAAAAAGATTTCTGGCAGTCATCTGCCCACACAGACTGACAATTTTGAGAATGACACTTGAAGTGGGATAGAGAAAGGACTTGGGCCCCCTCTGGGATGCTGGATGCCTCATCCCCTTAAAATCATCCCTTGACCCTTCTAAACACAGGAAAATGCTGGAAATATCAGAACTGGAGAAATATTGGAGCATCTGAATCATCTTGGATGCCTCTTTTCCACTCTTAGATTTGCAATTTGGTCCAGTAGATACCTATGACATGTTCCGATGGCTACTATTGAAATAAAAAAAATAGGTGCACGATCAGAAAACGCACTTCACTAAAGAATAGACACAAATCAGCACACTGCCACTTCTGCTCTCAAAAATCCATTTATTCAAATGTACAATGTTTCAACACGCTGTTTCGTCATGCAGATCTTTACCTTCGGGTTGAAATCTTGTATATTTTAATAAATTATTTTTTGGGAGCAGCAGTGGAAGTGTGACGATTTCTGTTTATTATTTAGTGAAGTTCTATTGAAATAATTCACACCAAATCTTAGAAGCGATCCTTCAAGAGAGGAAAACACTCAATACTTTGCAATCAGAATCCAAAAACAACAGATTAATACAATTACTTCAGAAATACATTAGCATTCAAAAGTTTGGGGTCGGTATGATTTATTTATTTTTTAAAGAAATGCATATACTTGTATTCAACAAAGATGAATTAAGAGTAAATAATTTTACATTGTTAATAAAAATAAATAAATCTAATAAATTCTTTGAATAAATAATGTGATAAAAGTATCACATTTTCCCATACAAATATCAAGGCTATTTTCAACATTGATAATAATAAATATTTATTGAGCACCAGCCCACTATAATAAAATGATTCAGAATTGTCATCACAAGAAAAAATTACATTTTAAAGTATATTTAAATAGAAAACATGTATTTAATTTTTATTATTATATCTTATTATTTTAAAGACTTCTTTCTTTTCATTGACCCCAAACCTTTGAATGCTAGAAAATGTGTCTCACTGCTACCAAAAAAAAAAAAAAAAATTCAGTTGTTTTCAAAAGATGAGTCTGATTATGTGTAAATGTTGTTGCATGCTGCATGATATATTAAAGAGATAAAATAATGAAAATTGGAAAGAAACATATTACCGACTGTGAGTGTTGAGAATGACGTTATTCATGATAAATGTCAATATGCTAAGCACTCAATTTCCACTCTGAAAGGAGCCTCATTGTACTTTGATCTCTCAATAATTAATTGTCTCTTTTATGGAACACAAACAATTGGCCTCTATTAAATAAAGAATTGAAGAGATTACAGGGTGTAAGGCAGCAGTATTCACAAGGATAGGCCCAACCCGAGCAATAAAAGTCAAAATGTTTCTCTTTGATGATGATACATGTTTCTCAAAAGGACAGCGATTACAACTAGTGTTTGTGTGTGTGTGTGTGTGTGTGTGTGTGTGTGCGTGTGTGTGTGTGTGTGTGAGAGAGAGAGAGAGAGAGAGAGATCAGAATGTTATAGCAACTGTTTAATTTGAAGGTCACAGAACATGGAGGGCTCTCTCTGAAAGGGGCAGTCATAGCTCTCAGTGGGATTCAAGGCCTCAGATATACAAAGCGGATGTTGCCCTCACCGGTGGAAATTAAGATGCATTCAAAGTTGAAATACAGGTGAGAAATTTTCCACAAATCACAATTTCACAGACTCCTCATTGACTTATATAACATAATATAGCTTCTCAAACAATTTAACATGATGACACCCAAATCGATTTACCTAAAACATAATGACAAGCAATGCCTAGAAACCTTGCTAGCATGTTTGAATGATGGGCGATCATGGATGTCTCTGATTTTTTTTTTTTTTTTTTTTTTTTTTTGCATTTAAATGAGAGTGAAACTGAAGCAATTGTCTTTGGGTCATCTGTGGGAAAAGGAAAACTCATACTATGATTTTTCTTAGATCCAGACCGGAAATTTTTAAGAACTGTTTGTTGCCAAAAAGCTCTGCAACTGCATAAACACAGCTTTCTCTAAGATTTTTGCAATGAAAGGTAAATTTGAAATTGGCCAAAAATGCGATAAGACAGTTGTGTCCAGATTTGGTAGTCTCAGTCTCAGATGTCATGCTCACAGACCGTTGGCTGAACGTCTGATGCATAAGGCTCACAGAACTGGGAGTTTCGGAGTCGTCATCTGATTGGTTAAATTCTACAGGATTTGCCCCTGGTTGGCCTGTGACCAATGGAAGCTGCTATAGGGAGTCCAGACCTTCTGCTGTCAGTCGGGCTAAGCGAGACTGACAGCAGTCCTAAATATATTAGATAACTGTATATTATACAGTTCATTATTGAATACATCCTGGCTAACGCCAGACCACGTATCATTGAGAATGAGACGTGGTCTGGAAACCACATGTTCATTTTCTCGTATTTGAGGCGTATTTTAAATTTTTTCGTAAAAATTACTAATATAGACACCATTAAAAATATAGAATTTTTTTATTTGCTATATTTTAGTGAAGTCTTATTAAATCTAGCCTAAAGAGAAATCCCAGATAAATACATTTGACCCTGGTTCTGGAGCATGTCTGCTGTGGGAGTGTAGCCAGAGTTGCCCTCAGTTCAGAACATCACAATTAATTTCCTGATTCACCACAGCATTTGACAAGCTGCCTAAATCTGCTAAAACATTTGATCTTTGGGCTGCTTCCAGACAGATTCTGCACAAGAGCCAGAATCTTTCTCCACCAAACAATCCTTTGTGTCTCATGTTTACTGTTTGTGTTTTGACATTTGTTGCTGCAAATGCTAAAATTAATGTTATTGCTGTCTAAGAATGATCCAAATGAAAGAAGTAAAGAAAGAGAGTTTTAAATTGGCATCAGTGGCCCCCTACCACACATCTGGCTTGGTTTAACAAACGAATAGTGAAAGAAGCTTGTCATGTCTGCAACCCACAGGATTAACAATATTTCCCCAATGATAAATCTATGGCATGGGCCCAAGTCTTCTCATGAACACAATGTCCTCTCTTCCCTCTTATAAACACACCCTCACCCATTCTGTAGTAGAATTTTAAGTTGATTTTCAGTAACTGATATTTTAGATTTGGCAAATTCTATTTTATATGTATATATTTTGCCCTGCCAGTCCCAACACTATTCCATTGCCCTAGCTCCACTCCAGGTTTTCTTTTTCCCTCTTATCACACAAGTAAGGAGTTTTGGGGAATGTTACTTTTTAAAATAATGCATTACAATAAGGGCTGTCAAAACGATTAATCGCGATTAATCGCATCCAAAATACAAGTTTGTGTTTACATAATATATGTGGGGGCACTGTGTATAATTATTTTGTATATATATAAAAAACACACATGCATGTATATGTAAAAAAAATATTATTTATATATAAAATATTTATATTTATATATAATATAAATTATATATAATTATATACAGAACATGAAAATATTTCTTAAATATATACAAGCATGTGTGTGTGTATATATATATATAATTATACATAATGCACCCACATATATTATGTAAACACAAACTTTTATTTTGGATGCGATTAATCGTGATTAATCATTTTGACAGCCCTAATTACAATATTTAGTTACGCCCATTAAAAAACTGTTGTGTTACTTAATTGCTAGTTCTAGTTTTGGACAATGTAAAGGCCCTTTCACACCAAAAGTGTAAATGCAAAAGAAAATACGAATTCGTTCTTGAACAGTGGGAGGCGCTGCTCAAAAAAACCTTTCAGTTGTGTTGCCATTCTGGATTGAAGATAATCTACTTCAGAAAAAAAAAGAAAGAAAAGAAAATACACAATTGGGATGTTTAACTAAAGTTATTTTAGCTTGTTTGAATTGTTGAATAGTTGAAAATAGTTGAATTGGATCAGTGAAGGTCAGCAGTAAAGTGAGATTAAATACATAAAGTAGCTATATTTGTGTTATTTAACATATTTAATTATTGCAGGCTTGCGTAATATTTTGAGTTAGCATTTGCCGTTTTTTTTCTCTCCTTTTCATCATTTTTAGGGACACTAAATCTGTTTTGTGCAAGTGAGTTGAGCAAATGCTCACATTTAGTCTAGAACTATAATAATCATGATGTTCACACTACACACAACACCTCTGCACATTTCACACAATTTCTCTGAACATTGGGACAGGAGAGGTGTCTGTCAATAAGTGGGAAAACAAAGTAATTTTACTGATGACACTGAAGAAATAAGTTTAATACTGCCAATAATAATAATAATAATAATAGAACACACTTAAAAATCAAGCGTTTACTATTATTGTTAAAGGAGTGCCTGAAATAACTGGAAAAATTATATTAAAAACTATTTTATCTTTTAATTTCAATGCGTTTAAATTCTATGTTCTGAAATACAAATTGCAATTCTGGATCTTGTTTACTACCTCAATTCAATTTTAATTTCCATTAAAAGGCTTTCTCAGTTGAGTTCTGAATGGTGCACCATGGTGGTCTGTAGAGACATCACTGTAGCCTGTCTCTCAAGTGATAGTGCTATGTGACAAATAGACCCCATCTATCCAATCAGCATCTGGAAAATAGGGGTGGTTAATAATTTGTAACTGTGAAAGAACCCATGAAATGAAATGGGAATAGGAAATGGCCAACAGTAGGGGTTGTCATAGAAACTGACTAACGTTAACATAAGTCTCCAAGTCGCAGATGTGACTCGCTGAACTTAGACCTCAAGGCATTCATTTGAACCTATAAAATGTTAGTATGTACTTGAAACCAGTGGGTTATTATAAAGAGTTCATTTTGATTTCCATCCTAATTATAAGGCTTTTAAGCTCATGTCCACTCCATTTTAAGTGGTACTACATTAAATGAAGTGCATGCTTGTTGACCATTTAATGTTTCAAATTTTAGAAACTATAGCAACTGAGGTTGCTTAGAATTTGAATATGACACTGAAAGGAAGTTTTCTACACTTAAAAAAAATACATATTCTGCAACCATGCAGCTCTTTGTTGCATTGCATTTTTGACTGGGTTTTGAAAGGCTGAGCATCTAGCATGAGCTCTGCAGCTGTTAAACTTGTGTGTGTGTGTGTGTGTGTGTGTGTGTGTGTGTGTGTGTGTGTGTGTGTGTGTGTGTGTGTGTGTGTGTGTGTGTGTGTGTGTGTGTGTGTGTGTGTGTGTGTGTGTTGTGCACATTGTGAGCTTGTCTGAAGTATAAAATTATTGGCTACCCGTAAGCCAATCACATAACGCAATCACCACTTTCTCCAACTTAAACATCACCTCCATTTAAAATGTTTACCGAACACTCTTGTTTGGTTTTCAGTTTGCAAATGCCAGGAATATTCTGAACAACAGAGCAAAAAGAACCAATAGATATTTGGTGAAAATATAGAACTGCGCCAAAGCTAAATGGAAATGTGACTCATTCCAAACCCATTGTGCGTAATATCTCATAATAATGAAGAATGTGTTACTGTAACATGTAGGTGGAAATTAAATAAAACAATTTGATATTTTCTCTGAAGACAGAAGACACAGGTTCTCACAAAACACTAATAAGTTCAATTCTTATAAAGCAAACAGGCCGCGCAAACACATCTCAACATATCAGAGACTGGATAAAGAGTGAAGGCAAGGGTGAGGCTTAAATACAAACTGAAACGCTAATAAATGACACACAGCTGGAGCCAATGAACTAGTAATGACGATAACCATGGAAACTGAACAAAGGAGCATGTGAAACTTCTACCCTATCTCACGACCAATTCGTACGAATTTGAAAAATGATTAAAAAGTGGCTAATTCATACTAATTCGTACGACCTTACTCGTACGAATTCGTACCATTTGTCTAAACCCACGTGATGGGTAGGTTTAGGGGCGGGGTAAGGGGTAGGTCATTTGTACGAATTCATACGAATTGGCCAATTCATAAAATATGTACGATTTAGAAAAATCGTACAAATTCGTACGAGTGAGGTCGTATGAATTGTTACGAATTAGCCCCCTCGTAAAATTCACACAAATTCCTGTGACATCAGACTGGAAACTCAGACGCAAACAAAACAGATAAAAAAAAACAAAAACAAACATAACCCTGACACATGCAAGTGGCTAAATTTAGATGCATGTGTTAGATACCTCAACTTACCTGTTTGGTTTTATGCTAATTTGGCCACAGCATGTCAACTAATTCACCCTCAAGAAAACTTTTACCTCTGCCGTTCAGCAAGCGCTGCAGTTCTTGTTTTTTAAAGCTTGTTTTTTTATATAATTAGGTGGAGAAAAGTCATGTAGATGCATTTTTTTTTCTTTTGCTGAAGTTATTTCTAATTGTATTTCATTGTGAAATCAAAAAGCCAAAATGGTTTGCTTGAGGAGTGGAATAAGTAATTCTATACATACAAGACAGATTGACAAAAAGATCGACAAAAAGCCGAACTTAGCTCCGCTCACAATATTTGAGTATGGAAAGTTCGGTCTGGACTTGATCCGTTACTGTACGTTCACACCGCCGCCGACTTGAGCGTCAAAGAAGCTCTGGCCGCTCTGTCAAGGAGCACCGCCATATAAACACAAAATAATATTTGAAAGGTACAGTAAGGTTAAACATCAATTTATTTCTGCTTGTCTTTAAATCAACTTGTCAGAAATTGTAAATTATTTCAGAAATCAAGATTTCTCAGCTTGTTACTATATAAATTATTCAACGTGAATTTCTATCTAAGCACAGTCAGAGTTTCCACATCAGAAACACAGAGGTTCCTCAGTGTAAGGTGTCATTCTTTTATCCCTGCCTTTATTAACATGCTGCAGAATGTGTTTTATGTTGGAAAAAAGTCACTCTTTTGATTATAGTTTACCTGAGGTTTGAGATAGCTTGAACACATCATAAGATACCACAATGCATCAGTCAAAATGAGTCACACCACTTCACATTACACAGGGAAGTGCATAATGTGGGTGTAATTCTAGCATTTCTTTAACCCTGAAATGTCAGGTAAAGATTTTCTTCTTACTATACTGTGAGTGTGATCCATTAAACCCACAGTGTGGGTAAATTTGTGCTAAAATTCAGGCCCTACGCAGACAATATGTGCATTTTTTTATTCAGAATAATATATCCTAACATAACTATATATTCAGACTTATATCTATTCAGATTTACATATATATATTTAGATTTGTAACTACATATTCAGGCATATATATGTGTCTGTGTGTGTACATATATATATATATATATATATGTGTGTGTGTGTGTGTGTGTGTGTGTGTAGATAAAAGATTTGCAGCAGCATATTATTAACAGCATCATCTGTGAGATATATTTGAAGCCTATGATTCATGCTGTCATAATAAGATGCTCTTTCTTATTTGAAATGCCTCGTATGCTTTGACCTAACCTTTAGCAGTGAACCGATGAGAAAGGAATCATTCATTCTGCCATCCATTAAATGTTTTATTCTCTGTAACATTTCTCTTCCATTTCTGTCTTTGTGTATATAGGGCAAATCCACTGAGATCAATTTATTAAAATTTTCCTTCAGGCTTTTTCAAACAAACTAATTGGTGAACTGATTTGTGTCCAATTAGATCAGTTTCAGATCAAACATGTATTATAATACATATTTTAAAAGTATTTCTCCTTAGTTAACTTCAAAAGTGTACAGTCTCATAAAATAACAACACTTATGTTTAAAAAAATATGGTTAAATCTACATGGAAATCACAAGTTTAAAATTCTCTGATATTTCCAGGTTGCATATCCTTTCTTGAGCAAAAATGATCCATTAGCTAACAGGCTCTGGCTCATTACGAAACACATCCATACTGTGAGAAGAGCACGACCTTAAGTTAATAGACAGATAGCATCAGCCAATCAATACGGCTCATCATGGGGCTTATAATCCGTTCCACTGGTCTGAGGCAGACGTGCCCTCTCAACTACACAGACAGGAATCTCGTTCTGAAGCGAATAAAAGAAGATGCATGTCTGTGAGTGTGTCAGAAAATCAGATTCAATCGATCCTTGTCAGATGTTTGTTGCGATGCTTGTGTTTTATTTTTATTCTTCCTAAAAATGTGCTTCATGTACAAACCTTCAGCCGTTTTTAGTGTTGCTGTTGTTTTGAGGGGAGGGGTATAAGTATAAGCGGATAAGTCAATGAAGTTTTTTAAGAGAAATACAAGTAGGCCTATGCGATTATGCATTGAAAGAGGATGTATCTGTATACCTCCAGTTTTCTCAAATACTGTATGCTGAGAGACTGATCCCTAAGCTTTTAAAAGTCCCATATTAGACTAGGCACACACTTCTCTTTTGGTTTAAGGAGGGTATTCCAAATACGTCTGGGTGATGAATGACGGTGGAGAAAAGCATATTTTCACTTCAAGCCATTAATCCGTAAATAAAAGCACTCCCATTAACAACAACAAATTATCTTCCTCTCTATTTTCCACTTATCCATAACAACACTTCTGCTCTCGCTTTTGTACTTTTACACTTGAAATTCAGTGTAGCGCTACTGCAAAAATTGTTAGCTTATATATTGCTTGTGCTTTTCTTGAATTGTAGGTCATTTTGAATGCAAGTGTCTTCTAAATGTGTCAGTTCTGATTCATGCAAGACACTGGAGAGCTTCTATACATTTTAGATTTTCTTTTCCAACTCAACATCCAGTGGAAAAGTACAATATGGTCCTAAAACATGCATGTTCTTCTTGGTTTATTTTATTAGATGTAATGGTTGTATGACTCTTTACAGCACCACATTCTCCCACTCAGATGTAAAGGAATGATGACACCGTACGCTATTACACATTTTTCTTGATCTATATTGCTATGTAAAATAAAATAAGGACATATATCGGTCTAAGTATATTCTAAAACTTTGGACAAAAATCTGACACAAAATGAATCCTTGCTATAAAATAAAATAAAATAAAATAAAATACAATAAAATAAAATAAAATAAAATAAAATAAAAATACCCACCTCTTCTAACAGAACAACATAGATTTATAATCTCTATTTCGAACTTATGTGTTTTAGGCCAAACAGAAAGGGGGGAAAAACTGACGTTCCATCAATGAATTTCGAAGAAGAGAAAGGAAGAGCATCTTTTGCCCAACCAATCCCTGCACACATTTACAAATAAATAACCCCGACAAAACAGATACAGAGGATCGTAACCTCTGTTACGATCAAGATTTTGCTCTCTTACTTTTCCATACTGTATGTGCTTGAAAACATTAGGCAGTAGTAAGTAAAAACTATACCTGTCCTAGAGAGCAACCTTTTATTTTTTTTCAGAATCTGTCAAAATTAGTGTATCCTATTAAGAGGGACAGGTGTTTCTCTGCTGCACATATCCCAGTCATTTGATGTGTTCCCATAGAGACTACCTACTGCTTGCATTATTACTTGGGCATAAATTGTGTGTGTATATATGACAGAAAGACTCGCGCTGAGCTGGATCTGCTTTTTATGAAAAAGTAGATTCAGAGCAATATTTAATCTTATGTTTTTCTCTACTGCTTTTATTTTCTGTCTCTTTCTCCTCACAGGGTTTGAATAAAAACTCAAGAGCAGCCCATCTGGAGTCTGGTGTGATTGGGCTAAAATTACTTGGGCGTTTTTTGAGATTTCTTGAAACTTCACACCTGGTTATAAAACCTTTCACATAGCTGTTGGAAAACAGGAAACCATCAAGAAAGCAGGCTATCCAGTTTTTACTTAAATCAAGTTTTTGTAATTTTTTTTTTTGTTAAATAATAATGATACACTTTATTTTATATAGCACCTTTAAAAGCAGCTTCTCAAAGCGCTGTAGATAAAATTATAATTTCATAATTAGATATAGATCTATAATTAGATCTGGAAGGAGAGAGCTCCAAAGTGTTGGAGCATAACCAGAAGACAGATTTCAGATGTGTTCGTGGAACAGTTAACAGATTACGCTGTGAGGAATGCGATTTGGAGTATAACTGGTTAATAGATCAGATAAGTATTGTGGAGCTAAGCTGTGTATAAACTTGTATGTCAGCATCATAATCTTAAAATCAACACAGAACCTGACCAGGAGCCAGTGTAAAGACTTCAGGACTGACATACTATGGTCAAATGTCCTGCTTCCCGACAGGATCCGGCATAAATGCATAAAAACACTTTCTTTATATAGATTTTAAAATGCATGGTCCAATCACAATTAAATGGCATTGAGTATAATTCTGATAAAAAGCCCAACTGGCCTTCACATGACAGCACTTTTTCTTTTCAGTAAAGAAATGTAGAATGTTGTTCTGAGCTTGATTAAGCAGAATTATAAAAGGATTGATGACAGCATCTGTAGTTCAGCAAGTATGGAATAATTAGCTTTCTATCAATAGCCACTTTCTGGTACTTGGCTGTGGATGTTCCTCATTGAGAGAAGAGACTAGTCATTCATTCTTTCTAGGAAAGACTTGTTTCATACCTAAAACAACTCCAATTGTTGCATAAAGCATCATAAGAATGATTATAACACGTTCTTCTCTTCACTAATCTTCTTTCAGAATATCTAAGCACTTCTTTATTGTATTTAGCCAAGCAGTTCTATATCTCAAATGTAAATTAATCTGCATGAAGCTAGAGGAATCACAAACTGTTGATAGTGTTTTCTGCAAATGAAGAGTTTGTTGGCACCAGCTCAAATCCCAAAGGTGAAGTAATCTAGGGAAACAGATGTGAATACTGAATTTCTATCCCACTTCCCACCTTTCCCTTCATCAGAGGATTAAGATAAGTGACTTGAGGAGGCTCTTCTCTAAAAATACATATTGAAGGTGGACCAAAACTGACGCTTCAGCAAGTTTAGTTCACTTACTGTGTATGAACACATTGAAAATCAAGGGATTCAAAATTTAATTTAAACCTGAAATGTATGGATTAAAAAAAGTCATATTACTGAATCAGAAGTGGTGATTGGCCATAGCAATTTCCTCACTTCCAGTATTTACTGGGGTTTATAATGCGTTCCAGAGAGATAATACATGTCAAAACAAGACATGTGGAATGTCTGAGAAGAAAGTTGTTGTACAGTATAAGCCGGTATCTCTTTGTCACAGCTGGATCAGGTGGCTAATTAGCACTTGCTAATTTGAGGTAATGAAACCAAAGCTCTAGCTGACCAAAAAAATGAATGTGTGATGCACGCCAGAGCAACATTATGCATCCCAGGATGCCCAGGTGAGGACTGGCAGCATGAGTGGCACCAGCTGGCACTCAAAAGGGTGTTCGCTGTGGGAGACAAATGGAAATCTCAACCGAGCACATCAGCCAGGTCATTAAATGCACTTGAGCTTTGAAGGCAGAGACAAGCCATGACAGAGCAAAGCAATCGTGAACACAGAAAAGCATGGCTGTGGGGGGAACTCAATTCTTTGAATGTACAAAGGAACGGAGTCACAGTTGTATCAAGCTCATTAGGATGTCATAATGTGTGAGACATTCAGATTAATGTAAAGCAACTTGTCTACACAGTGTTTTCTCATATATTATGTGGTTTGTTTTGTTAATGATGCCCATGAATCACAATCATTTAAGAATTTTAGCCCATTTTAAACGCATCCAGTAGTCTGGGTTTCCCCATTCTGCCTTGCCGCAGCGCGATTTAATTCGCTCTGCTAGGCAGTCTGAATACCATGAACCAAATTTTCCCCTGAAAAAGGGAACCAATCACAGAACGGGGAGGGAGCACAGGCGCATTTGATAAACATTTGTAGCACCCAATAATACGGCTCTGGCCTGGGCATTCGTAAAGCCAGGCTACGCATCCAGATGCATAGCAAATGAGTAGTTTAGAGGAGAGTAGTTGTGGTTTATTGGCTAACCTAAATTCAGTTTTCACCTTTGTTTCAGACTGATCTCATGAAATGGTGTATGTATGACACGCCAATTCGTATTTCCATTTTTGGCGTGCTATCAACACGCATAATTGCTTTTCAGAGTGTTTATGAATGGTGTTGAATTAACGTTACATTACTGTATATATAAATGTATATATATAAATGTACTGTATATATATGACCTACCCCAACCCCATCCCTAAACATACCCGTCACTGGGGTTAATAACATTTATGAGTCTTCCCCTACAATCGTATAGGGAAAAAAAAATATCGCTCCCCAGATGTAGATCTACATTTTGCTTCGTTTCACTCAGACATTTAATGGCGTGTACATACACGTGGAATCACTCGGACATTTAACGGCGTGGACATATAGTATACGCGGATAGCTCAAACTGCATATACTGTAGATGACACGCCACTTGAAAGTGGCGTGTGTGTTTACGCAAAAGTCTTGATGTCATGTTGCTTGTTTTGTGGTGAAAGAGTACCATAGATAAACTGTTTTATTTCTTCACCAGGAAAAGTATCAATAGGAGATTTTTCTTTAATATAGATAAACATTTCTTTTCTTAAAATAGATAAAAATAAAGTCCTTTGTTTGAAGCCATATGATGCTGTGTGCATGTCGGACCAAATATTAATCTACTCAAGGACTGCTGTCACCGGATCATCAAGTGAGTCTGACAACTGGATAAGTGAAAGAATCATTCTTTTGAGTTGGTTCTTTTCAATAAAACTTATTGGGTTCACACACAATCAGTTCAACTCACTGCCTCAACAATACAGTCACAGCAGATCTCCTGTCAACATCACTCTGAAAGGGAAGATTATTGACAACTGGGAGGGAGGGATTGATGGATGGTGTGTATATGATCAGATAGGTTAATCTATGTATATGATGATCAGATAAGGTGTGTGTATTTATTAGCATTCAAAATCACACCCTGCAATCAATAATTTGTTGGAAAATAAAAAGAGGGACACTCCATACCCTCAGGGTAATGTTCAGCTCTATATTCTTATAAGCTAAAGTAGATTTTCTTGCCTTTTCTTGAGCCTTGGGGCAGCTGAGGGCTCTTTTTTAGACCTGAAAATATCCCCATTCCACAAATATTTACTTACTTCCCCAAATCACTTAAATTATGGATAACTTGAGAGAAAATGCCAGGCATATTTAAGAAGCTACACCTTTAGAAGTCTGAATAGATTTCACTGAAAGTACAAAAATAACTATTACAGGCACCGGCAAACTAACTAGTACAGGTTAGTAAATGTTAGTAATAACAGTTAAATGTGAGTGACAGAATGCCAAACATATGCAAACCGGATCCCATGATGAACACAGGGTGTAAATGATTAAGTCATCATTGGCCACATCCATAGAGCAGTTAAATACAATTATGACAACTGGGAGCAGTTTTTAGCAATGCCCTGATTGGCCGGTAATGTTTCACTGGGCAGAATTTCAGCCAGCTGACTCTCTCCAGCTGTGTTTAGGGGGAAGTCATGGCCTAATAGTTATGTTTGCGTGTTCAATTTTTCATACAAGCAGGGAATGACCGAGGTGCCCTTGAGCAAGTCACCTAACCCCCTTTCGCTCCCTTGGCGCCACAGATGTGTGTGTGTGTGTGTGTTTTCACTTCTCACTAATAATGTGTGCACTAACTTGGAGAGGTTTAATGCAGAGTTCAAATTCTGGGTATGGGTTACCTTACTTGACCTTCACATGTCACTTTCACTTTACACTGGCAAAAAAAAAAAAATACAAACAACACAAGGGCAACACGTTTGCCCACAAAATGTGCTCGCACAAAAATTCATTTTTTTTGTAAAAAAAAAAAGTTTTTGTAATTAAACTCAAGCTTTACTTTTACATAAAGATGCTGTACAGACACACACAGTTAATTCACACTCACAGTCACTCTCTCTCGCTCTCTCTCTCTCTCTCCCTTTTGTTAATTCATTAGAATTCATTCAAATAACTGTAATCTTACACTCTACTTTGTTTCACTGCAGAATTTTAGATCTAATGCGCCATTGATAAAATAAATGGCAATTACCGTTGAGTCTATAGCCGTTCAGTCAGATTTTATGCAACATCCATGACAGTTTCTTATACATGCTGGCAAATAATCATGGCCACCAACGTGAATTACGTAAATAAATTTAGTACGGCTATTCAAAACCATTTCACATAGTAAGTCGTGTCTAAAGTGAACACAAACAGGCAGGACAAACAAATAACTGATATGATTAAAAGATCATATCTGTGCATTAAGACTTGCAGTGTAAACACAGCCTACTTCTTCATTCTATCATTATGCTGGTGTTAACTGTAACCATAATGAACTGTCTCATCATCACATTAATCTATCAATCCATCCCAATCTGAATTTAAATTAGACAGAGGGAAACGTGAAAGTCATATCACGAAAAAACACTGCCACAACGTTTTTTCAACGTTCTTCCAAGACAGCGTTTGGACTGAGGCTTGCCATTATGGCCTGGCATTTGATTGATGTCCTAATAGAGGCCTGTTGCCTCTCTGGAGGCCGAGAGCTCACACTCTGCATTCAAGGCACAAGAGTGCCGCATAAACACTGCCATCTCATCAGTGTACACGGCTCTGATGAAACAGCGGGAAAGAGGGAAGTGCCCATTAAAGAACATGTGTAAATCTAATATCAGTTTATCAGCGAGATCTCACAAATGATATGTTGCTTTAAGGAGGGATGAAAGCGATGTCAAAAGATGTCAGAAGAAGAAGTCCAAGCAATGACAAGCATTGAAGATAAAAATGCAAACTCTAGACGCATGGGTTTCGCTGTAAACATTTATGCCAACACTAATTAAATGGAGTTGAAATATTGGTCATATCATGGCAAGAGATGTTTATTTTTTGTATGTACACTTGCAGCAGTAGCTGAGAGGTGAGAGGGACAGACTGGAGCTCTTTATAAATGATTTCAGGGGCATTCAAAGTAACACTTTAGTGTAGGAACCAGTTCTCACCATAGTTGCTTGTACAACCTTGAGGCGGATGGGCTACAACAGCAGAAGACCCCTCTGGGTACCACTCATCTCCAATACAAATAGGAAAAAAGAGGCTACAATTTGCAAGAGCTCACCAAAATTGGACAGTTGAAGACTGGAAAAATGTTGCCTAGTCTGATGAGTCTCGATTTCTGTTTAGACATTCAGATGGTAGAGTCAGAATTTGGTGTAAACAGAATGAGAACATGGATCCATCATGCCTTGTAACCACTGTGCAGGCTGCTGGTGGTGGTGTAATGGTGTGGGGGATGTTTTCTTGGCACACTTTAGGCCCCTTAGTGCCAATTGGGCATCGTTTAAATGCCACGGCCTACCTGAGCATTGTTTCTGACCATGTCCATCCCTTTAAGGCCACCATGTACCCATCCTCTGATGGCTACTTCCAGCAGGATAATGCACCATGTCACAAAGCTCGAATCAATTCAAATTGGTTTCTTGAACATGACAATGAGTTCACTGTACTAAAATGGTCCCACCAGATCTCAACCCAAAAGAGCATCTTTGGGATGTGGTGGAATGGGAGCTTCATGCCCTGGATGTGCATCCCACAAATCTCCATCAACTGGAAGATGCTATCCGATCAATATGGGCCAACATTTCTAAAGAATGCTTTCAGCACCTTGTTGAATCAATGCCACATAGAATTAAGGCAGTTCTGAAAGTGAAAGGGGGTCACACAGTATTAGTATGGTGTTCCTAATAATCATTTATGTGAGTGAACTTTGCAGCAACAAAGCATTCTGAATGCATTCATTTTCAAAGAGAGAATGCATTTTTAGAAATCATATTTCAATAAATGGTTATATGGAATATTATAATGATATGTTAACAGATATAGAGTTGGGGATCATTTGTGCATATTAAGACATCCATCTACAAATTAAGGAGTCATCTTATTTCCCAAGGTCTTCTGACAGAGCTCAGTCTACAATATTAAGCAGTGTTAAATTAACAGATCCCATCAAATTTAGGATTTGTTAGAGGGTGAGGCCAATTGAGGGGGAAACCTGTTATATTTTGTAGACCGAAGATTTAACAGCTCTCTTTTATGAGGCAGCGCCCATCCGAGCCAAGCAACCTCAGATGTATTGGATGTATTGGAAGGAACAGGTTACTATCTGGATGACTTTGGGGGTGTTCTTGTACAAGCCAGTAAAATATATGTCCAATCCCCAGACTGGAAGCAGTTAAGTTGAAGAAACATTAAATGAGACAACAAAGCTGGGGACTAAAGGTTACATAAGGATATACAATGTTAATGACATATAATTATCTGCCAATCAGATAAAAGAATCTCTGAATACAACCAGTGTTCATTTACATAAATTATAGATGCTTAGAAGATAGAATCACATATTAAAATTGAAATATACTGCCTCGCTTATTATTTATAAAAGTGCTAAAAATACATCCCATAATATCTCAGCATATTACAGACACACACATACACAATCATGTCAGTGCACACTTCTGACATGGTGAAGACCTCTTAAAGATTTTCTTGCAGTGTGGTTCCAATTCCTATTCCTTTATGCTATTTTTGTGGTTTGCGATGAAAAATTGTGTTTTAAATGGCCAACGGGATTATGCTTTGCAACCTGAGGAACTTATTGATTTGATTTACTCACATATAATCAATACAATACAAACACTGTGTGGATATTTTTTTAGCCTGCAGAGACACTCACACATATGGTTTATACACTGACATTAACATACTTTTACCAAGCTAGCATAGTTATTTGTAAATGAAACGTTTGGCACCACAGAGTCTAACCCATCAGTTTACCCTTGGTCACAATATACTTCCTTATTTTAGAATCTTTTTCTGGCATGGTGCACCATGGAGAACACACACATTTTCACTCTGAGAACACTCAAAATGATTTATTTTTCAATGTTGACTTATTTTAAAAACATTTAGTTTTTGTGATTGTGTATGTTATGAAGATGAAGTATGTCTTTTAAATATTTAACTTTTATAAAATCCTTTTATTAAAAAAAAAACAATTTTAAAGGATTCATTCAAACATTTTTTAAGTCTAGTATTGTTTTTTGTAATATGGCATGATAAAAAAGACTAATATTTAAATAAATAAAAGCCTGTATTTTGATTTCCTTCACACAGTGTTACAGGCAACATACCTAAAGGTGCCTAATCATCTTTTTGTTTTTGTTTTTTGTTTTCAAGATTATTTGTGATATTACTAATGATTTTAATTTTATATCATAAAAGTGAAACACTTTTAACATTTTTTTTTATCATGCATGCAACAGAGGGTTAATTGACATCTCATTAGTGAGAATGGCCTTTTACATTAACACCAAAAATAGCCAAATTCTCCATTTCCAATATTTGTAGATTGTTCAGCATTGGAATTTGCAGTGAAGATATGACCTCTATGTGTTCCGTACTTATCTGATTCTTTCTAATTCTGTCTGTGTCTATCTGACAGCAGTCTGCAAAGCAATCTCCCTCAATTCAGTCGCGATTTAATCTCACACATTCAACTTCGCATTCTCTTTTTCTCTGTCTCCATCTCTCGCACACACTCACTTCCAGAACTGCTAAAGATGGAACAATAAATGGGGAAAAAAGGTGCGGGTATAAATTTAATCTTTGGAAAGTGCTTTTTTTGCACAGTGCATTTTTGCACAGGAGGCAAATTGAAAACTTTTATAAGAACATGAGCAATGGAAGTGAAGACAATCTTGAAAAGGTATAAGATAAAAAGGTATAAGATGTAGAGACTAGTGGTATCTTTATATTAGGTGGACTGCGCCTTAACTTTTTTTGGTGCATAAAAAAAAGAACAAAAACAGTTTTTTTTGTGTGTGTGTGAAATTCTCCTTGTTACACAATGTCTGTTTAATTGAATTGAAATTCAGAGCACACATACCACTAAACAGACTGGACCTTCAGATGATGCAACTTATATATCTTATATGTCTGAGAGCTCTCATAACCATGTAAAACAACAACACAAAACTCCATTGTGGTGCTCACAGATAGAGGGCTCTAACTAGAGAAATTAGCACTGACAAGTGCCCATCCTTCTGTAGTGCCCTTTAATCTTTTCCAAAAGCATTTATCAAGCTCAGGATGTAAGACTGAAGAACATTATTGACAGTGTTAATATTGGGTTCATGCATGGGACTGACTCTGTCCTTCTTTTCTAATTACTGAATCGCACACACAGTTGCATGCAGATGTGTTTTAAACTTAAAGGAACCGTATGTTAGCCTGGCTAACGCCAGACCACGTATAATTGAGAATGAGACGTGGTCTGGAAACCACATGTTCATTTTCTCGTATTTGAGTCGTGGTTGACGAATGCTCTGAGCCGTATTATTGTGTGCTACAAATGTCAATCAAATGCGCCTATTTGGTAACTTCGATCCTGCAGCCTATCTGGCAACCTCACGTCACGGGGGAAGGGGAGGGGATAAACGGCTCTATGGGGAAGGGGAGGGAATACACTGCTCTACAGTTATTTGAAAGTGATTGCAGTACCAGTTTTGGCCACAATCTTACACACGGTTTCTTTAACCAAAGTAAAGGTCACTTGACGAAAAATCGGACTGTCGGAATCTTGTGTGTGGGGTGGTTCTCTGAAGGTTATTTCACGAATCCTAACAAACACAAGATGAAGAGGAGAATGAATATTAACTATCATCAGCCCAGCAGGGGAGCCGTCCTTGCTGAAGAACCCGAGGGCAGGTCATTACAGAAATAAAAGTGGTGGACAGCGGACTGTTAGAACAGTTGTATACAGTACAGGTCAGATCGTCCTCTGTAACGCTGGAGCTAATGTAGAGCAAAGGATATTAGTGCTCCTGTTTTACCAGAACCAGGCCATGTTATCTTTGGTAAAGCAAAAGATTAGTTGCACAGAGTGTAACTACAGGGCCCTCAGAGAGTCAGAACAACTGGGGCTGATATGAGGCACGCATGTCTATCAAAGCATTTCAAAACCATTAAACTGTTCACTGGATGAGCGCGTTACACTGCAGAAATCATCTCAATATGCCGTTATGCAAATTTTTCCAGAGGTGCCGTATAATTAAGGGAGTAGATATGATTTAATTAAGACCACTATAATTGCTTGTGTGCAAGACATCCCATGTGAGAATATGACCTATTTCATAAAGGGGAAAGCGGGTAGTCATGTACGTAGAGGAAAGGCTTATTTAGGCTATGTATCAATTCATTTATCCCGTCTAAGTACATATATCTCTGACTTAAGAGTAATTTTTTTCATGAATTGAACTACACTACACAAGTCACATTGTACAGGATAAGGTTTTTGCCTGCAGCAAGCGAGAACGACTCAATAAAATGACGTTTTTTCCGTCATTGTTTCATGGCACAGTCTTTTTTTTTACTTTCATTAACAAATTAAATACAGACTGCTAACTCAAATTTACAAATAAGGTAAAATTTAGATTTCTTTGCTGCAACGCTGAGGAGTAGCAGGGAAGTACCGCTGCTAATAAGCGGTACAGGAAAGCACAACATATACTGTATGCCAGTGGTGTTTCTTCAACATCTTTGCAAAACAATTATTGTAGGTCTGCTTATAAAGGGTAAGAGCATAATTTGTTTTGAAGTGTTATTTCATTTTAATGCTTAAAGCAGACTTGAACAGTATTGGATGCAGGCTTAATGCCCTCAGCGATAGAACAACACTTCAGAAAGTGACAGGTGCTGAAATAGGCTACTTCAGAAGATGTCCATTCCTATTGTAGGCTGAAAGTTAGAAAACTTTTCTGAAAACCAAGCTGACTTTAGGCTTAGATTGGAGTTGAAAATCCTTAAGCTTTTCAAAAGTGCCAGTAATTGCTGCCTCAGAGCAGCAATATCCGCAAAGAGCAGGAATCCCGCTGGAGGACTTGCCCACAAAGAGCTTTCTGTCAGATACAGTGTGATTAAGGATAGACTGCTGTTTTCTGGGCTTACCACATAATGTAACACATAAAAAGCAACATAAACAGTATGAGACAGAAATGCTTCTCAGCGATTTTCAGTGATTGCTATAGAACTATGGATTATGGCTGTGGTTTCTGCTACCTTCCTTCCCACCAAGTCACAGACAACTTTGGAACGGCTACAAAACTTCACTGTGTGTCAGTTATTTTATTTTAGTATTTTTTTCAGTTAAAAGTAGACTTCAGATTGACATGTTTATGACTTAGACAACAGTTTGATTGACAAGGAGTCTCTAGTATAACTGTGGAACGACTACAAATCTTCAGTGTGTTAGCTATTTTATTTGATTTTGTTTTTCTGCTTACAAGTAGACTGCAGATTGACATGTTTATGACTAAGACAACATTTTGTTTGGCATGTAATCCCTAATATATTAACTATAGCTGGTGGTCTAGCTGGAGGACCAGTACATACAAATTGTCAAGAAATCAAAAAAATAGTTGACTAAGCCTCCAAAAATACAACATACAGTGCAATCCAGTGGGATTGTCGATTACGTACACTTTTTGTTTTGTTTTGTGAAATTCTACTTTTTAAATGTAATTAATTTGAATCACAGACAGAACACAAAACAGACATTAGGAGCACCAGTGGAAAGACAAGCTGGATTTAATAATTCAGATGATAACTGTCACAACTTTATTATTATGTTTGATTACTTAAACCTGTGTCTCATTATCTTGTCAATGCCTGCCTTTCTTAGAGTACGTTTACATGACAACAATGTGCTTAAAATGATGCCCATTCACACGGATCTGCGAAAACGACTGCTGCCAGACCATTAGATGGCGATGAAACACTATAGACTGAACACTTCACAGTTTTGCATTTTTGTTGTTTGCACAGAGCCCATTTTCAAAAACTTTTTTCAAAATTTTGCGTTTTCAGGCACCCAAAAGGCTGTTGTCGTGTCGACGAACGGCCAAATCGCATAAAAGGTTTAAAGTTCTTAGTTGAAAACGGTGTTGTGTTAACATCCCCAAGCCCTGTATGTTTTTTGCGAAGTCTTGAAAATGTCACACTGCATTTGGTTACCTGTGTTTTGGTATTGACTTTCTGCCTGGTTTTCTGCCCTGTTGTCTTTTTGGATTATCTGCCCTGTGTTTTGACCTATTGCCTGTTTTATGGATTATGATTGGATTGCCCTAAGAAAGCTGCATTGGGTTTGTGTCAGAGCAGTATGACAACTATCTCAACAACAACACAAAACTTTTTTTTTGTTGTGGACCAGCATTGTGATCCTGTAGAAACATTTGCTCTGACAGTTCTGGCTGTATTACAGCATATAAGTCAATAGCTTAATTCTTTATAAAGCCTAGTTTAATGATAATGTAGTTGTAGAATAGAGTGAACATTTTAACTTCACACATAGATTTGTTGCAAACGGTTCTGATTTAGAGGACGATACGGGAAAAGGCATTGTTGTGCCAAGATCCACAAGAATACTCTGGACATGATGTTGTGCAACTCTGGTTTTTAACACAATGCAAACAGAGAATTGAGCACGCATGGACTAAAACTCACAAGCAATGAAACAGCTGACTGATGCAAACATCAATAGAACAGTGACATGAGTTTTTACTCGTTCAGAGCAGGACTTGTTTATCTGACTCTTAAAAGAGTTTTGGTGTTTTGATCCCCCAGAGGGTTAGCCTAACCCTAACCCTAAGCCCCAGCTACAAGCTGTCTCTCCCACCTTGAATTGATCAACATGACTACGATTGAGTGCTTCACATTATCCTAGACTTTCAGAATACAAGATTAGTCTTTGAGGACCAATGTGGAGGGGTGTTAAAACACATTTTTTCGATGTCTTGATTGTGTTGAGGTGAATGTAAAAATTATATTATTTTTCAGATATTTTACCTTGGTTCTACACTGCTCTGTCCCTCCTTGTAAAAACGGTCTGACGGTTTCCAGCTTCTAGCCAGTACCTAAAAATACCAGCCCGTTCTCATCCTTTAGCGTCACATAGAACGCTATATGACAAAAAGGCGCTATACTACGCATATGGCACCCTTTATCGTCAATATAACACGCGTATAGTCGTCATAAATCCTTTAACGTAATATGAGACTACCCTACCCTACACCTAAACCATCACAGCGCGTGTTATATTAATGATAACGGGTGCCATGTGCGTAGTATAGCGCCGCTTTATCATATAGCGTTCTATATGACGCTGAAGGATGAAAATGTGTTGAAAATACGCAATGGGCTCAGATTGGTTCATTGGCCCAGTGTGTTGTTATTCTTGCTATTCACAAACCGCCTATTGCACGTTTTTCGGAAACGTCACGCCCCTTACCTTTACAGATAGTTTGTGCTTTGGTGTATTACAAACAATGTCGTCAATAAAACCATACCAATTTGAGCCCGAATCGGACCTAGAGAATATTAGTTAAGATAATCGAGCAGACCCTGTACAAGAATGGCGTTAAATGGCATTTAAGAATGGTTTGGGTTTTTTTTTTTTGTTGTTGTCTCATACTTTTTAGATACTCTGTTATGACTAACTGTATGACACCGTTACTTTTATATTTTTAAGAAAGATTGTAGCCAAATAACTGCCGCCAGAGCTATTAATTATCAAAACTAACACTAAACATTGGCTTTACTGGAAGCCAAATCAAACACAGAACCATGTTTAGCATGCCTGTAGATAAATACATATTTCTGCTCTTGCATTACATTAGGAAAACTCTAAACAATTTTACAGGTGTGGATGTCAAGTGATACTTAAAATTTTAAATAACTTGCAGTAAAAAATAAACAAACCAAAACCAAGCAACACCATGCCTTGCTTTATTTTATCTACAGATGTCCATTCCTGTGAGATCCAGAACACAACCCATGGGATAATATCTGACCTTTAAATCTTGAGGGAGACGGGAGACCAAGATCATTATCGTCCCTCAAAGAGTCACCTTTTTCCCTTTGTTACCCACAATGTAGCACTGACCACAATTGCTGATGGTCGACCACAAGCTTCACCTAGTTTTGTCTCTCAGATGTGATTGCTATTCTCGCCCTCTATGACATTTCCAAAGCTGTAATCTTCAACAAACACTCGCTTCCATGAATCCCATATCTAAACTGTTTTTTCAAAACTAACAGATATATGGCCAAATATATGTGGATGCCATCTTCTAATGAACAAATCTGGCTATTCCAGTTACTTCAGAGAAGACAAAAAGTTACACGAGGAAGAAGGCGATGAATAATGCCCAGAATAATGAATAAATGACAGAATAATCTGTGACTCTGAATGCCAGTATTCACATCGGCACGGTGACTGACAGCTGCACGCTCTCCTCAAATGTGTTCATCCGCGCTGTGCCGTGTCGAGGGTGTCGAAGTACAACTTCGCGAATGACAGCTATTAGAGATTTCGAACAGAGGTGGCGATAAACAGGAAAAACTGTGGATTGGAGCTTTAACTAATTTTATATTAACTACTTATGTTTGTTTATGATTTCTTTAATGAAGTAATTCACTAATCACCCACAATCCAGTTTAACCAATGCAAAATGCACCGAAACTGTACTGTACTGGATTCATGTCAAAATAAAAATATTTTATTTTTTAGTATGCATCCTTCACAGCCAAGTGAAACTGACAAGACTGGGAATTGCACCTTAAGCATATAACACAACGTAGACAGCATGTGCAAATAAACGACGAGTGCAATTAGTTCTTAGTCAATTCTCCCCAGGGTATTTCAGGTATCTCTATATATAGATTGGTCATTTCAGTCTGCTCGAGGAATTGAACAAACTGAATGAGATGGTCTAGAGCGAGTTTTGATCCAGACAGCTGGAGGAGTTCATCTGAAGGAGCAGAGATCAAAGGCATTGGATGAACTGACTCCAGATCAGTGGGCATGCTGTAGTGATTCTAAAAAAAATACTGTCATCCTTTATGCATGCAGGAACAACACTAGCTCAGGTTGAATGAGGAAACCTTGTCCTGCTGTCTGGACCAAGAACTCCTAACGTACTGAGGTAAATTGATCTGTTAGCGCTCCCATTCATTTCAATGGCAGTTGCTCAGCCAACATCACACAGTGTGTAATATATATATATATATATATATATATATATATATATATATATAAATACATACATACATGTCAATGCACCTCTTCCAACAGCCAAACAGATGGCACATTTGACACTAAGGACTAAGGATCCTATCACTTGTGAACCAAAGAAACTTTGATGAGATTGTGTGGAGGCGGTATGTAGTAACCAGAACCACTGCATCCCCTTCTATTTAGAACCAGACCTGGAACACTCCAAGGTCTAAATGCGGGTGCCATCATGCCCCAACCCTGAGGATGTACTCAGAGGAAGGAGTCAGAGGAAAGGTCTAGTTGGGTAAATAATGGACAACTGGTAAGAACTGCTCCATCTCCTCCATATAGCACAGTTGTGTGCAAGAAGGGTCACTGGGGAACTCATTTCTGTGGGTTCCCCAGTTTTTTCTGTGTCGAGGGATGCCCACTCAGACAGGAGACAAAACAGCTGGCAGAAGGAGTCCAGAGGGGCAACAGATGTTACTGTGCAGCCCCAAAGTGGTCCCAAACAGCTGAAACCACCAGGGGACAGATGCTCCACGCTCCCTAGGCCATAGGCTGTTGTGAGGCTGTTCAGCGGCACGCATCTTTTCAGAAAAGGTACAAATGTGTGCTGACTAGCGGTGTCTCAAAGCGAGATGAACTGCAAGCAACTCGAAGCAATAGATTCCAATGCACTAGGAGGGCCACCCAGACCTCCATTACTGCATACCTTTTGTAGGCGGCCCCTCAGTCCGGTATTGATGGACACTTGTTCTAGGGACCATTGGTCTGGAGAAACAATAGGTCTGTTACGGACTGAGGGTTTGGCGGCAGGCCAGGGTGATTTCAAACCGAGTGTGCCACTCTGCCACAGTCACCTCTGGACTACAGCTGAACCGGTCTTCATATGAAGAGTTCAGATGCAAAAGCCTCTAAATGCCATTTGAAATTTTCTTCTAAAATGACCATTTTTTATCAAGCTTGTATATTTAAGTTCAGTAATTTCACTTAAATGACAATTAATAGGTAATCTTCATTGCCATTTAAGTGAAATTACTGAACTTAAATATACAAGCTTGATAAAAATTATCATTTTAGAAGAAAATCTCAAATGGCATTTAGAGGCTTTTGCATCTGAACTCTTCATATGGATAAAGCCGAGCGGCTGTGTTTACCATATGCCCCAGAGCCTCTGAAGACTTTAAGTGGGACTCTTTCTCACTTCTATACAGCACTAACCATCCTAACATTCTTTTTTTCAGAGATGCGGTGAACCAAATCCATCTCCAAACTACAAAAGAGATCCTCAGTCCGTGGACGAGTTTACTCTTTCTCAATTGACCTGAGGACCCAACTGGCTGTGAGCACATGAAGGGTAGGACCCTTTGTATTGATACCTCACACCTTTCAAACACACAAGCGCATGATGGCATGTGGTGCATAAGGATAGAGATCTGAAGTACATGCCTCTCAGTTCGAACACTGCAGACCAATCTTGAGCTGAAACTTCACAAACACATTCTGGGGACAACTGAGACTTATATTAAAGTATATTGATTATTTATGTTACTAAAGGTCCTGCAAAGTGAGTGAAAATTTAGATTTGTAAATAAGTGAGGTTTTTTTCTTGATTTGTTGATTTATCTGAGATTTGAGTTTGCTCTCCATATTTGAACTTTTGACATTTACAGAGCCTCACCAATATGCTGTCAGTGATTACCACCAGCTCAGCTCTGCTTCAGGCTACTTAAAAGAGAATATGAGATCACTGAGACTTTTCTTCCATTATTTTGAACCCTGCTCATTCTATTATTACATCTGACGTTTATAAACTATTAACGTTCAGCTTAATGAATAATGCAGAACAGCTCTATAATAAGAATAGATGGGCTGCGCATCATGACTTATGCAGTACATATGTGTTTTCTGTGCAGAGTCCACAGCAAACAGAGAGGATGAGGTCAGCTCCAGCCTTGTTACAAGAGAAACAGGTGCTCAGCATCCTCAGTATGTCATTTGTCTTATCTCCAATTAAAAAGCGCTAGTACACTCTAAAAAATGCTGGGTTGTTTTAACCCAATTTTGGGTCAAATATGGACAAACCCAGCTGTTGGGTTAAATTTTTACATTACATTTTTAACCCAACATTTGGGTTTGTCCATATTTGACCCAAAAATGGGTTAAAACAACCCAGTATTTTTTTAGAGTGTAGTTAAAAAAATAACTACATATATATTTCCAGAAAGTGTATATAGTTTATGGAAAGGTTTGCTATGTCTGAACATCTTTGTACTACCATTGGTCCATGGCAATTACATAATAGGTAGGTGTGTGCCTTCATTCACGCTGAAATCTTTTCAAGTTAAATTCTCCTCATGAGTCCTTCAAGGTCAGACATCCGTGAGTAAAAACATGAACACACTGGAGTGCCGCTTTATAGTAGAAAATAAAGTGGTACTTCTGATGGGTGAGTGGGAGAAAAATTTCACCTAGTGAAAACATTTGGTACTGCAGCCAAACAAAATCTTATTGAAAGCTTTTTTTGGGGGATATCAAGCAATTTGGAACACAACTGATAGCAACTTTGGCTTTGATTTTCTTGCAGTTTTAGAGAAAAAACTCTCTTATGAAAATATTTATTTCTATACATTTCTAAATATGTAAATACTTCTATCTCGTGTAGTGAGCTGGCTATCGTGATTTTAAGTTTCGCCCTTCAGAACTTTTGTTAAGGGGACATAGTGAGCATCGATGATCCCTGGTTATCGCAGTGCATTGTGGGACTTTTTAGTGACCTTATAATTTAACATTAAATTATTGAAGGTTTGAGTAATGTTCTGAGTTTGCATTCCACTGCTTTTAAATAATGATTTTTAAGAAGCCTGAGATGAGTAAAAGCAAATGTTTACACAGCGAACAAACGTTTCTGCACTTACTCCCAATTTCTCTCAACATTGGGACAAGAGAGGTGTCAGTCAATACACAGGAAAACAAAGTACCTGGCATTTCTTACTTGAAAAAGTAACTCAGATATGTTGTTGTAAATTTAAAAGTAATGTGTTGTTGTATACATTTCAAATATTTTTTGCCATCTCCATTTGATATTACATCTTTCCCTGTGTTCTCAGACAAGGCTTAAACCTAGTCTCAGACTAAAATGCATGTTTGAGCTATTTTAACTACAATTAGGAACTCCCGCATACCTGATGAAGGTCGTAAGAGTGAAGCGTTGCTGCAAAATTAAAGTTTTATTTGCAAGT
Organism: Cyprinella venusta; assembly: GCA_038021265.1. Classification (NCBI taxonomy): domain Eukaryota; kingdom Metazoa; phylum Chordata; class Actinopteri; order Cypriniformes; family Leuciscidae; genus Cyprinella; species Cyprinella venusta. Next base: position 8,390,292 of record CM075873.1, read on the forward strand.
ACTGATTGTGTGCGGGAGTTCCTAATTTTAGATAGTCAACCATTCTTGGTCTTCCTTTCCTACGCACCGATCACCTACAGGTGTGCGAGGGCGTTTGTTTGTTGATTTGAGCTATTTTAACTGAAATTCTGCCATGTCTGCAGCACTGACATATCTTAAAATATGTCACTGTCATTGTTTTTGTTTTTTTTCTCAAGATGCACACCAGTCAAAAAAAAAAAAAAAAAATTGAAAAAGCTACTTAAATGTCCTAATTGAACTAAGGTATTATCCTGGCTTAGTTTAAGCTCTCTATGTGTAACCGGGCCCTTGTACACTAGCCCGGAGCAAAATACTTGTACTTGTGCAGAGCTTCCAACTAACATTGAGATGAATGGGAAGACTGCATGAAAAGCTCTCTCCAGGTATGCTAGACCTCCTTGGCTGCTATACGTCTCAATGGGATTTACGACTGTTCTTTCACAGATTTGAGGGATAAAGAAAGATAACAAAGCAAGTTTATGGACTTAATGCAGCAGCTGCATCCAAGCAAATCATCTGGATAAACAGAAGACTGCTGCTGAGCTGCCATTGATTTCTAAATTGCGATCCATTGATTTCATGTGCTCTCACTCAGGATCTGAGATATAGAGACATGGCAGTATTTCTAACAATAAATCACATTTTCTTTAGCATTATGAGTATTTGAATGATAGGCCTCTCGGTGTACGACACCCTACAGGCAGTTTGACTTGTTAATGTAATGCTTTACATAAATTCTGCAGACTCAAATAGTCATTCTGATCTCCAGCAGCTTATATAGGAATCGAATCAGCGGACAATTAATATTTACTGCAACTTCTTTTTCTCACGTTAACAATAATGGTGTGTTCAAGTCATCTGTATAGATCGTATTTAACGCCACCCCAATGAGTGGAGCTGGGGATTTTCTTTAAGTCTTGATCTTTACGAGTAGGGGCGTGTCAGTGAGAAACATAGCAGAATACCTACTTCAAGGTATTTAGCTAGGATAATGTCATGTTTTTCTATTTACAACACAGTAAGACACACCTGCTCAAAATATGTATATTATAAAATAGCAATGCTCAATAAATTAACTAAAAACATAAAAAGCAAAAGAATAAGAAAAGAATAATAGGGTCTGTTTTCTTTCAGCTTTTTTTGTAGTAGCAAATGTATTTTAAAGACACCGCTACCACAGCCAAAGAAAAACTTATGTTCAAAAGTTAAGGGTCAAGAGCCCAACTTAAGCCAGAGTTGAGTTAAGTTAAGAGTTGTTTAATCCTCCTGGCTGAGATCTTCAGTGATTTAATGACTTTTATCTTAATTTGTTTTTACCTTTTTTTGTTCTTTTTGTTCCTTCAGTGATTCTGCTTGTTAACAGCAGGTGTTCATCAGTGTCTGAATTAACTCACTTGTTTTTAATCATTGTCAATTGGACAGTATATATACACTATATTATGAACTAATGTAGGGAATAGTCAATAAGGGTATTGGGTGTGTTTAGGAACACAGTCTCTGAGTGTCGACTTTGAGCACTGTTAATTAACTGTATATTTCTGTAGGCTACTTTCTCAAAAACAACATATCACCAGTACATATCTTTAACCAGCTAATTCAATGAAAGCTTATGTATGATTTGGCAAAATAAAGCTTTGATATCATTAACATAGCATAGCAATTGCTGAATGGTAAAGTAATATACAAATATTTAATTTAATAATTTAATACCTGTTCTTAAACCAAGCTCATAGAGGGAATAGTGTTTAAATATTACCCAGAATGCTACAGTATATAACTGTTTATTGGAAATAGTATTTTTACTGACAGAATTTAACTTTTTCTTACAGCTTTTAAAATGTTTTTACAGTGCAATCTTTATCTTTACGTGTTGGTTAAAGAAACCCTCTGTAGGCAAATATTTCCATAGTACTTCCATAATTGCAATCTAAATGCTAACTTTTTCCTCAGGTTTAAGGATTAATAACAACATTTGAATAATTTGAATATGATAAATACAAATTACAAATTACATATTAAAGATATTCTCAAATACACTTCTAACATAAAAAGAGCAAAGGCACTATACCATAAACATTGAATGTATTTACAATGAAAACCTAAATTAATAAATGCAAATGTTTAATAAAAGGTCATATTAACTTTAAGACCGCTTCACTGCACACAGTTTGTGTGGCACTGGGTTCAGGGTGAAGCCCACGACTGGTGTGAGATCCAGATCATCTTCAGACACTCCAGGAGGAGGAGTGAATCGGAAATGCTGAAGGAGGGAAGTGAAGAACAGGAAGAGCTCCATCCTGGCCAAACTCTCTCCAGGACAAGCCCTGCGGCCTGAGAAAAAGAATAAGCAAAGTATTCAAAAAAAAATCATCTGTGACGGCACAATATAATTAGTTATAATTAATTATAACTAATTTGAAGTCCACTGCACCTGCAGAGAAGGGCAAGAAGGCATCCCTTTTGACAAACTGGCCCTGCTTATTTAGGAAGTGTCCTGGGTTGAAGCTGTCAGGAGTTTCCCACTCATTTTTATCCCTCAATGCAGATATCAGTAATGCAACTACACTGGTACCCTGCATAAAAGAACACAAATTATCAATGATAAATGAAAAAAAAAAAAACCCACATCATCGAGAACACAGCCAGCTCTTGGAGCCAGACCTTCTTGATGAGGTATCCATTCAGGTAAACGTCACAGGTGGTCTGATGGGGAGCACCAAGGGGTAGTATGTTTGCAAATCTCTGTGTTTCATGGATCACAGCATCTGTATATGGTAAGTTCTTCCTGTCTTCCATCACTGGCTGACGTCCACTAATCTCTCGGTCAATCTCGTCTTGGACCTTGGCTAAGTTAAATTCACAAGAAAGACCGCAGTATGAAAGTTTATAGGAGTATTATTGAGTACTTGACTCTGTTTGACTCTTTGCATGATTTAAAATTAGCATACCTTGCATTTCAGGGTATTTGGCCATTAGCAAAAGACTCCAGCGTAGTGTTGTGGCCGTAGTGTCAGTACCAGCATTAAACAGGTTGTTGATTGTACATAGTAAATTTTTTGAATTGTACAAAGAGTCTGTTTTTCCAGATTCCTGCAGATGTCATGACAATGAAAGCCAAAAATGGTAATTGCAAATCTATTTGATTTAAAAGTATAGACAGTACCTCGTCCTTCTGCTGTCGTATGAGAAAAGAATCAGCGATTCCTCTGGGCAGCCGAGGGTTCAGAGATTTCCTCAGACCACTTAATATTTCCTCACATTCTTTGAATGTATCTCTGACATTATTCATAATACGTCGCTGATTCACCACAAAAGGACGAAGCCAAGGAAACATGTTGTAGAGCTATAAATAAACAGAATCGCAAAGAATCATAATGTACCATTGCAAACTGTGTACATATACCTTGACAAATACTCTATTGTACAGGGCGGCAGTGGCTCAGTGGTTCATGTAGGTTGTCTACAAACCGGAAGGTTGGTGGTTCAATCCCCGGTTTCACCTGACCAAATGTCGAAGTGTCCATGAGCAAGACACCTAACCTTGTATGGCTGACACCGCCATCGGTGTGTGAATGAGTGTATGAATGGGTGAATGTGAGGCAAAATGTAAACAATCCGTGTATGAAATATTGATGGATTGAACAGGAATGTCTAGTTACCTGCACTGAAGCTGATCCAGTCATCTTCATGTTTTCGTAAGGTCGCTTGACCATGTCATGTAACTTAGTGTTGCTGTACTCAAATCTAATGTTGTAGATAATGGCAGAGACAACGTTCGAAACAGCCATGGCCACTGGAAGAGTTGTATCAAGTGGTTCTCCTGCACATGGGCGAACAAGATGTTAATACTCAAATCAGTTTCATGCATCATGATCTTATCCTTGTGGTTAACAATCTTACCTTTAAACTTCTCAAACTCCTCTTTCAAATGTTGTGTTTCTTCAACGATAATCTCTTCACTTCTTTTCTTTCCCATTCCAAAATCTCGCAGGTTTGTGAGAGCAAAGCGTCTCATTTCTCTCCAGTTTTCACCATTGGAAAACAAAATCCCTACAGAGGAATAGTTTACCCATTACTCTAAAGTGGACCTCACATTTCTTACTAGAATAAAAACGTCTTGTTACGGATGTAACCCTCGTTCCCTGAAGAAGGGAACACATCGGACTGATCTACTTCAAGTGTAACCAAACGAGCCAATGCACACTGGCATGCGACATTTGCATCAGCTGGAAGTGCATCACATCTTCAGGTTTTCACTGAGGAGCCGAGCCGATGATCTGGCTGTCTAGTGGTGGTACAGCAACTTTGCCGATGGGACGTGGTACGTATGTAACCGAGATATTCCCTTTCAGTCGGACATGTTCAACGCCACTTCGGGTTGACCAATGAATAGGAATCCCTACCAAAGTGCCACTGTAGCTGCCCACTTCCAGCGCCCTGTGTAAGCTCTCCTGCCTATTAGGCTGATGTAGAGAAAGTCAATCACTGCTGTTCTGCATGACCCCCTCAGTCAGACTCTTGAATGACACTGAGAAAGTCTGCCCTTTCCACTGGAAAAGGAACACTGCGGAAACCACATTCTACCCGCAATGTGTTATGTAGAGATTACATTTGGATTAACCCCGTAAGGTCCGTACTACATATGGAATGACTCTTGGGTGACTCCAGCCTCATCAAAAGGGGCTCCCCAAGGGAAAGACACAGGCTTTTGTTTAGTAGCTATACCATGGAAAAATACACATATAGGATCCCCTCTGGATCACTACATATGGACACAAGAGACAGCTTCTCCCTGAAGAACTGGCTCTCTGTAGTTATACTGCTTACAGATTAGAGCATGAACAAACAACTCCGAAGCAAAAAGCTGAAGATTCGATGAACCTTCCGCTCATTATGTACTCGTACTGTGATGCGGAGTAGCTGAAGCAAATATCGCATGCATTGGCTCGTTTAGTTACACTCAAAGTAGATTGGCCTCTCTGACAAGATTCCCATTCGTCGGTCAGTCCAACATGGCGTTGAAACAAAGGGAAACGTTATATATATATATTTTTTTGCAACTTTATATACAGTATAAGACAAGTGTTACATCTATAAAACAAATGTGTTTATTAAATGACCATCTGAAGTTGTGAAACCTTACCATATCCCTTGCTGAAATCCTGGAAAATGGGTGTAATATCTCGGTCTCCAAACTCATCAGAAAGGTTCACTAGTGCGTGTTTGATGGTCTTGTATCCTGACAATATTACCACTTTTTTGGGGCCCAAGTGCACTGTGAAAACTGACCCATATTGTTTTGACAGCTGCAAGAGAGAAAAAATTAAGCAAAGCCATAAATGGCTATTTAATCTATCCATCCATATCTATCCACTGGCATCAGCCACTGCTGGTCTCACATTACCCATAACTGTTAGCCTAGTGGGAACAGTGATCTTTGAATGAACACAGAATCTGTCTGTCTGACAGTTTATCTATTGACATCCGCATGACGATTGTCTCCCTGGTCAAACATTACCACTGACTCTTACCCTAGAGATTTTTGAGAACTAGCTGACCTACTTTGTATTTTTTAAACACAGTAAGCTTGCCAGTAAATGTCTACATGACATGTGTAATAATTAAGCAATAAGGAATGAGGGGAAAGGCCCTATTGAGAATTTAGTCTTAAGGGCATTGTCCTTGAGCCATGATATTTCACTGTCCCCCGGTTTCACAGACATGGCTTAAGCCTAGTCGCAGACTAAAATGCATGTTTGAGCTGTTTAAACTGAAACCTAATTGCACGGACACATCTTAAAATGTGTCACTGTTGTCTCAAGATGCACACTATTAATGTAAGGCATGTTTATAAAATCTACTTAAATGTCCTAATTAAACTACCCGGCAAGGCACCATCTAAACAATTTTAAATCAATGTTAATGTGTCAACGTTAACTGCATTGAATTAACATCACGTTTGCACTTGCGGTTAATGTTGATTTTTTTTAAAAAATGTCAACCAAAAATCAATGAAAATGGCATTGAATCAATATTACCAATGTGATGTTGGTTCAACATCCTGCTTGCACTTTCAGAAAATGAAACAAGACTACTACAAATGACTTGAAGGGCCCAGCAGGCCTCATGCAGGATAGAGAAGACTCTCTCACAAAGAACCAAGAACAATCTCAGGAGTTTGGAACCAGGACTCCAATCAACAACGACTCCAATCTCCCACTCTTCCGACTTCCTCACTTCCCCTGGGTGCCCGGCATGGCCTCAACAGGGCCCAGGCCTTGAGCAAACCAGCTATGTAATCATGGAGGAAGATAACTTTCAAACAACTTCCACTTGCCACTGCCTCAACACCCTCAACAACTTCAATTTTCCACAACCCCAAGAATTGTTCCCACTACAAATGTAAGTATTCAATTCTTTGAAATGTGAAAATTAAATGCTGTTGGTTCTTCTCATAGTCAGATGGATCTCCCCCATTGTTACATCATTCCATCTCTCACTCCTTTTTTCTATGTATACTATTTATGTATGTTTGTTAAGTTTATTCATGTTTATGATTTAGTTAATAAAACTTTTGCACTTTATGCACTTGGTTCTGATTGAAGTCCCTTTTTATGTTGATCTTGCTACATATTCAAAGCACTGTACATGCTATCATGGAAGATACCCTTTTCTTAGAATAAATTAATAATCAAAAGAGTTTGTTGCGAGAACTGATTAATTGATTGTAATATTAATTTAGCCACGTCAAGTTAATTCAATTAACTGACCCGAATATTCATAATTAATCATAAGTTATTATTGATTATTAATATTTCCTAGAGCTCAGTTCCTTACATTTTCAAAACCTTCTTTTTAAACTTTTCTTAGACCATTTGTCCGATTTTAACCAAAATCGAATCATATCATCTCCAGACCAAGCCGACTAAAAGTTAAGGATTTTGTGACGATAGACAAAACTGTTTTCGTATACCGCAGCAGCAAATTTGAGGCATGCGGCCAAAATGACAATTAAATCTTTTGTTTTGCTCGTTTTCTTCATATGACATGATCTTGAAAAACTTTTAACTAAATACAGAGTCTTAGACTTATCTTTAAATTTTAAATTTAACATGGTCAGACATGTGGCTTTAGCTGCTGTGCATTTCTAGATTGATACAATTCCAACTTCAATTTTATTTTCATGAAGACGTTTCATAAAAATACATTTCTGATAAGTTTACAAAACTTTGAAGCCATTTATAATTTTTTTTTTTTCATTATGACTACAGCGAACAGGACAGCCGAGGGACGCGAGAGAATGCATGTCGCGAAGCCGGTGGTGCGATTGCTCTTGATTCCCAAGCTTTTTTGTTTTGGTTGTTGTTGAGAAGCAAATGCAAAATCTTGATGTCTGTGTGTGACTATGTGATATATTTGCTCAAAACATTGTGTACACATGCTTTTTATTCACCTTCAAATAAGTGATAATTTTAATGGTATTGGTCCAAAAAGCACAGTTCCACAAGATTGGTGCCTATAAATGGCAGATATAAAGACAAAAGTCTAAACACAACATTAAATGGTCACTTTGTGATTTTGTCATCATCAACGAAGAGCTGATGACAACCGATCTTACTTTTTCTTGGCTTTTGCTGCCACAACAATGGTGTTATACAAACAGTTACAAAAGCCAAAGAAAAGTTAAAGTAAGAAGAATTGGGACCAAGATCCCATCTAAAGCAAACACTGATCACCACAATGGTTACTTAAAATGAAACATATCAACATCTAAACCTCATCTATACAATGTAAGGAAATTACATTGATATAAACGTGAGTTTTAATTTAATGCATCCTGAGTGTTTATATGGTCCAGAAACGGTATAAATTGTCTAAATGAGACCATAAAAGATGTTGAAAATATGTCCGCAATGGCCACATTTGAACTAGTTTTTTAACCTTGTATGAAGGTTCAATGAACGTCTATACCGGACGTGCAGAACACGTCAAAAAAAGACGTCATAAAAACTAATTCTGTTTCCTCAGTGGACGTCTTTTCAACGTCCGACTTTTGTGACAAAGATGTTGAAAAGACGTCTTTTGGACATCATGTTGTTCAGTGGGTTGCTACAATGACTAATTAATTCTAAATGTACAATAAACTGCCAGGTGTCTGCTTTCAAATGAGATCATACTTATGCTTTTAGTACAAAGGGTTCATGAACTGTATCTGTTTCAGTTTGGGTATGCCATTTCTGGGCATTTTTCAAAAGTGGGGTTGGAGCTTAACAAGTTAAAAGTTACTGCATATGTGATTTGTTAATCATTTGGTTAGCCATTCGGTTCCTTAGAGCAGACTCAATAAAGATATAATTCCAAAGACTTCGTTTTCAAAGAAGTAAAACTGGACTTTTTATTTTTCATCACATTCTAAAATTGGGATAACAGTGAATGGTTCTGGTTTTGTGATGATGAAATTTACCCAGAAGACAAAGTGATACTGTAGTAAAAGAATGTGTATGTTTGCATGCTTGTAGCCTCTATTTACAAAGTAACATTGCCAACTATATTAGACTACCACTAAAATTAATAAAAAACTATTCAGACACTTTGACCCGTGTTTTGCTTAAGTGCGTTTTTTTTTTCTCTTTTTGATTAATAATGTGACCTTTTTACACCACACATTTGAGTCTCACAAATGAATAAGGTTTAATAGCTGACGAAATCTGTTAAATTTAAGCACACAATTAGATAACACCAATTTAGGTCAACCAATTACCAAGCAAAGCTTAATTTTGTTAAACCTTAATTCAAGCTCACCTCACACAGGCTCACGTAGGTTTTCTTGAGGTCCAGCATGTGCAGGTTCCCCAGCAGAGGCAGTGGTTTGGGTCCTGGAGGATATTTTCCCTCATCTTGAGAGCTGGAGCTGATGGAAAAGAAAAAAATAATCAAAACCAACAGCAAGGCAAGTATTGTACCTGTGCTCTGCGAGAGTAACACTTCTGTTAAAGACATTTTCAGAGAGATCCTATTTAGGTTTGATGTTGGTTGTAGTCTTGCTCTTATCTACTCTGTACTGCAGGTAAGAGGTATGGGGAAAGTATAGGAGGGGCCATAAGGAGGGTAATCTTTACTCAAAATTGCACAACTGTCACCAGTAAGCTGATTAAAAAAGAAAAAACAAAAACAATAACCCTAAATATAAATGCAAGCAGTGCTATTTTCTTGAAATTTTTATCAATTCATTCACAGAAGACACAGACACAGATGATGATTTACCAGTCTGTATACTGTATGCATAACAGCCAATGTCTTCATTTTGTCTTATGTAGAACTGCTTTGAAAATCAGTACTTTGTTTCACAGCATAAACAAATAATAAAAAAAGAAGTATTTAAATAATGTATTTAAAATACAATCACCTGTAACAGATGTAAAAATGATATATAGCTGCAAGCAGCCATTTTGGGCCAAGCGCAAGAAACAGCAACAGATACCATCATGGGTGGGAGTGGCAAAACAACTGGAGCAAGGAGCAATTAAAGGCATTTTAAGAGAATTTTGGGCAAATGGCTAAAAAAAATCATATATCATAAATCACATCATATAACTTGAGGTGGCGCAGTTGTGAAATCGATGTGATGTGGTCAGTGAGGTAACACTGACACATTTAAAGTTTGGTGTCAAAATGTCAAGGCATTCATAAAGAGATAAACATTCATTTTGAGATAAACAAGTCATTTTGGCAGGATGCCTCAAATTTGCTGCTGCGGTATGTCTATCGCCACGAAATCCATAACTTTTAGTCGGCATGGTCTGGAGACGATATGATTCGATTTTGGTTAAAATCAGACGAATGGTCTAGGAGGAGTTTGAAAAAAAAAGTTTTGAAAGTAAATAATGATGGCGGACAGGAAGTTTGTCTAAATACATCAAACTATGTTCTCGGCAAGAACCAAGGAATCTTTTGAGACCAGTGTCATTACAATAGGAATATGTTTTCAAAAGTTATAAGCATTTTTGGAAATTTAATTTTAAGTTTTGACCAACAGGTGACGCCGTCTCAAAATCTTTATGAAACAATTTTTAACAAATTCTGATTTTCATAATGTTACAGCAATGCATTTGTTAAGTAAAGCATTTTATATCACAAAACCAATTGAAGTCATTGGGAATTTCATGTTTTTTTTTCTGTTATAGTGGCACCAAGAGGTAAAATCCCACATTTTTTTTTTTTTCATGAGACCATACATGTATGTGCCAAATTTGGTGAAAATATCTCAATTTGCTTTGGCGTTATAGACATAAATATGGCAAATTTTTTTGATTGAATTTTACTACCCCATTTTGGCATTTAGGCATTAGTGTATATCCAGAAACCTATGTTTCCAAACTTCTGACGGTGGTTTCATCTCGACCGGACCAACGGTTTTCTAGATATTATCAAATGTTTTTTTTTTTTAAGCGCTAAATCACAACGCTACACAAACCGTGGACTCGGCAAGGATTCAGGAAAGATGACTCCCATGAAAATGAGTCAACCACAGCCAGAGTTATAAGCATTTGAAAATTTAATTTTACCAATAGCTGGCATTGTTTTGAAACTTCTCAGGCTCCTTAAGAGCATCATACTGATAACCCATACCGAGCCAAAATGGCCATCTGGGAATATCTGATATCTGATATTCTACTCGGCATGACGCCCTTAATCTATGAGACCATTTATATATGATTTTTGGACAAACCGTTCAGAAGTTATTGAGCAAAAATAGCCAGGTTTTTAGATTAGATTTTTTTTTTTTTACAGGCCTTACGGTTCAAAAGCTATTAACATAATAAAAGTGAAACTTTGGACAAGTGAAACTTCAGCAGCAGAAGATGAAGAAGAACCAGAAGAAGAAGCAGAACAAGAAGCAGAAGAAATGTATATGTAAGTTGTTCATGAATGCATTTTTTAATAAAACAGAACAGCAATTACAACAATCTTCCACAACACACTTTGAACACCACCCTAAATATCTGGGACAACATAGTTTAAATATTAACATATGTGCAATGAATTTGTGTTATGACATAGGTAAATGTGCTGAATGAGTTGAACTATAGACTCAATGAACTCAACTTGTTCCTCATGTCCTACATTTTCAATTTTCAATGATTCAATGGGCCCTGTCTTGCACCCGGCACAACGCACATTCACTTTGATTATCTCCTCAACACAGATGCAGTAGTCTGTATTTTTGCAAATCATATATAATATATGATATAATATATGAAAAATCTCCTCCCATTAGGAATAATAATCTACAAAAGCTAGTAAATAAGAATTCAACTGAGAACTTTGGAAAGGGTCCCATGAGGTCCACCCCCAGCATCTCCCATGGTCTCGTTGCTTGAGTTTGCTGCAGTTAAGCTGCTGGCTTTTTGCATTCTGGTTTGTAGGGCATCGGGAACTACATTGTATTTTCCCTTCCTATACTTCACTGCAAATGTGAATTCTTGCAGTCGTAGAGCCCATCTCATAAGTCTGGTACTGGCTTTATATGTCTTAAATACCCATTGCAGAGAGGAATGATCAGTTACAACTGTAAAGTAATGTCCTTCCAAGTAGTATCGCCACTTCTCCAGAGCCCAGACTACGGAAAGGCACTTGTGTTCAGTTGTAGAATAATTTCCCTCAGCCTTATTCAAAGTATGACTTGCATAGGCAAGAATTTCCTAGCCCAATACCATTAGCGTGTGTATAGACAACAAAAGGTAAGTTAAAGTCAGGATGTCCTAATGTAGGAGATTCCATCAGATAATGTTTAAGGGTATCAAATCCATCCTGACATTCTTAAGACCGTTTAAATCGTATATTGAAAATTAACAGAGGTTTAGATGTTGATGTTTTATTGAAAATTTTGAGTCATCAGGAAGCCTCATTTTGAATCATTAATTTATTAATTCAAGTTGGACTCTTGATCCTTTGTGTTTGTTACAATTGTAATACTGTTTTCAGAGAACAATTGTGTAAAAAGTGATAAAGCAGCTGAAAATTGAAACTCCAACCCTACTTCAGTTTAACACTCTGTAGTGGACACTTATGAACACTGAGCTCTGTTAATGATTTCACTGTGTATTAAGCCATTTTAAACTAGAAAGTTACTGATCCTTCATATTTAAAGGACATTTGAGGAATGTAGTTCAAAGAATATTTTCTGTCAGCATGAGAACATTCATCAAATACTAATATGTGGTGATTTCATCACCATTGTTTTGAAATTGTTTAATTCTAACTCTTGCAAAAACACATACATTTAAGGGAAAAGTTATACAATAACTATATGACAGGCTACACATTTTTACCACGTTCCAAGGTGGTAAACCAAGGTTAACTGTTAGTTAATAATAACTTTGTCCAATGCTATTTTTGTTTTGTGTTTTAAAATATACTGTAATTGGTTTATGGAGCAGTGGTCAGTGCCAAGGGTCACATTACGCAACACAAGCTGCTGGTATAGGCACACTTGAAATAGCAGAAAAAGTGCCTATAATATATTTGCAAGCCCTGAAATGGTGAAATGTCCTTTTGTTTTCCTTAGGATTATTGTTCTTTTTTCGTCAAGATATTTGGGGCACCAGATCTCAACCCAATAGAGTATCTTTGGGATGTGTTGGAATGGAAGCTTCGTGCCCTGGATGTGCATCTCACAAATCTCCATCAACTGCAAAATGCTATCCTACCAATATGGGCCAAAATTTCTAAAGAATACTTTCAGCACCTTGAATCAATGACAGGTAGAATTAAGACAGTTCTGAAGGCGAAAGGGGGTCAAACATAGTATTAGTATGGTGTTCCTAATAATCCTTTAGGTGAGTGAAAATACTCCAAGTCTAAATCTCTTTCAAGAACAACTGATCTGCTGTAACCTGCAATTTCACTGTAGCAGGAAACATGATGCATCTGTGTTTAACTGATTTTAAATGTCTCTAACAATGTTAAAAACAAACCTACCATCTTGCTAATTATAATTTGTACATGCCGTAAGGTACTCAACTACAGAAAAATATATCTTAGCTGATAATACAGTACAGTTAGCATTAGACACACTTCTGGATAAAGAGAAAGTCAGGTGCATTGATGATTGAAGGCAGGGACATTTGGAGGAGAATGTGTGTCTGTGTGTAGAAGACAGAAACAGTGGGCTACATCCTACACCATCTGTTTCCTCTCCCTCTCTCTGTCCTCAAAGGGATGCGTTTGCATGTGCATGTTTTAATGAGCACCCACACAGGTGAGAGAGATGCGACTGGAGAGTTTTAAAACAGAGAGATCAGCCAGTGCTGATGTACAGTGGCAGAACCCAGGACAACTATCAATGCACACCTTTATTTAGATTATAAAATAAAAACTCTAGTGGTCACATCTATACTATTCTCCCAAAATTTTTACCACAACAAGTTTTTAAGATTAATTTGATGGTATAATGTGTTTTGGTTGATTCAGTGATGCGAAATAATTTTGACTTTAATAAAAGTTAACACAGAGGTTGCCAATTTTTATTTCCAGTTGAGTTTTGCACTATGACATTGCAGATCAGAGGCACATGTTTGCTTTTACAGGCTAAGATAGCCCATCATTTTGCAATATAGGCTAATGGTAAAAAAAAAAACAAAAAACAATATCTATGAATTAATAAAGAACTCACTTTCTTACTCACAGAAAACCTCTTAGTGTCTAAAAAGAAAAGCCCTGTGTTTGAAAATAAGTAAGTGCATGAAAGCTATATTGCTGCTATATGAAAAAAAAAAAGAAAGAAAACAAAGTATAATTTGACTTCCATAGTATTTTTTCCTACTATGGAAGTCAATAGGGGCCTGGTTACCAACATTCATCAAAATAACTTCCTTTGTGTTCAACAGAAGAAAGAAACTCATACAGGTTTGGAACAACTTGAGGGTGAATAAGTAATGACAGTTTTTGGGTGAACAATCCTTTTAAGGATCTGGAGGACCATTTTGAATGAAAAAAATGTCAATTCTGTCTCATAAATTCAATCTCTAAAACCACAGAACAAAAAGTGCTGTTCTCTTCAAGTAACAGGCCAAGATCTTATAAATCCATCTTTCACGTCTGCTAATAAAGCAAAACACTGTTTATGTGGGAGTGAAGAGAACAAATATTTACACATAAATGTCCATATGCTTTCAGCCGATATGTCTGTGATGAAAGCAAATGGATGGCAGTACTCAGATTTGAGAGTTAAGCTCCTTGCCGAAGTATTTTATGAATCTAATGAAGGGGCAAAATTTAATCCACTTCAAGCCATAAACTCACAAGCTCATAGGAATAAATCCATTAACCAGCAGCATCCTTTGAGTAAACACAAGCAGAAGAGTGTTTGGTTGCAGTGATAACTGTACAGATCAAGAACAAAATTAGCATTAACATAATTCTGGTGAAGTAAAACATATATTTTCCTGTATAAAAATTCTAGCTAAATTTAGTGAAAATGTGTTTACTGGAACAAACAAAAACTGAATATATATATATATATATATATATATATATATATATATACACACACCAACCCGGTCTCATCCCAATTCGTCATATAACTGACGTTTTGGGACGTCTTTTGACCATTCGTCAATATACGACTTTTTAGGGCCCCCCTAAACGTCGGTAGATGACGTTATGGGATCCTAACTCTACCCCATACCTAAACCTAACCCTAAACCCAACTCGTCACCTAACTGACGTTAAAGGTAAAGCGTCAGTTGTATGACGACCCGAGATCGTCATCTACCGACGTTTAAGGGGGCCCTAAAAAGTCGTATATTGACGAATGGTCAAAAGACGTCCCAAAACGTCAGTTATATGACGAATTGGGATGAGACTGTGTTACACACACACAAACACACACTGTATTATTTAACATTTTGTTTTCAAAAATATTATATTCACTAAATATGAAAATGCATTGGGTCATTACATAACTAAATTTTTAATGAAAAATCTAATTTCTTAAAAAAAGGCTTCTGTGTAAGCCTCTTGTGTGCTGCGTTTATTATTTAAAGTAAACAGGATATTAAGATAAAGTTAATAGTTTCCAACTTATGGCTATTAAAGCCTGCATGCCATCCCAACAAAATACAGATATAATTCTCATATTCATTTACCTACATTCAGTGAATACTCTGTATTAATTCTCCTGAGAGAGTTTAAATGTGTCCAGCTACACAATGTGATGCAACTTTCAGCAAGCGTTCTCATTTTCAGCACATTAATACGCATAAGCTACTTTCTTCACATGTAGACTGAGTCCGTTGATACTCTTACACAAGCCTTTGTTCATCTGGGACTTACAGCTCAGAATAGCCAATTAAAAAAAAAATGCTACAGAATGTTTGACATACAGCCGTCTGTCCAGTCTTTGTAGACATGCTGTTTACTTTTAAAAGGATGACCTGACGTCCAGGAGACCCTCTGTAGGATAGAAACATCAGACAGATGGTGGAAGGGTAGAGGGCATAAACACAGAAAAACACTGGAAAGTGCACAGAATATCTCCTCACTGAATTGAGGAAAGCCTTTGACACCTTTATAAAGTTCAACTTCTGCTTAAAAAACACTGAAAATCTAGCATATGTTCAGTGCTCAATTACAGTATTAAAGTGAATGCAATAATTAATTCCAGCTTAAACTTGAACTCTTATTCATAGGTGTGGTTTGGGTATAACGGAAACAAACCAATAAGAGTGTCATATCACATTCCCTTTAAGAGCATTATGAACGAGGTGCGCTTGCTCCATGGCACAATTTCTATTAAACATGCATATAATAATTTGGGTAAATGTGTAAGCTCTATGCCTATTTTCATGCCTAATTTTTCCCATCCCATTGGCTTCACTTTTTTCCGACTACAAAAATAGACAAGTAAGTATTGGAATATGCTGTATAAAATATAGGTGATTCAATATTAATACATTTCTAACTATGGTATAAAAACAACATCTAACAAAGCTTAATCAAACAAGTTGAGATCCGAAGAAGAATGAAAATAGGGAGTTTTCAGTCTGCTATTAATATTCACTTATTTGGCCAAGTTATAATAAAGTATTTTAATAATAAACAGGCCATGCAGAAAGCTAAACATAATTAGGAGTTGTACATATACTTCTACAACATATCCTCTGCCCCTTACATGTTAATTTATTAAATATTTTAGCAAATTGAATAATTTAACAATATGAATGCAGTATTACATTTAACAAATTTTACCATATTAAAATCCATTCCACAGAATTCCTGTGTTTCAGCCTAAAGAGTCTGAAATAACTCACATTTCAATACTACATTTTGATTTTATCTTTAAAACCATCTGGAAAAGAATATTGCTGTTTACAAGTATTTGGTTGTCTGTTCCTGCAACATGCATTGGTCTTGTCAGAGAATTTACTGAAAAGAGAGAAAAATCAAATAATCTGCAGTCGAAGAGTACACAAGCTTCATGCCCGAGTCGTGGGATCTGTGAAGCTTGCATGATGACATTAAGTGCTCTGGGAATTCACAATAGCGCAGGGATACAACAGCACAGTTTGTCTAAGAAGACAACTTCTGAATCAAGCTGCTCCTCAGTTTAATGGTACAGCCAGTCAATTCACCAGCCTCTCTTCTTTTTGTAACTAATGGGACATGGTGTTTGAGGAACACAGCTTAATATAGTAGAAATACATTGCAAGTGTCTGTGGTATAGGCTAAGTGTGGCCACTGTGGACAGGGAACAGAGGGTAGGAAGCCTTTGAAGGAGCCCATGGTCATGGTTCTAGAAGAGGATCTTGGCATCCATAAGCGCCTTACACACTTTAAAAGCTCATAAACATTTAATGTATCAGGGCAGGACTGAGGCTAGTGTTATCACGGACTTGTGCGGACTCAATTACGGACAACCCGGAGTGAGCCATGTTTTCAGCTTGACAAATAGATAAACTGGCATGAGGCCTCATGCTCTGAAACACAATCATCAGGCACAGGATCATAAATCAAAATCACACAACTAAATTCTCAAAACACACATGCGAGAAGACGAATGGGTGCTATTGGCATCAACATGTTATCTCACCATATCTAAGAAAAAGTGCTTAGAGTTTCATTTTCTCTTTCATCCTCTTCTCTGTGATGTTTGTATAACCCCCAGGCATCTCACAAGCAGTCCTGCTCTTCTGAAGCACCTCATTCTATTTCACATGGACATTTTTTTACTGAACTGTGAGGTACTGTTGAATTTCAGTGCAAGAGCTTCACTGCAACACCCAAATATAGTTTAAACCAAAGAATCTTTTCAGAATATTGTTGGAGTTGATTTAGACAGTGGTTGCCACAGGGCATTCGGCTTGCGTTTTAAAATGGTTCACAGTGCACGTCGAGAGGTTCTCCAAAACCACACAAGCGAACGTCAAAGATGAAAAGTCAAGGCAACGTGATGTAAAAGCCTTTTGACTTCTCAGATTTCAACAAAAGTACCTCAGAGAAGTAAATTGTTAAACTTTGTACTTTAAAAATAACTGAATAAAATAAACAAATTATAAAGTAAGTATAAAATAGTATAAAAATAAAGATGATCTGTGAACATCATCACACAATGAGAGAGGAATGACAGCATGAATTAAAAACTGCAATCAGTAAACGATATTTTTATACTGTAACTTTATATAATGTATTCATGTCACAGTGCATGCCGGGGACTCGCACAGATTAAGCTTTAAAAAAAAATGTAACAAAAAAACAAAAATAAAAAATGATGCCAAACATTGTTCAGACTGAAAGTGTTTATTCATTCAGGCTATGGGGCATCATTGTTGGTCTAACATGTTTTGAATTAAGATTAGCATTGCATCGCATTAACATCACTGAGCATGTGCAGGTTGTCTTAGTAAACAAAAAGGCTATTTTAAATGGATAATTTTCAGATAACAAATTCACCTAAGTATAACAATATTTTCTGGATTTTTACAGTTGTTATGGCGTCTAGCCCTGGTGATTCCTTGTACTCTTAGTCCTGTGCTCTCTCTTCTGAATACTAAGTGTCTCATGCTCCAGCTTAGTAGGGATTGTTACGCTCTGATTGCATTATACCTGTTCTGTATGAACTCTGGTTCCTAAGTTATATCTGCCTTGTTAAAGGCACCCCGTGCAAAGTACTGTCTCACCCCGTGTTATATATTTGAGTGCTCACTAGTTTGTCTGTGTTACTGAGCCTAGCCTGGAACTAACCTCTCTGACTGTTTGAAGCCTGGCAAGTGACCATTGCCTGTACCTGGACTCTGATTCTCGCCGCCAGCTCTAAACCTTGCCCGTCTCCAGTTTTCCTGTTGTATGCCGCCCAAGCCTGTCTCTGACCCTGAGTTTTGGCCACAGCCCCAGCTCCTGTCCAGTCCTTACAAGTATATCTGCCTTGTGTTATCTTTCTATTGAAACACTTTATGTTTGCTTGAGACTGCATATTAAATGGTTGCAAATGGATCTGCCTCACATGTCTGATTCGTCACACCAGTGTCAATCTGTCAAAGATTAGCGACAATTATCCAAACAAACAGACTTGCATCAAAAAATAAGTATAATATACTTATTGTTTTCATGTTGCATTGCAAAACAATTTTGCAAGAGGTGGGATATGGGTAAGGTTAGGGAGAGGTTTGGTGGGATGATTAGGTCTAATGGTGGGTTAATGTGTAATCTGTAACAAGTATAGATGTAATTAATTACATAAATGAATTACAGCTGTAACTACAGTTATTTCTTTAAAGGAGAACTCCGGCGAACAATGAACCTTTGTTCTAATGAAACATCGGTACCTAGTCAACCGTTCTCTGAGATTTGTTTTCATGATAATCGAATGTAAAGAGTTTTATCTCTAAAAAATGTTTAGCGTATAATGCAAGTACTGGGGGGGCATTGACTAAGTAAAAAGAAATCGCTAGTTTATACCACTAACAAGGCTCAAAATAGCCCCACACTCACACAATAACATAACAAGGCTCCATACATGCAAAACGAAGCATTGAGAACTTTGTAAGTGTACAGAACCATTTAATAAGAAGATACTTTATGAAGACAGTTCACTTCAGTATACAGACAGGAGCTATCTTAGGAAATAGTCCTAAGATACTCCTAAATTATGGTCCTTGGCCATTATGCAAAGCCCATTCCAAACTAACTGCACAGTAAACCAACTGCAAAATAAATTGTCCAGAGGGACTAATATGGCTATATAGTGGGGCTTATTATAGCAGTGTTCTAAATGCATTCATTACACTCATGGGGCATAGGGCTCTGTAATAAAAATGTGTAACCTACCAAAGACAATAAATGCTAACCGATATATATAACTTTCTGAGAGCTCAGACTCACAGCATAGATGCCACTAAAAACATAAAAACATTATTGTAAAATATTCATACCAGCAGATAATGAATGCATACTGTCAAGTGCAATGTGTAAACAGAAGAAAACATGCTGCAAAAAACACATCACTTAACACAGATTACCTCTGTGAACTTCACTCATCTCCACTGTTATCTCTGAATTTATTTATTTTGGTGCACATTGAGATTCCTAAAACTGGACACAAATGGCTTGGAACATTTAGACTTAAATCACTGTGTTAATAGTTTCTGTTTTTGTTTTATTAGCCTGGCATGCCAGCCCTACACAACCTACCAAATTCCCTCTGCATGCAATAGGATAGTTCTACAACCAACCAGTGTAACGAAGAAGTGACGTAGTTAGATCGATCTCACACATCCTCTCACAGAACACATCTTCCTTTTTTTAAAAATGACTCAAGTGCCGTTCTTTGTTTATGTTTCAAAGAAAAGTTTAACTTTAAATCATCCAGAGTCACGGCCAAAGCCGAATCTACAAAGACATCTTTTCGCCAGCAGCAGCAGCCGTTCTTTGTTTTCAAGTATTACTGAACCGTACCATCTCTGTCATCATTATGTTAAGCCAGCCCCCGACTCTATACACGATGTGATTGGCCTGAGTTTGGTTTTTTCCAGCTTGAAAATCAACAGATTGTTGCTAGAATAGACTGGCTGCAAAATAATTTTAAGTGGAAAGAGGTAGAGAAGGCGGTGAGAAAGGCAAGGGCTTCATTCTCTCCAGGGCCTAATGGAGTTCCAGGTAACACTTTATTTTGATAGTCCACTTTAGACATTCTACTAACTATAGGTAACTTTTCAACTAAATGGCAACTAACTGTCATTAGAGTATTAGTAGACTGTCAGCTTAATATCTGCTAACACTTTATTTTGTTGGTCCCCCAACAGACATTCAACTGACTATAAGTAACTTGGCGACTACAAGTAAACTTATTCACTTAACCCAAAGCCAAACACCTAACCATAACCCAACAGTCTACTGACAGTCTACTATAATATACTAGTACTCTAATGAGAGTTAGTTGACACGTAGTTGAAAAGTTACTTATAATTAGTAGAACGTCTAAAGTGACTATCGAAATAACCAAAACGGGTTGTACCTTTTGTAGTATCTTTTTCTTTTGGTATAAAGACTCCACATGCTTGGCGCCAGTTGCATTGTGCAAGGTTAAGCTAGGAAACTGCAGACTAATAACATAAGCAAAGCTCATTAATACCAAGGCACTTGGCTAGAAATAGCCTAGCGCTACCCCCTAAAAAAGCCATTTACTTGTCAAGCTCGATCATAGAATGTGTTGAATTCATTGCCACAATGACTGACTGTTGGAGTGCAAGAAGGAGATGATTTCTCAGGGTCACTGCCCACTGGGTGGATCGAGATTCATTGAAGAGGTGTTCTGTGGATGGCACTTGCTTGCAGGCAGATTAAAGGGCCACACACATTTGTTGTGTTGTTTACTGCATTGAATGACATCCATTCTGAGTTTGGCATTGAGAAAGACAATAGTTAGAACCACCACAGACAATGGGTCCAATTTCATAAAGGCATTTAGGGAATATGGAGAACAAGGTATTTGGTATGAACCGGTATACCGCCCAGCACTATGTTCAAGCTTGCTAAATCTGATCGGATCTGATCAGATATTCAGAAAAATCGGATGGAGTCTGAACATAGCCCTAGTACGCCAAGGTCAAACGCATTAACATTGCCATATTCAATAACATGCTAAAACTATTCCAAGAGTTGTCATAATTGAAATAATAATACTCCATATAATCTCTCAAAGAATATGACCTAATAAAATGGTCAAGCTGTCAAATTCCCAAATTTATTTCTTAAATAAAAGTGTGAGACAAACAGCTACACATGCGGATTTTGCAAAAGGGATGATCTAATCAAAATTGAGAAATATAAGGCATGGCGGGAGCTGTCAAGACTTTTAATCCCGATACAATGTTTGTGATTAATGACAGTACAGTGAGTGGAGGTTTTGCCCCCTCATTTAGAGTGTGTGTAGCAGATGAGTAGACTCTCCCTCAGGGCCCGACCATCTCTTACAGAAGCGGTGTGGAATTAAAACTGAAGTGCATGACTGCAGTTTTGATTTAGTTCACAGTTCACACTCTTTCCCATTACAGAGTAGTGATGCTTCTACTGCAAGAGGAGCTAAATCAAACTTGGTGGAGAGATGGTATAAGCAAAACTGCCTTAATGTGCTCTTGCAGTTTTATTTCTGGTCATTTGATTGACCTACTTGTCACTGCTCTCTAATTCCTAGCAGGAAACAGATTGCATCTATGTCTATTTGACTTGATGGAGACTAATCAAGCTGCATATTGTGTGCATTGCACAATGGACCTTTTTAGAAAAACAAACTCCTCACTGCGACCCAGTTAAGTTGAGAGATGGCAATAATTCAAGCTGCGCAAATGCTGATTTCTTTGAGCGCAACAAGGGGCCAAAATTTGGTTAACATGACCCAGTAAGCCTGGGACATGCTGGTTATGTCATACTGTACATTGTAATTGCATCTGGGCTCAAAAAGCATCTGTTAATCCATGACTAAAATTTACATTGAAATGTTATATTGTGTAAACAGAAAATAAATAATACAAAAATACCTAAAAATCAGTTTGTTTTAAAACCACTTCCCTCTCTTCCTATTGTTCTTGTCCCTTTCATGTACCCGGACTTTACTTGAAATATTCACATATTACATAACTTGTAATAAATATGTGAAATGAACCATAGATCTCAGTGTCACAAGCTAGGAGCAAAGATGTTGCATTTTTATGTACCCTCAGCACCAACTGCCATTGAGATAAATGGGAATGCTATAGCGGATAGCTCTCTCCGGGTATTACAGACCTCTATGGAGAGTAATCATGGCATTTGTCAGCCTGGACCCAAGTGACATGCACATATTAGCATGCTAGCTTAGTGTAATTGGATTAATTATGGTATAACTCTCTTGATTGAGATTTATAAACTGCTGTGCAAATCTTAAAAAGCCTGCAGTGCATATCTATGCTTCTTTCCACACACTCTGTGAGAAATAATGATGTTACACACCATCTATGTTTATACTTTCTAATTTCTAAGTTTATTTTGTGCCCATTTTATAAAGTTACTATCTTTTTTTTAAAGATTTTTTTAAAAGTAATTAATTATTGATTTCACAAATTTAAAGTCTGGTTTAACTTTCACTTTTCATACAAAAAAGCAATTTCAGTTGTCCTTGTAAAACCATTCTAAATTTATTGCAAATAAACTAGATTAAAACTTGCTCCTTTAAGTGACTGTATGTGTGTGTTGGAGGGGGAATAGTTGTTTTTGGCATTATTCTGTAGACACAATATCACTCAACAAATAACTAATTTCAGCATCTGCAGAGCAAAACCACTTTCCTATTTTCTTAGTCACCAGGGAACCTGTGAAAATCTCCCTTTAATTGAAGTGCAGATTCAGAAAATTACCTAACTGATGCTAAAGAATATGTAAGGCAATACTAGTCCATTTTTCTAAGGGCTCCCTAAAGCTAGCCAGGCTCATACGCACATCAGGAGCTGAGCCCGATTAATGCAAACAAACAAACACACACATACACACTAATTGTCACCACACATGGATAAACGAGCAACACTTTATGGCAATCAAGCCTTAAAAATGAGAGCTACTCTAACCCCCGAGGAGAAACAGAAAATGGTCTCTAAAGCCACAGACCAGGGCCAGAATTGAAATAAACAGATTTAGCATGTCTCAAAAGCCTCTCATATACCATATTCAAATTTCTACAACAAGGAAAAAACACATGACTGCATAAAATGATGCATTTATTTATTACACTGTTAGCTAAAGAAACCAGCATGAGGTGCCTTGCAATGTTGCTCTTTCTATTTCATTTCCATGCAAGAACTCAACCCTGCCTCTTTCCCAAAGCTCTCAGGAGACTTTGCAAAACAAAACTGCATGTATTTCATGCTCTCATGGTCTGTCACCCCCCATCAGATGTACACATGGAGTGCTCATACACTGGCAGAGCGTTACAGTCTGAGCAGTGCAAGCCAGTATTGACAACCTCTGTTGACTTTTTATAGCCAGAGAGTCTTAAACACCATTTGGAGTATTAACCTCCATAAAATCATAGTGCACTAAAACCTTCAGAAACAGGCCTGTTTGTGACATCATAAGCACTGAGATTATATAAGCAGTTAGTGGGGTTTTTTTTGATACTGTCAGATGTCAATTTGATAAATGATCACTACTCATGTAAGTGACTGTATATAATTAAATCGCCAATCCACAGATTGTTTTTCTTATTGACAGAGTGGGGAGAGTTAGAACGGTATCGAGAATGAATAATTCATTGGCACAGCGTGTTATTTGAATAATCACAAAAAAAAAATGCTGTGAGTCTGCATTTTTAATAAAAGTATGCATGGGGAATAATGACAATCATAAAAAATAAAATAAAAATAAAAACTAGTGTTACTATATAGGTTACTGTTAGCTTAGCAACATGCTAACAACAACCTCTATTGGAATTAATTTTAAGTTTTTTTAAGGAGCTGCATAAAGTCCTGTTCACACAAATGATGATAATGTTAAAGGGGTTAGTGTGTAATGTTGCTGGTTGAGCATAAACAACATCTGCAAAGTTTGAACATTCAGTTGACTATAAGTAACTTTGCAACTACCTCTCATTAGAGTATTAATAGACTGTCTGCTTAATATCTAACTCTTTATTGTGATGCTCTTCCAACAGACATTCCACAGACTATAAGTAAGATGCTGGCTAATCTTGATCAACGACTTATTTTTAGCATGACATTTTAGCGTGTCTGCATCGGAGCTGCAAACACACACACACAAGCTCTTGAAGCTCCGCCCACTGTATGGTGAGCTCACTATACGCTCATTTGCATGTACAGTGCCAGACACAAAATGGTGCGTTTTTGCTAACCCT
This sequence comes from Cyprinella venusta, assembly GCA_038021265.1. NCBI lineage: Eukaryota > Metazoa > Chordata > Actinopteri > Cypriniformes > Leuciscidae > Cyprinella > Cyprinella venusta. The sequence goes on from CM075873.1 coordinate 8,414,692, forward strand.
CAAAAAATGACAAATTTAACATCCTATAAAAATATCTGTGGGGTATTTTGAGCTTCAAACTTCACATACACACTCTGGGGACATCAGAGATTTATTTTACATCTAGTGAAAAGGGCATTATACCACCCCTTTAAAGATTTCATGGTAAAAACCGTTCAAAATTATAAAAAGCAGAGTCCACACCACAACTAACGATAGACACAATATTGATAGAATATCTTTCAGAACGTTTTTTTTTTTTCCAAGAAGATGAATGAATAAAAAAAAGACAGCCAATCAGAATCCATCCTGCTTTAAAGAGCTTGAGCATTTAAATCATCAGACGACAGAACCGCAGAAGAATAAACAGAACAATATTGTGCGTTGTTCTGGACACTTATATAGTTATTGTGAACAGTGACAGTCTACTGGACATAAAGACAGATTTGACAGCCCCAGAATCAAAATGTCATATTTGGCTTATTATTGCATCAAACTGAATTATTCAAGGAAAAGCATTTGTGCAAAACCAGGTTGGTTCTTTTTGAAAAGATAGCTTAACATGTCTTTGTGAAGTCCATACAAAAAGATCCAAGCTTTACCACAGGCTTGTTTTCTTTCACAAATCAGAATTCTGAATAGAGCTTCATTATTATTCAATAAGACAGGCTAACAACAAGAAAAGTGAGAGAATACATAAAAACAAGGAATAAAGCATAACAGGAGAGAACCAACTCCTTAAGGATAAGTTGCGTTCAGCTTTGTCATATTTGCAGTGATTTGTTGACAGGGCCCCTGCTTCCCTTCTATGAGAAAGCCGACATGAGAAGGAAGATTTGGACTGTAAGGCGCTCTTCAAATGTCATCTTTTTCTCCCCAAAAAATCAAAATTTTCCACACGCCAACAGATGAGCAACAGAGAAACTCACAAATTCAGGAAGAGGGCTTTTTCTTAATTGTGGATGTTTTTTGTTGTTATTTTCTCCTGCTAATGCCTTTGAAAAATTACAATGTGTCTTGCTGAATGTCAGTGGAAACTGAGCGGATCTGAAATGTCAGAGCATGTTAAAGCTCATAGAAGAAAATGCAAGGAGAGTTGTCATTATAAGCAGCATTAGTGCAGAACAAGTGATGAAGCATGCATATGGTGAAGTATTGATACCATGGTTTTAACTATCCTACATCCACAGCTATTGAGAAATTGCCTGACACTTTCATATGCAATATGCAAATGTTTACATCCACAGTTGCGAATGAAACTTTTTGCTAATAAAGAACCGTCTCCATCCAGCGAGTTGAAAATAAACAAAATCATCACTTCCTGATTAACTAGCGATAAATGTCACAAAGAAAAATGGAAGTTGATTAAGTAGGAGAAACCACTGTATATAATTATGGTAACAATTTACATTAGGGTCCAGTTCTCACTATTAACAAGTTGCATATTAGCATCCATGTTAGGATATAGTCTACCTCCCTTAAAGGGTTAGTTCACCCAAAAATGAAAATTCTGTCAGTATTTACTCACCCTCATGTTGTTCCAAACCTCTGTTTATTTGTTCTGCTGAACACAAAGGAAGATATTTGGAAGAATGTTTTAATCAAACAGATCTCATTCCCCATTGACTACCATAGTAGGAAAAAGTACATACTATGGTAGTCAATGGGGAATGAGATCTGTTTGATTAAAACATTCTTCCAAATATCTTCCTTTGTGTTCAGCAGAACAAATAAACAAATAGAGTTTTGGAACAACATGACGGTGAGTAAATACTGACAGAATTTTCATTTTTGGGTGAACTAACCCTTTAATATTACCCAATTCCTAAACTTAACAACTTCCTTAAAAAAAAGCCACAATTAGAAGTTTGAGGCAAAAGTCATAGTTAGTTAATTCGGAACGCAGTCATGTAAGAGTTCTGGGAGCTAATTATACCGAACCACTTTGCCTTTATATCGCAAAGTCACATGTCTTATTTAATTCGCATTTTGGTGAATGTGTTTCCATTGTAGTTTATGAGCGTGCATCGGATAATTCCAACAGTTGAGCACACAAGTTTTGTATGCACATCAGGAATTAGCAATTTCCAGGAGTATGGAAATCTGAAAGTCATGTTCAGAAAGTAATTGTTTAGAACTAAACCAACGACTAGAACTATTCACCAGATTTGAAAGTTTGTAAAGTTATCAGCGGCAAATCTTTGAAAGATGATCAGTGCAATTTAAGGCTCTCAAATTACTCAAACTAAAATTGTAAAATAAACGATTTCAGAGATTATAAAACCTGTAGGCTAATTGGTCATGCATCAATCAGACTCTTTCCTGTCTAAATGAAGGATCTTGCCAAGAATACGCTGCAATAAGGACCAGGTTTTATGTTGCAATCTATTTAATCAGTAACAATAAGTCTACCTTTTTTGTCAATAATGTGTGTTTCTTCACATTCATTCTGTATTTAAATATCTCATTTGGTGCTTACAGAAATCCAGCAGATATAGATCTTGATCTCAGACCATTACATTAATTAATGCACCGTGTCTTTGTCTACAACCCCTAATGAGCATGTGATAAGCAAAGATTTTTAGGCTGTAATTGATCTTTTAGAAGATATTACTTCAGACTTCAATTAAATCTTAATTAGACTTGGTTCACCTTTAAAGTGTCTGCAAGGTCTTGAAGGCCTGTCTGCTTACAAGATCACTAACTTTATTTCAATGACTCGTTTCAATGACTCATTATATATTTACTGCTGAGACATGCTGCATCCATTGCATGTTACACTTCACTGGACTCACCGAATCCTCCCAGTAAATTAAACTTCAAGCTTTAATCATATTACCCACAAAATGTGAGGATCTTGCAGGTATTTAATTTCTCAGAGAAACAAATTACTTGTGAATAAAACAAATCACTTCAGTTCAGAGTATATGGATCGGAGCATATTGTGTGAATGTGTTTGTGGTTTTTATATGTTGACTCACAGATGTTGAGTGCAAACATTATTATGGCAGCCAAGTTGAAACTCAGATGCTGGATTATAGGATGCATACAAGGATAACATGCAGTTTGGTCTCTGCTATTGGGATTTCTTTTTCTCCTTAGCACACAAGTGGAAAATCCTCAGAGAGATGTTTGCTTAAGAAATATGAGTGTAAAATAATTACATCCAGGAATTGTGTTGTTTCACAAACATAAGAAAACCGTAAGTAGCAACCAAAAGTCGGAGACTAAAATTTGGAATTTAAAATTTAATATAAACCTGGAAATGATATAATGTTTTAGGATTTTGACTAAATGTTATTATATAAAAAAATATTTACAACTGTTCCTAGGTCAGTAATAACATTTCTGACATTGATGCGAACATGATTTCCAGGTTTCCACACACTTTCTTTGTCATTATATATTTTCTATTTTATTATTATTTTCAGTTAAACTTTTTACTCATATTGTTATGCTTATAATACCAATAATATTACACATTTCCAATAGTGGTCTCAGAGTTTTGGACCCTGGTGTAAATTCTTCCCAAAAAAAATGCAAATAATAAAACACAAAAATAACAAGATTGGTACAGTGTGCATATAGACAAAATGATGATTTAATAATTATAAGTAATTGCAATACGTTTCATTTGGATTTATTGCAAATCAGATTAATGCATGGTTTTTATTTTGCTTCTACAATAAGAAATCCTAGGTTCAAGAAGAGGCAATACATCTTCATTACAGACACATTAGCCTCTAAAGACTTAATGACACACCTGAAGAGAGGCGGTATAAATTGAAAATTTAAACTCCTACAAAATACGGATATTGCACGCCATTCAACCAAAACAGCAAAATCTAATTGTGAAGGCCTGCCTCTCTTCCATATATCAATAATCTGAGAGAAGCTGGAAAAGTCTGCTGCCTTAATCCTTGGAAATCATTCACTAAAAGCCTGAAATGGAAGAACACTCCAATTTAATTGCTTTATGAAACCAATGGCTATTCCCATGTGCTCAGTCACCTTTTTGCCTGCTGTAGCTTCACATAAAAGCCATGCTCCTGTATTTAGAAATCTGAAGTCTGAAATAGTCCATCTACGATGTTCAGCATATCATGAGAGGTTTATTTGAAAAGACCAAAGCCACATTTTCTGCAATGGTATGGAAATTGAGCATCAGTCTTATTACAACATGATTTCAAAGATGAACAGACATTATTCAGCAAATTAGGAATCTGTGCAAACAGAGACCGGTTTAAGGTTAGGCTATTTAAAACCTGAACAGACTCGTTCTGTGATTCAAATCAATTAAAGAAAATGCAGGGTTGATTCAAATGATGCAATGCTTCCTTAATGTGTTCAAATCTTTTGCATTGATATCACACACTTTGTTATTGGCTTCTATGTTCTATAAAGAACCTTTAACATCCATGGACCATTTCCATTGCACAAAACTTTCTTTACAGTGGAAAAGTGGTAAGACTTTATTTCAATGGTCCCGTTTGAACATTCTGTTGACTAAGTAACTTTTCAACTATGTCAACTGACTTTCAATAGAGTATTAGAAGACTGTTTGCTTAGTAGCTGCTACTAATACTTTATTTTGATGCTCCTCCAACTGACATTCCACTAAGTAAATCTACTAGCACGTCAACTCATTATTCTACCGTAAAAGTCAACTAAAACTCAACAAATACTCTAGACATTCTGTTGACTATAAGTATTGTTGCACATACATGTCAATTAACTATTATGAAAGGGTCATGTTTCATGTTCCATTAGTTTCATGTGGTTCTTCTCACTCGCTGTATTATGGGTTTGCTGAGTGGTGGGAAATGTGCTGCTATGTTTGTGAGACAATCAGCCGATTACCATTATTATATTATATATTAAGACCCTTGATCCTCACCTGACTATGGCTTTGTTAACTTTATCCATGATATGGTTTATAATGGACTGTGGTAGGCCTACAGAAACATTTTTCATGTTACACACTATTGGTTTACTCTGGTGCCTCAGACGATATGTTCCCTTTAGCCAGCGTAGCTTCTTCGAAAGGGAGTGGTGAGCAGTGGGCTGAACCCTTAGTGCAACTCGCAACCCAACCTCTAGATGTCGCTAAAAAATACACCCTGCACCTTTAACAAAACTAAGGCAAGTAAAACGGTCAGGGTTACATTTTAGACACACACCTCTGAAGGGATAGAAAAGTCCTCTAGACTTGGTACCACATTACTCGCAAAGCGCAACTTGGATTGGTGAACAAGGCCGAAGTCAATGATGTTCAACACACATACCTCAGTTAAAGTCTCTGAAAATTGGATTTAGGATTGCATGACAAGGGGTACATCAAAATAAAGTGTAACCAAAATGCTCTCTTTCTTTTAAGAACTGTTCACTAAAAGGTTCTCTGGTGAACACAAATGCTTCTTCTATGACATCGCTGGCAAAAAACTCTTTTGAAAGCATTATTTTTAAAAGTGTAAAGGGATTTTAAGTTTTGTTTCTCAGTCAATGTGCATAATGTTTGTGCAAGAATGTGTGACCTCTGGATCTTTGAATCTTGACATTTTTACAAGAGTGAAAATGCCTGAAAAGCAATTGCCATAAACTAAATAACAAAAAAGTACTATATTTACACATATTATTATGCTAATAGTCAATGTGTGCAGCAAGCTGTCGAATTGCGAACAATCCAGCTCAAAAAGATAAGAGTTTCTTTCGACAGGCTTCTTTCCACTAATGTAAACAAAGATGGATCATGATGCATATCACAGAATGACAAAAACACACATGAGAGTTAACTCAGCTAGCTAGTGAGCAAAAGCATTGCTTGGTGTCAGGGAAACAGGGAAGGATTATTCGACTAATCATGTCAGGGAGAACACATGAAAGTGTTCAGGACTTGAAACAATCCATATGCCTGCCAAAAATAACGATTGGAACAACTTGTCAAGACTGCTACAAAAGCAATGATTTTGTCAGTTGGCGTAGTACAATGTCTTGCAGGGGGTGGGAGGGGGAGACTGGCTGGTGTCATTTCACACTTACTACTCTGTCTGTTTGTCAAAGAAGAGAAGGTCTAGAAATGCAGTGTCAATGACAGCAAAGACTGAAAAGAAGCAGCTGCTTTCTATGGCATGTCTGAGTGGTTTTATTGACAGACGTCACATCCAGTACGACTGCATCTTTGTATTTGTGCATGCATAAATCTACACTTTTGTATGTGTATACAATGTGTAAATGAGGCAAGTTTGTATGCATGAGTTCCTCACATCACAAAATGGCCTCTTCTTTGATAAGCCTCAATGGCAGAAAAGCTGCCACCCTCAGAAATGGCAGAATGAATAAAAGATAAATGTCTGTCTACATTGCCCAGAGGAGATGAAGGTCAGTGCTGTCAAAACCTCAGTGTGTTTGTGTGCACAAGGAATAAACTGTTATCCCTACTTCAGTAATAGTTGGAAAACTGATGTCAAATTTTCAGCAAAAAATCAATGTAAAAACTGAAGATCATTGAAGTTATCCTTTCATGTACCAATGCAGGTCTGTGTATTTTTTCGTTCATTCATTATTCTATTTCAGAATAAAAGATAAAAAATTTAAATAAGGCTGTTTTGTAAATCTAGTTACAAGGGTGCAGCTTGGTTTTTGTTTAAAAGAACTACTCTAAAACTGTTAAGAGTTAAAACTGCTCTCTGTTTATGTAATCCGTATGAAATGTGCATTTCTCTCTGGCGCATTCTGTTCACTACTGCGAAGATCACGATCAGCATTGTCAACTTCATCTTTGCAGGCGACACTGACACATAAAACACTTGTTTATAAACAATTAAAATGTCTCCTAATAATCATTACTTCGCCAATGAGCACTTTGGCCACTTGATTTAAAAAAACAACACATTTCAGGGCTAGAACGACTAATTTGACAAACAAACAAATTGAATGGTCTGATAGTTAACTGGACTGGAGATGTTTTATTAATTTCTATTGGTACATCCGTGCCGCGAAGAAGTTTTAAAAAGTCGTTTGGGAGAATATCGAAAATACCAAAAAAGTGGTGACGTGCGTTAATGTGAACGCCCCCTCATCAGCGCTCACTCACAATAAACGTAGGAATAAGTATTAAAAATCAGAAATGCCATCCAATTTTCTAATACTATTATTTGATGACAACAATATATTTGGAAAACAAAATAGAGTCATTTATGGGGTTTTTTTCTTTATTTAAACATAAAATAATGAATGAACGAAAACGTGTACAGTCCACTGCAGCTCCAGAGGCACATATGTAATGACTTAGCTTTATGGAAACCACAGTTTATGGTTTTATTAAAGATTTTTTGTTCGTTAAAAATCATCAAAAGTCATTAAAAATTGTGGTATCATAATTTATATTTCAATCAGCATAATAGTTATAATGATAATTACCATTGTAAAACGTCAAAGTGCATACAGCTAACATAAACACGGTCTACACAAACAATGGACTTATGGAACAGAAATTATATTGCAGAGTGATTCATTTTTGTCCTGACAAATAAATGCATGACAATAAACAGACAAACCAATTCAATGAAGGGGATTGATTCTGAAAGCAGAGCTCTCTTTATGTATTTTGGACACATTCAAATTTAAATGTTTCCCACTGGGAGTATTTAAAATGTTGGCATTTGATGATCTAAGAGCTCTCCCTGGGGTGAAGAAAAACTAGACCATCAACAATATATGCAAATGCTAAACCACTGAGAACTTCAAAGGCAAATAAATGGACGGTTCTAAAAGACAGAGCATTTTTAATTACATGTGGTATTTCAAATGAAGCCCTCTTTGCTGATCTTATGAAAAGAGACATATTTAAAAAGGTGGTCAGGGAATAAAGCCTCATTCTTGCTAGGGGCCTTTTCTAATGGGAAACGTTAATGCAATTAACTATACAATCCTAATTTACATCATACAATCTATGCCCATAGTTCATTGTTTTAATCACTGTGCCCAAAAGCTCAGTTAACTTGAGGTCCTTCATTTTGCTGAGCTCCATTTAAAAAAAAAAAAGAAAAAAAAAAGAAAAAAAGCCATTTCAGCATTAAAGTTTGAGAACATTTCTTTCAAACTACTCAGGGGGATGTAACATCAGATTATTCGCTGCAGTAAGATCATCAGACTCGGTAGAGAAATGCAGTCGTGCATAGTAATTTTAAAGGTGCTGTAAGCTTTTTTGCAATATCATGTCCATACATAAAATGTCCATACTTCCTGACAGAAATCAGTGAAATAGATGTCCTGAGAAATCACACCTGTCTCTGAGACAGCCTTATAGTGTTTGTAAACAGAAAAAAAACCCACCAAGGCAATCAGAAAAGCATGTAAAGTGTGTATGGATGGGTGGGTTTAATTCAGTTGCCAAGTCGGGTAGTTAACAAAATAGGAAAATTACAGCACCTTTATAAAGAAAGGTACCACTATAAAGACAACTACATTACCATGTAGTGCTGAATTCTGGTGTTGAGAAACAAAATTGCAAATCTCCAAAATAGGGATTCAATAAATTTGTTATTGACATTGTTACTCTGAAGAAAATCAAATGCTCCCCAAAGAAGCTCATGTGGCACTGAACCACATGCATTAGCCAAATCCAGGAATGTCACATGGAGCTCCTTTCTCTCCTTTTTAGCAGACTGAATTTGTTGCCAGATAACATTGATGTGTTCTAAGCATTCTGAGAACCCTGGAATGCCCGCTTTTTGAACTGAAGTGTCAATGAAGCCATTCTTTAATAGGTAGGTGGACAATCTCTGGGCAATAATGCTGAAAATCCTACCTTCAACATTTAATAGTAAAATAGGACGAAACTGACTGATGCTTGTAGTTTTTTTTCTTTAGGTATAAAGACTCCACCTGCTCTGCGCCATGCTCTAGGAACAACCTGTTTTTCCCATGGCACTCATCAATTTCCACACAACTCCTGAAGCACTCTTGTTTAAAATGTCATTCTTCTCACTGGTGAATAACTTCTTTATGAATTTTATTGGGTCTTTATAGATATTAGCTCTCGCACGTTCCTTTTTGTAGCGTTTCCGTAGCCGCTCAGCTCTGCGTAATGTTGCCAGCTTATCTTTTATGGACCTTTGTAAGAGATTGAGTCCCTCCTTCTGACTTCGTTATGTGTATAATTGTGTACAATAACAGTTTGGTGATGCTAGTAGGCCAAAAATGACTCAATTCATCTTTAAATCCAGTGGGATAAGCGGATATGCGCTGTTTTGAAGTAGAGGGATTTACTTGTATTGAAATTCATGAAAGTACTACACAAAAACAGTGTAAAGTCAAATGAGAAGTGCTTCATATCAAGGTAAAAGCCACCCATTTCTCATCTACTACTTCAAAATAAAACAGTTCAGATGCTCTGTTCAGTGATTGTATCTTTTTAAGAGTAAATTTGCATTAATATAAGCTGATTTGAAATGCACTTGAAGCCGTTTAGTCTCATGCTTCATGAAAGAACTGTGAACATGTATCTCACCTCTCTAGCATCTCAATAAACATGCAGGAGATGAAGCAGCCCTAATAATCATGCCACTCAGCCCATGTTCAACTAGAGCCCTGCCTCACCCTGGGGTCTGTTCCTGCATAAGAATGCCACTCAGAGAGGACACTTGTCTTGTCTTTTATTGACCCGTGCTGTAGGTTGGCTGTCCTGATTTGAATCCTGTCATCATGTTGCTTTGAAAGGACTCGGTGGGAAGTACAAGCTTGCAAGCGGTGATTTAAATTCTGTGGGCAGGGATATAGTGACAGGGAGTGACGGGTACTACTGGTTAGCCAGGGACATATAACACCCCATCAAACCCACAGGGGATGTAATCCACTAAAATATATATGATGATGCTCATTTTATTAAGGTTTCTCTGAAGTTTTTCTTTTCTTTTCAATTAACATAAAAATGTTTATATACAGTAAGATAATAAAATGCTAAATTCTAAAAAAAAAAAATCAAAATCAAATAACTAAAAACGAAATGCTAATTTTAGCCTGGTAGCATTGAAAGCATACAATCCCCCTGTCCAAATATACAATACAATGTTTGTGTTATTTTGTCTCTTATTGGGATTAGTATGCTAGCTGGAGCCATTTATATCCAGTCTTTGTGCTAAGCTAGGCTAGCGGTGGGTGCGTCAGACAGAGTTACGGCATGCGCAGAGATGGAAAAGGTACTGTATGTGTGGACTTATCTAACTCTGGGGATACGGTGAATAAGCTAAAGACCCCAAAAGTCGGTGTGTTACTTTAAATACATTTAAGATTAGCTTTAGGTGAAACTTAGATGATGGCAAATGAATCTTAATGTAAAAACAAGGGAAATTGGCCAATAATAATAATAATAATAATAATAAAAATACAAATTAAACAAAATTAAAAAAACTCTAATATTGACAGGTATGGTAATGATACAGTTGTGTGCATCCCTAATGCTAATCAATGATCAAGACATAAGAATCTCTCAGAGGTATATAGACCCAAGTTCAAGCCCTATGTCATTAGACTAACTTTCAGAAAACAAGAAGTGTGGGTGCATGATTTTCCTGCATTTATTTAGTGATTTACTGACTTGATTAACTTGACCTTTATTCTATGGTGCTATTTAAATCCAACCTCCCACATCTTTGGATTCTAGTAGGTGAGGAAACTCATGTGCAGACAGAAAAAAAAAGAAAGAAAGAAAGAAAGAAAGAAAGAAAGAAAGAAAGAAAGAAAGAAAGAAAGAAAGAAAGAAAGAAAGAAAGAAAGAAAGAAAGAAAGAAAGAAAGAAAGAAAGAAAGAAAGAAAGAAAGAAAGAAAGAAAGAAAGAAAGAAAGAAAGAAATACCTACTGGGACACAAAATAAAACAGAAATAAATAGATCCAGATTGAAAACTTAAATGCATCCTTGCACAATTTTAACTGTATTGACACATGTGATTGACAAAAAACAACAATTGTGTCTGCGAACTTGACATCAAATCTAAATCCTCCCGATCTTTTACTGTTACATGAGCCATCACAAACACATTAACACATTCAGTTGCCAAAAAGAATGCAATAAAAGAACAGAAGCTTGATCTTTTTTTCTGCTTGGAGAAGGCCACTCACTGTAATTAATATAATATGCTCCAAACAGGAAGGATGCCAGTAATATCCCTTGATATCAAATTCCTCCCCATCTGCAACCCCACATCAGCCTACTTCGCAGTTTAATTCTAAGCTACATGACAGTAGTTCCTAAATACACACACACACACACACACACACACACACAAAATAAGGCCTCTAACACAAGGTCACTAGTCTTTCATTGCATATGAACATTGTTATTGTTGCCAGGTTTGAATAAATCTCCACTGCCAATAACAATCAGTGTTGGATACCTGAAGAAAGCTATTCTCAAGAATTATTAGCATTCTTTCCAACATGATCACTGCACATAAACAACATGACAAAACCAGAATGCTCTCATTATTAGCAGACACGGTCTCCTCTTCCATAATGAATGCGGTTCTCTAGGCATTAAGAGGTTACATTTACCCGCTCCTGTGTAGCGTCTGGACCAATCAGACACACACAAATTAACCATTAAATTTAATGAAGAATCCAACAAAATCCCTCTTCCAACAAAGTTCTATGACACTTCCCCCACAAATGAAGCCCACCCACTGGCAGAACCTGGTGTCCTCCTGACATTACTGATAACAAGCTTTACGACCCAACAGAATTTCCAGAGAGTTGTAACACTCTTAATTCTTACTGAGAAGAAATTAACCCTTTTAATCCTATACATTGTATATATATATATATATATATATATATATATATATATATATATATATATATATATATATATATATATATATATATATATATATAACAATGTGATAAATGTATTACAATGTATCTAATTTAGATGATAGATAACAATGTATCTATCATAATTTGGCCTATGTATTCATTCTCTTCTCAAAACTATTTTGGTTTGATGGTTTGAGACATGATTTCCATACTACCCAAAATCATGTGTAGCATGTTTAGTCTCTATAAACTCCAATCTTTGTACCCCATTTGTTAATTTACATAACATTTACATTACATTAACACCAAATGAGATTAAACATTAAAATGCCTTGCTAGAAGACAATGAGTTGTAAAAACTCCCTCCAACTCCAGCATCGGCTCATAAACCTCAGATGTGACATCTTCACGCTTTAAAATCAGTGATCATCAAGACCAGCTCTCTTGTGTCCTCTTTGCTTGTCCTCTCCTCTTGGCCTCTTGCTCTCTTGGTCCTTCTTGAGAAGTAACGTGAAGATGAGGCTGAACTAAAAGTCCCTCAAGGACTCCCAAGCTTGTGCCAGGCTGCGGCCTTGCCTTTCCATTAACAAAAGATCCTCTAACTACCACTGGATCTGCTGAACATCAAACAATGCTATAACGTCTTGCTTTCCTGTATTCTACTTCAGCTCTCTTTCCTGTAATCTCACTGCTCTTGCCGCACCTCTAATTTGAGTTCTGGACGTTTTCCCCACTTGTCACTTTTTTTTTCTATAGTACTCTTTACTCTACTCTTTAGTCTCTTTATCTAAAGTTTCTCACTTTCTCAGACTTTTATACAGGTTGGTAGAGCTCATTAGATGAGAACATGGCTTCTCTCCGGACCAGAGGTGACAATGACAGTAAACAGTCTCTTGTTATTCCTGTCCAGAATCCAGAGGTGAGGAATATGTCTTTCACATATGCTTGAGTTGAATGCCATTTTCTTTAGCTTTTATTTCCTAATTTCCACACTGGTTCTCCTTTACAGCCTTTAGTTTTCAGGACACAAGTCACAAAATACTGCATATATGTCAGAAGGGCCACACAAAAACACAAGAGAAATATGCTAAAATATGCTCGTCCTGGGAGTGAGACGGTACTCCTGCAGTGAACTGGTGCATGAGAGGGGGGGTTATGGGACTAGAGGAGAGAGGCTATCAAAAAGCCAGCAGATTCTGCAGACCTGGTGAACATTGATTTATGACCCCTTTATGACAGGAGAAGAATAGCTGACGAGGGCAGACAGGACTTTGCAAAGGCCACTGTAAACATGACACAGCTCCAATTCAGTGCAATAGATTTCAAGAAGGGTCCTATTACAAGTGTTATGAGTCCTGTTACAATTGCTTGGAGGGCTCTGGAGTTTCTATCGATGGTGTGACGTTACCTCCTCCACATCCAATCAAGTGCGAGGAAGCAATTTGTTTTCTTGCCGCTCTGCTTTGTTGCTTTTTATGTTCATTCTTACACTCATTCTGTAACCGTCGTAACCCTGTTGCTTTAAGTAGCCATCTCATTTTTTAATATTGTTGAGACCCTTTAAATTTTCTTTCTGCCTTTTGATGGCGTTGTTTGACCAAGAGTTAAAAAGTGGGCAGGTTAAATGTCACGTGACTTACATAAAACAACACCTAAGTAACTATATGTATACCCCAGGTAAGAAAGCGAATGCCACCCACGGTATGTTTTGGATTTGTTAGAGTATTTAAGTTAGGACATTTGACACTGGAGATTTTATGTATTTTCTTTTATTAGTTAGATTAAAGGTTTAATTACAAGTTAGAATGAGTTTTATTCTTTTCATTTCTTAGGTTTCACTAATTGCGTCCATTTTTCTCTTGAATTATTTATTTATCTGATATTTTTTTTTATCTGCAAATATTTTGCTTATTTCTCCTTGCTTATATTCACCATTATTATTATAACTATTATTCATCCTGTTGCATTTTCAGTTGCATTAAAGTAGATTGATTGAACATTTGCATTCAACAAAACTGAATAATTGGATTCACTCATCACATACATTGTGAATTCACATATAGTATGATCACAATGTAGCAATTAGGCTGTGGAATTATTATTGTGTTGAATTATGTAACTCCAATGGTTTCATGTGAAAGGTAATTGCTATTTTGGGAAATCTATCAAGCAAACACCATTCAAAAATGTGTCATTGCAATTACATGCATTGAGAACTACCAAAGTATAATCTGTATTAAAACATGTGACATTGTATAAAGTTAAATTAGCTACAATCGTTTTAATTGATTGTTTTCCCCCCATTCACTAACCGAATGTGGAGTTGTATGACCAGGTCGATGAAATATTAGGCAATCAGGCAATGTATAGACTGTGGTTGAGGGAAGAAGAAAAAAAGAAAGATAAAAATGAAAACAAATCAATGGCAATTTCAGTGTTGTTACTAAGGCTTTAATGGACTATAATGGTAAAGGTTTCGGCATGATTGTCTGTGTCATATGCTGAATGTGAATTGCCCTTGTGTTTGTTGTACCAATCTCTGTCTTTCTTCTAAGATTGTCCCTTATTTTTTGTCCCTTATTTCCACTCAACAGATTTCTTCATTTTCTTTGGACATTCAAGGCCACAAACTGTTACAGTTTATGTGCACAAACTAGGAAATGAGCCAAGAGAGAAAACTTACAAGCAATACACCAAAATGAATACTCGCAAACCACCAAATGTGAGTAATTAAGACTGGTAAAGAAATTGTATCACCAGTTGGCTCTCACTTTATAATTAACATATAACATCAATCCAAAGAAATTAGGAACCTCTACTTCTAAAGCAATCAAATTGCCTCATTGACATCTAGAAAATATTTCATCAGAGGATATTTAGGATGTCTATTTCCATGTGCCAGCACACAATGTATACATTAATCCTCAAACCATCAACAGGAAACTATGAGCAGGAAAATCACAATGCATCTTCACATTTTTTAACAGGTGGCTTAATAAGACCCAAATCTAGTGACACGATGACCTGAATTATTAGTCACAAATAAACAAGAAAGAAACTACTAAATAAATACCTGCCTGTAATTTTTACATTTTTCTATAAATAAGGCTATTATTTAGAAGGCAAAAAAGATACTACAGATTTTTAAGTTTAATGAATTTTTCAGGAATTATTCGTCAATTTGGGGTCATATAGATATACGTCATATAATACATCAATATAACTGAATACATGGTTTGTTAACAGTCTGTCTTGCTCATTCTGTAAAATGAAAGTAATGGAATTTGATATCTGACACAATATCTGTAAATAGCCTTGCACATCAAAATGTATTTTGTCACAGATGATTTGTCATATATCACACTGTCTAATATCTCAATGTTATATCAAAGGGCTCAGCTCTCATGTGGCTATTAAACCCAGACATTTAATATTCAGCAAGCCATAATGTGCTGAATGCTGTCTGATGGATAAAGGAGAATGGTGACAGTGAATGACTGCTATTACAAAGTGACAGTGGAGGCCATGATGAAAGAAGAAAGGCAAACACCCTATAAAAGATTCTTTTAAAGCACAGTCCTCCCCAGTGGCCTTATTTGATTTATTCATTTTGTATTTAGCTGCGGCAAACATACTGTGACACAGAACAAAATCATTTTATGTAAAGATATGCATACACGGAATAGTTGATATTTTAGGAATGCATATTAATTAATACAACGCTAATGGGCCAACTAATACAACAGAGCTTCTCTAATGATTTTATCAGGATCGAGATTTTACATTGGAGACCAAGTGGTGACCAGAACCATAATTGTTTATCGTATATACGTATATATATGGACTGTTATATATATATATATATATATATATATATATATATATATATATATATATATCTGTTAGGCCTGTGTAAAATATTATTTCATAATAAATTACATTTGTTTTATGAATTTCCAAACAAAACCAAATCTTCATGAAGAATCAGTTGCTGGACCCAATGTGAAGGCAGACAGCAGTTTGGAAGGTGCTAATTCAGTTTTGACCACTAGATTGCCAAAATGTTAAAAAGATTAGAGTTAGGAACCCAATTATGATACAGTTGTGAGGAGAACTTTGGTGTTTTTAAAGCTTTGTTTTTGTTTTTTTGCCACCAAACTAATAGTTTGATAAACGCAGAGTTTGAGGTCTGAATGTAATCTGATTAGGTAAAAATATACCGGGAATAATTCTTTCTATTAATTTGTCTTCGAAAACGCTATTTCGTACTGCAGAGTACTCCGATTCACTCACTAAGTGACTCTTATGAAATGGTTCTTTTTAGTAAATCAAAAACATACAGCAACAACTGTAGTCCTGTTCACAAACAAATTACTCTTTTGAGCCAGTTGTTTTGATGAATCATTCCAAAAGAGACAAAGCTCATTTGAATTAGTCTGACTGAATTTATATTTAAAAAGTGACACACTAAAATCACTATGGAAACAAACAAAAAAAAATTATGGAATATTTCCATAATTCTAAATGATTTATCCATGCACATCACAGAAAATGGACAAACAGTACAGTACATTCAGCTGATCTCAGAGTAAAGCCTTTCTCCTTGAGGATTTGCTTGAGTGGTCAGTGGATGCCTCAGGGCATTTAACAACTGGTTCGTATCAGGGGAAGTGATGGAAAAGATCACATCACCACGTCTTTCTCAGACTGCATACAGCAAATGAAAAAGAGAACATTTGGTCTCAAGAGCATCAGCGAACTGCAAGACTTTATTGTGAAATTAAAAATAACTTGTTATTCTTAAGAACACCATTGCAAAATATATCATAGTTAACACATTTGATTAATAATCCTCCACAAATATCTAGACGTGCTAACGTATCACCCGATAATAACAGAGAGATGAAACAAGCAAGTCTAGCCATTTTCACTGCTTTGCCAAGACTGATGACAGCAGCTATCAGCGACTGGACGAAAAGATCCATGAGTCAATTTGCTGCTCCAGGTCCCCATGTGACATCAATTCTATACAAAATCCAACCAAAATTCTACAGAATTCTAATACAATTCTACACAAAATAAAATTCTATGACTAAATGCCCAGAATTTATCTCAATTCAATGGCAATAGAGAGGGCGAGATACGCCTTCCATCTATACACAATGTTATGGAGACTGTGAGGCTGTCAGTCACCATGGATATACTGACATTCAGAATCACAGATTATTCTTTTTTGAAAGTATGACCAACATAAGAATTTTCACCGGAAAATGTCATCTGAACAAGTAAGCAACATCCACTTTTGTTCTGGTTCTGATATTGCAGTAAATTACGCTGATTAGAGCTGACAATCTCTTATCATATCACGCAAAACTGTACAAATTTACTTTGTTCTCAAATTGTTAATGTTAACAACGTCAGCATTGAGTGACTTCATGTAAATGTCCTTCCGATATGTATCCTTGTTTTCGCATGGGTCCGGTTGCATACTCTTTTTTTTCTATATGTTGGCCAACCCGATGTCCGAACAAAGTCTTTTGCATTTTACAACGGGTGAATCTGTTATCACTGATGATTGTAAATTGTAAATTGGTTTATTTAAGAGGGTGAATCTCCCGCGAAACTCCACCAGTATCAGAATGAAAACATTATTACAATTATACTTACCGTTTTGAATCGAGCTACGGCAAGCAAATAGTTTTGAACACTGGCTGGTTGTGTATTTTCTCAAATATGTATTTTGGATCATTTTTAACCCCCCAAAAGCTACAGACTTCAGCTTTAAGGAAATAAATAAATTATTTCAATTGTACAATGCTGTGCTTTCTCTCACTATTGACTCCTGCTATCTGTTTGAATAAGTAGGATGAGTAACAAGTTGTCATCATTTCCTTATAAATTCAGTTACAATAGGTCTCTCATAGTCCTTTATATGGAATGTTTGGGCCATTCCTACCATTCAGTTTCCCTAAAATAGTAATGGATACATATATTAAACTGCAACACATAAGGTGCATTTTGAATAATTTCACTATAGGCACTACTCACATGCTGCTCATATCTAAGATGACATCTGGCAATTTCTTAAGAAATAATAATATTTATTAAAAATGTTTCTTCAGTGTTGATTTTTGATTGTTTTCTTTCTCCAACACAGATGCTGAAAACATTTTCTTTTCTTGAGAATATTCTTTTAATTTGCAACCAATGTTTTCTTTCTGGGGGGGGGGGGTGTCTTTCTATGAGTCTTTCTACAAAAATCCATGATATTTCTCAAACTTTGATACAATCCATTCTGTTTAAAAATTATAGAAATATTTAAGATATCAACATTTTAAAAGATTAAAAAACAACTAAATTAGGCTAACTTATCCTTTTCTTTCCATTTTAATGAATGAAGTTTAAGTGCTTGCATGCTTAGAATTAATTTGGCATATGCCTTTACAGAAATAAGCAGCTTTTTTACTACTATTTTAAGTTACAGATTTAAGCACTGAATAACAAGAACCTCTTTATAGACCCCCTTTCTCCAAAACATTATAGCGCTCATCATTCAATAGTGATCCATTATCCACTTCTGTATGAAAGACTGAGGGAGGATTTCTACTCTCCATTTCACAGGTGATTCTAGACTCTACTTAGCATGGCTTTAGAGTCCTTATCTTTTATCTCAAACCTCAGCCTTGTAAAAATAAAATCCTATGGACACCAGAGCCTCATAAAAACCACATGATTTTATGATCTCTCCTCATGTTTACTGAAAACTGCAGCTGTAGTGAACTCTCTGAGATGATTTCCTCTAAATCCTCCCTTTATTAGTTGTTAAACAAACTTTAAAGATCATGATATTAAGTAATATTCTCCCTTCTAGTCAGTGAAAGGTCCTTGATGACAGCACAAATGACTATCTGAGATTCCCTCTCAATTGCAATGAAATAAAGGTATGCAACCAAATGCATATGACTAAACGCCCATTCACACCAAAGGACAATAAATATAAGGATATCGATAACAATAAAGATGTCTTAAAAATCGCTATAATGTCAACAAATCAACAATTTTGTTCCAGCAGATGAACAATAAAAACACAGCCAATCCAAATCCATTCTACTTTAACTGTCTTAAATGGATAGTTGACCTAAAAATGAAAATTCTGTTATCATTTACTCAACCTCAAGTTGTTCCTAAACTGTGAATTTCTAACTTCACAAAATAAGTTATTTTAAAGAATGTCTGTACCCAAACGAGCCATAGTATGAAAAAAAAAAAAAAAAAAAATATATATATATATATATATATATATATATATATATATATATATATATATATATATATATATATATATATATATATATATATACATACATTGGAAACCAATGGGTTCCTTTAACTTTTTGGTTAAACATTCTTCAAAATATCTTCTTTTGTGTTTTGTGTGAAATGACATAGCAGTGTGCTAATATAGTTATGTCACATAGCAGTGTGACATAGCTAATATAGTTATTGTTATAGCTCTCGATCCTAGTGTGAAAGGAGGGTCTTAGAAGATGCACTTTTACAAGGTTTATTCAAAATTGTCAGTAAAGCAAATGTTGTTCCCATGACGTCTTCAAAAGGAAAAAGGTCAGAGGATCAAAATATGCTTGACTGACAGTCTGGCTCTGAGCTGCCATTAGAAACAGAGACTTGGTAAAACCACTGTTGTGTTGCAGTACAGGAAGTGTTAGTGGTTTACAGCACAAACAGTTCATTAAGCTCTCAAGCCCCCAGGCTGATTGCAAAGTGGAAATTAAAAGCAAAATCTAGTAGACAAAAGGGTCTCTCTCTTTATCTTCAAACATTATCTGAGCATCTCCCAGGTAGCACACAGGAGGGAAGTCTAGGGTGGGTTTCTCTCAGAGGACAGCACAGCTGTCTCCACAGGGAGAGAGAGCTTTAATTAGATGTCAACACGGCAGAGAAGATGCAGACTTTACAATAATACTCTACGGTACAGGGCTTGGCTGAGCTTCTACAAAACTGACGTGACTGGTCATGGGTGGGAAGTCCTGTGGGTGGTTATATTTCCATGTATGAATATAAATATGAGTCAACAAAAAAAAAATGTATATTTTCCTAAAACATGTTGACTATGTTCTTATCAAAATGTCAGCATAAATGTGAACTATAATACTGCGTCAAACAAACAGGTCTAATGTTATGCTACTTCTTGAGTACGAGCACTGCTGGTTGTGAGCAATGAGTAAGTACAAATTAGCTTTATCACAAATTTAAGTACAAATATATTACTTATTTATCAAAAACTATGGCATCACTTTACAGTAAAGTCTAATTTGTTAATAGTAGTTTTACTAACTAACTAACATGAACTAGCAATGAGTTGCCGCAGTGTGCTAATGGCGGAGAAACAACCTAAACTGACAATTTCTCGAGTGGAACCAGCTCATAATACAAAGACGGGTAAAAGGAAAAAGAACAATGATGATAAACAAACGAAAAAGAAAGAATTAGACAGAGCCAGCCCGTTCTCATCCTTTAGCGTCACATAGAACGCTATATGACAAAACGGCGCAATACTACGCACAGGGCACTCGTTATTATTAATATAACACGCAAACCCAAGGCGTCATAAATCCTTTAGCGTAATATGAGACTATCCTACTCAACCCCACACCTAAACCTACCCATCACAGCGCGTGTTATATTAACGCTAACAGGTGCGTAGAATAGCGCCGTTTTGTCATATAGCGTTCTATATGACGCTAAATAATGAGAATGCATTGACAGAGCCCATTGACTCGGTGTCAAAACTGACACCTGAGAGACGCACCAGTCTCGTATCTCTCATGGAGGAGCGGAAGCATAAAGGAGGAGCGATGACAGTGAAGGTGGAGAGAGGAACAGGAGTGATTTTAAGTTGTGATTTGATGTTCTGTTTCTGTGCCAGAACTTTCATTTTGTATTTGTTTAGTTATTATGAAACTTGTTGAAAGTTTGCCAATTCCCGCCTCCTTCCCATAACAACTAAACCCTGTCACGAAGGTACTAGAAAACCTTATCTAGCATTAGGTCTATATATCACTAGATTAATTACTTACATACTGTTATGTTAGTTACCGTGGGGGAGGAGCTTTCAGGCTAAGTCAATGTTTTCTCAAAACTCCCAACTGCATCTTTAAGCAGGATAATATACAATCAGCTGATCATTATGGCAAAATGATTTGCTTCAGGGTGATATAAGACCTCACAGCATCGCCTCTGACTTTATTTTGAGATAATGACCGGCTGACTGTAGATCTTAAATTATTATCTCTGAGAGTTTACAGCTTGTTACTCTTCAAACCCTGGCTCATACTAAACCAAACGTGTAAAAAAAGTAAAAATATGCAGATCTTATTCTCTCCTTGAGAACTCTAACACTTTCCTACCAAGGCCAAAAGTGGAACAGTCTACAGCTAAAATTCTCAGGCTATTGGACCTTATACCGTTTTCCTCTTTTCAAAGTTTGGTTTGATCTGTTCTTCGAAGCTTCCATCCTGCTTTTGGTTAATTTGCTCAGCCATATTCAAGAAACTCAGATTGCTGAACACTGTCAATATCGATATTTGCACACACCGGCTGGCCATACAATCGAATGCCCTTAGAGACACTGGTAAACACGAACGAGACAGTGAGTGGAACGACTGATGTGAGGGATGGCTGTGTTGCATCAGCGTTGGCTGTTTAGTATGCTGTGGTTACACTCTTAATTGTCTACTGCTGTGTCAGTTGACTGCAATAGGAATCTCTGACTTCTATAATGGGAAAGAGTCTGTCTCTTACATCGGCAAGCAGCTGTATACCACTTAATTTCCCATCTGGTTTAACTCTACAAACAGCAGCCATGAACCTGCTTGAATATAGATAAGAAAAAAAAAGTTAAAGATAGAGAGAAGTGCAGTGATAAGGAAGGCAGCTTGCCATTGCATTACATTGCTGCTCATTTGCATAGAGTTTTTTTTTTTTTTTTTAACTTTGTGACATGACAGATAGCTGTAACCATATACATAGAGATAGACGCCCTATCGACTGCTACTACCTATCGGCACGGATGAGCCGTGGCCGCTGTCTTAAACCGGTCAATCGCTCTGCTCAGTGTAATCTGTCAACACATTTAATTAATCATATCTCACTGAATACCGAAATGATTTTCACACAGGGTTTTTTTTGGGGGGGGGTTTGCTGATAAGGTCATGTAGATATGTTACAGGACACATGGGATATTTTATTCACAAAATACAACCAATAGGTACGGTAATGTTAAATCTTACTTGTGAAAAGTAATTCCCGAGCGATGCAACACAATAGTAGTATGACCAGTTTAAGATGGCGGCCGCATTTCTTGCATCCAGTACAATATATGATGTCTATGGCTGTAACACATGAAACAAGACAAAAAATAGACTAAACTCATGACATAACCCCCATGTAAATTAAGCCAATCTTTCACTGAAGAATGAAGAACTGTAGGAGGATCGCAAACAGAAGTAAAAAAAAAATGTCCTTTTCATTGCATAAACACATTTATAATTATATAAATTAATCATTAATAAACTGAGTTGAAGAAATAACTGATATTGGCTAACATTTATCATTCCGAAAGCCTAGTATACCCTTTCTATAAATGTGTCTACATTGTTTTATTTTTTTATTGGGTTAATAAGGTGCAGCATAAAAAATTTCAAATAACATTTCAAAATACATTTTATCACATTTGAGTCCTTATGAAGATACCATTACTTATTCAGAGAATAGTCAGTATTGCTAGTCAGTGTTGCCTTTGTTCCTTCATCTTTCTGATTGGAGTTTGATTTTTGACTTCCAGCTGAGTGTGGCTTGAGCATGGGAAAGGTTGCATGCAGATTCACTGATTACAGAGTCTAAATGTGAACTGACTGACACCATAGCAGTTGCAGTGATCTCTGAGTCTCTTTTTGTGGACATCTGGATGTTTTAGTCAACCTGTTGCTTTGAACTCAGTCTGTCAACCTTCTGTGTATAAGGTTCACATTACTTATCAGCTTTCATTAGCAAATGCCTGGCAGTGGCACTTGTGATAACATCTGTGGCATATTTCAAAAAGCTACTTCGTCATGATTAAAAATGACCATTTACCCAGGGGGCAAAGGGAATTTAGCAGTCATGGGCTGCTGTAAAAGATTGTCATATAAAAATGAAATCTATGATGTCTAAGGATCACAACCAGGGTGGACAACCCGGTCAACAAGCTGCTGGAAACTTGTAATAAGGGTCAAAACAATACTACCTCAAATTCTGCTTTAACTCCCCGGAATCACCCAAACATGCAAAAAGGTTTAATTACATTCACGAATTCTGAGCCATATCTCCCTGATACTATATACTAGAAACAAACTGAGCACACCTTTCAAAAGAGTGGAAGATAAGTTTTCATCTGATGCCTTGATTGTATATGTAATTAGAATGTAAGAGTTAACAATGCCTCTTAATTCATTGGGTGACAATATCCTGGCTGGACTACTGTTGTCAGTGATATAAGTATTTGAAATGAACATAATTTAATGTCTAGTGACATATCAGGGCCATTTTATGATTATTTGAAATAAATTTCTTGCATACAGCTCCTTTAAATACAAGGACCTGCAACATATTAATGAAGCTCTTTTGAGAAGATAATAAGTTGATGTGATCATTTTGATATTCTAAGCTGATAAAAAAAAGGTTATTTCCAACTTCAGACTAAGAGTCATATGAATTTACATTCTTGCTCTTTGACTGCTAAAGAGAAAAGGGACTTTCCTGTAAAATCTGTAAATCAGTCTGTAAAGTATGTAAAATTCACTTTTATATGGTGTTTGCATATAAA
The DNA here is from genome assembly GCA_038021265.1 of Cyprinella venusta. Classification (NCBI taxonomy): domain Eukaryota; kingdom Metazoa; phylum Chordata; class Actinopteri; order Cypriniformes; family Leuciscidae; genus Cyprinella; species Cyprinella venusta. Next base: position 8,438,366 of record CM075873.1, read on the forward strand.
TGTGTCTTTACAGTGTATGCAACTACCATACAATGAAAAAAATTGTGCAATTGCAACAAATTGTGCAACAACGATTGCTTGCCATCAGATTCTAATCCCCCAAGTTTCTTATAGAAGGAGATTTTAATATTTACGGATGGATGACAAACTGCTGTATGCAATTGATTGATCAAAATCATGTATCCCAGGGTGCTGAGCAGTAAGGTTTTATCATATTGTTGTTTCTCTAATTGACTTTCATTGTCCTTTGTAAAGTCAAATCCCAGTGGCTCTTATAGCAAACTTGATAGACTGATTGATTGTGGCACACTGCAGGTATGTGTGCACTGTTTCAAGTTGAAAGATTGTCTTCTAGTCACATTGCACACCATCTGTTGGTGACTATTAGAACAGATCTATTGGAATGTAACAGTTGACTTTGCAATCTGCATTTGATGGTGTCTAAAAGGAAGTATTACATTTGTAGTTCTTTAAATGGTAAATTCCATGATTTGTTTGACATTATTTTAATGAACTATTAACAGTTTTACCAATTATAATTATGCTGGATTTAATATCTTTTTTTTCAGCATGAAACAGTTGGAGAATTAATAAGCAATGTTTTCTTATAATGCAATCTGAAGCACATTCTCACTTACTTTCATAATTTCCTCAAAGTGCGCAACTGCACAACAAACTGTTCCCACTAATGAATCAGACCTGCAGTGGAAAACATGATGAAATGGTTGTGTTCATTTTGAAGGGTCTGGAAAAAAAGCTTTAGTCATGTTCTGCCAAATCATCAGTAGTAGTGCTGTACTGCAGATGGCTTCATAGATTTTCTGGCACTACTGTATTTCAGTCTCCATTTCACTCCAGCAGATGGAAATATATATATATATATATATATATATATATATATATATATATATATATTCAAAAACACTAATTTGTACACCCATTTTCTGAACTTGTGCTGCAATTGTGCAAAGTTTTAGAGCACAATAATTGGTACATTCCTTGAAGAATGCAACAATGTAGTTCTGTGCTGTACCTTTTATGTTTTATGCTAAAGTACCATCTCATATTGGAAACTTTGTTAAAAGTTCCCTCCCATCTGCCATAGAGTTCTTTATTGCATAAAATATCAAAGAAATCAAACAATGCATAATTCCATTGGGGACATTGTGCGGTCAAATATGGCACACTGTAGAAGAGTTTCTCTGCAATAGTCAATTCTTTGCTTTATTTTCTGTCTAAAAGTTTCCAGTTATCCACAAAAATAAATGAAAAATGTATGAAAACACAAGCAACATCAAAACAACCAGCAGCAAATTACTTTTGAACTACGATTTATTTTGCTCTATCTATCTATCTATCTATCTATCTATCTATCTATCTATCTATCTATCTATCTATCTATCTATCTATCTATCTATCTATCTATCTATCTATCTATCTATCTATCCATCCATCCATCCATCCATCCATCCATCCATCCATCCATCCATCCATCCATCCATCCATCCATCCATCCATCCATCCATCCATCCATCCATCCATCCATCCATCCATCCATCCATCCATCCATCCATCCATCCATCCATCCATCCATCCATCCATCCATCCATCCAAGCACTATAATGAAAAATATTGAGAATATCAGGGTTATAGACAGATAAATTAGATAAATAGAGTATTTCTCTATTCAATTCAGCTGTAAGGGTGTGGCCAATTGAATTCAAATTGCAACACAATGTAGTAATAAAATTGTCATTAGAGTGTTATGAATGATAAAGTGCAGGTTTTTTTTCCCCAGTAGTGTAAGTAAAGAAATCTTAAAACCTACAGCAATTATAGTTTATAAAAGTTGTAGAAAAGAAAGTGGCTCCAATGTTTTCAGACACTTTGCCTCAAGGGGTCTGGGCTTAGAGTAGCATTTGGAGGTTAAAACCAGTGCTTTTATTGAACTGGAAGCATCAGACTCAATCAGTTGAAAACAGTTGTGACAAGACAAGAAGCTTGCTAGCTTTGAGATTGTTCAAGCAAGATAATAAGTAGAGAGCTACATCAATGGCAGCCATCTCAAACATAGGTCACCAGCCAATCAGCTTTCTTGCCCTCTGAGAACACCTCTATAGAAGGTTTCAACAGCAACAACATAAACATTACTGCCTGCACATGCATGCTTTTGTGGCCCAAACTTAACTTCCAGTAGAATAAAAAACAACAGAGTTCATCTGTAGAAACAAGCTAATTGTGTCTAGCAAGTATTGTGAATTGGGACCACCAATAAAAGAAAAGAGCCATTACTTCCTGCCATCCGTTACGTCAACACAATTTTGAGGCAAACATTTTTTTTCTTCAGACCTGTCTGATTTAGCGGAGGTCATCAGGTAAATTTCTTTGAAAACTTAGTCGAGAAGGAATTTGCGTACATGCCTGTAACTATTTCATTACGGTAGAATTAAAAAAATCCTAAAGCACACATATGGAACCTGTGTTGTTTACGGGGAAATCGAGGCGGGTCAGGCTTGAGAGCTACTCCGCCTGGATCATTGCGATTAAGTCCAGTAAAATCAAGAGTGGGCATTACACCTGCATGGCAGGGTAAGTTTGGCTGGCTAGCTAACCTTACATTTTACAATAGCATTTAGATACACTTTTTCAATACTTGCATCTATCCCCTTGCTAAAATGTCTGGATCTATGCAGCAATGGAGAAGTGTTTATCCATGTGGGTATGATTTCGGTTGCAAAGTGTTGTCAGAGTTTGGCCAATTGTTGGTGTTCATTACTGAATGTATAATTTCCTTTTATAATTACAATCCATGTGAAAGATTGTGATACAAGTGCAACACTACAAATTTCAACAGGCATGTGTTTGGTATTTTAATATAATTAATAATAATAAAAAGTAATCCCGTAAGTAAAAGTATCAAATTAAAGGGTTAGTTCGCCCAAAAATGAAAATTCTGTCATTAATTTCTCTCCCTCATTTCGTTCTTAACCTCTAAGACCTTCAATCATCTTCAGAACACAAATGGAAGATATTTTTGATGAAATCTGAGAGCTTTCTGCCCCTCCATTGACATCCCAAGTAATTAAAAATAATTAATTTAATTTGTGTTCTGAAGATGAACAAAGGTCTTGCAGGTTTGGAACGACGTGAGGGTTTTTTAGGTGAACCTCTTTAAGTTGTGGTTAAGTCCTGCTTTATTTTGGTACAAGTGGTTTCCCTACAGAAACAATTAATATTTTATCTATTGTGCTGTAATCATTTCTCCATTTGACCATACTAACTGCCAGGGTGTTCAGCAGCATTCTGAACGACTTCAGTTTTCCTATGGCCCTTTCCACGTGGATTCTCATTCGGGACATTTCTCTAGAGTGTGTCACCTCTAATCCTGTCAATTGTTTACTTCCCTTTGTAGATGCGTGCACATGAAGACGAACACATTTGGTGGCAAAATATTCAGGAAATTAAAGCAATCATTCAAAATAAAATTGGACAGACTGCCAAACATATGATCTTAGTCGTTTTTCTTGAGATTCCAGTTTCTTTTTTTTAAATTCTCTACCCACAGTAGTGCATCCTTCTTTAGGGTCAGCATGAGTGACCTTGAAGGAAGGTGAATCAATAGACTCACCAACAGATGGTCTCCTCTGGTATCGCTCCAACGTCTGAGAACAATCAATGGTGTTTTTATGAGGGTAAATTGATGGAACATAATCTGGATGGCATGGGTCCACTGATGGTGCACCTAAAATAAAGACAGAAACAGTTTGTGATGGCAGTATTGCACCTTGGTAAGCATCATGTCTACATGATTTGCATTTTCCATAACTTTTCTGGTTTCATGTGCATTTCTATGATATTGATTATAACGTATTGATAAAAAATATATATTAGTAGCCTACTAATACAATGAGGTCAAAGTCAAATTTATTTCACAATACACACTGTTTTAAAGCAGTTTTACAGATAAAATATATCAGTGAAAATGTAGTAAAAGTACTTCATTTAATGCTTCATTAGAAAATGAAGCTACATTTTGTGGCTATTACTGTTTATCAAAGCACTTTTAAAGCAATTTTACTAGGAACAAAACAAGAGATGCTTATTCATTCTTTCTTTTTTTTTTTAAACGTGCCAATCAATTCCTGGCAGGAGTCGAGGAACCATGTTATCTCACTGCACTGATTATGCGCAGGCCATTTGACCTTCAGATTAAATATTTATGGGCTGGTCTCAGTATTTCAGAAACTGCTGAGATTCTCATGCACAAACATCTCTAGGATTTAGAGAGAATGGTCCGAAAAAGAGAAAATATCCAGTGAGTGGCAGCTCTGTGGGGTGAAAATGCCTTGTTGATGCCAGAGGTCAGAGGAGAACAGCTGGATTGGTTCGAGCTGATGGAACGACAACAGCAACTTAAATAACCAATCAGTTACAAGTGGGGTCTGCTGAAGAGTATCTCTGAACACACAACACATCAAACCTTGAAACAGATGGGCTACAGCAGAAGAAGACACACCGGGTGCCACCACGTCAGCTAAGAACAGGAAACTGTGGCAACAATTCACACAAGCTCACCAAAATTTGACAACAGAAGATTGGCAAAATGCTGCCTGGTCTGATAAGACATTCAGATGTTAGGGTCATAATTTGTCGTAAAAAGCAAAGTGTGGATATATATATATATATATATAGTGGAAGAGACGCGAGTCTGAACGGTCTTCGCGCTACTCATATGCTGAGAGAGATAAGACAACAGAGCTACACAATTCATCTTTAAAAAAACTGATCTCAATTCAAACTCCCACGCGATCTTTCAATTCACTTTTCAATTTCTTTCAATTTCAAAAACTTTGACAAAATCATATCACAACATTCAAAGCTGTGTTGGCGCTGCCGTTGACCTGGAGAGAGTTGTAATGAAACGGCTTCACAAACAGTCTTTTCAACCTCACAGTCTCATTATGTACGTGATGCAATAGTTAAAATGATCATAGAAGTACTTGGATAAAAGTTTAAAGTTCAAATATGAACACTGATGTCTACGATAGCAAAATCAGCTGTTGATAGAAACTTGGTGCTTAAAGCTGCAGTCCGTAGTTCTTCCTCTTTGACGCCATCTCTGCAATCTGCAATTGTAGTCATTCGCGGAATTTATCAACTTTACGTGGGTTGTACCTCGGCAAGGCACTGCGAGGATGAATCCAATGTTTTGAGGAGAATATGCAGCTATCAGTCACCGCGCTGGTGTGGATACTGGCATTCAAAATCACAGATTATTATTTTGGGAAGTTTAACATAAGAATTTTCACTGGAAAATGTCATCTGAACAAGTAAGGAACATCCAATTTTAATGCCGTTCCGATATGCATCCTTGTTTTCACATGGGTCTGGATGAAGTCTCGTTTTTTCTGTAGCCACTCCAAAGTCCAAAGTCTTTTCATTTTACAGCGAATCTGAATCTGTTGTCACTGGTGATTGTTGTCGTTTGAACCTTTCTGGATTCGCCATCAAATTCAAGTGCTGTGAAAAAAGGCTATAAATCTCCACCTCCAACATCCTCACACACAATATAGCCTACTAGCCGAGACAAGCAGATGGTTTTGAACACTGGCTGGTTATGAACTTGATCAAACATTTATTTTGGATAATGTTTAACTACAAAAATGTTACAGACAGCAGCTTTAAAAACGCATTTATCGATAACATTGATTCACCACTAAGTGGCGAAGAGTGACTGTTAAAATAATGTATTTGATATTGAATCATTTATTCAAGAGAATGTAGTATTGTATGATGCTTCTGAAATAAAAGTCAGCAAGATGTGATGATGTATAAGATGAGTCATATTTACAAAAACAATAATAAGTCTAAGTCTATGATTTAAGTCTATGAATAAGTCTACGATTTAACTTTTCCAGATGGTCTAATGTTAAAAAAAAAAATCCAATATTGAACCGGAATTCTTGTAGAATGAATCAATCAATCAATCAATCAATCTATCTATCTATCTATCTATCTATCTATCTATCTATCTATCTATCTATCTATCTATCTATCTATCTATCTATCTATCTATCTATCTATCTATCTATCTATCTATCTATCTATCTATCTATCTATCTATCTATCTATCTATCTATCTATCTATCTATAGAAACTATATAGTAGAGATATATATAGAAACTATATATATATATATATATATATATATACAGTATATATATATATTCTACAAGTTTCTACAATTATATATATATATATATATATATATATATATATATATTTTAAACGCAATCTACATCGTATTGGCACCAGAGTATCGTGATAGTATCGAATTGTATCCTAGTACTTAAACAAGGAAGATGTCATATTTCTCTTTGTAATACCTAATCCTATTTTCATTCCCACTTGACACAACCGAGGTGAAGCTTCTGTCTGTCTGATGTTTTCCAGAGCAGCTGGTCCTTAGGGATTCTGGGTATTGTAGAACAGCTCACAACAGTCAGCAACTTTCAGCTTTGCTCACTGAAACCCTTTAAGAAACCTCTGTGGACTCTGCCAGCTCCAAATAACAGGAAGCAAATCCAGGTAAACAGTCAGCGAACAATGGATTCAAACACCTTGCCAAAGACAACACAGCTGTGCACTGCCTCCACCTGTATGCCACCTCTCCTAACGTATCGGTCTTCTTTTAGACAACTGGAATATCTCCCAATTGCTGGTGGAGAGCAGAATGAGATATCAAAGTGGGTAGTGGTGGGTTTCATATATATATATATATATATATATATATATATATATATAAGCACAATACAAATAAACTTCTTTTATAATACCACCAGAGGAAGTTCAAGAAAGTATTCTCCTATTTCATAAATCAAATTCATTCCCATATCTATTTTACAGTTTGCAGAGAACCCTCACAGCAGGATGTCAAATGTGTTGAATAGTTAACACCTCTACAAATGTCCTGTTCATTTACACTGCATAAAGCTGCCTTACAATATGGCAGACAGCCAATATGCTCTTTTGGTTGTGACAGTCTGGAAAACGAATGTTTCACAATTGTGCTCATTTTGCTACCGATCCCTCTCTGTGGAGTGGATGTGAAAAGAGGAGAGGGCTCATTTAACAAATGCTATAAATGAATGAGAAGCTTTTGAACTAAAAGGGTCTGGATGCTTGTGCCTAACCACGACCAGGAACCCTCGTTTAGAATGTGACTAAAACCTGTTCTTGATTAAATAAAACACTGAATTGAATTACTTTGTGTTTTGAGAACATATTTTAATACCCAAAGCCTCAAAAACAAAGCAGTACTCAGTCAGTCATCTGTTATCATGGATATTAATTTTATTAACACATCTTTATGGAGTTTGTTATCATCCAGTACTGGCCACTTTGGCCTAAATGTCAGCCATTCTTTTTTTATTTTATATTTTGTGACCTTGTAAGGCATTGTTTTTAAAATAGGGATATTAGTTACATTTTAGGCTGTAATGCTCAGTCACTTGCAAAATATTAAAACCAATATGCAAAAAAGAATGGTGATAAAACATTTTTTACCATATCACCTACCCCTATTTGCTATGCACTCGAGTCTCGAGTGTTCTTCTGTTAATAAACCCTGTTACTATTTTGAAACTCTTAAAGGTGCATTGCGCAACATTTCATGTTAAAAATACCCTTTTTCTAACCCATACATGCTTAAACAATTGCCTGATGGGCTGAATGAGCCCTCTCTGATCACTGCGATTGCCTCTATAATCCTGTACAGTGAAACAAATAAGAGGGATTCGGGCTCGAACTCCACGTAAGACTCCACGTAATTTGTGAGTCTGTTCAGTTCAATGGCATTGTTTATGTTCAGTGCCTCCAAAATGGCCGACATCCGGATTGATGACGCGTCGTGAAAACCCTCTATTGAATTCATAACCAGTTTGGCAAATTGTTGTTTGATTGTTTCTGGTCATAATTTATTCACAATTTAAATAAGTTGTTGTTGTTGTTTTTTCATCCTACTAAAATAAACGATGTGAAGTTCATATTTTAGTCACTGGCTTGACTTACTGATGCATAAACAGTATTGAACGATTTTAAGAGAAAGATTACCTGTCTGAACTTGAACAACATTTACACATCAGAAAGTGTTGCTTGGTAGGTCAATCCGAGGCCAGCTCTTGGCCCAAATTGAGGAAACAGTCATCGGTGAAATGTTTGGAAATTTCCAGAGAAAATCACATTAACCCATTGTTTCTTCAGAGGCTCGGATGAAGGAACTAAAAATACTTTTGTGTTCATGTGTACATCCAAACACTGAGCAACTACCATGCTTCGGCTGCGCAGTTCCGCCTGTCATTGAAGATGGGCTGGCATATGCAAATGTTTGGAGTCGTACATATTAATGATCCCGACTGTTGCATCACAGTCAGTGTTATGTCGAGATTCGCCTATTTTTCAAGGGTTTTTCAAAAACGAGATTTAATTAGGAAGGAGAAAACAATGGTGTTTGAGACTCACTGTATGTCATGTCCATGTACTGAACTCTTGTTATTTAACTATGCCTACTTAAATTCAATTTCACATTCTAGGGCACCTTTATGTTTATTATTAGTGGATTAGTGGATATTCAAAAAAAAAAAACAGACACACACATATTCCTGGTTGTTAATCTCGTAAGTTTCTCCAGAACAACTTGAGTTTGAAAGAGAAAAAAAATATATATGTTTCTATTAACAGATGCTTGGAAAGGCTGTTAAGAGCCAAAGTTCTCTTCACAGCTTGTCTAACAGCTGGATCTCCCCAAGCCAAGCTGAGTGACTCTACAGGAGAAAGCATATGGAATGAAGTGCAGAACACAGCTCAGTTGCTAGATCCTATAAAATCCAAATTATGGGCTAAAAACAGAAGATTTGGATCGCCACACTGATGATAAGATTTTCACTCAAAAAAGTGAACTAGGAAGGTTGTGCACTTTACATGATATATTTATATTTAGCTTACTTATAATGACAATATTGATATATTTGGTCTTGTTGGAATAGATCTGCTGCTGCTGGTTATTGCTGCTGCTACAGAGAAAGTACATGACTTGCTGTCATCAATACATACACATACACTTGTCATGAGCAAGTAAGACATGCTTCTGCTGTACAATATACCGTACAGTACAATATGGACATCAATTATCCGTAGCAGATCTGTACAGGTGGGGCTAGGGAAGGTGGAAAGTGGGCTTCTGAAAGTGTGCTGCACTGATAAGGCAAATGCTAACAAAGTTTTGAGCACACAAGCTCATTGACTACTGATACAGCAGGAACCAGAGGTAAAAAGTCATTACAAATATTTTCGTTACAGATTAGTACGCTAAATAAATTGTGGTACTTTTACATTTACTTGAGTTGAATAAAAATAAAGTATTCAACTTCGCTACATTAATTTTCAAACAAAAGTAGCCTACAAAAGTACTTTGACAAAGGTGTCGTGCCGATTCAGCCAATAACTGACAGGTCTGAAGCGCTTCAGCCAATAACTGACAGCTCTGAAGCGATTCAGCCAATAACTGACAGCTCTTAAGCGCTTCAGCCAATAACTGACAGGTCTGTAAACCTGCACCCTCTTTACCGGCACTTTTTTATTCATATTATTTAAATTCTACATTTCTTTGATCAGACTTCTCACTTACACTTCTTAAAAAAAAAAAATGTTGTTACTTTTCAAATTAAGCAATAAAACAATCATTTTAGGCAACAGGGATAGCTAATACGTTTGCTTAACATAATTGACAAACACGACAATTAATGAGATTGATATATTTTTCCCCAAAATCAAACGTGAGTCGTGTTTTTCAGTGGTTCCATGTTGCTTCTTAATACAGCGCGAGACATAAAAATTAATTTTATAAAAATGTATTAAAAAAAACTGATACAGGCTATGTCAATTAGTGTTACATTATAGATATACATCATTCTTACGAAAATACTTGAGATGGCTTGTAGAACACATTAAAAACAGATCATTGCAATCTTTTTATTGTCTTCGTGTTTCATCAGTCAAAAGCTTCTCTATCTGCATGTTATTCAGCTGTAGCGATATCGGATGTCCATTTAAGAGAATTCCTATAAGAGCGCCCTTTGGCTGAGATGGTCCTCACTGCAGAACACGAAATCCAGGTGGAGGAGTTAGATCCAACTTACATATGCCTAAACCTACCCATCTCTACCCCTGATCCATACCCCCACCCTAATCCTACCCATCTCCACCCCTTAGATCTGGATCCAACTCCGCCCCCTGGTGCTCTGGCCTCCAGTATGAATGAGGCAGACATTACATTAGAGTGTTTAAACTTGCTATCATCAGCTCATTTTGGATAAAAATAGAAAAAAATATTCTAAAATACATGTCACTTGAGTAGATTTTTAGCAAACTACTTATTTACTCATACTTGATTCATATTATTTTCCAGTACCTCTACTTAATAATTTTTTTCCTAAGTAGCAATACTTTTAGTTAAGTACAATTTTTTAGTACTCTTTCCAGCACTTGCTGGAACCAATCAGCTGTGCCCTAGAGATTGATGTGATTGCAACAGGTTGAGTTAAGGACCAATTAACCCGTGCCATCTAGAGTTTTATGACAGAGCTTTGTATTTCTCAGTTTTTTTGGTTGGAATAAAATTCTACCTTCGAATGGAGAGAGAGATTAATTTAATGGAAATTCTTTCAAGCTTTAGAGTAAAAATTGAAGTGCTGCAGGGAATAGAGCCAGAGGCTATTGGGGTCAGGCTAGCTCTTTTAGCATTATTCCACAACAGTTACAGCATAGTTTAAATGCCTTTAAAAAAAATCAATAATTTTAGCTTTCTGGTAATGTGCTATGAGCACATTAGCATACACTGAGGCTGGTAATCTTGTTCTTGTCCCAAAACATATGTGGCCGGTTGAACAGCTGGAATAGTACCAACAAAACTGACAATATCTCTCAGGAGTATTTGAATTCATTATAGTATTTCAACAACAAATAATTTGTCACAATGAGTCATTCCTCCGTTTTGGTTCCTGCAGGGAAATTTCATGACTTATAACTGTCAATAGACTTTAAAGGGATTCAATTAGAAGTGTCCTTATTAAAATTGATTTGTGACATTTATCCAGTCCTAAAAGGTTGCAATTAAAGTGACTGTTCACCCAAAAACAAAAAATCTTATGTGTTTCCAGTCTGAATGGTCTTTCTTTCTTTTTGCCACTGGTTTTTTTTTTTTTTTTTTTGCCATACAATTAAGTGAGTGGTGTCCAATGTTGTTTTGGCCTTCATTGACTTTCATTGTGTGAAGACCTTTAAAACACAACATGTTGAAGAATGTTTCAACTAAGAAATAAATGAAGCTATTTATGTTAGGAACAACATGAGGGTGAGAAACTAATCAAAAATGAAATTTCTGTCATTATTTACAGACATCAGTTGATTCACAACCAATTATGTCAATGATAATGCCAAGGGTATAAAGTCCAGGTTCAGAAAATAAAAGTCCTCCTCAGTATTTTGTCCCAATCACCTGGATTTGCTAATTAGCACAGTTTTTCAACTAATTGGTGAAATCAGCTGGCTGAGTTCATGGGTGGAATAAACATATGGCAGGGCTTTTACTTTTTGACCCCTTCGTGTAAACGGGGCCTTAATCGTCATCTAACTCAGCCAGTAAAGAGCTACATTTAGCCTTAGATGTTATATGAATATGGTCTGGTCCCCACAGGTTTTATCAGCACAAAAACATTGTTTGCTATACGAAACTAGGAGTAAGCTAGATCAACATTAGAATAAAATACTGACTATATATTAACATTTCGTCATGCTGAGCTAATGTTATATAACATTGATTTGTTTTAAATACATTTACAATTACGTTGAGAATTTATGTTTTATGTATTTATGTACTAGTAAATGTGCCATAACTGTTGATCCGCCGTCATTGGTGGCCCTGCTTACAAGCCTGCGTGTTCATGGCAGGCTCTGCTGTGGGGTCAACGTTTTCTCAAAAACCCCTACTGCAGCTTTAAAAGTGCAATGGAGTCCTGGAAAGAAGGTGGGGGGAGATTTGTGGATTAATGTACAATTTAGATCTCTACCTCCTCCATAGCACTTTGAATTATTCAGATCCCTCAGCTGAGGGGGCTGTCTATGCATAGAGTAATAAAGCTGGGACGCTGTGGAGAACGTTCAAGGGAAGTTAGGTTTTCATAAGAATTCATAAGGAAATTAGGCCACTATGGAAACACTGTGAGCCCAATGCAGGACATATCCAATCGCATTACTGTTTTGAAGTCAAGAACAGGTAGACTGGAGACTTCACATAGGAATACTGGCCTTCAGAGGTAATATCAAAACCCGACAAATGGATCATTGTAATGTGAGATTACAACCCCTTCACACACAGGCATTAAAAAAAGGATTCATTTTTAGAAAAAAAAAAGTTACATTTAGCACCTTTAAAGGAAACTTTATGCAGAGTGTAAATGCAATACAGTCCCTGAAAGCCGTAAGCCTTTCCTTTTTTTTCTTTCCTCATTCTACAGAACAATTTATTTAATTATTATTCCTATAATAGTCCCTGTTTTCTTGTTATTGACTTCATGGACCGGTGGTCTGTGGTCTCCTAAAGAGCAGATAGAGAGATATTGTAAAAGAAGGGCGTATGAGAGCGACCCTGTGCTTATGATAATGTCACCGGCTCAATTACAGCACTGACCTTCTGCTGTCCAGAGCGAAAAAGAATAAAAAGATAAAACAAAGCCAAGAAAAAAACACCTCTCTATCAAAGTCTCATAAAAGCACCCTTGGGCAGAGGTGCTGCTGGCACAAGCATCTTTGAGCTGACCGGAGATCATTATTACAGCAGGGCTTCACCCCACACAGAGACTGAGGAACCAGATGGATTCTTCATCTCGGTGCTCTCTGTATGTGCTTGGCATCATCCAGCAAACTCTTGAGCTATCTTAATTACGCTTGCTTGCTGAGAAACAGATATCATTGTGTTTGATTTACAACTAAATGCAAAGCATGGCAGTTTGCTTGCATAAAAATTAGCGTGGTTACACAGTCTGCTTAAGTGCCAAGAGCTGTTCTGTACATGATGAAGAATGCAAATTTATTTGTATAAATGGCAAGAGCAAAATTTCAGTCAGTTAAAAGATCATGTATTCAGGCCTCAGTTCATTCCAAACTTTAATAGAATAAAATCTGATTGGTGCCACGATTTCGATGGATTAGAAATGGACTTGAATAAGACTAACTTGCAGAGGAGCAAATCTAAATTTGCCGTAAGTTGTCTGGGTTTTCCTGAACTAAACCCGAATTTCCCCCTGGTTTTACCATACTGAAGATTAGGGTTGGGTATCGTTTGAATTTGAACGATTCTGATTCCGATTCCTTGTTTCGATTCCGGTTCCCAACGATTCTCGATTCCGATTCTTTTAAGAGGCAGGGTCAAAAAAGTTTAGCTAACCTTGCAAACCAACGGTCTTTCTGAAGGAAATACTCCTTCTGTCACAAATTTTGCATTTTGCCGAGATTTTGTTATTTTTAGAAAAGCGAAGCCACACTTTGGACCGCCGACGTAAGCTACTCATGTTCGAATCATGCGGTTATGCCAACACTTCCGGTAGACGCTTCTTCATTGGTGTTGTTCAGCGGTTTCTTCTTCCGCTCGGCGGACTGTGAATATCGAAAATAGGAATTGAAATTTTAACTTTTGAACGATTCCGGGAAAAACAAAAAGTTAGTCCCGGTTCCAATCGATACTCGATTCTCGATACCCAACCCTACTGAAGATCACTATCAGTGCTGTGGGGTTGTTGTTTTATTCTTCATCAGGTGACAGAATGGAGAGAAGGAGTTTATGTTCCTTGTCACCGTTGCCTCTGGCTTGCTTAGTTGGGGACACAAATATTATTGATGTGACTGCTCTGAGACATTCAGATGGAAATTAAACAGAGCTGGATGATGACATCACTGTTTTCTCCAGGGCTGCTTTATAGCTGAATTGAACTCAATCCATTATGAACTTTACACAGTTATTGAACTCTGAAGAATTGAGAACTGAATTATGTTTACATCGATTATTATTTTCCTGTTTATGAAACCATCTGTATTGTATAAAGCGCTCTATATAAATAAAGGTGACTTGGGGCCAAAAACAAGGTTGGCCCCAAGAAAACAAAGGTTTGTGGACTTTTTACACGGCATAATTGTGCCCCACTTATTCCTAGCTTTCTCTGCCTTTCAGGAACATATTATTTCCCTTGGGAGAAGAGCGAGTTAGTTCAACCATAAGAAAGAAATAGCCAACACATTCTACTCAGCAGTGTCCATCCTCAACCATGCCATCATTTGTCTCCACGGAGCAGGGAGAGGACATAAAACAAAGAAAAAAAAATCTGAAACTATATTTTAATATTAATTTATACACTAGAGACCTGCTTAAAAGATGTATGTTGTAAATGCCATGTTTTAACACACTGTATGCCTCACGTCTTGAACATAATTGGTCAGTATTGATGGCTGTAACCTCTATTGCTTTTCCTTCTACTAAATGGAATAAAATCCCACTGTCATCGCCTAGGTATATATATATATATATATATATTACACCGAGACACTTGAAGTGCTTCATTACACACACAGACAGATAGAAGCCCACAAGCAATACCAAACAGGTAATAAGTACTGCAATGTGTTTTCTGTAAATGGAAGATACTTCAAGATGTGTACCGTTTGATTCTCTTTGTTTTGCACACAAAAATCAATAGTCCACAATCTACAAACAGGGTGAGATGTCATGTAAACTTGAGTTAACCCATAAATGAACCGTGTTTTGCTTTGATGTATAGTGAAATGTTTTCAATGAGGAAATTAGGAAAAGAAACAAGAGAGAAAAAATAATTGCATTTTTATAGTGAAGGTACAGTATATTGCCTTATTTGCACAATGATTTAAATCAGTCTGTATTTAATTTCAGGAAATGTTCGTTCATTCCAACGAGTCATTTGAACTCATTGAGTGGATTCTGGCTCTTCTCCCAGCGAGTCCGGAGAAAAGCGATATCTCCCATAAAGACTTTAAAAGGTTAGAGGAGGTTGAAATGACTCAATCTTTCACCTCACGGAGACCGCTAATGGGGATTGCGTCTGTACAGGAAATATCAAAGGGGAACTGGCAAATCGTTTAACTCCAAGTGATCAGTATTTCATGTCTATTGATAATCAGCAGCCATTATGATAGCATAAAGTGCAAAGTTATTAGATGAAAAGAAGTGTTCACGATTAAACCAGCTTTCTGCCAGCCATGAATAGGAATGATACCTCCATGAATATTTCATAGACCGCTGGGATTCTTGTACATGTTTCTGCTAGGCTTTTGGGCAGAGGAGGACTCACTACAGACTTTTCTAATGGGCACAATACATGATGTATGAAGTCCAGACACCAGGCCTGAACAGCATACATTCTATGCGGTATGGCGGACTCTGTTTGTATTATAGTATAGTATGTATATAATAGGATTACCGGTAAGCACTTTTTGTGATTATGTTGGTACTTTTATGAGGAGCTTCCATAGCGTAATGGTTTTTATACTAATGATATTGTCTTTCTCCTAACCCTAACCCCACCCCTAAACATAACCCTAACAGAAAACATTCAGCCTTTTTACATTTTTAATATAAACTTCAGTATGTTTATTTAGCCATTTAAAGTATGGGGAGAGGTGGATGTCATCACAATGTAGAGGTAGAGGACTTACGGCCAGATTTACTAACAGCCTGTGCCTCTTTTGGCGTTAAAAGACTGTCAGGATCTACTAAAGACACAGTGAAAAATTTGTGCTGAAAAGGCGTGGACAGGGTTATTGTGGCTGACCTAATTGCATATAGATTTGTAGAATTTACCTTTCATATGCTAAATCTATTGGAGATGAGTATTTAAATGAATCACGCAAGGTTATTTATGAAGTTTGCATTAGTTAATTTACTGGTATACTCCATTATTTAATGGTCCAAAAAAAGCACATCTTAAACCAGACACTAATTTGCACTGCTCTTGGTAGATTGCATTGGTCATTATGGAAATGATCCAGCATTTGTGTTAATTTGCACGTTGTCAGTAGATCACATGGAGAACTTCCGATTGTGGTGAAACTGCCCCCATATGCTGCCTTCACGTGCTATCAGAATTATCGTATTTAATAGTCTGCTTGTTAAAAAATTGGACATGAGAACCCTCTGAAGTAAAAATTTGAATGCAATGAGCACAAGTAGAACATTTCCAATAGCACATAGGGCAGCATTTGTTGTCAAACCCACACACAGGGCTGCTTCTGGCGTAGAGATGCGCACACACACACACTTTTAATATTATGAGGAGAAAGCAAACAATAAAGCTCTTTATGTATAAATACTGTTTAATTAATAAAACAAAAATCCATTTGTCAGGAAGTAACCTTTATGTGAAGAGAATCAAGTATCAAGTATTTCAACTGAGTCCAGTTTATTTAATGTTAAGAATACCAATTTCAAAAGTGGAAACTCTCTTCACAACTGAGTTAAGTTGACCAAATAATTATTTTTGGAATGTAAAATAGTTTGCATCACCACAGATCAGATTTAGCAACTCTCACCCTGAAGCCCAAGACTGGTTGCCCCACTAAAGCTACAGTAAGCAATGTTTAGCGTGGCCAGTACCTGAATGGGAGACCTGCATATTTTGAAAACTATTAGTTGCTGTTAGAAGAGGTGTTAGTGAGGCCAGGTGCTCACCCTGTGGTCTGTGTGGGTCCTAACGCCCCAGTATTGTGATGGGGACGCTATTACTGTCAAAAAGCACCGCCCTTCGAACGTTAAACCGAGGTCCTGACTCTCTGTGGTCATAAAAAAATCCCAGGATCTATTAAAAACAAAACAAAAAAGTATGGGTTTAACTCCGCCATCCTGGCCCAATGGCCTCTGTCCATCATCAAGGCCTCCTAATCATACTAATTGGCATCATCACTGTCTCCGCTCCAACAATCATATGGTGTGTGGTGAGTTTTCTGGTGGAATATGGCTGCTGTTGTCACATCATCCAGGTGAAATATATTTTATTCCCACCTTCCTTATGTAAAGTGTCTTGAGTGCTGAGAAAAGTGCTATTTAAAATGTAGCAAATTATTATTTAATAACGTCATATAGAGGGCAAGAGGTAAAAAAAAAAATTGGGTGAATATTTTAGGTTTTATCCTTTTAGCCATTTTAATGGGCGCTTGAAGCACCACGCTGTAACATTGTGTGCCAAGCTAAAACCAAACTGGCCACTGGCCATCCACTCTCATGGTAGCATATTTATTTATCTGAGAATCCCAGACAGGCTTTACACCAGAGCACCCTCTCAGACAAGGTATCAGCACTCGCTTTCAGCTTATCTGACTCTAATCTATCTTGGCAATGTAAATGTAGCCGAGTACTTAGTTACCTAATGTGACCTTCACTGCTCTTCTCCAATGTACACTCACACTTCCTCACACGCTCTGACAAGACTTGCTAATAATGCTGTTATAATTAAAAATGCATTATTAGGAAAAAGTCTGAATAGCTAGTATGTTTAAAAGTGCTATTTTTAGCACTTTTAAGTGCTATATATATATATATAAATTCCTGAAATAATTCTCATTCAAGATAAATCCACACTCTGTGAGGAATATTTAGTCACATATTGTATTTATTTTTTCAACAAGTATTTTGGTAGGAAGATGATGAGCTACTATATAGGGTAGTATACAAAAAGCAGTACGTCAGACAAGAGAAATGTATGGATGTGGAATTCAAAAACAATAGATGAAAAAAAGCCACACTACCGTATTTCCTGAGTCCATGAAACAGAAGTTACTGTATGCAAATGCACAGGGGTCTCATTTATAAACGTGGTGTACATATGCACCAAATGGGGCTGGAAATTCATTTTCTCGTATTTGAGGCGTGGTTTACGAAAACCCAGGGCCGTTTATTGGGTGCTATGAATGTCCATCAAATGTACATATCACATAGCCAATCGTTTCAATTACACCAGATGATGTATGTAGAGTGAAAGAAATTAGAAATGATAGAAGACAATGGGTCAAAGATTTATTTGCGTTCTAAACTACTTAGAACAATATCTAAGGCTGCATTGGAAGGTAACTTCGCGTCCGCTGCCACTGGATTTGCACACGATAACACCCTGACCAGTCGGCAAGCTCAACGATTTGCAAATCAGGCTTAAAATCATGTAGTGTGAACTAGGCTTAAGCAAGTCAAAGGCCAAAGGTGACAGTGGCAAGGAACTAAAACTCCTTCGGGAGACAGAATGGAGAGAAAAAAACAGACTTTAGGGGGCCAGTTCTCCTCTGTCCAAGAAACTAATGATTATGATTATGATTATGATTCAGGCAGCATTATAGCCTAGGTCAGAAGTCAGATTGGATCGGAACATTCAGAATACTCTGTAATGTTAATAAAATGGTCAAAGTTACAGTAGTACAACTTTTGAAACTGTTTACAGCACCAAGTCAATTTACATGTCAAATCTCTTCTCGTAGAGATTGAATGTAGTATTTATTTGTATTCCTCATGTATTGTTCTTTTATTTCCAATGCTGTTACACAACAGATCTGGATGTGCTTTAAATGGAGCTGAAGATGAGGAGCGTGTGTCAACCAGCAGTTGCTCAGAAAGCAAATGAAAGACCATTTCAATTTATTATGGTCTAAATGTGAATCATTTTTGACCCTCTGGGAAAACAGTGTTTACCCAAACACAGAGAGTGAAAAAATAGCTAGTAGTCTTGTTGTCTGCTTTCATGCAAATACAATTTCATACACTGAATTGTAAAGCAGCTTTAAAAGACATTTTGTCTGGAGATTATTCAGGCATTATTGCTATTCCTACTTCAAAAACACCATTAATAAAACCAGGTGCTCTGAACAACAGTTCTTACATGTCTTGACAGCCAGGCCAAGGGTTAGCCAGAGACTAATGAGAGGACATGGCACTGGATTTACAGCACTAAAATACATATATACATAGCTGGTTTGAAATGATTGTATTCATATAAATTAAAGAAAGAGGAAACATTGGAGGGCATCAGGTGGTTGACACACCAGACTGCCTCGGGCAAATGACCAAATCAATAATTAATCAACTCTTGATCTGTCAATCATAGGAGGAACCTATGGTTAATATCACAGTGAATGCAGACTGCTGGGTTACATGGATTACAAATCCACCCATCAATGATTTTTATACAGCCATGTGACATTACAGTGATGCCTAATATAACAGAGTATTTTCAAAAGCAATCAATAGTCTACAATTAACGGTTCTTGGTGCATTTCGGACTGACTCAAGTTTAGCTAGCTTTCCAATTACAAACCAGTATAGAAAAACAGAAATTAACAATTAATAAGTAATTAATTCAACGCTATCGTATAACAATTCAAACGAATTTGTACGAGTGATTGAAAGGTGGCGAATTGCCATGAGATCGGGTTCATTAATTCACATGCTTCAAATGTGAAATCGATGCATCTAATTTTGTTCTATGCTCGTCTTCTTTTTATTGCAATATGTAATATATTTTATATGTGTAAATTTGTGTTCAAAACGGTTAAATACAATGAAAATGTTCCGTGAAAAAGAGACTATAGAAGCCATTTATTTTCAATTTCCGCAAATAATGAGCAACGACCAATGGGAGTAAAGTCAGTGGAACACATTCCATAATCAAATCTACAATATTAGAAAGATTTCTGAAGGATCATTTGACACTGAGGATTAGGGCAATGCCTAATGGCTGTTGAAAATTCAGGTCTGCCATTGCAGGTATATAAAAATCACAAAGTGGAGTTTGTTCTCTGACCAACTACATTAATCAGCCAGATGAAATGTCTTAAAGGGACCCTGATGAATTCAGTTAAGTGTTTGTACAGAGATTTAGGGGAATGTGTAACCATGAGACAAAACCTTGACAGCAGTGCGTGCCTTGCCTCAGTCAGGGTTTAATTGATCGGTCACATAATGCAGACCCACTGTGTGTGACTGGCTCCAGCTCATGGTGACAATAAAGGGGAGGCGTGGGGAAATGGAATGGCTCGTTAGAGCTTTATTGTGCCTCTTGGGGGAGCAAAAAACCCATGGCGTCTCACTGTGTTGGTCACTAAGATCCCCCACTGCTATAGCTAGTCGATAAACATTCAATTAAACTTGCTTGTTAGGTTGTTTTTGTCTCACTGTCAGCTCAGCTTCCTCACGTGGATGTTACACAAGAAGTGTTTTTTGGCTCTAGAAAAGTCCTTTCTGCGTAGCAAGCCGAATTAAAATGTTATGATACATTTCTCTAATATGTATAAGTTCACCCCTAAGATTCCATAATCACAGAAGGCAAATGCATGCAATGTGGATTTAAACTGATGCATCTAATAATAAGCCCACACTGAGATGCAAGATTAAATCTCATCCAGTGTCAATTAAAGAACAATGGTCATGGCAAAGAAATGAAAATTGATGTAGGACAAACAGTCAATATGAAAATAATGAACGGAATGACAGCTCATTGCTGTAGACCAAACACAACACTACTGACATTAATGCAGATTTAAGAAAGAAATAGTGAATAAATGCTACAATCTTCTTTATTCAAACCAGAATGAAGAAAATGAGAGCACTCTAATAATACCCACTAACAATATGTCATGATTATGTGTATAGTTAACCATCACAGACCTAAAGACGCGACATATAATAAACTCTCGAAAAAGACAGTACATATTTTCATCTTATATTGCCTTATGTTTTTTTTTTTTCCTCAGTCAAAGCACAACTTCTCAAGAAATAAATAAAACACAATCTGGTTCTAGTGTTTGAAAAATAGTAAAATGTCAAAGGCACAATAATAATATAGAGTCTCAGCTTTAATCTTATTTGTCCTTTAACAAATCTTATCATTGTGTGGTGGTGTGGTGTGGGCGGACTCTTCTGTTCGGTTTCTATCGTCACACTCAACAACAGCTAAATTAGTTTGAAGTCACAATGGACTAAGTCAGAACTGCTTAAAACTGAATGCACAATATCACCACATCAAACTACTGCACAGAAAAATGTTTGTGGGGAAAGCAAGCTGCCCACTTCATAGTTCAAAACCATAAGCACATAGGATGACAACTTTAAGAATTTCTTTCTTTTTAATGTGTGATGATAATAATAATAATAATTCCAATAAGAAATACAAATATTGTACACTACATTATCAAAAGATAAACAAGTAAAATAAACATTAAGTCATTCATAAATATGCATTTTTCTTTTAGCTTGTTTGACAAATTTTTGTTGGTTAAACGGATGGTTCACACAAAAATGAACATTCTGTTCTCACTGACAGAATTTGAATTGTTGGCCAAACTATCCCTCTAATGGACAAGTGCAAATTATTCTGATTTCACCCTGTACTGCATTTGCATTTTATGCATAATACATTTTATTATTTAAAATCAATATTTTTATTCATAAACATGTCCTCAATGGTGTACAAATATCTCTGCCAATTATTTGACTAATCCTCATAAACTAAGAATTTATTATCTTTATATACATGGAAGCCTCCGTGGACCTACCCGTCCCATGTAGTTCTGCCATCTTGAAAAACTATAATAGCGGAGAGGGACATAAAGTAATAGGACGATGCATTTCCACAGCGCTTTTCGTTCAGAGCCAGCGTGACGTAACTGAAAGTAGCAGAAGCGGAGGACCAGAGCAGTGAGTGGCGCTTGTCACTGTCCCGGCAACTTTAAAAGGCATTGCAAATCCTCGTCGCCAGAAAAGTCCAAAATAGAAGGTAAAAGGAAACGTGACCAGAGATTACAAAAAATACGAGATAATTTCGGGATAGGTTTTTCCAGGTGATAGAGCTAATGCAGGAGAAAGATTTCAAAAGAGACGCTGAAGTCCTGCTTTCTTCTCAACAGGTAAGTCAATATTACAGTCTTAATTAAAGCTTTTTTTCATTGTTTGGTTGTGTATTTTATTATATAGACAGATAAACATTTATAGTTAAAATTGATGATATCTAACAATGCACGTACTTATAGAAAATATAACGAATAGAGAAGGCTTAACTACTTATTACAATAGTTCATGTTTTTCACAGTCAGAACACTCGACGAAGTGCTATTAGAATACATCCTGTCATAGCTTTTTGGTACATAATGGCTACCGTACATTTGAAAAAGCGAGGCACTGGAGAGCACATTTCGTCTTGTCCCTTTAAAGCAATCCATTATAGTTTTGTGAGTGAGTGAGTGAGTGAGTGAGTGAGTGAGTGAGTGAGTGAGTGAGTGAGTGAGTGAGTGAGTGAGTGAGTGAGTGAGTGAGGCGTGAATGGAACGTTGTGTCATCGCCTATTGGGCCAGTGATCATAACTTTACCTAGTGGCCATAAATTGTCTTTGGGACATCTAAAATGTTATGGCATTGACTTCCACGTGACGGTTTCCTGCCGCTCAGTGTGTACAATACATCATACAGTGACATTTTGCCCGCAGACAGAACAGCAAGAGTGTCCCCCGTCACATTCAAAGAAGCACTTTGCTGTGGCGTGGAGAGGCGACTCACTCACTGATCATGATACACACAACTGTACCCTGCCTCCAATAGAGATGAGGTGACTTCGAGTTGTCAAAAGAGGTTTTTTAAACCCTTCCTTTTGTTTTTGTATTTATTGTTATGGGTAAACTTTAGCAAATTATGCTTATGAATGTAAACAAACAATGGAAATAGCTGATAGCAAAAACAATGGCATACTGTAAGAAATCCATGCTAAAACAAAGTAAACTGAATGCAGTCTGCCCGAATAACAAACACACAAGGCCCGCAAGTCTGAGAACGCTAGGGAAAATACTTTCATTTTACATTCTAATTCAATACTCAGTGTTCATTAATTATATTACTTGAATACGAATTCATATGATTTAAATGTTATCTACTAATTATAGACTCCACTCTGTATATTTAATGCCTGGTGGAACATGAAAAGAATTTTGTTCTCTCACTTTCTACAGCCCTCGCAGACGTTAATTTGGGTTCAGGTTCTAAACGTCACCTGCTCTCATGTCTAAGGAACATTTAAATAAAGAGTTAGATCAGACTCAAATCAAAGTAATTTATGCATAATTCAACATAAATCTCTGTTGTATGTGATACATTCTGGAGTTGAGAGTTGAGAACGCCAGTCAGTGACATATGTTGGTATTTGAAACTCTCGATGGTGTGGGAGGTTTTTTTTTTTTTTTTTTAATTATAAATTCATTAAAAGTTTCTTTTGAGCCCCATTTTGGTACAATATGGCATACTAAATGCAGATGCTACAATTCAATATCATTGCGTATTAATTAGTTTGTATTACTTGTGGGTCATTGCAATGAAAAGGATTGGAATAGACATTGTCCTACTCAAATTGTCACTCAATTCTTACCCCAAGTTCAAACAAGATTTTTTTTTTAGATTAATTTAATAGCCACATGTTTTACAACAAACGCTAGTAAAATAAAACAGAACAACAGCTATAATAAATTGTACAAACAGGCCTTGACCATTGTTTCTTTGAAACAGAACTAACACTTGAGTCATTTCTTTTCAATGAATTAGTCATATAAATTAGCAAAACAGTCTGAATCAGTTCACTATTCAAAATGAATCATCCGGACAGCTGAGCTCACTCACTCACTCACTCACTCACTCACTCACTCACAGAATCGTCTCTGTGGTGTTTCTAACTCTGTAAAATAGGATAACACAGAACAAAAAGAGCACTGGATTAAGAGGATATTTACCGTCAATCCACTGAAACACCACCTGCTAATCCATCCATTCGTGTGTCAGTGACAAATATAGTCTTTACCACTGTCAAGTTCAAGACCTCCATGTGCACCGTGTGAATGACGCTGTACTGCAGGTAAACATGTCAATTAAAACACAATGAAAGTCATATATATATATCAGAGAGAGAGAGAGAGAGAGAGAGAGAGAGAGAGAGAGAGAGAGAGAGAGAGAGAGAGAGAGAGAGAGAGAGTGAACTCGCTACAGTTACTGGGGTTTTCACGCACAACCATTTCTAGGGTTTACAAAGAATGGTGTGAAAAGGGCAAAACATCCAGTCATGTGGACGAAAATGCCTTGTTGATGGTAGAGGTCAGAGGAGAATTGGCCGACTGATTCAAGCTGATAGAAGAGCAACTTAGACTGAAATAACCACTCGTTACAACCGAGGTATGCAGCAAAGCATTTGTGAAGCTACAACACACACAACCTTGAGGCGGATGGGCTACAACAGCAGAAGAGCGCACCAGGTACCACTCAACTCTACTAAAAACACTCTTAAAACCTCTGATTGCTTTTTAGGGTCTACATAAACAGCAGACAAGAGCTGCTTGTACTAGTGTACTA
This sequence comes from Cyprinella venusta, assembly GCA_038021265.1. NCBI lineage: Eukaryota > Metazoa > Chordata > Actinopteri > Cypriniformes > Leuciscidae > Cyprinella > Cyprinella venusta. The sequence continues at coordinate 8,462,861 of CM075873.1, forward strand.
GCATAAATTAAAATACTATTAACAAAGGAAATACAGATTTTCTTGGTATCTTGTGTCTGTTTTTTAAAAGCTTGATTCTAGCAGACCGCTCTTAGATGTGCACTCCACATCCTATCTCTCGTCGCAGCAGATTCAAGGAATAGTATCTGTTTCACTCGCAAGTGCACTTATTGAAAATTAACCGTGACCTACGGAGAAAATTTGTCTGAACAGCTTCCTGTGCTATACACTTCTCAGCCCCCTCTCACTACAGCTGCTATCTGTCAGTACCAATGCAATCTACCCATGACAAGATCTTTCTTCCCACTGTACAGTACAGGTCAAGTTAATCGAATCACAAAATAAAATGTGCCTTGGCTGCTGATGGTGGTGTATAAGCTGATAAACATACACAATTTCAATTGACTGAGATTCAAAATCCAGACATCATTCATAGATACCACTGAACCACCATGTCATCAATATTATAACTTTTTATATTTTACACTTTTTTATTTTTATTAAACTATTATTTATCCTTATCTTTTATTCTTAACTTTCTTTAAAATCTCCCTCTTGCTCACTCTCTCTTCTCCCCCATCATGTGTATACACCCACTTCTGCTGATTGGCTACAAGAGTGTTGTGGTGCTCAATCCACTTTCAACAGCATTTTTAAGAAATGCAATTAAGATATTTAGTAGTTTGGTTAGTAGTTTTTGCTGTGGTATTAAAATTGGAATTTGTAATAGAGAATTGTGACATTATTGGCGGGGGAGATTTATCGGACCAGTTGAATGTTATCGTTGAGCCCTGACTAGTATCTATAAAAAATCTATCCAGATTACCATTGTAATGTAATCACAGTGAGGACCACTTATATGTATCAGTATCTAAACTATGACTCAATCTTATAGATTTAACCCTATATGAAAGATGTTTTCTTTCTATACTGATACGGCTTACCAGCAGAGTACACTGCTTTTCTCAGATTAATGGAATTCTCTTAGGTTCTTCTCTTTCCTTGCAAAACCCTTATCGTGGGCAAACAGCTGGCCATGTATCAGTAGAGTGCAACACGTGCCTGCACACACACAGAAGTGTGCGGCACTCTTAGTCGGGACTGTAGTAAATCAACAGCACAGAGCTTTAATGGGCTCAGATTCACAGTCTCTCCTTCAGAGAACAGCACCACAGACATGCTGAGAGAGGGATGGTGAAGACTAGAAACATTTTTTGAAGACAAACATAGACTGAAAGTGGCTCCATAAGTGGATAATTTATTAATCCTCAAGGACTCTTGCTTTTTAATTTTTGTGTGAGCCAAAATATCTGGGAATTTATGGCACTTAGCTTAAAGTTTTGGAGGATATTAATTTCAGGTATGCAAAACCTTATAAATGAAATGTTTCGGGTTTCACATTTAAGATAAATCAGCAGTATTTCTGGCATTATGTCGATTGCAACATAATTCCAACAAGTCTTTTTGCACTTAAAAAAATGTTTTTGCTGCAAATTCCCGTTTTTTTGTTTGTTTGTTTTTCCCACCAATATAGTGTTAGCCCGCTGGTTAAAAGATAAAGTTTTGGTACAATAGCAAAAATTACAGGATCAGTAAGTATGTCCTGAAAAATTGAAAGGATCAGTAAGTATGTCCTGAAAAATACAAACCAACCAAAAATATTTAGCATTAGCATCACATGCCATCCTTGCATTATCATCCTCAATTTATAGAGTTAAACTATAGGCTAGCTGTATAATTTGTCATATTGCATATTTTCTTTTTGTAAAAAAAGTGCATTTTTTATGTAATATAAAATATTATGAAAATTTAATAATAAAAAAAATCTTTATTGGATATCATGCCAAGTAATGTACCTGAAAATAAGAACTGTAATAATAATTACATGGCATTGACAGTCTTTCTCCTCTGTAAGCTGAGCACAAATATGGGTTTTGGAAATGTGAAAATGTGAGTGAGATGAGAGTTACAGTGCGGCTGAAGGAGTGGAAGTTGTTGCAGGACCTGCGGGATGAGTCATTGTTTTTGCCTTGGCAAACATACAGTACACAAAAAAGAGTCAGCAAACACGGCACCTCAAGCACCACACCTGTCCCAAATGAATCTGTCAGAGAGAGAGATATGAAGATTAATGCTCTTAATGCTCTAGCAATACAACAACATTAGCCTCAAGTTGTTTCGTATGTGGAGTTTAGCTCACAATGTTTAGGGATAAACAAGTTAATACATCCCAGCTGAGAAAACCACCTCAAAGGGATAGTTCACCCACAAATGAAAATTAGCCTGTGATTTACTCACCCTCAAGTCATCCTAGCTGTATATGACATTCTTCTTTCAGTGTATTAAAAAATGCCCTGCATGGCTCTTCCAAGGTTTATAATGGCAGTGAATGGCTGTTAAGTCTTCTGAAGTGAAGCGATGCGTTCATGTAAGAAAAATTCCATATTTAAAACTTGATCGACTAAAATCGACTTCCATAAGACGGCTGTACACATCGATTTACGATGGAAGAGTAACACTTGACCTGACGCACAACGCATTGACGAATGTGGAAGTGTAGAGGATAGAGCAAAACAAATCACCAGTCAAGTATTAGAAGTCTAAAACGAGCATTTTTAAAGATAAATATCAGAGGAGCTTGAGTTTGTTGCACAGCCCTGTTTGTTTGAACCCCAAGAGGCGTCAAAGCTTACGCTACTCCCACATCCTACGTCATACATCTTAAAATGTTGCTCTTTTGGCCCAAGACGACTTGCATGGGCCGTCTGCCGGAAGCTAGTTATTTCAGTCGATAAAGTTTTAAATATGGATATTTTTCTTGGACGAACGCATCGCTTCACTTCAGAAGGCCTTTATTAACCTCCCCAGAGCAGTGTGGAGCACTTTTATCATGGATGGATGCACTTTGATGGACTTATAATGAAATATAAAGCCATTCACTGTCATTATAAAGCTTGGAAGAGCCAGGACATTTTTTTAATTTATCTCCGATTATATTCATCTGAAAGAAGAATGTCATACATAATGACTTGAAGTTGAGGGTGAGTAAATCATGGGCTAATTTTTATTTTTGGGTGAAATCCCTTTAAAGTGGTTAGCTGGTGACACCGACTGGATAAGCTGGTCATATTGGTCTATTTTGATTGGTTTTAGAGGGCTTTTGGGCACTTGTGGTTCAGGGGAGACCAGCTTGTTGACCAACTAAACTCCATCTTTTCCAGACTTGGGAGACCAATTAGACCAGATTAAACCAACTAAGCCCAGCGAACTAGCCTATATCATATGGTTGAAGTTGATTTAAAAAATAAATCCACTTTATTAAAGGTGCTCTAAGCGATGTCACATGCTTTTTTAGGCCCAAACATTTTTTTTGTCATATACAGCAAACATCTCCTCACTATGCAGGGCTCTAGAGTGCGACCAATTTGGTCGCAAATGCGACCAAAATTTGAAAAGGTGCGACCAAAATTTTTCCTAGGTCGCACCCGTGCACCTAACGTTCTCGCATGATCGCATCCGCTGACTCGCCCCAAACGAAAATGTTTTTCTCCTTGCACGTATAGTAAAATGCTCCGTTGCTGTGTGATACGAAATAAATTGCGACCTGAACGTGAACACCAGAGAATCAGTAACGGCAACCAGCAGCAGAAGAAACAGACGACGAAGAAAGTTTTAAAAATGTTGGCTACTTTTTATGGCTAGGTATATATTCTCATATTCAAAAACTAATTCTCATTTTACGAACCCGTTGGGCTATGCTGTGTTCAGTTGATGAATGAACGGAAAGATTGTAGCGCGCAACGCGCATCCCATCCAATACATCGCAATAATCTTTGTGCTTTGTTACTATTGATATGAAACAAAGTCTCAGATTTTAAATTAGGTCCGTTTTCTTATGAAATTCAAGAACATAAATAGTGTAGTCTATTGACGCTGTGGCGTGAGATCGCTCTGACTCAGCTCAAGTGAAGCAGCAGCGCGGAGCGCACATGAGCTTCTCTTCCGCCTTAATAAAACCATTTACAGCGTGAAATAAACATGAACGAGCATCTGAAAGTGTGTTAAAAGATAGAGTACAACTTAGCGAAATCCGTATCTTTCATATAGAATAGCTCAATCAGTGATTCATTTCAACCGCGTCAGTAAAAGGCGTGTAAACAATGTAATGTAACGTCACATTTACCTCAGAGAAAAAATAAAATCCAGTGACCATAAACTCGTTAGCCAGCTAGAAAAATTAACTCTAGATCAGCATTTTGCCAAATATATGCACCATATTACATATTCAGTATAATTTTTAACGTTTTTCAATATTTAATGCATGTTTGAAAAAAAAATCTGACAAGCTTTTATGTAGCCACCATTTAAATGTTTATATTTCATATTACATTATTATTATAAAAATAAATAAAAGTGTAATTTAAGTGTTTGTGTACAAATCAGGTAATTTTTACCTTCAATATTATAGTAGGCTAATGAAGCATATGGGCTACAACTGACTCCCAGTTTACAGCATTAGTTTTCCTTGAGAAAACCGTAGATTTGTTTTCCTTGAGAAAATTTGCCATGTATTGTACCTGATATCCAAAATAATCAATATTGAATCGAATTGTGAAATTGGTGTCAATACCCTGCCCTTACTTGAACAATGTAAAAACAGCACTTTAAATTTTTAATTTTTTTAAAGATTTATATTTTTATATACAATATAATTGTGCTTCAAAAAAAACTACATCTTATTCTTTTTTAAAAGCATTTACATAATATATATGAATATACGGAGCGTGATAAAAAGGTGACCTTGAAATTGTGGCGTTAAATGTGATGCGAGACGAAAAAAATTTGAGTGCACCTAAATTTTGTGCTGGTGCACCTAAATAAAAAAGTTAGGCGCACCAGTGCAACCAAGGCAAAAAGTTAGTTTGGAGCCCTGCTATGTAAAAAACAGTCTATGCAGACACCCCAGGCTCCACAAATGGCAACAAAAACAAACTGTGGCAACCCGCTCCATGAAACATAAACTGTTCCAGCCAATAACTGACAAGAAGGCCCTGGGGGTGGTGTTTGGGGGGTCAGTACTCTTGTCATTGACCGTAAAACAGTATGTTACAGGAATCACCAACCCGTCGATCGCGGTCGACAAGTCGATCTTGGAAGCATTTTAAGTTGATCGTGGAGAGATTTCAAAATCAGAGGAAAAAGCCTGTTGTGTGTAGTAAACGGTGTCTAGGGGATGCGGAGGCGTGCGCGCTGTTACAATCACGTCATTTTTGCCGCGCACACCTTTACACTCATGGGACACGTCGAGTATAAACAATGCTTTACGCTTTAACCAGCTCAGCCACAGCCCTACAGCATAACAGCTCATATTAGCCAGCTAATAAGCCAGTAGCTTCTTCGAAAGGGAGGGGTGAGCAGTGGGCTGAGCCCTTAGTGCAAACTCGCAACCGAACCACTAGATGTCGCTAAAAAATAAACACTGCACCTTTAATTCAAACTAAATGAAAATGAGAAAGTTGAAAAAAAAAACTGTTAATGTTTATTTTATTTCATTTTTTTAAGCTTTTACTTGTAGTAATAATAAAAAGTAATAAAGTATTTTTGGGTCACTGACTGTACTTTATGCTGGCCCATATTCTGTTCAGTATATTGGCTAAATCATGCTAGTTTCATTTATATGCTCAGGACAGTGCCTGAATATTTTAGCTTCTATTACACAAAAAAAAACGAAATAGTTACATGTAATCTATCAAATATTTTTAAATAAAAAAGCACCTGCGAGAGCATTTAACTTCGGACTTGAAGTCAATAACCCCTAAAATAATGATAAAGTGCAGTAAAAAAAAAAAAAAAAACCTGCTCGTTTTATGCTTTGCCTGGTGCATAATTCATTGTTTTAGAAATAAAGGGAATAGGAAGGCAATGTCAGGGCCGTAGATGTGCACGTGCAGGGCAGGCACAGCAAACAAAACGGGTACAACAAGCAAAACGGGGCTTAACAGATAAATCAATAATTTGTGCTCTGTTGCCACTACATATGGGAGCTGGGGATTTAAATTTGCTTGACTGCTGATTGAATTTTACACCTTCAGCTGGGGAAAACGGGAAGTGTAATTACTTCGATGATGGAGAGAACAGGGTATAAAGGAGCACCGGACGAGAGAATTAACAGCATGGATCATTCAACGCTGCCTCCCTTTTCACTCTGTAAGTCAGAGTAATGAAAGGCAGGGGTATAGAACACAGAATTATAACCGTGAACCCCTGTGATGGATAGCGATCACCGTGTAGTTTAGCTTGCTGTCATCCAACGACTGCAGCAGGAGACACGGATACAAGAGTTGCTAGCACTTAACAAGAAAGCCTAGACAACCTATCAGTTCGTTTCACTGCACAGACCAACATGCTAAAATGTAAGACAGTTTGATGTAAAATGCTAGTTTGTTCTTTTATGCAAATCTCCAGGATTTTGAAGGTTTTTGAAAGGCAATTTTCTTGATGAGAAATATAAAAGTGACATCTTCCAAATCATGGTCGCATGCAAACACATCAACACATATCATAACCTTGATATGTTACAAAGTCCTCAAGTACCATGTTCTTATCTCATGCAAAAAAAAGGGGCTATAACAACAGGCTGTAATAATTACATGCACAGAAAAACCTACATTTGGGAAAACTACATTTTCTGTTATAGGTATATTTCCTTAGAACATCCTGCTAATTAAACTGGATGCTAATCTTCTGAGGTTCAATGCAAAATAAATAACTCAATCTGACTTCAGACAAACTCATAAGCATATAGGACCCCACACTACTACTTTTATCATGATAACACATTAAAATGCAGATGGCTATGCTGTCATCAGTGATGTGAAGCACTTAAGGGTGTGAGCAATTAGATGAGAGCTTATCTCGAACGAGTTACGGCGCACTAATAGACGTCTGGCTTAAATGTGATAGATGAAGCATGCAGATACCAAATTGCAAATTTCACTTCGGGAACTTTGAGTGACAGTCCAGCTTATTGCCAAGTTTTTCCACTGTTGGTGTTTTGTAAAGCACTGTCACCTCTTGATTTATTGTTTTGCAAATTGGCTAGCTACTATCAAATGCAAGTGCAGAAAGACTAGAATGAATTCTTAAGTGGAGTACCAGATGCCTGTGGAGTTTATATCGAAGTTAAATCGTGTAAATCAAATATGAAATATATCGTGTGTTCTGCCACCTGCTGTGAGAAACAGGCTAGTGAGTGATTTCGCTCATCTCTATGAGGAATAATTTAACTTTCCTGCTGAGATTGTCACTGAAACAGCTTGTTGTTATGATGGTTACCATTTAAGATTTGCCTGTTGATGTAAATACACCTTAAACGATAAACAAACTCTCTGACTTCTGTGTGCTTCTGCAGCTGTAATGTATGAATAATCAATGTTGTATAGTGCCATAAAATGTTTAACCATATATTCCAGTTTATTCAAACACAGTCACAGTGCTAATAGGACTGGAACTAAATATTCTCTATTCTGAGGGCATCTGACGGCCAAGGGAAACTGAGGCTTTATTAGTCATTTATTTATTTGTATCAGTCAGTATTGTATATTTAATTGTTTCCATTTACTTTACAATTTAGATTGTCATTTTTAATTCACTGACATAAAGGCATAGTGATAAATTATAGCCAGATTTAACCTTTTGAGAGCGGTTTAAGAGATCTTTTGCAATCAGTGCATTTGCATACAAATGAGCCTCTTAAAAATGTACAGCAGCCTTTATTTATGTTACTTTGAAATTATTAGCAAACTCTTTTTAAGATCATCAATTTTCATCAATCCTAATCATCAAATTTCTCAGCTCTATTCTCTAACAAGTTATCACTCCAGAGCTCCCTTCTCTATTATTATGAGCGCTAATTAAAAAAAAAAAATCCTTTATCCCTGAAGGACATTTTATTAGATTGGGCTGGGTTTAATTCCATAAGAAACCTGTTTTATTCTGTCAATACGTCGGAGCACATTTTTAATAAAGTTAATCAAAATATAGGCTAGTTTTAGATTTATTTATTTAAAGCAAAAAAATATGTAAATAAAACCTTATATACCGTAAATATTTCTCACAATGAAAATAGCCACAGAATCTGTCATGGCATTACCAAACAAACAAACATGTCAGTTTAATGGGCAAGTCTGTGCCCTCTCTGAACTCTGAAGCATCAACCACATCTATATTTGATTTATAACTTCTGCTCCATTTCAAATGATGAGCTACATACAGTACATGCAAACATATTTACTTCTGTAACTGTAAACGGGGTGATACATCAATTGATAACCTGGATCATCTTTTCACTAAAACTTTCAAGCATGTTTTGGATGATTTACTCTGTCCCCTTATTAATGTTTTAGTTTTAGAGTTAATAATTCAGAAGCGTGTCTAGATACATTTGTATATATACTAAGGTGAAAGAGCTTTGCTTTTATATATATGCAATTGTACGTTTTGGAAAAGATGTATACAAGCATATGACCTCATAAATGGGGTCCAAAAGTCTGAAACCACAAGTGAAAATGCTTTATTTTTATTTTTTGCATTTATTTGATTCAATACTGTATTGAACCCTACTGTATGATATGCATGCACATTAATATAAACACACATCATGGTTGTACAGTGTATGGTAACCCTCGTTCCCTGAGTAGGGAACAGAGACGTCTCATTGGAGGATTTTCCAACGAATTGGGATCCCAATTTGTTGGAAACTCCTCCGACGAGGCATAGGAGTTCCCATACGAAAAGGAACGTCTCGGTTACGTATGGTAACCCTCGTTCCCTAAGTAGAGAATGGAGACGTCTCGTCCCGTCGCCATGCTTGCTGTACCTTCGCGTAAACCAAATGTGTGTGCACTCACTTCTGCTTTAAACCTGCACTGATAGGCGGGGCGTGGAATGCAAGTCCCGCGTGCCAATATTCATTGGCTCGTTTTTAATTCACTCGAAAGCAGTTAGTCTCCCTAGCTTGATCCCAATTCATTGGAAACTCCTCCGACGAGACGTAGGAGTTCCCATACGAAAGGGAACTGTATTCTATTACATAAAGATACCCTCTTTTTCCTTTTGTTGTCCTCTAAACTCTACCCCTGGCTGCAATGAAACTCCCTCTTGGGCAGAGGTATTTCTTATCAGCCTTGTTTACTCTGAATCAGTAGCAACATTCAGCTCTCTAGTTGTCTACCCTTATCCTCAAAGCAAGTTGGGCGATACCTCACAATTGGGTTGGTCAGACATATAGCTTGGCTTTATGTGACAAGACCTGTTTGTATGTGGACACTCAAAAGACCTCTTCAGAGAGCTGTACAGCAAGTGTCTGCAGACCTGGAAATTGATTAGACTACCCTATCGAGTTTTTTGGCACCTCAAAAGGCAACCACTTCATGCACAATCAAAGCAAAATAAAATTCCCCTTGGCTTTTATGAGATATTGACCACACAGCCTGACCTCATAGACCAACTCCAGCAGGTGCTGTTATTCAGGGGCACTTTGAAATTTCCTGGAGAGGAAGAGCATTTGAAGTGCTAGCAGAGAGCTTCCAGTGTTTATGTTCATGTTGATAACTTTATTCACAATGGCAGCAATGAGGTGTTATTGAACTTCTTTAATAATTTAAAAATTAACATCAAATATGTTTGAATGATCATCATATAGCCATACACGTCACTTATTTAGTAAATCCTTGGATTCTTCGTTAGTTAAAATCATTGTTAATCATTATTAATTTAATATTTTTATGTTTTCTTAATGGTTTAATTGTAAGAAGAAAAAAAATCAGGAGCCACTTTTGCATTCAAATTATTCATTTTTTTCAGTTCATGCATTGCTTGGGAATCGGGTTACTTTTAAAAATAATGCATTACAATAATGCATTACTCCTTAGGAAAATTAATTAATTGAGTTAACTTTTAATTGAGATACCTTTTTATTGGACAGTAATGCATTACATTGTTTTTGCTTATTACTATAGTTGAATTGGATCATCGAAGGTCAGCAGCAAAAACGTTAATAAAGAAAGATTAAATACATAAAGTATATTTGTATTATTTAACATAAGGCAGTTTTGCATATTATTCTGAGTTTTCATTCCACTGTTTTTATACATTTTGAAAAATACTGAATCTGTTTTTGTGCAAGTGAGATGAGGAAATTCATGCTCATATTTAGTCTAGAACAGAAGCCATCATGTTTACAAAGTGCAGTGAGCACAAAAAATTAAATTGTGGAATTGATACTGAAATTTTCAAATTGAAAACTAAGGTTGGAGTCTATTGAAACGTACAAAACGAACACTAAATCGTTGCATAGATGTTTGAGAGCTGTCGTTGGATGCTATAACCATTCAGGAGACATGGCTATGACACTTCTAACACATCAGATGTCCTCAACTCAAAAGCCCCTGCTGCCTCTAAAATCACTTAAGATGTTGTGATCCCTCAATCTCCTGCGGTAGAGCTGCTACTTTCAGCTTGAGAGATGCTTGAGATCCCATGTGATGTGATCTAGTTAGCCATACAGCAAGCAAACACATGGTTTGAGATGCTAATTAAACTGAGAGACAGGTATGAAAACAAATGATGAGGCTGTAAAGCCGTTTTTCCATCTGTTAGAATAACCCTAAACGTCTGAATACTAAATGCATTTCTGCTTAGCTGTATACTTTGTGTTTGAATCAAGAGCCTTGGGGGACATTTGGTTTCTTGAACATTGCTTAGCAAGGTGGTAAACTAATTCAGAAGCACTGTTCATAAATCTCTGCAACATGCAATTTAAGCTGGATCAGATTTTAAAGATGTACAAGGAGGGAATTTGATATAATGAAACTGAAATGCATACACTCTACAAAGAGAAGGTGCCTGGAGGAACCTTTTGGAGTTCTTCACTTTGCCACACCGTCTATAGGATATGGCTGATACGATAACCGATATTAATATTGCTGTTATGGCCGATACCGATATTTACCGATTGTAGATATCTCTGTATAGAAAACACATAGTGAGGATTCGGGCTGCATGATATTGGTAAAAAAAAAAATCACATTGCGATATTTTATTTTTCTGCGATATATTTTGCGATAATAAAAACAATTTCACAAGATGACTCGAATAGCTCTATTTGGATAGAATGAATCATTTTAGAATGACTGGGGTGGTTTTGTCATGGAGTAAATCCACAAAGAAACTAATATTAATAGAATGTTAATTAATTGTATGTTGTAGTTAGTTTAATCAGTTGTTTTTAGTTTAATTAGTTAAGTTAGTTAGATTTTAATAAATGGAGCCTTATTGTGACGTGTTTCCTATTTATATCTCTTGAGTTCATTGTTGGACAGATCAGTTGTCTTAACCATTCATTAAAGTGAATCCAATTAATAAATCAATATAAAATTGTTTTATTTTAGTTCAAACTTGTATTTCAGCTTACTGAGGTCCCTGCAAATATGTATTATGTGTTTTGTGGCCTTATTTCAGAAACTTTCATTTTTAGCTTTTTCAATAACCACGCATAAACAATATTCTCTCAAAAATACAAACATGTACATGTTGCATATATTATGGTAGCCTTGTTTGTGCTTAATAGAGTCTAATTTCACCTTTCCCATTAATATACAAAAAAGGACCCCCAAAACACCTTAGATCAAATAACACAAGTACACAGTCAAACGATACAATTTCACACAGAAAAGTTCATAGTAATATAGTACTTGCATGTGGTGCAGGTAACTTACTGTAATTCCATGTTGCCTCTGAAATGTTCAGATGATTTTAGAAATACAGTGGTTGTTCTGGGGAAACAAAAGAACAAAGCTGATTGTATCCATTCACAACATAATATTTATTGACCAGTAATGGACTACTTGCACAACTACTTCCGCGTTCTACTTATTACATATTGGGAGTTTCCGGTTAAAGTGTTCATCACACGTCCATATATTAGAATGCAGATTATTACTACGTTTTATGAATGCCAATTGATTAAAACAAGGAATAATGTTCTCTGTATTAATTATCTTGAGCCAGCTATAATGTTCCTATAAATATATTTTCTTTCCAACTGTTCCATTCTGAGTAATAAATAGGCTAAACATTATAATTACTGGTAGTTACCAAATAACCAAAGCTAAAATAGACTCAAAACACTAAATCTTAACATTAGAGCAGAACACTCCTGTCCCATACACCGCACGACCCAGAGTGTTATCACAGATGGAGCATTAGCTGAATAAATCAACAGGAGTCAGAACCACTACAATCTACTATTTTGATTCAGAACAGTAACACTACTCAGGCAAGGCCCTATTGCCTTACACATCTCTCTCAATGACGGTGAGAGACAATTTTTACATTAGGTAAATGGACCAAGAACATCGGATCTAACTTGAACATTAACACACATAACTTTACTATCACAAAAACTTAAAGATATTACTGCAATAACACATAAATCAACTCTCAATAAACAATTACCCATAATGCACCCAGCTGCTAGCGCTGACTGCCAGGTAATGCCGAAGTGATGACGTCACTTTTTGTAGGCCAATCGGAAGCTAGCGGCGCATGGGTTCCCTCGGTCGAAAAGCAATGCATTTTCCCCATAGACTTTTGGAAAATCGCAAAAAAAAAAATAAGATCTGTGTTTCACAAATAGTAGTGACCCTTACACGTCTTGTCTATCAAGATAATCTGTACAAGTTAATCCAAAATGTATACATTTAGAAGTCTATTAAGATTTTTAAAAACACAATATCAGACACAATAAAGTTTAAAAAACACAAGCAGGTTATAACTGTGTGTTCTATGTCATAGATCAAAACGTGAAAATATTTAGAGGCTTTGTTCACCACAGACCTTATTTCAGGCGATTTAGTAAAAACCCATTCAAAAATACCATAGACTTTAGAACGAGGGAACCGGTAGTGCTAAAATGCTAACTCACTTCCGCGTTTTGGCCTACAGAGTGACGTCGTAACTTCGGTACTGTGTTATTCATAACAAAAGCCAATGATGGCAGCAGGAATCAACTAGTTATATGCATTTTGTCGACACAGAATACATTGAACTGTATTGCTAAAACACAATCTAATACAATAGTCAATGATTTCCATTTGTTCATTAACCTTAACGTTAGTTCATTAGATTAAGTTAGTTAGCATCGCGGCTAAAACCGTCATCCCACTGTGCAACACTGTAAACACGATAAATAAATACAATTTATTTAGTTTATATGTATGTGTTTTAATATATAGTAAGTAGACTATGTATTTATATTTCTTTGGCGAGTTTACAAACCTTGTAACGGAGAGCCGAGTAAACAGCTGATGAGAGGAGCCCTTTCAAATCCGATGATGATCAGCTGATATTTGATGCGCGCGCGCGAGTAGCGCGAGGTGACGGAATAAAACTCTTCTTCTTCTTCTTCTTCTTCTTCTTCTTCTTCTTCTTCTTCTTCTTCTTCTTCTTCTTCTTCTTCTAGGTTTCAATTAATCAATAAAATATGCCTATACTAAATAAATGTAAGCCTGTATACTGAATCAGAAGTATACATAATTTATTAAATATACTTATGAATATTAGTATATATATATATATATATATATATATATATATATATATATATATATATATATTAACTTAGGCTATACTAATAATAAAATAGGATAATAATAATAATCTTATTCTGGCCTCCAGAACCATTGGGTTCCCCCAGATGCTGACTTAACGAAAGAGATCTTCCCGGAACCACTTAAATGTTAAAAGATCTTTCACAATAACCTGTTTTATAGCATTCAAGTTCCTCTATTTCCCCCCAAAGCACTTTAAAGGAGTATTTCACTTAAAAAAAAAAAAAAAAAAAAAACTTTTGCTGATAATTTACTCATCCCCATGTCATCCAAGATATCCATGTCATTCTTTCTTCAGTCAATTGTCAAAATCAGTCAAAATGAACGAATCTTTTCCCGAGTCAATTTGTTGATTTCGTTCATTGAAAGAACCAAATGACACGAAAAAAGATTTGTTCATTTTGATAAACGAGTTTGAACAGGAGAGTCACGAACAAGCATCACAGAACAGAGCAAGGCGACCAATAAGACCCTTACTCATCGTCTGAAATCATTTAAAGCCCTTTGAACAGTTTGCAGTTTGCACTGAAACTGTCTTTTGGACCTTAAATTGTTGGTTAAAGTGCATTATATGGAGAAAAATCCTGGAATGTTTTCATCAAAAACCTTAATTTCTTTTCAACTGAAGAAAGAAAGACATGGACATCTTGGATGACATACTCCTTTAACGTCTCATGGTATAGTGAAAAGGTGACTCCAGAACCTCTGAACTCAATACAAAAGTGCTTAAAGGATCCCATAAGTTCCAGCAAGAACCACAAAGATTGTCAATGCTCCTCCAGTAACCCTATAAGAGAAAGAGCTTTGAGGCACTTAAATTGCATTTTGCAGTTCCTTGAGTATCCAACAGGATATTTGAGGCATCTTTAGTTTTTAAGATGTGTAGTTCCGAACAGCAAACCCTTCTTTTCGTCTTGCTTTCTTCCCCACCCGCAAGCATGAGCTGTCAGTGTACACTTCCAATAAAGCTCCTCTAGTTAACTACAAAGGGATTCACACTATCAGAGACTTCCCACTCACACATTTCTATCGAAAGCTCTGCCAAGTCCTGCGCTCAGAGGAGCCAACGGCCCAAAGCTCACTTCAGCTCTAAACAAGATTGCAGCAGACTGTCGAGTGGCCTTGCATCAAGCAGTTATGTTATGGGGATGATGGTTACAATCTATTTCAAATAGGGGTTTCTATTTCTAATTGGATGTGCAAGAATGGCTAAAAACATTTTGCTAAATTGAATTAAAAAGTACAAGGGATAATTTAGGAAGAACTGGGGTCATTCTGTGTCAAATCAACCAACGTTTGGAAACTTCCCTGGCTCAAATTTTGGATTAAATGTCACTGATGTATATTTACTGAGAAAGCAAATTATTTGTAGAGAGGGGTCAAAATAAAAATTTTCACCAAAGATTTCGAGCCAAATTACAGGGGGGTAAAATTACTTTAGAAAGATGGCAGCATCATTATTTTATTTTTACACAAAGATTGTTTGCGTTGGACTTGAACTTGGACTTGCTTTGAGATCCCCATCTATGGGACTGAACTATTATGGCCTTGAAGATTTCAAAAGAAAAGTTTTTTTTTTTTTAAGAATTAGAATCTAGTAGAGAATACTTTTAGAGTTACATGACAACTTTAGAAAAAATAATATATATGACACTCAGACAGGTATGGTCAATGCAACTGAGCTGATAGAAAACATTAGATACATTTTTGGTTTGAACATTCAAAGTATCAGCTGTATTCAAAGTGACCCACATTTGATTTTTTGACCAATTGACCAATTTACTCATGGAGCCTATTTAAAATTTCCATATCACTGGGACTGAAACATTAAGGGACTTTAAATGAAGATAACATAAGGAAAGTTTGTTAAGAACTAACTTTAATATTTCTTGAGTTACAGGCATGCAAACTTGAGGCAAAAAAAAAACACAAGAAGTGATTTTTGCCATTTTTGAACTGGCATGTATGAAACAAAGATTGCTAAAGTCAACAGATTCAACTAACAGACCAACCAAGCTCTGTGTAAAAATAAAATAATGATGTTGCCCTCTTTCTAAAGTAATTATTACCCCTTGTAATTTGGTGAAAATTGTAATTTTTAAGCCCCTTTACAAAATAGTGGATTACTCAGTAAACAATCAGAACGACATCTGTGAAATATTAATATTTTGGCTTTCATCACTCTTTATGTTTGTCTTTCTACAAAAAAAAAAAAAAATATATATATATATATATATATATATATATATATATATATATATGAAAAAAAAAACTTTGGTTGAGTTGCCATGGTATGACCCACTGATATTTATGAGACTTTTTTGTTCTGACCGACAATTTTTAGCTGAGGGAACAACAAAGTGCAAAATCCTGATTCAGCACAATAAATATGAGCAAGCAAAATACTGTATGCAAAATACTGTATGTACAACCAGCAGATGGTCCTGAGAATTTCTGACATCATTTACTCACCCTTATGTTGTTCATAGCCTGATGGTCCTAAACGTCACTGGACTTGGTCATTGTACAGATAAAAAAAAAAAAAAAGTGAGGCGCTTTTCAAAATATCTTCTACGGTATCATACAGGATTGGAACAGCAGGAGGACAAGCAAATGATGACAGAATTTTTATGGATGAATTATTGGATACATTCAAAAGTTGTTTTGCTTGTTTTTTTTTTTTTTTTTTGCAGTGCAGCTATAGTTTTTTTAAATGAGTAATCACTCTTGAAAAATGATGGGTATGTTCCTACAGGACGAGACTGAAGCCAGCTAGGTAAGATTTTATTAATGGGATCTGCTTTCCTGGGCAGATAATGAGAGAGTGTTCTACTAATGCAGGACAGTGATTTAGTCATTAATGGATGTTTGTTAGGGCAGGAGGGACCAGGAGGACTCGCAGTCAGTGTGTAGCTGCCCAACCGTTTCACATCACAGTCACTCCTGACCAGTGTTGGGAGAAATGCATTAAAGTAACTTGAGTTACGTAATCAGATTACTTTTTCAAGTAACTAGTAAAGTAATACATTACTTTTAAAATTTACAACAGCATATCTCAGTTGCTTTTTCAAATGAGAAACACACGTTACTTTGTTTTCCCAATTATTGACTGACAGCTCTTGTCCCAATGCTGAGAAAAATCGTAAGTGCAGAGGCATTGTGTATAAAAATGATGGTTAGTTCTAGACTAAATGTCTATTCATTTACTCTCACTTGCACAAAAAAGATAAAGTATTTCTCAAAATGAATAAAATTAGTTATTGCAAAATCAGACTATGTAAACCTCCAATAATTAAGTTTTAAATAAAACAAATATTTCTATGCATTTAATCTAACTTTATTGACCAATGTACTTGCTGCTGAAGAAAAAAAAAATGTCTTTATATTGTTTTTATTAATTACCATGATTTTTTTCAAATAAGACATTCACATATTTTGTTGATCCTGGAAAATTGAAAGGGCTCCAAAAATTTTGTCCTAACCCTATCCATACCCCCTAAACCTAACCTTTACCCATAATTCATCCCTAAAATTAGAGGGAAATGATAAGTACACAGCACTGATGTAGAACAACTTAACTTAAATTAAAATCTATGACTTTTGATCTGAGCAAAGTTTTAAATATTTTCTGAGACTCTAAAGGCAAAATTGTAGATTAATAGGGTCTCAAAAGAAACACGTTTAAAGCTAAATAGCACATTAACATTATAGCTCTATATTTGAACACCTTGTCTCATTTGTTCCTACTTTTATTTCTCCTATTGAAAATAATTGAGGTGAAGTTTCCCTTCAGGAAAATTCACCTGTCTTCTAAATTTGTGGCCCACATTGGTGTAATAGAAAGAGCTCATAGAAAGAGCTCACAATACCTGTTAACATCAGGATGCATATTTAATAAGCCATTGGTGTCTGAATAACCTGTCCCTCCACAATGCTGACACATAGACTATGGATATAATAGGAATCAGGATGTGTTTCATATGAAGTAGCAGAAATGTGATTTCACCTAAATGAGAGTTACAATGGTTCTCTTACGAGAAGTTCTCTCATATTGCCAGAGATTTTCGTATAGCTTACAGTACAGGGTAAAGTCATCTTTTCTCTAGATATTGAAGCCAAAAATTATCCTTAATTTTGCATTCTTTGTCAACGCAGTGCAGCAGCTAGCAGACCTAGAGCAGGCTGTCTAGTGTGCTCACTGGATGCTCTGTGGCAACTGCAGCAGCCTACCACTGAGCGTGGCGTGACATCACGCCCAATAGTCATGCTTCGCGCTTACTACGTGTCACACCCTGCAAAAGTGTTTGTGGCTTAGCATATACAAGCACGGTTTGCAAAGGAGAAAAAAAATGTAATCACTTATAGCACATCTTGTGGACTTGACACCTGCAACGAGCAGCAAAAACTACCCAGTGCCACATATTTTGGCTTCTGCAGAAATGTAGGCAGGGCGCTATTCCAGTTAGTATTGGGAAGCTTCAGACTGACGAAAAATGTTTAAATATAAAACAATTTATGTGTGAATTATTAAAGAGATAGTTCACCTACAAATGAAAATTCTGTCATCATTTAAGAAGAATACAGGTAAGCAAACAGTTGACGGGCCTCATTGACTTCGACATGGGAAAAATAGTATTGAAGTGAACGTGACCATTAAAGGGATACTCCACTTTTTTTGGAAATAGGCTCATTTTACCACTCCCCCAGAGTTAAACTGTTGAGTTTTACCGTTTTCGAATCCATTCAGACGATTTTCTGATATTTAGAAAAATGTCAGTAACCAGACAGTTTCTGGTCTCATTGACTTCCATAGTAGGAAAAAAATATACTATGGAAGTCAATGAGACCAAAAACTGTCTGGTTACTGACATTCTTCATATCAGACAATCAGCTGAATGGATTCGAAAACGGTAAAACCCAACTGTTTAACTCTGGAGGAGTTGTAAAATGAGCCTATTTCCAAAAAAAGTGGAGTATCCCTTTAACTTTGGTTTCTGACATTCTTCAAAATATCTTCTGGAACAACTTGAGGGTGAGTAAAGACATTTTTTTAGCATTTTAATATTTTTAATTTGCTTCATATCTAATATTGCACTTACAAGATCTCACTTCACCTTCCTTAAGAATTGAGGGAAAGTAGTCTGAAATTCAGTCTTGAAATCCATTTCATTAATTTAGAAATTGTAATTAAGTTAAACAACCCTAATTGTTATTTGCCTATAGCTGCACAAAACTGTGATTTTACCATTTTAGCAATTGTTAAACTCTGATAGTTATGGATCTTTTTCTGATAGTCATTTTGACAGCCATGTTGACATGACTGGCTTTATTTGTTCCACAACAAAAAAAAGAAGCCGTTTGATTGCCTTATCGACTGCAATCTAATAGATTATAAGAGGTCATTCTTTCAGATAGAAGGTCAGTCTGTCATCCATCGTTCACTTTCTGTCTTTCCTTTTTCCTCACATCCAAAAATTCTCTCACTCTTTTTCTTATTCTCTCTCCTTTGTGTGTCTGACACACAGCTTTGACAGACAGGCTGAAAGGTAAAGGCTCATCAGTGTTATCAGCAGGGGACAGAAAGACACAGGCAACTATACAACCGTCCGTGCTGCACTGTCTCTACCTAATCATCCAAACCCATCACACATAAACACGAAGCCTTGTGCCTTGAGGGGGTCAAGATCATGTGGGTTTATTTTTATTATACCAAGTAAAAGGGTGTACATTACTACTAACAATCAGTCCTAAGGTTTTTAGGCCAAGAAATTCATTCATAATCTGTTCCAAAGACACGACTGTTGCATTTGTTCTAATATTGCAATCTGTTGTATTCAGGATTGTGCTCTCAGTTGGTTTTAAAAGTGCGCTGAGATTAGCCAACCTAATAATGATCATATTTCTCTATTTAAATGAGCAATACAGACAATGTATCCTAGAAAACCCACTTAGAAGTTGCCTCGATTAAGTATATATATCTCTTTTTAAATTAAACTAATTGAGAGCCTCATTCTGCTATTTGGCTAACTCTTTTAATTAAGAATGAGTTAACCTCCTTGAAAAAAATTATGATATCTGAATCAGTCGGCATGCAAAATCTGTTTCAAAGGGTCAATATAGTGGTAGAATATGCTTTAGTTATTAAAATCATTTATAATATTAAATGTTCATAAACTGTATTTATTAGCAAGAACATTATGTCTAAATTTTTGTCACTCTGGAAGGAATTAGCATTACTTAAGGGAACAAGGTTTGGCTGGTTAGTAACACCATATAAAAGCAGCTTCAACCATACCCTGCACAACATGTCCCTGTTAATTTACAGTAAACTACAGGAAGCTGGAATTACCTGTAGAATGCTGTAATTTTATAGTATACCCACTGCAATTTGAAACAAGTTTATTACTGTAAAACATTACAGTACTGTGCTGTAGAAAATATAAGCTTTACAGTATAATACTGTCAGGTGGTTGTCATTTTACTGTTATTTTAATGTTTACTGTAATCTTCATAAAACTATTTAATCCGAGAACTTTCTGAACCATCCATACACCAATGTAAATTGTAATTGCAACTTTCAAGGCCCAGAAAGGTAATAGATACATTGTTAAAATGGTCCAAGTGAATACAGTGGTTCAACTTTAATGTAATCAAGTAACACGGTCTCATCCCAAGAAGTCATATAACTGACGTCTTGGGACGTCTTTTGACCATACGTCAACATCCGCCTTTTTAGGGTACCCTTAAACGTTGGTTACACGACGATCCAACAAACGCTTTACCTGGGGTAGGTTTAGGTCTGGGGTAGGGTTAGGATCCGATAACGTCATCCAACTGACGTTTAAGGCTACCCTAAAAAGGCGGATGTTGATGTATGGTCAAAAGACGTCCCAAGAAGTCAGTTATATGACATCTTGGAATGAGACTGCGCTGAATCAAGCGATGAGTATACTTTTTGTGCGCTAAAAAAACAAACAAATAAAAATAATGACTTTATTCAACAATCTCTTCTATTCTATGTCATTTTTCTACACTATTCATGTGTAGTGGTGATCACATGAACAGCGTCGGCCAATCATGAGCCCGCATTCTGACGAGAAACTCGGAAGCGCTGCACTTGCACAATGAACCATAAACAATTATTGCCTATGGGCAGTAAAAAGTCCTTTCTACTGACTCTGCTAAACACCAGGAGTAAGAAGCTCAGGGTCTCTGAACACCTGCGTGAAAATGCTGTAGTCCTTGTGGATGTGTGTGTGTGTGTGCATGCGCATGCGTGTTTGTTGTGTACTGCGTCAGCACAGCTACTGCCATTTTAGGTGGATGAGAACGCTAATATAGCTTTCTCCAGGTATCATAAACCTCCTTGGCACTACTACATAAACTTGATGAATGTGCGACCTAAAGGTGTTTATTACACAGCCACATATTATTGCCATATCAGGATTACACACTCATAATCCTCAAGTAGTCAGGGTGAAATGAAAGTCAGCATTTAGCCTTAGTGAAGTTTCAGTTAAGTGTTTGATTTCAAAGTTTTCAGTTTTATTCTTTTTTTGTAGTAGTATTGACAAATGATTAACAATACTATCAGCTCAGTTGTGCAACTAAAGGTGAAAACCAGATGGTTTTAAAAAGGAGTGTTAATAGTTGTTTATTAACATGAAATGCAGATAAATAACAATGATTTTTGTGCAAGATTTGGGTTGATTATGTACACAAAGCATGAATTAAATTGAATCAGAAGCCTCTATGCTCCTTATGCTGGGGTGCTACAGGTTGACTGCCAAAGCAAAGCCTGCAAGTAACATGAAGGAAGTCATAGCGAAGAAATTGCTTTATTTTAATCCCCCCCTCTAGTTGGTCCAGAGGCGTGCGACCTCTGACATATATAGCAATTGTAAGTCGCTTTGGATAAAAGCTTCAGCTAAAAAAAAAAAATAATAAAACCAATCACACCTTACAGTTGTTAAGTGGGTTCCTAAAAAAAAAAAATCGACCTAAAAATATCACAATTGAAAATACTGTGGAAACAAAGACACCTGCATCTTGGATGCCCTTGAGGTAAGCTAAAACATATCAAAAATTAATTTCAAAGTGAACTATCCCTTTAACTAGTAGCCTGTTAAATTTTTCACAGGCCCTCAGGGTGAGATTCAAGTCACTCATGAGTAGCCTAATTAAAAGAACTGGTCTCAAGGAAGCTGTGATTCATGTGAAAGATATATTATTCTGTTTTGTATAGGATATTACTCATCAACATTGATATTTAATTATAAAATCTCCTTTTTCGCAACACCAACGAAAGACATTGCACTGATGACTTTTTCCAGCCGAGATAGGTTATCAGTAGGGGTGTGACAATACATTGATATGGATCGATGCGTCGATCAAACGTCTAACAATATGATCCATCAATGCCACACATACAATTTCGATACAATTTTGACACAGTCCACATCCTCACGTAGCTTTTCTCAGCTGAAATAGACGCCTGACTCAACCCTTTGTCACAAAAGTAAAGTTATTTGCTGTCCAAGTGATTGCTGTGAAAATGAATGTGAGTCAATGGAATGCTAACAGCAGGTGAAGGCTTGTTAGCCAATGGCGGCCCCCGGGGAGACTTCAGTTTCCTGCAGGTGGATTACCTCCTTGGTTTCACCCCTTTCAAATGAAACTGGCCCCGCCTTAAAAGGGGGCCCCCAAAACACCACAAAAATCCCATTCACTTTCTCTGTAGGATATTGATTTTCAGCCATAATCTCTAAACCATCCGAGGTCTATGAGGTTGTGAAACGAAAGTTTCTGCTCTGATAAAAATCAAAAGTCAGTATGAAAACAACCTTGTTTTAAGAAAAATGTGTTTTATTTGCGATCTTTTGGAGAAATACTACACTACCCACAATCCTAAGCATAACACTGACGTCTCTGATTGGTCAAATTTGCGGTTACCATGGCGACATTTACCACCACCGCGAATGGCTTAAGTGATCTGAGGTATAATACCGGTAGTTTATTGGTTTACCTTTGCCTTTTTGCAGTTAAGTTCAAAAGTTATTTTGAACAAGAACAAAATGAAATGTACATATGCCAGTGTTGATGAAAAATGTAAGATATTGGACAAAAAACGTTTTATTCGGTCTACCAAAAGGGACCTCTTTCTTTCAGTAACCTTACCGGCAACAGCGGCCGAACCCCTGTCACAGGATGCGAGCCAAAATTCACATAATCCATCTTCCAATCAAACTGCAGGCAATAATGATGACCAAACATTGTTTGTTGGAAAAGAACATGATGATGAAGTGAAGTTCACACCACTGAGACAAGTGAGGGAGATGTCAGGGAGAAAGCCCCGTTCACAAAGACAGACCCGGGGTGATGGCCAGAGCAAATTTCTAATGACCAACGAATTGATATTGTTAAGAGTGGTCCCGTTCAAATAGATGATTTTAACTTCCCACAAAACTAATTACACCACCGTTTTACCAAGGACAGATATTTCATTAAGAGGAAAAATGGAGAAAATATCCACAGGTCATGGTTAGTTTACTGAAAATCATCCGATTCAGTCTCTCTTTCTGTTGTACTTTATTTGGCAAGCGGATAGTCTCACTCAAAGAGGTTTCAGAATGTGAACTCACTCTCACACTCTAGAATCATGAAAAGCTGTAGCCCATAAGACCTCCGTTCATCTTCGGAACACAGTTTCAAATATTTTAGATTTAGTCCGAGAGCTTTCTGTCCCTGAAATGTGCCCTTTGTGACAACTAGCCCTAGTCTCTTATGTCTACTGTACTTCATAAAGTATATAATTTGAGCTGTAGTCCAATTTGGTTGTCTGTTTCAGTCTCCTGTTGCTCAGAGATAACAGTGGGCTCTAGAAAGAGATCACCATGTCAGATGTGAAGGCCTCAAAGTACTGTAAGCCTCAGCATCCAAAAAGTGACTTTACCAAAGATATTTCTTTTACTTCGAACTCTGTAAATACCTCCTAGTGCTCTCCCTCTCTCTCCCTTTGGCTTTCTCTCACTCTCTAAAGACAGCAGGCTCATCTATCTTTTATTTCCTCACACTGTGTTTCATGGCAGAAAGTCGGCAGAGAAAAGAGTTATAAATCTGAGTATGCGGTACTCATCTCAATGTGCCATACCTGTTGGATATCCTCAGACCTTTGTTTTATTTTTGCTATAGTGAAAAGCTCATATATGCAAATTATATCAAATCTTTAAGTGTTTAAATTGTGCAAGCTTGATGCGTGAAGGTACATTCCGTTTAGTAACAATAATGGGTTTTAAAAGCACATATGGCCTTTTCAATTAGTAAATATAAAAGCATCTATAGATGGAATAATAACCGAAAACTTCTGGTTGTCATTTATTTAATACCAAACACATCATGTGATAGTTATAGAATGTGCTCTATCTACATTTCTTGAAATAAAGCGTGAACAAATTTTCACTGTTAGAAAGGATTATTGTAAGAGGAAGCAGCAAATGTTTTACACTAGAGAGCAGCTTATAAGAAAAGCTATGCTTTAAGCTTTAAGAAAAGCTTAAAAACACTTTACAATAAGGTTCATTAGTTAACAGTTAACTACCTTAGTGAGAATGAACATTACGTCTACCGCATATATTAATCTTAGTTAATATTAATTTCAACATTTACTTGAAGGTTGTATTAACATTATATGCACTGTGAACTAACATGAACAAACAATGAACGGCTTTTTTAAACTATTGTTAACAAAACTATTGTGAAAGTCTTTAAAGGAGGGTAATTTTGTGAGGTTTTGATGGAGTTCGAATGATCAGGTTAGCTGCTGGACAAGCAGATGATTTGATCATAAATGAATCCCCTTAAAGATTATCCTTACAATCGATCTATTTTAGACAATTGACATATTAATATTTAATTACATTTCTTGTGATTGATTATTGATAGTACAATTGTTCATTGCATCCAATCGTTCATACAGAACATTGGCAAATTATTCCCTTTTATTAATAATTTTACAATTTGTAGGTGATTCCTGATCATGTTTCATTATATCATTAATTTTTTTTAATTATATTCCCTGTAATAGATCTAATCCAGAGATTCCATACATAGTTAATACTATTACATTATGTAATGTTAACTAATGAACCTTATTGTAAAGTGTTACTAAAAAGCAGCGCATCTGCAAATGGGTAAAGTGAGGTGTGAGAGAGAGAGAGAGAGAGAGAGAGAGAGAGAGAGAGAGAGAGAGAGAGAGAGAGAGAGAGAGAGAGAGAGAGAGAGAGAGAGAGAGAGAGAGAGAGAGAGAGAGATTGCATCCATGTGGGAACCGAACAGATGGCTGACTAGTTTCCATGTCTCAATGCACAGAAGTGCTGATGAATATGTTTCATAAGTACCACTGTATAGAATTTACAGAATATGCTTCAGTGAATTGAGTCTGAAACTGAGTCTGAGTGTATTAGATTTTCCTTGTAATGCATACAAGTATGTTGATGCTGATTACATCAGTCTGATTTGTTATATTGATATGAGTAAGACTATCTAAATTTTTTTTATTATTTAATATATTTAAAAATGAACTAATTTATTCATTTAGTCCTTCCTTCCTTCATTCCGTCTAACCTCCCTACCTTGGTATTTATTTATTTAATTATTTTAGTGATGTCAATGTCAAAAAGTTAATGCATGCATCTATTTTTATTTATTTATTTATTTATTTATTTATTTATTTATTTATTTATTTCAGTTTTAAAGCATTTAAAGGATTAGTTCACCTCAAAATGAAAATGCCCTGATAATTTACTCACGCCAATGCCATCCAAGATGTTCATGTTTTTGCAGTGGAAAAGAAATTAAGTTTTTTGAGGAAAACATTTCAAGGTTTTTCTCCACACAATGGACAGAATCAGTTCTCTACTGTAAATCAATGCCGTTTCAAAGGGCTTTGAAGAGCTTCAAAGGGCTCTACACAATCCCAGCTAAGGAATAGGGTCTTATCTAGTGAAACGAGCGGTCATTTAAAATAAATAAATAAAAACTTTTATACACCTTTTAACCACAATTGTTCGTCTTGTGCTGGTCTATGGCGCGCCTTGCATTACGTAATGACGTTGAAAACGTCACGCGTCACGTCCTCTACCTAAGTTATTTGTCTGTGTACTCCGGTTCAGAAAGGCAGGGAAGGGCGAAAAATTCCATATCACTTTCTCCTGTTTTCTCCTCCAACTTCAAAATCATCTGATTTTTTTATTTATTATTTTTTTTTTTTTTAACTTTGACTGTTATGGTTTGTGTAATAATTCTGTTTTGTGATCTTGTGTTGGATCTTGTGAAGCCCTTTGGTCAATTACAATATTTTGCTATAAAATTAACTGAACTGACATCTTTGTTTTAATTTATTATTATTATTATTATAAAAAATAATAATAAATCATTTCCAACACGATTACGCAATGCCTGGCGTGTCGCCGACCAGCACAAAATGAACAATTGTGGTTAAAATGTATATGTTTAAACATTAGTTTTCGTTTCTGCTTTGTGTTTTTATGAGTGGACTTGTGCTGCAAGTCATGTCTGATTTAAGGTGAAAATGGATGGAGGTTTGCTGTAGCCTAACCCACTCCTCATGCCAATGATCCATTATGACCATGGCCAAGAGGTGACTGATGTAAGGGCTTTTTTGTTTGGTTCTGTAGCTACAAAGGTTTGAGTTTCACTTCATCATAAGGCTGAGAGACTGAAGGACACATAGAGGACTCACATTATTTCCTTTCTGTCAGTATTAATTTGCTGTTGCACATGTTAAGTTTTGTCAGCATCAAACTGCTCATTAGCTCACACGCTTTACTTCTGCTGCTGCAGGCTCTTAGTTACAATCAAAGGTGATAAGTAACACATTTAACACCACACGTCCTGATATATTTCTTTCTTGCTTTGTTTTTATTCATGCTTATAACAACTGTTTTTAATGATATAAGTAAAAAATATAATAAATAAGTAATACGCCTACACATAATTAGTAAAATACTCTCTAGCTAATTTTCCTTGCCAAAATAACATGCTATAGCCTATCATGGTCATTAAATGGCTTTCCTGAGGTAAATGTAATGTGACAATTGTTCTTTTATATTAACCTGTTTGCGTGGTTGAAAAACACTGATTGGTCGATATTACATATGAGGAATATACATTTCGATAAGTTGCATGAGGAAATGGATGTGTGGCGTGAGAGCGTGTGAAAAGTGACAATTGCGTGAGAGTGGGCAGCCCTCTTTTACTTCAGGCAGTGACTTGTAATGAGTCTGATCTTCAAAAGAGACAAGTTTACTAATATTAGTCTCGAATGATGGTCCTGGCTGAAGATAATCCTCTGTTATGATTTTGTAGATGGACTGTTTTGAGAATACACGAAGCAGAGTTGAAGGGGTTGACAGCAGAAATGTAAACATTGGATGAATCATATAATTTAGGACATCATTAAGATTTCCAACTTTTGACGACAAAATTCACCCGCTATAATCTCCTCACCCACAAGAAATCGATACAACCCCTACACCTTTTGCTGTAAATCTGGCAGCGCAACCCCAAACACAAGACGTTTTCGTCATCGATACAACTTTGATCAACAACGTGTTTAACTATGTAACTGTTACAGTATCCGGCTGGATCTCTTCAGTTAGTCAGTAGAAGCCGCTCATGTTCTGCCACCCGGAAGTATCGCGATGCCTATAGTTTACAAATATTCTGAAATGCCGTATTCGAATTATAATTCCTATGTGGATCCTCTTGATCTGCTTTCTCCATGCTTCTTTGACAAAATGTACGCTGCACACGAGTTAACCCTCTGGGCTTCTTCGGTCAAAAATGACCGAAAACTGTTACGTTTTGAAATGTTTAATTTTTTTGCTTGATCGGATGGGGCTGAAACTTGGTGACTTTTGTTGTATTACCTATATGAACACACAAAAAAATCAAGGAGATGATTCTGATTTGTTAAAGGGTCGTAAAAAAAAAAGTCACACTTAGCTTCCTCCCGGTCAAAAATGACCGACATAGGAAATGAATGGGAAACACGAAAAAACAGGAAAAATCAGAGAAACTTTTGGTGGTACAAGCTACAAATCAGCAACTGTGCCGAAAAAAAGTGTACAGCAATGAAGGGGTGACACTCTAAAATATCAAGAGTGCAAATAAGACCACCCTGCCCACACACACACACACCCACGCGCACAAACACACACACATACACAGATAAACTGGCAAGAATGTAACAGCAAATTTGTAGAATATGCAAAATAAAATCAACAAATGAAAAAAAAAACTTTCTCAAATGTGAACACGGACACACACGCACGCACACACACGCACACACACACACACGCGCACACACACACTCACACACACACACACACACACACACACACACATAGAGAGAGATTCAATGGTAAGACCGTAACAGCAAATTTGCAAATTTACAAATGAAAAAAAAAAATCTTGCTCAAATGCACACACGAACACACACACACACACACACACAGAGACAGAGAGAGAGAGAGAGAGAGAGAGAGAGAGAGAGAGAGAGAGAGAGAGAGAGAGAGAGAGAGATTCACTGGGAAGACTGCAACAGCAAATTTTGAGAATATGCAAAATAAAATCAACAAATGAAAAAAAAATTTTGCCACGCACACACACACACACACACACAGAGAGAGAGAGAGAGAGAGAGAGAGAGAGAGAGAGAGAGAGAGAGATTCACTGGGAAGACTGCAACAGCAAATTTTGAGAATATGCAAAATAAAATCAACAAATGAAAAAAAAATCTTGCTCAAATGCACACACACACACACACAGAGAGAGAGAGAGAGAGAGAGAGAGAGAGAGAGAGAGAGAGAGAGAGAGAGAGAGAAAAGAGATTCACTGGTAAGACTGCAACACCAAATTTTGAGAGTATGCAAAAATAAATAAATAAAAAATACAAAAGAGACTCTCGCTCAAATGCATGTCCACACACACACACACACACACACCGAGAGAGAGAGAAAATTAACTTAATTAGCATTATTTTATGTTTATTTCTGTTCGATCATAATTGCTGTTCTCTTACGAAGTTTTTATTACTTATTGAATAAAAAAATTATAAAAAATACCAATTTATTGCAAAATATCTGTAAAGTGTTTTGAATTATCACTAACCATCACTTATTTTGTTCAATTATTTGAATGATCAAATACTGAGTAACAAAAATGTTTGCATTGTGTTTCCTTTCTAACCAAATGATATTGTTCGATTGTAATCATAATGCAAAACCTGATACACTTATCTAAAAAAATGATAAAAAAAATTAATTAGTTGTCTTTTAGAATATCTAAATGTATATCTAAATTAAAAAAACCGAATAAGATAGAGAAATCATGTCTAAAACAAGAACAGGAATCAAAAAGCCTTTCTATGTATTTACATAGGAAGCTATGGGCAGCCTACAGGCTGTGCAGGACATTGCACACATTTAACTATGTTTTAAAGCCACAAGGTGGCGCTCTTCTACTGGAACATTTTTTTTTATTAAGCTGGCACTCTATTTTGATGTGAATTGTTGCATTTATTGAAAAAAAATAAAAAGAAATATAAAATAAAAAAATATATATTAATTCTAATGAAAAAAATAGCTCTTAAAAATTATATAATTAAAGCAAAGTATCATAAAAAACTCTGAAAATTCTAAATAATAATCAGAAAATATTATAGAACAAAAATATATTTGAACGGTTATCGTGGGAAAAAGTAAAGTTAAATTTTAAGGCTTCGTCCGTTTTTGACCGGGAGGAAGCTAAGTGTAACCCATTTACGAAGAAGCCCAGAGGGTTAATCACGCCCACTTATTTACGTGGCGGTATACACAGAATAAAAAAATCTGAGATGGCATTTTCTACTACGGTAACGATACCGTCATACTGCCCAGCCCTACTTCGAAAGGCAACATCATTACACTGTAGACTAGTCCAGATATTTAGCATGCTAAATATTTCATGGGCATCAGCAACACATCTGCGCTTCTCTCAGATTGCATCTTTGTTCATTCACTCTACACAATTGCCACTCACATGAATAAGCATGCATTTGTCTGTGATTTCTGCAAAACTGACAGCAAGTAATCAGGGCTAGAATAGTGCAGTGTGTACCCATCATGAGTTAATTTACACAGCAACTAGAGAAATCTATTTCTGGATTGGGTGTACTCTATAGGTACATAAAGGACTGAGAAACACTGTTATATACCACAAAAACTCTCAAAGCCACACTTTGTGATTTTTACCCCCATCTAGCGGTGAAAAGGTATATGACCATCCAGTGAATATTAGTTTCCTCTCAATTTCGATTTTGTTTGAACTCCTACAGTGGCCAATGTAGTCTAAGATTAACATGGCTTCCAGTTCGACCTCGTCCATGAGTGTTATCTCAAACATAAACGCGAAAGGCGAAACTTGAATTAACGGGTATGTCTCTCTTTGGCTAATGTACATTCAAAATGGAGGGGCAACATGGCGACCAACATTAGAGTCCTTACCCATACGTATTTTCAATGGCATATTATACACTCATGAGAATACTTTATTACTTGAACAAAGTAAATATACTGTACATTAATGAGCACATATATTTTTGATAGAACTATGTGTTTTTAGCTAAGAATAAACTAAAAGAGTTACACAGTGTACGTAGCTTTAAGGAAGTCAATTACAAAAGTGTTTTACAGTCATGCTGGTGTAATATTTTTGAAAGGGCAAAAAAAGCCTTGCAACTAGCCATTAAATCTACATGAAACAAACTGTCTGTGATTTCTGAGTACGCTGCTGAATGATCTCAGCATGCTCTCCTTAAGTGCGATTGCCATGTGAGAATCAGCAGGTCATCTCCACCTGTTCTACAATTTATGGCTCGCAGCAGTTGGACATTTCATTTCATGCGTGTCACTTATCCGAGAAGTTAGCAATTCATACACGTTGGCTGAATTAGACTTCAGTGTAAATTAAATTCAGCACATGTTTACATTATTAGATGTACATTATTATCAGCAGTTAGAGATGTCTACAGAAAGCTGAACCTATTGAACATGCTCTGATTTTGCAGCACTAGGGACGCATGGGTAGAATGAGTAAACTGCTGGGGGCCGTGGAGAACTGTCTTATGGGTGTTAATGGCTAGAACTTGGCTTTACGGTGAATGTTGAAAGTCTTGCAGTAAAGCCTGAAAGCGCTGTAGACTTGGCTCTTTCTCTCTCTCTGAAGTGGGTCAGCTTTGGAGCGGTGTCCCTTAAACAGGATTATGGAGAGATTTTTAACTTGTGGCCATAATATGTCCTTTTCCTGGGGATACAAATTAAATTAAGAGAAATAAGTAGTTCTCCATTTGTTGTGTTATATTATTATTATTATTTATGTGTAATATTTTCCAGATTTATTTATGCATTTATAAATGGACCTTGATACATTAAATAACATGTATCTGACTTATAGGATGGTGTTATGATCTTGAAGATGAACCGAAGCGCAGACAGGATGCTTGACAGTTTATTTATGGATGAAAACAGGACAACAAAACCCACGAGGGGGCAAAACATGGACAGGGTAAGTGACCGTACTACTGTAGACTATGACCTGACAAATAACTAGATGATAAACAAACAGCAAATAAAGAATCAGTACTCTCTCTAGACAAATACTCTTGACGTGGATACTCGCAAGGCTTCACAAAGTAAGATATAGGAAGGAATCACAATGAACCGACACAGGACAGAGAACACAAAATAGGAGAGAACAGGTGATGCTGACTAGATAATAATAACAAGGCGATGGGGTTAAGTAACGAGACAACACAAGCACATGGCCCAAACAAAAGGCGTACAACATCATATTATTGCATTCGGACTGAATTCAATGATTGGGCGAACCTTTTATGGTCCAGATAGATAGATAGATGATGTATGTACAGTATGTATACTGCCTGTCAATATTGTTGCATCTCAGTATTTGCCAAATGCATAAATATAAATCATATAGAATCTGCTAAACGCTGTGTATCATCAACCTAACATCGATATTTCACTGTTCTCGCTGTTCCTTTTCGCCTGATTTAAAAGCACAGTACTCCTCCAGGTCTAATTACCTGTCCTGTCTCCTAGGTTACACCTGAATAATTGCTGCTGTTGACTGCAATGGTGTCTCTTGATAATTATTTTGCTTTGGTGACTTACCGATCCTGAAGGGGTTAGGCTAGAGGTGACATCATGTCACTTGTTGTTAAACCTGTTATGTTTCTCAGGTTGGGTGAGAGAGGGCAAAGTGAAAACCTGGAAAGTCACAGGCTGATGTAATTTAAAGCATCGCTTCATGGATATGCACTGTTCAGAACAAAACGCAGTTTAAAATTTAATTAAACACCTGGATATTTATAGATCAGAGGTATTGAAGTTATTAAAAAAGCAAGGGGAGGGAATGAAGCAGTTAATCACGTGCTTAAAGAGGAACAAACTGAACCAACATGGTATTTTTTTTTTCAGTAAAGATAACATATTTTGTATCAGTCATCACAATGGGGGTCAAAATGTAGGGATTGTCAGGGGAATTTTGACTCGCAAAGGTAACATTTTTGTCAATAATAATACATTTCATTGAGTCATGGGTTAAACTTTATTTCGATTTTAGACATTCTACTCTGTCAACTAACTATTTTCGGTTAGGGTTGTTGACAAAATTATTTTAATAAAATTCAATTCTTAAATGTCCAGTTAGGGTCATTTTGACTCCCTTTATGCATTCATGAACTCTTTAGGTCATGTGTTTTAAGGTAGAAGACTGAATAATTTTTCGCCCCTTACAGTAATTTTTGTTTTATAACACGCCGGTTACAGTTCAGATACAAATGCAATTAGCTTCCTCCGTAATATGGGTGGTTAAATCCATACACAGC
The DNA here is from genome assembly GCA_038021265.1 of Cyprinella venusta. NCBI lineage: Eukaryota > Metazoa > Chordata > Actinopteri > Cypriniformes > Leuciscidae > Cyprinella > Cyprinella venusta. The sequence goes on from CM075873.1 coordinate 8,495,498, forward strand.
ACGTCTGCATCACTCTGATTCTGTGAGTGCTTTTATCAGCTTTATTGCGTGAGTACTGTTTCCTCAGCCTATCAGCTTGAGCCATATGGGCTTTGTCTTTGCAGCTTTCTCTCCGTCATTTTTACTGTAGGTGTTTTTAGACAGCTAAGTGGGTCTGTAGTGAAAACAATTATATGAAGATGCTCTCTCGCTCTGCAAGCCCTCTGTTTTTGGAGCTCTTCCAATAGTCGGCTGAGATATTTGGCTCTCTACCCTCCATAGTAGTTGCCCTCAATCCTCTCTTATTGTCTGTGTGAGGTAGCTTTGACATCCTCGCTGTGTCATAACAGTGAGTCATTGTTCCTTTTGGAGCCCAGTTGGATACATTATTGGATTTTGGATTGGATACATTGTCTGATTGATATGTACTCCAATCACAAACATAATAACTTCTTCCATGTCAACTTGCTGCACCTAACATGAGGTCTGCGAAGTGTAAATGGCACACCATAGTAATAGATGTGATGGCTGAGGCGTTTGTGTTAATATTTAAGTCCAATAGCACTACAGAGATAGACAGAATAGCAATTTAGCAAAAGAGAAGATTGCTGATTTGTTGAGTGGAAATGCAGAATAGTTTACTTTACTCTAACCCAGTGAGTGAAATAAGCGACAGATTTTTATGGCGTGTTCGATCGACAAAGCCCCTCTGAGCCACATAATTTTTGACACCATGATGAACTGATGAGTGTAGAAATCATAGAGATACTTGAAACAGATATTAGAGTCCCAGCAGATGTGAAGATGTGATTACAGAACATGGGTGGAATCCTGAGTGAAAGTGTCGCTGAGCAACTCTATATATCGTATGGTTCTCAGTCCTGGTCCTGGAGCTGTATTACACTGTAAAAACCAATTAGTTCAGTTTACTTAATTTTATTATGCAAACTCGTTCCCTTCATTTCATTAAGTAAGCATAAGTTATTCTTACTTAATCCATTTAAGTTTAACTTTTAACTTTTAACATTTAACTTTTTGTCTGTGATCTGAGGAAGTGTACTCCCAGAGTGCATTGTGGCATGAATAAATTAATTGCTTTGTTTTTCTATTTTTGGCTTTATTTTACCATTACAATTTAATTTGCTATTGTTATTAGGGTTATACTTACAAGAGACCGCAAAAAAAGGGTCAATTAATTAAATCGTTAAAAAATTATACATATAAAATATATTTATTATATATTACATATAATTTTCTATAATTATTTTCTATATTTATATAATTATAATATATATATATATATATATATATATATATATATATATATATAATATATATACATATATATATATAACTTTATTTATATAAAATTATTATATCTATATAATAATAATTATATATATATATATATATATATATATATATATATATATATATATAATGTTTAAGGTTTTTCTGAGTAACAAAGGCATAGCATGCAAACAGTACAGATTACTAGGAAATTTTACTAACAAATTATTGGACATTAATTAAAGTTAACAAAAAAAATCTTAGTAGAAACATTGTCAAATTTTACAGTGTAACTGATTTCATTTAAAAATGATATTTATATTTTAGATATATTATTGAAGGTATATACATGCAGGTATTATATTATATTATTATTTTACTTTATTATATTATTAAAGGTATATACACGCAGCTATGTACATTAGAGTGTTTTTTTGTATGTTTATACATTATTTTAGTGTAATGTGCCTTTTCATTGCACCATCATATGCTGTTTTTGTATTTTACAGTAGCAAACCAATTTTTAACAATTTAAATATGATTTAATAACATAGGCAGTTGTTAATATTTTTATCCACCTTTTTTAGAGGTCACAAATCAATGCAGGATGTGGATCTAATCATTTACATGTAGTGAGCACAATAGAAATCAATCTGGAAGCACACGCAAATGCCCCGTATGGAAGGGAAGGGAGAGGACAGGACAGGACAGCCTGCACACAAACTCTGTTCATCTTTGTCAAGGACAATTCATCTAAACGGATGAGCTCAGACAAGCTGGCTGGCTGTTTCCACTCGTCGGTTTGTGCGGCTGAGCTTTTGATTGGCTGATTGTATTATTGTATGCAAATCTGGTCGGGGTTGCAGCCAGTAGGTGAAAGGCTCGCGCTGGTGTGGCTCTCGAGACCCGAAGCGCGAGGTGAAGCCGCTTTCTGTGGAGCTGTCCACTCCAGGAGGTGCTGAAACCAGGATTTTCACGTCAACCGACAGTTGGAAGGAATGCACTAACTCCGAGGACGCTTTACAGCAAAACCAAAACGGGATTGGATTTACTTCGCAGCTAACATTTTTGCTCAAAACTCTATCGGAAATATCTTTCTGGATGACTTGTACTTGGATTCACAGGTATATTTTCTTCTTTCTATGCATATCCTGTTGTGATTTAAGATCAAGCCTCGGGTCCGTGGATACAGCACGGATGAATTTGAATGTGATTTAGACGCATTCACGATATTATGTGTGGACTGGTATGCTGTTTTTCAAAGGGATTTTATAGAGAGGCACTGTGGAAACCACTTTCGCTGTGGAGTGTGAATAATTTAGCATATGTGCAGTGACATTCAGCGTAGCGGGCACAACTGACTGAATGCCAGTAGCCGTGCTTGATGGAGGGTGATGAAGTTAGACGAGCTTTTTCCAGCAGCCGTTTTCGGGGACGCTTTAAGTTCACTCATCGGTCAATCCGATGTCATGCTCCCTCAAACGGTGCTGCGATATTCCTCAAATGAATAAAGTAAATGTTAAGCGATCGTACGGGACCCTGGGCAAAGCTCGTGGCCGTTTAATTTAGCCGCGGGGTACTTAGCAAGTTGTTTTTCTTAGCACGCAAATCCTTGAGTGACACCGTGCGCGCTGGGGATTAGACTCTTGTTTGCCTCGTGCAGATTCAATCTGGCGTGTGTGTGCATGGCGATCGTTGGTAATTGACGTGGCTGGCTGGAGACGGGGGACAAATTGGTGTCTGTAGTGTAATTATACGGAGCCGTTCATTCCGGACGTGTTCCTGCGAATAAAATCATCGAAGGGGCGCATCGCAATAGAGCACAGGGCTCTCCAGACGCTTTTTAAGTTGTTTAACTGTTATAACTTGACAGCAGTATGATGCAGCGAACAAAGACGCTGTTTAACGTAGCTTGTGACATAATTCGATTGTTTGAAAACAGCGAGGATTTAATACTTGTGTAAACGGTTCAAACGTTTTATACGTGTTCAAACTCGAATTATGTTACTTAGATGACCATATTTTATGGATTCAGCCATAAATTATGACAAATCAGTATATGATAATTTTAACAGTTATGTATAATGCCCATTCTAACCAACATCCAAATTGCTGTGGTTTGCACTTGAGATATTACCAAAAACTTTATGTAGATTATAAATAAATTCAAAATCCTTGTGTTATATGGCACTCACAGATCACATTAGCATAATCTAATAATCCTAATAATTTGGTTGGCATCAACTGACATACAGTAAACAAAACTTCCAAATACATTTGAATATGATGTCCATTAGAATGGACACAGGGTCTAAATGGGTTAAACATTGTAAGATATGTATCATCACGCTCACAAAGTAGATAAAGATTATTTTTAATTGCCTATTTTCTATCAATCAATAGTTCTTGTCTTCTTTAAAGTTGATAGGTTGCAGCTGTCATTTTAAAATGGTATTTAGCCTAATGAATTTCCCATTAGACAACAGCTCAAGAGACAGCATTTTAGATTTGAAGTTGTCACCATTTGGTCTGTGCCATATTCTCAAGCTTTCCAGTTTTGTTATTTGCAAGAAATATTTTGATTTTGTCCTTGAATTTGCAGTAAAGCATTGACATTTGCTCTTGTAAGCTTTGTGGAGCCAGTGCTTTCTGTACACTGTTTGACTCCAGTTTATTTATAAAGTGAAAGGTATAAATGCTAAACTTGACTTTAGATTATTAAAAAAAATCACAGAAGAGAGTAAAAACAGAAAAGTGGGTGGAAATGCACGGCACCCCCTTCTCAGCGTATGACTGATGAGGCTCATAGTTAATGTATGAGAATTCAGTAAGGGTCAGTAAGCTCCCATTGCTTTTCTGCTCGAGTGATTCTAATGCACACCAAATTCTCCATCAAACAAGTATAGGTGCAATCCTGGCACTTTTTCTATAGCGCTTAGTAGCGAAGGATGCATTGAAGACAAAGGCTCTAGGGAACTCACACTGTGCAGAAAGCGAGAGGAACAACAAACATTTCCATCTCCCACAAGATGCAAACATGCATACTCGCACATATAGACAAAAGAATGAAGCCTCAGATCTGACAAACACATATTAAAGAGCACTGAGTAGGCCATGTCCCTTAAAAAAACCCGTAAGAAAATCCATGAGGGGGGAAAAAAAACATTCATTGGAAATATATCAATTTACATCAGCAGAAGGGAAAATCACTGCAAGTACATCCTCCGTACTTGATCGTGACGTGCAGGAGACCACATTCTCCATCCTCGTTCTGTAGCAAGACCTTTTCTCCAACTCTCCACTTTAAGAGTTTCACTCAATTATTATAAATGTTTTAGCAGCAGGTAGAAAAGCTGCTGTAATGCTGTGCTGTGCACTGATGTGAGAAACGCTGCTCACAGTGAAAATAAATGTTGGCACCATTACGAACGAGAGTGGTTTTGCATGCGAGATGGGAGGGCTTCGGATGTATCTGAAACAGGAAACTATTTAAAGGGACAGTTTACCTAGAAATGAAAAGATCATGTTGTTCCAAACCTGAATGACTTTCTTGAGAAGGTTTTGCTAAATGTTTTTGTCCATAAAATATTTGGACCTCAGCATTCTTTAAAATATCTTATTTTGTGGTTTTTTTGCTAGTTTCAGCCCAACGCGGTTATCATTTTCACGTCCCATACTACGCCATATTGTTTAAATAGCAAATGCATTCGCACCTATGTTTGCACCCATGCTGGTCTGAAAACTTGGTGTGTTAAATAGACTGTGCCTTTGACCAACAAAAACCTAGTCTAAAGTCAATGATGCAGTAATTTCTTTATTTAAACAGTGCATTAGTAATGTGCGCCTAGGCGAATCCACAATCTGCATGCACTGCTTATTACACATGCAGGGCACACAAACTAGCCAAATATTAAACAATAAATGGATTACAATGAAACTATGGTGGAATCTGGATTGTCCCGTAGATGGTCTGCTTGCACATTAACGTTGCGCAGAGATATGCATTTAGATTGTTAAAATAGGGCCTCTTGAAGGTTAGTAATTGATGGCAGAATTTTTATTTTTATAGGTGAACTGTCCCTTTAACATGCATGCCAGTAATGGATCAGCATGAGGCATTAATCAACAGCCTTGTTTTGCATTTCCGTCATCACTATCCTCTTCATCATCAGCAACATTGTCAGCCATAGCTGCGTCTTCATCATCATCATCACCATAATTGTCGTCCTGCTTTTCTCATTTTCAGCCTTCATCACAACTCGTGGAATCGTTATTGTGTGAGCATAATAGTAGTCTGAGATTTGCAGTTGTTTACTGCGCTGAAAGGCACTGCACTCACACGATACAAAAAAAAAATGAAGAGGGGCAATACAAACACTCTAATTGCTTTCAATAATTAATCTCCTCAAATGACTGCCTTGCCTTTTCAGCCTCGATGTGCATAGCATCACCCCGAGATACACATCCAAATAAAACACCAGCATTATTTTCACACAATCCCGCTGAGGTGCATGTGCCGAGCAAACTTTTGTTCCTGGCGTCTGTAGATTCCCCAGTCCATAGATATGTTCATCACAGACCTGAGTGAGTTCTACTGTTGCGCTAATGAATCCTGACACTGCCCACAGATTGGACAGGTCAGTGCAATCCTCCGTGACCAGCGAATAACACAGTTCACTGCTCAGTGGACATAGAGCTGTCTCAAAGACTGAGCTCACAAAAGGCTTTTCTGATTTGCTCTATGTATCCATCTAGCAGTGTGAACTTTGGGTTTAGGGCAACTTTGTTGGATTTCTGTTAAGTTTTGATAGAAGTTATGGAACCCAGTTTAAAATCTATAGGGCGATCATCTCCCTCAACTTTTAATGTTGAGTTATGGCAAATCTTAGCCTGGGAAAACCCAGACAACGTCCGGCAAATTTAGATTTGCTCTGAAAGTTAGTCTGGCAAAGAGCTCATTCAAACCCATTTCCAGTCCGCAGAAATCGTGGCATCAATCAGAAACGTCGGGGCGGGCTTTACACGTTGACGACAGCGCTGGGATTTTGAAGATTTTGTAGCCTACATTACAAAGATGGACGCCGCCGTCGAACATCACTTGCTCGAATCAGCTATCGCGTCTGTTTTTAAGCGATCTGTTAACAACACTCGGATGTTTCTCCGCCGGCCGCCGCTCTGCGAACGCCATCTCCTTCAACGCTCTGGTGTGCATTTCCCGTACAACGATGTAACTCGCTGCTTCACTACCATAGTATGATGCATCGTTGGAGAAATCAACTAGCTAGTTGCGACTGTTTTCCGAAACCCATTGTCGCAAAGTATCGTTCAATCACGTTGGTTTCGCACGTGGTGTAGTAATAACTACTTTTAATGAAACTGTTTGAGATTCAATTAACGCTAGATTTGTTAATATAAATTACAGACATGTCATCTGAGGACTATTTCTAATTGTTCTCGGTTGTTTTGCTTTATTACCAGACTCAATATTTGGCTCATTGTTACATAGTAGAGCACGTTCGCACATCCGCACTCTTAAAATCGGTACTTTAAATCTTTTGACAAACTGGAAGGCGTAAATTACATTGGTATATTCTGAATAAAAGGCACCGGTTGTACTGAATGTCAGCTTACTTATTTTGCTCAAGATAAGGATTCATAACGTCCAAATGCCATGCAATATAGAAACGATGCTTCTAACCACAGGTCGAGAGCTGTCGTTCAAACCACACAACTTTGCGATGCTTTTTGCGAATATTCGTTGGAGCGATGGTTTCGGGAAACACCGATTCGTTGAACTAAGCTGATAACGACGGAACTTGCGACCATAGTTGGCTAACGATGCTTTCGGGAAACACACCCCTGATTGGTTTTAGGTCTACCCGCGACGTCCGCTGGTGACGCCCCTCTGGAAATGATTTGTCTATGACGCTTTGCCAGACCATATCTCAGTTACAACTGAGAATGGTCTGGTTTTAACCAGGCTAGGCAAATTTGTATGGCCAACTTGATTTGTGCTTGATAGGGAAGATTTGGGTTTGACAGGGGCATGCATAGTCACAACATACTGGATCTGGCTTTGGGCTTTGGAGGAATTAATTAGATTGTGCATCCACCGTTTTGAAGTTGAATAGATTAAAGAACAAAGCCAAGCTTGGAAAAGTGATTTGAACTCGCATATGGAAATTGTCAGGATATTTTCAGCTTGTTCTCAGGCTTGTTCCCAGATTGGTGGGTTGGCTGGCTGATCCTGCTGATGCAGTGTGTGTGTTGTGCCCACATTGCTCTAGGTGTGAGCTCTGGAGCATGTCTGCACACAGACAAAAGACCATTCTTGTGAAGGAGGACTGGTTTTTAAACTCTGGCCAGTGAGGTCATATTCTCTTGGACTCTGCCTTTGTGTATTATATGTGTATTTCTCTCTCTCGCTCTCACTCTCTTTCTGTTTGTGTGTGTGTGTTGTGGGATACACAGAGCCTAAGTATGACAGTCTGAGCTGCCTTCCTGAGCTGTCACATTATAATGGATACAGGTGCCAGTTTCACATGGTAGCATCTGTCCCAAAACACAGGTACAGCTCTAGAAAGCGGTGTACCTGTCGCATAACGAAACATGTCACTCACCCCTGCTGGCTGCTAAGGTTGTGTGCACGGACCACAATTAATGGGTCCAGATTACCCGGGGAGAAATGCTAAGCAGCCCAGCCATGTCATGACAAACTAAACTAGAAGATCAGGATGCTTCTTTATAGGGCACAATGTGATAATGACACTGACTCAGACTATGAATAAAATAAATGACTTTAAATTGCATTGTTACTTACAGAAGATTTATCATGCTATACAAATGCTTTGTAAGAGCCTGGTATGGTTCTATTGATTTAAACATATTTTTTTCTGTCACTTGCGGTAATAAAGGCAATTAACCTGGTGGGGGTGGAGGAAGTAAGAGCACATCATCTTCTCACCTTTGTGGTTCGTCAGAGGGAGAGAGTGGGTGACAGAGGAAATCTTATCTTGTTGACCACTGTAAAACGTATTTCTAATGCAAATAAATCTACAAAGCGCAGATTCCTAATCATTGAGCAAGTGTGTCTGGCAAATTAGTTTCCTCTACTCAGCTTCTCGGCTGACAAATTAATATGGCTTTTGATATTGTCGCCCACATGCTTTTATTAAATAATAAATAATGGTTCTTTTTAAAGAGATACTCCACCCAAAAATGAAAATTCTGTCATCAATTACTCACCCTCAAGTTTTTGCAACCCTGTATGAGTTTCTTTCTTCTTCTGAAAAAACAAAGGAAAATATTTTGAAGAACGATTGAAACTTTGGCACCATTGACTTCCATAGTATTTTTTTTCCTACTAAGTCAATGATGCCAAACAAATGTTTGGTTCCAATCGTTCTTCAAAATATCTTCCTTTGTGTTCAGCAGAAGAAAGAAACTCATACAGGTTTGCAACTACTTGAGTGTGAGTAAATGAAGACAGAATTTTCATTTTTGGTTGGAGTATCTCTTTAAGTGAACGAAAAGTGAAGTTGGAGTATCTCTTTAAGTGAACTTTGTTTTGGACGAAAAATGTTGACTGGTTCGGTTCTCAAACACTCACTGATCCGGTTAAATCCGGTTTATGAACTACTTTTTATAGTACTTTTGCTTCCTTTCTAAAACTTATTTCTTAAAAATGTACTTCAAAATATCGAATAGAAATATTATATCATATTGGTTTGAACATGACATGAGGGTGAGTAAATGACTACTATCACTTTAAAATCTTATCTTTCCCATAAGGCTACACCCTTCAAGTGAATTTAGTGAAATGTAGGTTGAGATGGACGTTTTGGGATGTTCTTCGTTAGAGGATAAAGCACTTGAGGGGGAGTGCAAGCAAGAGAGCTCCCTCAGGCATGACTAGTTTACGACTGTTTGGTCCCGTTGTTACGCCTCTCATCTTATTAGATTTCAAAGAGCAAGACCACACATGCTCCGAAACGAAAACAGAACCATTTAGAGAAATCCTTATGCTCTGCCCAGGGGACTGTCTTACAATCTAGGCTGATTAGCATTTTACCCAGCATGCTCAGAGAACTCATGTTAGTGGGTGGGGGGAGACTGGAAAGTGAGTCATTCAAGGTGGGAGAACCCTTATGGGAGTTATTCCAGAATGCTCAGAAGTATAAATCTGGTTTTAGTCCAGCTGAACATTGGCTTCAAAAGGGACCAAATGGTTTTATCAAGAGAAATAGGGATGTGAGACGCGAGTCCTTGTACTTGTTCTCCCTTCAGAAACGCAGTTGTGATATCTGAAGTTGGTGGCTCAATCGCCTCAATTCTGAATTTGATTTGAAACTTGTTTATCCTCCTGGATATGTATGTCTGTGCTGGATTTCGAGAAGGATTACCTCTAAAGAGTGATTTAGGTCTGAGCTCAATTTCCACATAAAACGGGAAGGATTTAAGCATGCGTGTCTCCGCTCCGTGTTAGACCCTTCTGAGCTGAACAAGAAAGGAAACTGGAAAAGTAACATCAAGTTCTTGAAAGACTCGAAAATGTTGAACTTGTTTTTTTAAACCTGCAATAGTTGAATGGTTGATGATTCCCCATTTCTTGCACATAAACTTTTCTTCTGTTGTCATGCACATGTGTTTTTATAATGAATTTATACACACACACACACACACACACACACATAATGGTTTTAAAACTACAGAGCCCCTAAAGGGACATGGGGAAGGGAATATAATTATTTGTTAATGCTTTCACATTCTCTCGCAAATATTTTGCATTCCCCTGAGAAACTTTGCGTTCGCTTGCAAAATGTCACGTTCCCCTGAGAAACTTTGCGTTCAACCGCAAAGAACAACACAAAAGTTTTGCAAGGGAATGCAAAGTTTCTCAGGAAAACGCAAAACTTTTGTATATGCATTAAAACATATTTTTCCCATTACCATGTCCCTTTAGGGTCTCGATAGAAAACTGTGGTTCTCATTGGAAAACAATGTCAAATGCAAAAAAAAAGCATAGCATAAAATTAAATAAAATGAAATTTGAATTTAAAGGTATTTTTGTGTACATTTATTACCTCAGTATGGTGAGATAATTATGTATTTTAGTTCATTAATTAATTATTAAAAAAATTTGGTACTGTGTTGGGTCAGCACTTGAATGAGATCAAATGGAAATCTGGGATAAAATATCATTAATTGGATATTTTCAGATGCAAAATGTGCTTTAAAAACAGCCCACTGTTGACACACAGATACATTCATGAGCAGACACAGTTGCACCTTCTCAACTTTTGACATTTCTTTATCCGTGACATTTCTTTAATCCACAAATGACTTACTAGGAGATATGCAACAGAGCACTGTGTTCAAATCATGCTGCAATTCACGCTTTTTGTGAGTACGGCCCTGCATTTGGAGAGATATCTGTATAAAAAGATAACACGTCTATGAAAATGATGAGCAACAATAAAAATTGCCACCAGGTACACATGTGCAGAGCAGTGTTTACACAAGTCCTGATCTCTTTTCTCATCTGTGATTGCATGTTCCTGCCAGAGTGTTTTTATCTTTGTTTTTCAGCAGAACTTCGGGTGTAATGAGTCAGGGATATTTATAGGCTTACCCTTCCCTGGGATGGATAAAGCTTACTCCCCTGTCCCCTCATGATAATCTGGTTAAAGAACATGCACGTGGTTGACCTGCCCGGCTAAACCCTGATCATGTGATGTTTATCTGGTCACATGATGTCCTCTGTGTAAACTTGAGTGTTTTTGCAAAATTTAGGATGTGATCAAAAAAATTTAATTAATTGATAAAGAAATTATGTCCTTGTTAGTCCCTTGTCTTCTATTTGAAGGAAACTCAAATATATGCCTTTGTTAAATTGAGTATCGTACGAAAATGTACAGATGGAATATTAATTATGGAGAGTTATAGACGGAAAGACATGCAACTCTTAAATGTTTTGTTTAATAATTTTCCTATTATTAAAAACAATGCACAGTCTATGACTCAGAAACATGATGTGAGGCTGTTTTTTTTAAAACCATCCCTTGCCATTTTAAGTATCAGAAGCATTTTGTGCAGGGTTCTCAAGTTTTATCAAAAGCTTGAAGCATAGACTGTAAAAAAAAATATGGACAAAGCGTCTGTGATGTCACCCATATACTTTCTGAAGAACAGTTTTGAGGCTGTTTATGGGTTGTATGGGCGGCGCTATATTAGAAAATCTTGAGGAATACAAAATACAAATGTTTCAGAAAGGATACAGAGGTGTCCTGGCCACTGTCCAGGAGAGTTTAGATCCGAAACACCTGCCTGGAAGTTTCTAATATGACTAAGACCTTGATTAGCTGCTTCATGTGTGTTTAATTGGGGTTGGAGCAAAAATCTTCAGGACAGTAGCCCCCTAGGAGCAGGATTGGACACCCATGCTGTAAACTATAGTGTTAGTGTTAGCATAGCATAGTAAGCTACATAGCTGCCAACTCTCTCGCATTGGCCGTGAGACACCCGCATTTGATTGGTTTCTCACGCTCACACGCCACACCCCTGATTTCTCATGCTGAAGTGTCAACCTGGGGTGTGTTTCCCGAAAGCATCATTAGCCAACTATGGTCGCAATTTCCATTGAACTCTATTGGTAACGACGGAACTTGCGACCATAGTTGGCTAACGATGCTTTCGGGAAACGCACCCCTGGTCGGTCAAATGCCTGGAAGATGAGTTTTTCTGTATATTTACCTATATATCTACCTGTTGAGCTACTCGTGATTATATATATATACAGTATATATATATATATATATATATTCATACATTGTTTTTTTATTATAATAAAAAAATAATATTTTCCCTGAAAGTGTGAGTTAAAATAGTTTGCAAGAAAATGATTAGAAACACAATAAACAGTGCATTTCCAATAGGGTCCTTGTTAGGCTCGGGCCCTAACAAGGCTGTGAAACTAGTGGACTAGTGAGTATGAGTTTACCTGTTCGGCATGATGATGTTTTTCAGGTTTTGTGAGGTGACATTTAAACTGATTGTAGTTTAATGATATTGAAACATCTGTGGAGAAAGATATTTTGCATGACCTTTAGGGCACTCATTAGATTTAACAATATTGCAGGCAAATTCTCAATATTTTTTTTAATGCAAGCTCTTTTTGTACAGTCCAGTATAATTAGAGTATCTGCTGACAGTTTACACGATGACAGAAAAGTCACGCTGACACAAGTGGCCAACATCTGTCACTGCCCACGGCCCAACGCTTTGACAGACTGCAAAATATAGGTGAGATTTTCACAGGGATTTGTATGGAGCATTTCCAGACTTTAACAGTCACTGTCACTTCTCACAATATGGCACCGTGAACTGTTGCATCTCAAATTCTCAGGATGAGACAGGAGGGAGCAAGATTGCAGAAAGATCTGGGTTACGCTCTTATGAATATACAAATAAATGACACTATTCCACTGTCAAAATTTGCTGAGAACAAAAAACAGCAGTCACCAGGGGTGTAGGAAACAATTATAAATATTAATTAGTACAATTATGCATTTGTCAGTGACTGATTTGCTGAAAAGCATGTAAAAGGGTATCATATTAGGATTGCGTGTCCATTTGTTAGATTTCAGAAGTTGGCTTGCTCCTAAATCGCTGATCATAAATGAGCAGAGTTTAATTTGGTCCAACATATACATTTAAAATGCACAGATATGAGCAACAGGCTAGGGATTTTTTTCTTGCTCTCTCTGTACGCATTTTTGCATGATAAATGTTTTATTAAGTCTTCAAATTCACCCCAGCTGGTCAGTTTAGTTTGATGTTGAAAAGACCATTTCAGCTGAAAATGCATTTGCACAAATGACTACAACACATAAATGTTTTTTTCTTCTTCCCCAAAGCAAGAAATAAGCATGTACAGTAAGTGCTAATAGAATGCTACGTCTGTTATTGCTGTAGCTGCCAGCCATGAAACCGAGTAACCAGACCTTTGGGACTGCTGAACAGATTTTAGCCAACAATAAAATAGTTTTTCTGTATTTCTTGAACCTGTGTATACTAATTACTTTCCTTTTGTGATAAACAGTGTAATCCAAATATGTATGCATCTTTTGCTGCCCTGCATGTTTGTGTCACAATTCACAATTCAAATAGTCAGAGATTTTTACCTCACAGGAGAATTACAAACAATTGCAAGCTCTGCTGTTTTCTTAAATGTACATGTTCTGGTGCATAGTTGACCCATATAAATGCTGAATAGCCATCAGGGGATATGTTGTGGCCATCACCTGCAAAAGGTGACAGTGATGTTTTTTGTCAAGATGTAGGTCAGATGTTTTAGCCCCTAGAGGAATTGGAGATGGGTTTTTTTGCCCTTTGTTTATTTATATGAATTCTCAAGAACTGACTCTTTCCACGTCCCCCTGATGTAAATGTGATTGAAATCTGTGTGGGATGCATAATATATCATGAAGTCAGTTATGCAACAATTACAATATTGACTTGTTTGCGTTAAACTTGTCTTTTAAAGCCAGACCTTTTTTTTCCACATTGATTTCTGGCCAAAAAGCTTCTCACTGTGCCCAACAACTAATTTAATTTAATTTAATTTAATTTAATTTAATTTAATTTAATTTAATTTAATTTAATTTAATTTAATTTAATAATTATTATTACATAATACATACATAATTAATTACATAATAATAATTACAATTATATTTAACACTTATTTTATATTTTAAACTTATTTTAGATTTTATTTTCGCCTCACAAATAGCTGTTAATTTCTGTAAAATAGCTTTTAATTTTGTAAATACCTCTAATTTCATTGTTGCAGTCAACCTTGCCAATCTGTTATGGTCATTTTTGGATGACCATTGGATGAATTAAATACTTTATAGAGGGTTGGCATACATTGTTACTACAAAGATTACAAATGTCTGCAATAGGGTGACCACCATCAAACAAACCAAATGTGGGACAGTTATAAGTTTGTGTGGGACAATGTGGGACATGTTACCAACACTAAAACATACCCTGAAACTGTTATATAATGTCTATCTAACTTGATAAAAACATTTATATTCTGCCTTTCAGCTGATAAAAATGATTCTTTCAGAAAAAAATCTTTATTTTACATGCAATTTAAATTCAACATCACTGAGCCCAAAGGCAGCAGAAGTCATGTAAATATTTTAGAAACAGTTCTGACCAAGTCCAACAAAATAAACAATGAACAAATAAAATACAAAACAACATGAAATTAGATAGACAGTATTATATATTAAGAATATATTAAAAAACAAAAACAAAAACGTTCATATTTTTAGAAAGGATGTGAATTAAAACAACCACAGCAGGTTAAACAACAATAGATACATTTTGTTAAATTAAAATTTTAATTTACCGAATTATCAATTTGTTTTCCAACAGGGAACATGAAACGAATCGCCGGTCCACATTTTGATTGACAGCCATCACAACCTACGAGTGATAGTGTTTACTCCTTTCTTTTCAACCATTGGATAATATATAAAACACAGCTGTTGTATTTGTACTTATGACGAAGCGCTGAAAACTTTGCAGCAAAAGTAATGAATAAAATGCTTTCTTAAAAAGGCAAAAGAACACATGCCATGCACGTTTTCTTAATATGATAATTAAAAACCAATAGACTGAAAATGCGGGACATTCACTGGACAAGGGGGGAAAATGCTGTGCAGTACAACGCAAAGCAAGACGGGTATTCACCCTAGTCTGCAATGCCAGTGTTACCAACACAGCATTATTACACTAGCCTACCGTGAGATAGAAAGAGAGAACGGTTCAGAAGATCATGCTCTGAATACACGGCAGTGCTGATCAGTAAACAATCACTGCAGGTACAGTTTAGATGCAGAAGGAGACAATCACATCACTCTGCCTGCTGGGAGACTGTCACACGATGATCTATTGTGAACATTGTGTGTGATAGACAGCCCTCATTTGAAAGTCAAAGCCAAGACACTTGGCATGGATGTGGCGTAGACGATTTATGGCCACCTGATAAAGTTATGATGACTGTCCCTATAGGTGGTTGCACAGCTTTCAATCTTCCTTCTAATGCTCCCTCTCTTCTTGGCATACAAGCAGCCTGAAATATGACAGTCATGCATGGTGAGATTGAAATAAAAGCACAGATGGGAAGCACAGGTTTGCATCGAGAGCGCTTGCTCATTTTCTGGGCCAGTCATGAGCCCGACTTCAAACCGATGATGTAAAATATGGATGGTGTTTGGACAGATCTCTGCTGAATTGCTTAGTTCTGAAAACCAATGCCATGCCATTCTAATATTGTTTCGATTACAAATCCCTGAACTCTTGCAGGACAACTCTATCACACAGTAATCGTCCTGGGACCTGTGACAAGGGGGGGCTCGTTTCTCATTTGAACTCATTACAAAACTGCTCTGGTCCCCATTGCTTTGTACTCTCAGTAATATTTATTCATTTTTATTTGTTTTATTTATTTTTCTATATATATTTGTTATGTTTATGAGCTGATTTTGTTGCTTCATTCCTTTCTCTGACTGAAACTCTCTTTATTTTTTGCATTGAAATACTGTGTGCAAAAATGTGTGTTTACTGAATTCTGATATATTTTTAGATGCCTTATTTTGTCACATGGGAAGGGATTTTCAGTCTTTTAGATGCCACTGAACCCCAAATTTTCAACTGTAAAAAATACTCATTCTAAATAGGTGTACAATAATAACAGTTTCTATTTCATTGAATTTTTATTTTTTTTTACTACTTTAGTAATGAACTTTGACTGATTGATTGATTGATTTTATTTCTTTTTTAAATAATTTCTTCATTTTAATCAATGTATTTCTTTATTGAATACTTTTTTATTATTTATTATAAATAATGTTTTTAATATATTTTTTATTATTTTGAATGTCATTTTATTAATAATTTTTTATAATTTTGTTTATTTTAACACATTTATATTTATTTATATACTATAGTTAGTTAGTTTAATCTTTTTTTTTTCTCTCTAAACTTTTACACAGACATACTGGGACATCCAGACCCCCATTTTTTTAAAACCACTAAATTTAAGCCATGAAAATGTTCCACAGGGTTCCAGACCGCGACCAAATTCGTCGTTTCGAAAAATTCGTAATTTTTTTGAGAATGTGCGAGTAAAAATTTTATGTGGTGAGGTCGCATTTCACATCATGAATCCATTTTCCAAACCGTGTTTTTGACTTATCCTGAATCACTAAATTACGCCTATAATTAGTGTTTATATTCGGACTATTTTATCCCGTGTCTCGGATGAGGAGTTGCCCAGTGCCTGCGTGACTTCCGCAAGACACGTGCAGTTTATTTATTGACGAATGTAGACGTCACGCACATTGCGCACTGATGGTGAAAAGCGCCAATTACGAATTCACGAATTAAGGCATATAGAGCTGGTAAGTCCCGCCCATCCGTAAAACTCCAAGTTGACCTCTAGGTTGAAAAAGCGTCAATGCAAGTAAATGAGAGAGAATGATTATTTTCTGATCCTGTTTGAATTGTGCCATGAATGTGAACATATGTTGTCTGTGAATTTTTTATATTTCTCATGTAACGAGTTTGACAGTATATTGCATGATTCTTTGGCTAGCAGTTGTGGAATAGACATAACGAGAAATACTACACGTCGCATATGTGACGTCACGGCATAACACATTTTCCCTCCACAAATCACGGTGCGATCATCTAAAGAATTAGATCGAGATGCCTTTGTGTTTTGTACCCAAATGTCACCATTCAAACAATGGTTTGTTTAGCGGGATCCATCAGCATGCATTGATTGATCCTATGGCATGTAGCAAAAAAAAAAAGTTGGTGGCACCAGTTCAAGTTCAACCACTGGAAAAGTTAGTCTGGAGCCCTGTTCCATAACACATCTAAATGTTAGCTCGATATGTGTGCCTAACTGCAATCTAACGCACTCTCCGTCATCACGGCAATGTATGGATCCTTCTTCCTAGCTTTATCTTTATTTCCTCATGGTGCTCATTATTCCTTAATTGATTCAAAGTAGATTTAATCTTGCCTTTGAGTGTGGGCTTCTTATTGAAAGCATTAGTTTTAAATCCACAGTAGATTGGCATCCTCCTTTGTCTGCTCTAATTAGCTGAGCTGTGATGCATTGTTTGTTTCAAAAAGGCTTCAAATGCTCCGCTTGACTTAACCTAGACAGTTCGATGTTTATTTGCTTATTCATGTCTTTTGTTTTATTACAGGAGGGTAATGAGAAGTTCCAAAACATGGTGGCCAGCCGTCCTGCTCTGGGGGGCAGCGCTGATCGCAGAGGCACGTCCAGGCAAAGAAGAATTCAGCCCGCTGGCGTATCGACCTCTCGTCAGATTCCGTCACAAGGTATCGATCTTTCCTATTTCATTAGCCATCCCTTTATAAGAGGAGACTCCTGTGTGGCCGGTTACGACGCTAATTACTATGGAAATCCGCATGGCATCGAGCGCTTCTGCTTTGATTATTGTCACATGACGATTCATAATTCATAAAGCCAAAGATCAGATATGCAAAAGTTTCAAGTAAAAAGTATTGGATCTATGCCACTGGACATTTCAAACTGCTGGCGAAAACTCCTGCTGCGCTGACATCATGATGAAACAGCACAGCGTGATTGTGTAATTGAATGTTTATTGACTGGCTGTTGCAGCGAGCTTTGTGGACACACACAGTAAGATACCAGCAATTGAGGTGTAATGCAGCACTAACAAGCTCCACTGGTTCCCTCTTCTCTTTTTATTCCATCACCTCCATGAGGAAATGTTGCTCATATTATGTAACAGATCAATTAAACTCCGACTGAGGGAGGGCACTGACTGACAGAACAGGGACTCGTGGGAACACTTTCCTTTATACCACCAATAAACATTTGGACAGGGAGGTCACACAAATTGTCCCTTTAAGACATGTTCATTTTTCAGTTACTGGAACAACTGGGCGTTTTCATACTAAACCTTTGGTACAAAGTCTGTTCGACGTTTGACACGAGAGAGTTTTTACCTGGAAATGTGGTCTGGAGCAAACTGAGTAATCGTTATTGATTATGTAAATTTGACATCTTTACATGCTCCCTGTCACACTCATTATTACACTAAAAAGCATTTCTCATAGCTTCTCGTCTTCAAAGAAATGATCTTTAGAGAACATCTTTCGTTATTTTCATCTCTTGCAGTTTACAAACAGAAACTGAAGGGGTGTTGTGTGCTTGTTAAGTTTCAATAACAAGTACTTCAATAACACGTAGAAACTGGTGTCTTCTCCTCCTGAGTCATTACCTAGCTACAGGGAATTACTGTTGGAGATGATGCAATGAAGCCACTGTCCTGACCCAAATGTACATTGTGGAAAGAACCAAGCAATTCAACCAAATGTGAAAAAAAACAGCCTCAGAGTAAAAACACACCTAAGCTTTTAGAACATTTTTCATGTGTTATCGTTTCAGACAGCTTTTAGTAGCGTCATGCTATCAAAATATTAAATTGATGCATGAGCTTTGGTATTAAATATGTTTCGTAGAGGACGAGCTTCCTGTGAATTTTTATTTCCCGTAAGGAACTGATACTAGAGCATCAATATCATGTCAGCCAGTTCAATGAATTATAAATGTGTTTTAAGTGCACATTTAACCTGTGACACTGTCATTAATTATCTGAAGGTTACCTTGAATATCCCACTCCACTCAAGTATCAGTGTTGTTTGCTAATAATGTACTCGCAACCCTCTGACGTGCATTTAATAAAGCTGGGTATTATAAATGAAGATGCCCTTCGCTCTTCTCTTTCACTATTAATTGCTAATGTTCTCATATATATCAGAAGGCATACATAGTTGAAATGTGGGAACTGTGGGAACACATAGTTGCCATTTTTCTTACAATAACTTCCTTATCAGACACAGTGTGTGGAAAATCCATTATAGTGCGAAACAAACAACCAAACTCCAGCCTCAGATAAGAATGTATTTGATGGCACAAACCAGAAACATGCATGTTTAGCGGTTATGTTATATGTGTCATATGAGTGGGGCTATTATGGAGTTTTTCAGTAATATGAAATCATAAAGATGGCTGGCTAGGGTAAAGGGGGAGGTGTGTTGGACAGGAGCTGCAGAGTTGAGCCTGTTTTTCTGGCACGGGCACAGAGATAAGCGGTGACCCCATTAGCTTTCCCTCAACTCGCCCTGCTTCAATCATCATGAGTAATTCAGCTTATAGTATGAAGCTTTGTCCTGCTCTGCAAAGCCAATCTCCTGTCAAAGCCAAAGGTTTAATTCACAGTAGCCCCATCCTTCCTCTACCTCCACTCAGATTATAGCCCACATTTGGCCCCACCCCACATTTCGACCAATCAAAAAACTCGATTTTTGAGTGACAGATGGAGCACATGTAAGATAAAGCAAGCAGGGCGGGGTCTAGTAGGATCTTATTAAAGCTGTGGTTTCATTTCTGTAGTTCAGTTGCGTAAATGATGTAGAATTGATTCCAGGAAGTTAATCTATTCACCAAGCCTCAAAAGTCTTCAGAGAGTCACAGAGGAATGAATGAGCTAAATGCTCTCTCGACCATTGCAGGAATGTGACTTTAAGATAACATGAAATGAATACCAGTTCAGGGGAATTATACTTCTTCCTCGATACATTAAATCAAGAAACAACCACTGTATGCTTACATTTTAAATAAGAAATGCAAAGTCAGATGGTGAAAAAAGGAACTAAATGGTAAATAAAAGAGAAAAATCTGGAGAGAAGTGTTGGGAACCATTAAAATACACCATTTTAAGTGCGTAACTGAAGGTCTAGGAGTTAAGAAGCTGCTGTTGTGAAACTGTGTTTGTGAGTGGCACAGCAACATTTGTTTAATTTTGGACAGATTGGACAAATGGCTTCAAAGTGCTTGGAAAACAGAGAGAAAGCTTGTAATTTGCTTCCTCGTGGTAATCATTTGAAATGAAAATCTTCACCAATTATCCATCTTATATGAATAATCCCTCTAGATATCCAAATCATCTGGTTGATCTATTTATATCAAGACTACTGATATATTAACTGATTGCTGATTTTAATGCTCGACTATACAAGACAAGTTTATGTAGTCACCATTTTTCCTCATACATACTCGAACCCTGTAATTCATGAAGCAATAGAGGAAATGCATTGACGTCACTTTCCCGCCGGAACAACGACCTGACTGAGTGGCACAAGATCTGCTGCGTGACTGGATTTAATAGGGCAAACTGCGAAAATACGACTAAAACAAACAATTTGATCAATTTAATCTCAATGTTGGACTCAATATAGTGTTCCTTACACCTTACTAAATATCCAGTGATCCATGGATATTGACATGCAGCCAGGAATCGTGTTGCCTGACATTTATGTTTGCCTGATTTTGACACCTGGGAAATAAAAGCAGTATAGACCTAAACATAAAGCAAATTGGTCTAATCCGGGACCAATTATATATATCATCATATCGTCCAGGCCTAAAAATTTATATATATATATATATATATATATATATATATTTATTTTTTTATTTTTATTTTTTTGGTCAGTGCCAGTGTTTCGTTTGGTCAGTGAAAAAACATCCAATAATGCAGAATATGCAATGATAAATATTTAATTGAGGAGTTGTTAATATATATATATAACAAAACAAAATTTGAATGGTTTTACACCTAAAGTCGGCATATTGACACAAAATGATAACTGCAAATCCACCTTTCGCTGACTGGAGTTTTTTTGTTTTTTTGTTCCTCTTTCTATAGCAGTCTTTGAAAATATACCTCTGATTTTTTTGTCAAATCTAGTTGTACAGTCAATCGTAAAACTCTTTCCCACTTTATATGTGTTGTGTTTGTTTTCGCGGCATTCACGCTGAAAACAAATACAGCCGCTCAGTCTTTTTGCCACTGACTGTGAGTAACTGCAGGCACTCTGGCCGACGGAGACGTAACACGCATTCCCTCTATAGAAAACAATAAAATTTAATATAAACACTGATTCTGTCGACACTAGATGTGGCGCGACCCAAGCAACAATCTTCGACAGAATGATGTACTGACACGAAGGACAAATGCTCTGCAACTGTTTTTTTTTTCCGCATCCAGTGTAGACAACCTTTAGCTGTTGCAGTGCGACGTGAGCAACTACGGTCGTGTCCGATGTAGACACAATGTTAGTGGCAGCATAAAATTTATATGCACATCAACTGTCATTGTATTGAAAGGAACAGCTTGTATATTTTAATATCATGTCGTATTTTACAAGAAAATGAAACAGGGTAAATGATGACCAAGTTTTAATTTTGGGTCGGCTAAAGATTCTGGTTTAGAGTTTTGATACCCCTTTTCTTTTCTTTTCCATCTTATGACACTGTTGTATGTCTTCCTTAGACGCAAAATGATAGCTTACATTAGCATTTCCCATTTGTCGCCAACGGTGGAATACGGCATTCTTTAACCTTTAGAAATAGAGTCGTTGAGAGACTGCCGTGCCCTGGCTGGTCTGAATAAATGAATCATTTAACTCATACTGACAAATAATTCAGGCACCAACATTTTAAAAGAATATTTAGGCTTTCTATGGAAATATGCCACGGAAATTATGTATAACATACTTTTAAAGAAAAAAGGAAGGAGCAGCAGTCGATTAAAGTAACACTCTGTCGTTTTTCAACCTTCATAATATATTTCCAAGATCCAAGATGGTACATCGACTTACAATAGATTGAATGACATGTCTGCCATAGCCTGACGTGGTCTGTATCGCTTTTACTTGCACTATGTAACTTCAGGTTTTGGTGTTATGTGTAGCTTGAATGCTAAATCCCGCTGCTATGTGCAAGATAAGGTAAAAGCAGTTTGTTGCCATCAAGTAATACATTTATTTGTATAGTACTTTTCATAGGTGCTTCGAAATTTAAAAATACTATTTTATTGTGTCAAGAAATTTAGTTGTAAAAGTTTTTCAGTCGAGAACTTTACACATATTTAAAGTTTAAAGACATTAATGACTCGTTATAACGTAGTTCAAACGTCTTCTATAATAAAGTGATTTTCTCTGATTTGTAACCAGGCACTAAAGCGAATACCATAAAACTAGCTTTGAACCAATCGGATTGCTTACCCATCTCTTCAGTGGGACTCAACAGCTGCTAAACAGTGAGCGTGCGTATACGACAGTAGGCTACGGCAGGCTAAATTATTTACGACAGCGGTACTGGACAATTCCACTTCCAACCTGTAGAGCGACCGCAGAGGAAAAGTTCCTTGGTGTTAAAGTACATTTTTTTAATGTAATAATGCAATTTTATGTAGAAGTAAAACATGGGCTGTGTAAAACATTAAATATCAAGTGTGTGGATGTCTGTGATCAGGACTCAAATGACATTCTTTACAGTGAATGTATTGTAAGTACTGTTTTTCTCTGTGTTCTTGTTCCAGCAGGATGGGATCTCAGAGAGTTTACGGATTAAAGGTATGTACAATCCCCACTTCTCTTTCTTCCCACCCTTTTTAGACACTCACAAAGCAAATATATTTGGTACCACTTTACTAGAAGGGGTGTGCATAAGACATGACACCTTTATAACCATGACATGACATATGTCTTGAATATGAAGTAGGGTTTATGCATGTTTATGACTACTGTCATTACGTGTCTTTCGCTCACTAATGAAATTTTGAATGCAAATATGACATAGTTTGAGATGTCTTTGTTATGACATCTTGACATAAAACCAATACATCATAACCTGTCAGTGTCTTTGTCTTGTGTCTTGGACAGGTTATGATTTATTGGTTTATGTCAAAGTGTCATAACAAAGACATCCCAAGCAATGTCCTATTTGGATTAAAAATGTCATAACTGAGTGAATGACACTTAATGACAGTTGTCACAAGCATGCATAAAACTTCCTTCATATTCATAACATATATCGTGTCATGATTATGAAGGTGTCATGCTAGTCTTATGCACGCCCCTTCAAGTAAAGTGTTACCATATATTTAAAAAAGGACCAAAAGGTACCAATATTTTACCATTGTGGTTTTTGAAGTATTTTGAAGTGAATATGGTTATGATTTTGTGCTTTGTTATAAAGCACCTGTATTGAGAATTTGTAAGCATTTTGAACCGGAGAGTATGTATTAAATGTATTAATTCCCGTATCCCTGCATGATGCCAGTATTTGGACTGAATGAATGTTTATTTTGTGTGGAGCAGTATTGTGTATTCAAGCAGGCAGCATATATTAGCCTCATTAATTATCATGCTAGTGTAAATCATGTGTTGGCTATTGCCCAGCAGTCATCTGTAATTAGGATGGCACAAGAGACTGTCAGATGATGCCAAGAACCTACAGAGAGCGCTGAGATGTGAAAAATCCATCTCACTCCTCAGACTCTGTGTGAGGTGAAGTCCCACTATAAATTTTATTTCAGGTCAGCTCAAAGGCTTGTGTTAGCAGCTCCTTTGGCTACAGGTATAATCAGACTTTAATAGAGAAGTAGTCTGTATTACTGCAGAAGGTCAAAGCTGAGTTGGCATTGTGATAAAAGGAATGATCTCATGTATCTGCAGCTGTTCAATCAAATGGGTGCTCTCTGTTTTGTCTTCTCTGCCTTTTTAAAGTCAGTGAGCTTGTTTAGTATGCACATCTATATGTGATATGCTGAAAACTCCCAAAAGCTTATTTGTATTTATTTATATTTATATTTATATAGCACCTTTAACCATGGCACTGAACAATTTTTAAACTAAGGGGTACATCGAAAAGAAAAGGCTGAAGGAAGAATGTACGTTCATTGGACAAGGGTGAGTAAGTAAGGCTATGGCAAGCAAGCAGTCCTGACCGGAGGAGCGAAAACTGCGTAGTGTAGGGGACTGTTTTATATGGAGTAGGAGTTTACTCCAATGAAGGGGAGCCAGGAGGGAGAAGGAACGGAAACGGGATTGGGCACAGGGCGAGGGTGGGACCGAGAGGGACAGCAGCGATTGAGAGCGAAAGGAACGGGAGGGAACATAGGTGATAAGTGCAGCCAGATGTGGTGGGGCAAGACCATGGAGGGATTTGTAGACGGGGTCTGGAGTTTAAATAAGGAACAATAGGAGCCAGTGTAGCTGGTATGAAGGAGTGAGGGAGGTTGAATATAATAAGGGCAGAGTTGGTATGGAAATAACTTTTTTTGTTAACAAGACTTTATTATTAATCAGTTTATTTCGCTGTTGTGAATGTAATCATTCCATATGCTATGTCAGTTATGATGTTAAATAAATCATTATAAACAGAAGAGTATTCCAGTGGTAAACTTACAGACTCATATATTGTCCTCTCACGCAGTTACTTATGCAGAATTTTGATTGAATCATTAGTACTTCGGCTGCATGAGATGAGAACGCATTTTTATAATTACTTGGGTCAAGAGTCAGAGTTTGCAATATATTTCCTTGAAATACTCTGAATGCGCTTAAAGGGTTAGTTCACCCAAAATTGAAAATTTCGTTTGTGCAAATGAAGATATTTTTTATTAAATCCGAGCAATTTCTGTCCCTCCATTGACAGATTACATAACTACAACTTTGAAGCGTCAAAAAGTTAATTAAAACCAATCCAATTGAGCGGTTTAGTCCAAATTAACAGATTTAATTTAGGCTTTTATTCACATATGATGACTCAGCAACACACACACATCAGTTATGGTAAATGGAAGCTCAAGCATGCTTGCTTGATGTGGGATAACTAATGAGCTTCCATCTTGTGTGTTACGCAGCATGTATGAGCTTCCACCTGAACCCGGTTTGTTCTTTTGTGTCAAGCAGGTTCGGTTTAGCCTCCTCTGTTTATGTCCGCTGAGGAATGATTATATGTCAATAAAAGCCTAATATATATATATATATATATATATATATATATATATATATATATATATTGTGTTCTAACCTTTTAAATCCACATGTAAGGATGCTTTTCTCTCACATATCAAACAAGTGCAGTTCATAAGCCGAAAGATCTCAGGTTAATGTGTTTAAATACTAGGAGAAATCGGGTATGGGGCAAAAAATCAAGCATTTGTTGATCGATTTATGCTTAAGCCATTTATGACCTTACTCCGATAAAGAGGTAAGCAGGTTAATGCGTTTACATGACCACGTACATTTTGGCTTATTAAGAATAAGAATGTTAAGAATGTGCATGTAAACAGGTTAAGAATGTGCATGTAAACATACTCAATGTTAAATCAACATTGATCCTATTTACTTTTTTTCTTTCATGTTCTTTACATTGTGATTGGTTAATCTTTGCTTGTTCACAAAATGTTCTTCATGAATTTGAATTTAAATTGAACAAGTTACTCTTCCACATGTTTTGATTTTTATCACCACACAACCAATTGGATAGTGTTGGCCAACAACCCAATGGCTAAACATTAGTCATTGTTTTAGCAAACTTACATTCAGTTCATCCAATCAGTTTTAAATAAATAAAACCAAGCCCCATCCCTGTTTTTTCACAGAACTGAAGCGAAACTGGTTGCTAACAAGAATGCACTTTGAATTTAATACTTAGTGCATTTGAAAATCTTAATTAGCCAAAAAAAAAAAAAACAGATTATCATAACCCTACAAATGCTTGAAATAGTATATACGTATATATATGCTGTATATAATATGTGTATCGTTACACACCTATATATTATGCAAGAAAACCACTGTGGAAACGTTCGGACGGCTTGTTCTCCTCTCCAATTAAGATTCTGTCAGAAAATTATTTTTGAGGGGCCGTTTCAATTATTTATTAATCATTTTAATTATTCAGGCTAATTACTCCATGTTTAAGTGGATTAAATTCTGACTTAGGTATATTAACTTAATGGAGGTTTTGGAAGATTCCTCCAGTGACTGTGTGAAAGTCTTTTGATAAAATTGATTTATTTCTTTTGATGAAGCTCAGCTATTGAATAATTATTTCACCTTTTGAAGTACATAAGCTTTGGTGGAGAATACAGACAGTCAAGACAAACTGCTCTCGGCTAAATTTGTGGCATGACAAATGCCTTCTTTGTGAATTCCGAGTGCAGACTATAAAATATAGCTGGAAATAATATGAAGCCAACTGAAATTGTCTGTCAGAATTTTGAAAAGAGAAAAACTAAGAAAGACTGCACAAGCGCATTGCAGAATAGCCAGTAATTGGTATCTTAAATGAAGTGCTTGGTATATCCAGCTGAACTCAAAATATCTTACTACTGAGAGTGAAAATACATATTTTTGGCATGAAGAATAGCTTTTTAAAACAGCATGAAAATTTTGAGGTAGTGTATTTGGACCACCTGCCACTCGACACCCAGCTCTCATAGCATGCAGTCAAGTATTTATTTCTCTCACAAAAGCTTTTTTAAAGACAAAAGCTTTTTTTCCTTTTTTTCTTTTATCCAAATATGAACATGGCTCTTAGCATGCTCATAGCACAAAAAGGCCTGGTGCCCTGATCCTAGCTTTCAATATATTGCCTCAACTTTGTCATTACGATACGATTAAATAATAATGTGCAGTGCAAGCAGGGACACCTCATTGGCCTGCAGTCGATGAAACATTTTCAAATAAAGGCTTTAACCTGTTAATCCTAAAATCTCTCTAGCTTCTTCTGGATTCCTTTTCACTTTTCATTGTGACTGGTGAGAATGGTGCTAGACTTACTGTCAGGCTGCAGTAGTTTTACTTGACTGAATCTCATGGGCAACTTCCCACCGTACATCAGTTACTGAACATCCCGTGTGTACTTGTTCATGATCACTTAATGTAACTGAATTCTATTTATGCAGATTTTTGCTAAATGCTGAATTATTTTGCATGCCTAAAGAGGAAGATGATATTTTGTAATTGGATGCTTGAAGGAATATTCTAGGTTCAGTACAAGTTAAGCTCAAATCAACAGCATTTGATTTCCACAAAGAACAATTTCTGGTTGCCTCTCAATCTGGGTTGCAATGAAGTACTTCCAATGGAAATGAATGGGGGCCAATCTGTAAACGTTATAATAACCAACGCATTCTCATCCCAAAGAGTCATATACGACACTTTTGCCAAAGCGTAGACATCCAACGCACATCATGGCACCCTTTAGCGTCAAATGAGACGCTTCGGTTATGGTAGGTTTCGGGACAGGGAAGGGTTAGGATTAGACCACTAGGAGGCACCTTCTGACCCATATATATCTGTGTCTCATTTGACGCTAAAGGTTACCATGTGCGTTGGATGTCTACGCTTTGGCAAAAGCATCGTATATGATGCCTTGGGATGAGAACAGGCTCTAATAACCTACCTATTAATTTGTTGAATTGGGCCCTAAACTAACTGTAAAAATTATGATTTAAACCAGCCTGTTCTCACGTAAATGCGTCTCTATAACACGCATCGTGTTTTATCGTGTAATTTATACGCGAAAATGAGTTTTTACGTGCATATGAGACGCAGTTTTTCGCGTGCAATTGATACGCAGTTCATTTGCGTATAATACACACGCACCCCACACCACTAATTCTAACCAAACGTACAATATACACGCACCCTACCCCACACCTAAACTTAACCTAACCAACCAATGCTATAAACCAACGTGCTATAAAGACGCATTTAGTGTGATTGGGTTGTTTAAACAGTTTTACAGTTCAGATAATGCACACATCTTAAAAGAAAAGTTACTGTGCACGTTTTTATAAAATTATAAGCTTTACATTTCTGTTTTTAAATCCCTCCCCCGCCCCCCCCAAAAAAATTGCTCCATTACTTTCATTGTAAGTGCCTGACTGTAATCTCGATTCTTTTTTAAAAAAAAAAGGTGAATCTAAAATATTTTGTGAGCTTATTAATATTATATCACAGATTATATCACAGATTAAACTGAGCACTATTATTTCTCAAATTGGTATTCGACAATTAAGACCTTTAATTTAATTCCAGAATAAGTGTTAAAATCAGCAGGAAAGGTTAATATAGAATCTCATGAATATTCATTAGCAGAAAAAGCCAATGAAGCATGAGGGTGTCTAATTTCAACAAAGGGATTTGCACATGGAAGGTAATGAATCTAAAAAGACTCGTATGGGAGATGAACGCCTCTGTTGTTGCTCTTAACAGATGTTGTCTCAGCAACATCGGCAGAAAAGCTAGACACCTCTTGCTGAGAGTGTTTTTAAAAGCCCCACTTTAGCGGTTCTTATTAATAGTCCAATCTACATATAATGCTAATAAATTATTTAAAGGGATAATTCTCCCCAAAATTAAAACTGTTATGATTCACTCACCCTCAAGCTTTAACAAACCTGTATGTGTTTCTTTGTTCTGTTGAACGCAAAAGAAGATATTTTGAAGAATGTTGGTAAGCAGACCGTTGACGGTAGCCATTGACTTACTTCTACTGAAGTCAATGGCGACTGTCAACTGTCTGGTTCCCAACATTCTTCTTTTGTGTTCAACAGAACAAAGAAACTCATACAGATTTGGAACAACTTGAGGCTAAATGATGACAAAACTATCCTTTTAATGCTTATTTAGTATTCAGCTAAGAGCACAAGTAATCCTTTCACGAAGTACAAATAAGACTTTTTCAGACAAATTGGATTTAAAAAAAGAAAAAAAAAAGAAAGAAAAGTATTTCTCTTCCAAATGTGGAGTTTAGTCAGCGCCAAACAATGCATCTCAGTTTCTCTGTTGTTGCAGATCTGGTGCATCTGGCCTGGACTGAATCTTGCCAACACTAATTTGCAGTGGTGGCATACTATAAAAAAGACAACTACATTAATGGTAGACTATATGAATAAAGAAGATAGTGATATTTGCTCATTTAGAGAATGGTTTGCTGTGTGGTGGCTGAAAGTGCAGAAATCGAAACTTTTTACGGTAGTAATGGGTGCTGCTGCTCTTTCTATACCTATCACTCTGTTTTTACCCCTTTTTCCAGTTAAGTGCCTGTTTGGAAGTTGTTTAAGAAGCCACGTGGATCAATCACAATCTTTCGGTCTTGGTGGACTCACGGCATATATATGCATCTATGACAGTAGTCACCTTTTACTGATTAATGTCACACTTTAGAAAACTCTTGAAACAATCTGAAAGAGTTTAGATGATGCATACAGTGGTAGTCGGTGGAATTGTTCAACGGCACAGAAATGGTTTAATGCTATATGAATTAGCAGGGTGAGGTTACTGCGGGGTGTACAATTACTGAAGCATGGTGGTGCCTCATAAATAGTGCAACTCAGTGGGACTTAATGACTGCTGCTTTTTTAATGTGGTTTAACTCCACTCGCTGTACTGATCTTACAGATTTCACCTCCTGAGCTTGAATCGATCTTGTAACCATTGCCACAGTGTTGCTTTCTACTGAACACTACAGCTTTATGGGAACCAGTCTATAACGGCACCAGGCTAGCCATTAGCAGTAGGGTGCCTTTACACTCTTATATTCAGTTTGTAATTTCTTAAAGTTCAGGCAAAAGTCGATTGGACTAAATTTGCATTCAAACAGTCATTGGGTCTGCATTGTTTTTATAGGGGAGTGAATGGGAGGGCAGGATAACTGTCATCGGCCAGTGGCCCATGGATATCAACTGTCACTAAAAATCAGTGGTAAAACGTGAGGAAATGCTCGATTTTTTTATAGCTGCATGCATGGCACAGTTAAAGTCTAATGAAATACACTGGCATTGTTGTCCATTCAAAAGTAACTGAATGCCCTGACTATACTAGCCTACAGTAATCGTAGGCCTAATTAAAACATATTAATGTACATGTACAATTATAATGTCATTATATATATATATATATATGTTTATATACACACTATAAATGCATATATTTAAAAATAATTCATTTTAAAGGATTATAAAGATATTGCCTGGGTGACTAGTACTCGCTGAGTTTTGTTTATGTCACATGCCTGTCCTGTCTTGTACTGCACATGGGTGTTTTGTTACTTTGGGCCATGTGTGTCATTTTATAGCCGCTCCCATCTTGGAATGTGATGATTGATTGATTTGTCCTGCCTTACTCGTAACCCTCTTATGTTGTTCCCTGTTTAGTCTCCCTGTGTTTGCAGTCCTGGCAGAGAGATAGCCAAAGCTTGGTTTACACCGATTGAAATTTCTATCCATTGACTGGGGGACCATATACAGGCTAGGGGAACGCATATTGATGTTTAAAAAACTCAGAAAGTGAAAATTTCAAGTCAGGGGACCTTTAAGTATTTTTAGTCTATTTGCTGCTATGTGAAAATTATCCAGTAAAACGTGCGGCGCGTTTGTCGACCCCAGAGGTTCAACAAAACTAAGGCAAGTAAAAGTGTCAAGGTTACACTTTAGATACACACACACCTCTGAAGGGATAGCAAAGTCCTCGGGACTTGGTACTGCATCACTGCGCAAGACGCAACTTGGATTGGTGAACAAGGCCAAGGTCCACCATTCTCCAGTTCTCAAAGCTCTGTTCGCTACAAAAATGCTTGCTACACACACACACACAGATGTGTCCGTGGTTGATGGCCAACCAACTGACCGCAGCCAGAGTCTAGCCCTGGCCGTATCGTGGGGAAAAATATGCAATGCACTGGAATTTTTGTTCATCTACTGTGCGGTATCACAGTTTGAGATTTCTGTCATTGAAAAGATCCACGTGGTGTCATGAATAATTAAGAGACAGTGTCTTCTCAAAGGATAAGAAAACTCAGTCTCGTGAATAATTATAACACACAGATGAGTCAACAAAGCACTTACAGTGCACTGTCAAGTCACAGTCTGTGATGTGGACACGGTGAAGATTTTAAACCCAGAAGACAAAAATAGCGGAGAAAAATGAACTAATTTCCCCCTACTATTAAATGTAACAGATGCTAACTTTGTCTTCAATGATGTTCAACACACATACCTCTGTTTAATGAACCTTTAAAGCATTCCCATTTTATAAAGACCATTCATTGAAACTAAGCTATATATTTAGCGATATGATTTATTTATTGTGCATTAATGTATATACATTTATAAATGTATTATATACTATATAGGCATATTTATAATAATAATGTAATTATTAATGTAAAAAATATAAAGGTGTGTAGAATATACAATCTCTCATTGGATACAAGGAAAACATTCCAGCAATTTCTCACACTTTCACGTCCACATAGAAACATTCACATTATTGACTTTGAATTTGGCTCAATCTCAGAGCAAAAAAGGATGAAAACGAACTTAAAATTCAGCATTTGTTCCCTTTGAGAAGTTTATTCTCTTTGAGTCACAGAATGTTGCTTTCATTGGGTATGATTAAAGCCCTCCATGAGGAAACATTATTGAATTCTTCATTTCTATATGAAAACTCTGTTCAATCACTGGAATATACCAGCATTACGATGCATGAGAGAACATCTTAACATCTCCTTGATATATCAAATAAGCTTGATTTAAAATTACTACTTGTGAACTGTTGTTTGAAGCACTTCATCACAGAGTGAAATTTGCGTTTATTAATAATTCAAATAAGCGAATTACAGGGCATGCAGTGTGGTTTTTTTGTCCTTCTAAGGCATCTCGTTGCAGTTTGATATTGTGTTTGGTAGCTGCTCTCGTTCCTTTCGACAGATTTATTAGAGCTGATCAGTGTCAGGTAATAAAGGAAAATAAAATGATAAATGAGAAATAATGCCACAACTGATTCAAAGTGACGCGCCTTGGAGGAAGCAGATCGCAGATCATTACGCCTGAGATGCTGCGCTGTCTCACTTTAATTTAGCCAGTGCTGAGACGTGAATCGTCGTGCATAGTGATTGGACAGAAGCACGTTTAATGAATGAAATCTGGGAGCACATCAAACTTAGTGTTTTTCCACCTTTTCCACAGCGAAGCGTTCTATAAATACGGCTCCTCTTCCAGGTGCTTACCCCCAGAGTGATGAGAACCCATCGTTTTGTGATATCTCGGCAAACGACTCCAGGACAGATTTGGTTTGTTTAAAGGAATCGCAGAGTAGTTGGTAAAGAGAGAGCAGATGGAGGAGTAATGGCAGGCAGGTGAGCGCAGCGTGTTTATTTCCCGTCTTTCATGAGGAGTTTGAAGCGTTGTTTGAAGGCTGTTTATCCGGATGTTTCCTCTGTTTTGGAGGAGCAGAGTCCACAGAGGCTTCTTAAAGGGCTGCAGCGAGCCGAGCTGAAAGCTGCCGAGTGTTGTTTACTACATTACACAGAGTCCCTAGAGTCTGTGCTGGAAAACATCAGATGGTCTGGGACTCGCACCTTTGGTGGTGACAAGAGAATGAAACGATGATGCAGTGTTAAGAGGAAAGAGACAAAACCCATGTGTTTAAACAAAGGCTCTGAAAGTTTGGCGTGTCCCCGCTCATTCAAGCGATGTTTAGTTGAAAGCCTTCACGTTGACATACACAAGCTGTGTTTTCTATCCCCTTACACTAACCCTACCCCTCAACCTACCTATCACAGAACACTAAGGTAAGATAAAACATCACAGTAAGATTTATAAGCCGATTTCCTCATGGTGACCAAAAAATGCTATCCTCAAAAAAGATCTTTGTTGTCCCCATAGCGTAGGGTTTAACAGGCCACACACACATGAATAAATAGTGTTTTATATACACTACATTTTTTTTCAAGGCCGCATTTATTTTATCAAAAAGACGTAAAAAGATGTATATTTTATATTTAAGGGCCAGTTGTTCAAAGGTAAGCTGATCGGATTTTGGTTATCGGATTGGATCAAATCTGGAAAATGGGTTGTTCAAAAGGGAAAGAAGGAATCTGAAATCAGATTAGATCAGGGAATCCAATCCTAGTTTTAATCTGGATCAAACCTTCAGTTTGTGTTGTTCAAAACTTGTCAGTGGGATTTGGATAACTTTGATAAAAAAAATAATAAAAACAGGATTTTCGTGATCCCAACAGGGGGTAGGATTTCAAGGTGGATTGCAGGAAGAAAATGTAGTAAAACTTTAAAATTGGTCAAATAATACATTCGTATAATTTTGTGTATATACTTTTTTATATTTTGCACTTGACTTGTGTAACAGTGATAAAGTAGACATTGGCTAACATTTAAGCTATTCAGTATAGTAAAGTAAAAATAAAATAAAAATTATCTTGTCCCCATTTGTGTTTTGTCTCAAAATAAGAAACACTTATGTGAGCCCATGTTGGCTCTTCTACTTGTTCTTTACATAGCTGGTAGCCCACATTGTGATATGTTGCCCCATTTAGAGCACTGGTAATCTGGATTTGGTCATGTTGAAAACTGTGTATCTGGATCAGGGTGATCCAGTCCAATGTTGCTTTGAAAAACCGGCATAAAAGTAAGACGGATTACCTGATCCTGGATAGGAAAAAATGGGATTTCCAAATCCGGATCATTTTGATCAAGATTAAATGTTTTGAACAACTGGCCCTAAAATTTTTATGTAATTTTTTACACACACAAACACACACAGCATATCCAGTATAGTCCCTTTGATTAATAACCTCGGAACCCATGGTAGGTCTGCCTTGAAATGTTTATACGGAAAGGTTAAGAAATATTTTCTCTATGGAGAAAAAGAATGGGATTTTCTTTTCTTCTGAAACCAGACATTGCTCAATTTATCATCACAAATGGCTTTGTGCAGACGGATATCAATTACAATAGCTAAGATATGACAAGCAATCACGACTCTTTTCCACTGTGCTGCTCTTTCAGCTAATAGAAAATATTCACAAAAACATGCGCTCGTCCTTTATTTTGTCTTGCAGTCTTCGGGTGTACATCTATGTGAAAAGAGATATGACTGTATCTGTCTCTGAAGCCCTGTGCTGTGCTCTTATTAGTTATCATGCATGTCATGGAACTGCTATAATCAGCACCTAAGGGCTGACACTGGGTTCACAGGGCTCAGTTAATGCTCAGTCATGGCTTTGCTGTCGGTGTCAGGTAGAGGAATCGTTCGGCGGTGAAGACCGCTGCATTGCTTTGACCTCTTCAGGTCATCAGAATTTGTCTTTTCTCTGCTGCTGTCAACTTTTTGTTGGCTCACTTTTTTGATTACTACTGTAATTCTTTTGTACTGTTACTTCAGTGCAGACATTGATCATTTTTCCATTTTTATGTGGCACTCTGTTTCGGATTCTCGCGATGGCTTTTAGTGGGATGAAAAGTCCACGTTTGATGGTGGGCAGATGAAAGCCGGACACTACACCTTTACCCAAACCCTTCATCAGAATCAAGCGTTCCTTCTCTCGCTCTCAGACTCTCTCTTTTCTCTTTGAAAAGCTGACTCATCAATAACAAATCGTTGCGACTGAATTAGTCATTTGTCTTTGATGTCACCGTGGTCACGGCGAGGCACTGTGTGCATACCAATCGGACGCTATATTGGCTTCTGTCCACCCTGCTGGCAAAAGCCAATTTTCTCTTTTTACTACAACAGCGTGCTGGGAGAAGGTCGTCATTATATGGTACTTGATGAAAGAAGTCGTCATTTAATTACACACATCTAAAAGGACTCTAACTCTCTAAAGGACAGAGTGCCTAAAAGCTATTTACTTGGTTTTCTGTGATGTATCAGCGCAGTCTCATCCGAAGACGTCATAAAACTGACGTCTTTTGACCATACGTCAACATCCGCCGTTTTAGGGTAGCCTTTAACGTTGGTTAGATGACGTTATCGGATCCTAACACTACCCCAGACCTAAACCTACCCCGTCACCTAACTGACGTTAAAGGTAAAGCGTCAGTTGTATGACGTCCCAGGATCGTCATGTAACTGACGTTAAAGGGTACCCTAAAACGGCGGATGTTGACGTATGGTCAAAAGACGTCCCAAGACGTCAGTTATATGAGACTGTGTTAGATGTCTTGAACATGATTGTTGTAAATTTTGCTATAGTGTTTGGCGTTGGGAATTTTGCCGTGGAGAAACGTCACACGTTTTTAATCAAAGTTAAGAGTGAGTGTTGCACCTTTCTCAAATTTAAATTCATCAAATTTAATGAATTTTTGATTTGTGGTTGCACCTCCTTTTTTGTTGGGAGAACATCTCTTTTTAAAAACGTTTTGTATACCCTATAAAGTTTTGTTGAAATTACAGCGATGACTATATTTAGCAGAATATGCCACCCTTTACCAGTAAATGTTGATGAATCTGTAGCGGTCATAAAGGTTATGCACATTTCAGACTATGTTCTAACTTTTCTTTCTTTCTTTCATTTTTCTTTGTAATAGAATCCATGATTTTTATTAATGGCTTTTACAGACTTGATGGCTTTTACAGGAACTGAGATCAAAAATATGGCCGTGAATTTTCCATTCTTATTCTTATGAAAAAATCAGCTGCAGGAGGAGTGGAGCTCACATCTCTCTAATTGATAATTAGTGGAAGCGTGCGAGTTCAGGCTATGGTTGTTACCAGTCATAAATATTTTCTGCCAGCATCGTCAAAACCACGAATACAAAGCTATTGTTTAGCATGTTCATAATTTCTCTAGTCTAGCTCTACTATTTTTACTGTGCTTTGTTAAGTTTGTGTTTTAAAATACAGTAAGTTTATTGCTCAGTTGGATGTGGGATGAAGCACATATTTATACACTCACCTAAAGGATTATTAGGAACACCTGTTCAATTTCTCATTAATGCAATTATCTAATCAACCAATGACATTGCAGTTGCTTCAATGCATTTAGGGATGTGGTCCTGGTCAAGACAATCTCCTGAACTCCAAACTGAATGTCAGAATGGGAAAGAAAGTTGATTTAAGCAATTTTCTGCTCAGTTACTGCGATTTTCACACAAAAATCATTCAAAGAATGGTGTGAAAAAGGGAAAAACATCCGGTATGCGGCAGTCTTGTGGGCGAAAATGTCTTGTTGATGCCAGAGGTCAAAAGGAGAATGGGCCAACAGATTCAAGCTGATAGAAGAGCAACTTTGTCTGAAGTACATGCAGCAAAGCATTTATGAAGCCACAACATGCACAACCTTGAAGCGGATGGGCTACAACAGCAGAAAACCCCACCGGGCACCACTCATTTCCACTCAAATAGGAAAAAAAGCCCACAATTTGCAAGAGCTCACCAAAATTGGACAGTTGAAGCCTGGAAAAATGTTGCCTGGTCTTATGAGTCTCGATTTCTGTTGAGACATTCAGATGGCAGAGTCAGAATTTGGCGTAAACAGAATGAGAACATGGATCCATCATGCCTTGTAACCACTGTGCAGGCTGGTGGTGGTGGTGTAATGGTGTGGGGGATGTTTTCTTAGCAAACTTTAGGCCCCTTAGTGGGCATCGTTTAACTGCTAAAACCTACCAGAGAATTTCTAAAGAATGCAGAACTTGTTGAATCAAAGCCACGTAGAATTAAGGCAGTTCTGAAGGCTAAAAGGGGGTCAAACACAGTATTAGTATGGTGTTCCTATTAATCCCTTAGGTGACTGTACTTTGATTTCATGATATGAAAAAGAACACTTCTAATGAAGTAAAGTGAATGAACATGGCATGTTTCGTTACGTGTAACATTACAAATGAACATGATTCTCCTTGTATTTGCAGGGTTCCCTGGTCAGAATGGCTTTCCTGGGCCCTGTGAACATAAGTACTGTGGTTTGGGGAAGCACTGTGTGGTTGACCGTGAAACAGGTGAAGGAGAATGTCAGTGTCTGGATCGCTGCAAACCACATTACAAACCTGTGTGTGGATCTGACGGCAAACTCTACCAGAACCACTGTGAGCTTCACAAAGCTTCCTGTATGGCCCATCAGAGAATAACCATCATGCACAGCGAGGAATGCTTCTACAAAGGTATAGAACCATTATGATTTGTTACGGTATATTGTCAATTCATTGTCCAGCTACAGCTGCATTTATGTTAACTACACACTTAATGTTTTTATTCAGCAAGGACACATTAAACTGATCAAAATTGAAAGTAAAAGACATTTATAATGTTACCAGTTAGTTAAATATTAAGCAGTTTAGTGCTTTATTTGCTTGCAGCACTCATCTTTAATTGTTTAAAGATGCGATTTTGTAAATTCTGAAAATGATGTGATGAGTTTTAAGAACAGCACATCCTGATGTGTGCAGTGTGGCAAAGGGTTTGTTTTTGACAAATTTATTTTCCAAGAAAGAGAGAGGCTGGGTTGGTTTGCAAACTCGTGATTCTATGAAAGATTTCAAAACAATGCTGAAACTGTACATTCCCATAGCACAGTATATCATCTCTTTTTTGTAGAGTTTTGTCAAGTTCACTAAGTCCTGACAGTCCTAATGCAATACACCACCCTAACTACTTCATATATGTGCAGGAAAATTCTTCAAACTCTTCAGCTCTCCACTTCTACATTCTGGCCAAGAAATCAAACCTCTAAATGCCCTCTCAAATCAAAGCATTTGGCCATCAGACGATGATACTGAAATGCTTAGGCCAATCAGTGTAAGTTTGGGGAGCCAGAGAGATGGATGGTTAGTGTAAAATAGATGATTGTCCTGCTGACAACACAATGTCGGATGGCAAAATTGCCCTCTAAAGATTTTTTTTGTTTTGTTTGTCGTGCATTAACACGCCATTGCAGGATATTTATCTAATTTGTTTTTGTTTTGTCTTTTTACTGTCAATTATGTTTGTGGTTTTAGAAAATTGGTTGGTTTGTTCTCCTCAGTTGAAAATTTGAAATATTAAACTGTAGAAAGTTGATAACTAGCAAGATGATTGGATTGGATTGGATAATTAGGCCTTCTAATTATCAGAATTGTATCAAATAGGCCCTAATGGTTTGCAAAATGGCAGGTGCAGTCACATCATAATTTTTGTGCTTATTTTTCAGGAGATTTAAGTGCTTTGGGGGAAAATGTACTGTAGCCTGACTTCGTCATACTCATATTCTAGTCAGAATGTGAGTCTGATACTGCTCCATAGAGCTTTGATTATTGTATAATCCAGCCCTGGCAATTTGATTGGCCCGATGATTTCTGAACTGATCATAATAACTCCTCAATGGATTGAGTCCAGACCGAAGTTCCCGACCAAAAAATGTTGTTGGCGGGGTTTGGGTTGGCATCCAGGCTAGGGAAAATGTTAGTATTCTTATCATTCTGCAAGCAAAATAACATGCTGTACTAAATGAACTTTAAGCACCGTTTTTGTGTTTTGTTTTTACCTGTAAGAAAAAGTGGAAAAAGAGACAAAGTAGGCTGATGAACTTTGAAGGGAGGCTTTGATTCTGGGGGTGGAAGATGCTTTTATTTCTCTCTCTCCCTTCAAATGAAAATAAGAGTAGAGCGTTCAGAATTAAATCCGTTTCTAATATATATTAAATTAAAAGTATTACAAATTAATTGAATATACACATTTAATTGAATATATTAGAGCTACACGATTCTGGATAAATTGAGAATCCTGAGAAAACGGAGATTACGATTCTCTAACGATATTCCAATTTGGACATCATGCAAGCTACATTCTCTGAAAAAAGTCTTGTTTCTCAGATGTATTTCGCCTACAGATATTTAGATGTTTTTTTGTTTGTTTGTTTACTAGAAAACAGTAAATTCATTGGATTTGATTGGACTACAGATACATCGAATGTGCGATCAGTGAATGCAGAAACATTTGTACCTTTTCATAATTAAGTAAACTGATTATTAGTACAAAAATAGTGTCTGTCGTCTTAAGATGTGTAGAAATCCGTCATCTCTGCACAGCAGTGCCCAATTAAGTGCCAGAGTCTGCATACTATTCTTCGTTAATGCTTCATTTATACTCTATGTTTCTTTCGCTGTGCCACGCCAATATTTTTCATGTCTCTCAGGGCTTTTGATTGTCTGGCTAGGCGGTGTTTACAAATACTGATATTGTCAGAGTCCTCGAGTGATTTGGGGCCTGTGCATACGCCAAAGCAAATTAACCAAAAACAGCAGGATGAAAGCTTCACGAAACATCAAGAGACTGCGGATTTTTTCCCAAACTATGTGCTGACCAGGGCAAAGATGATAAGTAGCAGGGTAGATGCCGTAATGCTAAGTAATAAAACATCACAGAACATATGCTGCAGGCTACAGAACTTCCATTTCCCAGTGGGAAGTCGATGAAGGAGTTCTCTCTGGCCAAGGAAGAGGTTTCAGATTTTGTGTGCCTGTGGGGCTGTGTGGTTTGGCATGAGGCAGTGGGTTTGGATAACGATGGGATGCCAGCCGTTGGGTTGGCAAAAGCAAACTGTAAATGCTTGTC
Source organism: Cyprinella venusta (assembly GCA_038021265.1). Taxonomy (NCBI): domain Eukaryota; kingdom Metazoa; phylum Chordata; class Actinopteri; order Cypriniformes; family Leuciscidae; genus Cyprinella; species Cyprinella venusta. The sequence goes on from CM075873.1 coordinate 8,535,107, forward strand.
TAATTGCTAGCATACATTTGAGCCTAGCAGTACATCTCGTGCAATTACAAAGCGATTGTTCATGCCTTACGGAACACCCAACGTGACGAGGGACCCGACCCATCACATCATTACATTTGTTAAAAAAAAAATGTTTTTCAAAGTTGTAAATAAAAATTCAATTTCAGTGTTTCTACCTCATGTTTAATGTGTTTCATGTTCATTCATCCACCCATCCACAATAGTCATTTTCTAAATGACAGAAATCTACAAAGACGAACAGAAAATCAGAAGTGAAAAGTATAAAAAGTAAGCAGTGTCAGATAGTTTTAAGTTGCACACCCAAGATGTATGGCACCCCACTGCTCCTGTTTATTACATCAAACAAATGGAAAATATTGTGCGGCAAAGTCTTAAACTTTCAAAGTATTTATGACGAATAATCATCAGACGTCTCAAAAGACAGCTTTTCTGTCAGTTGGAGCGGGGGAAAAAAAGTGGTAGGGAAAAATATCCCCCCATTAAGCTTTCCTCTGTCTGTTAAGCTTCAATTATGTCCCTTATTCCAGTGACTCACCCGCCACATGACTATTTGCACTGGGGAAATTAAATGGCTCTTTCAGAATTCTGCACTTTGCTTCACAGACTGTGTAAGTTCCAGTTGTTTTGAAGATGATATATTCATCTCATTCTTTTCTCCCCATTACTTCAATTTCTTTTATGAGAATGAAGAGTTAATGACGCATGTGGTCTGTCGGATGGAACTCCATTCAGCCTTCAGTCAGTCTTTCGCATGTCTTGTGTTTTTGTGTTGAGCTGAAAAATAACCCCACACGGGTTTTAAAACAACATGAGGAAAAAATAACTGAATCGTCCTTTTTTTCTGGTTAATTGTTACATTTAACATTAGTGTTACACAAGGTGCTTCCAGAACAATAAGAGAAAAAAAAACTTGTTGAGTTTATTCAATTAATAATTTTTCTGTAATGAGCCAAACGAGGTGCGGCAGTGCCTCAACTTCAAACAGCATCTAAATAATGGCATGAGCATATTTAAAACAAAACAAATAAAAAATCTCTGAAAATACTTAATCTGGGAGAATTAATGAAGGTGTCTGTTTTTAAAGTCGGTGTCAGGGAACAGGGAAGGCACATGTATCATCAGTGCATACTCATTAGAGTAAATCAAGTTTCCCTCTCTTTTCCTCATGCCCTTAGTGTTTTTTTTTTCTTTCTTTTTTTCTTCTTCTAATTCTCAGTTTATCCCTTTAAGCCACGTCTCGGGCTCCAACAGGTAGTGGGGTCCCTAATAGGCTCATTAGCAGTCTGGGCTGCAGCAGGAGGGATGTCCAGGGTGGGTCTCTCTCAGAGGACACCACAGCTGTCCCGCAGGGAGAGAGAGCTTTAATTAGATGTCACACTGCATACTCTCTCAATACTCTCTGCTATAGGCTGACACTCGAAACAACTGACATGTCTGCTCAGGTGCACCAAGCCATGTATGAATTCGAATATTACATTTCTGTGATAATGTAGCTGGGTAAATAGGTTTTATTTTGTAATAAATAATGTAACTATCTTACTATATAAATGGGGCTCAAATAATTTGAACATCATCTCCGTCATGTTTCTAAAAACATGTCAAATATATTTGTAAAAAGTATACTTATTTTTATTACTAATAATTCATAACTATCATTATAATTTTAGGAAGTCATCACATGCTCATCTAACAGTTGTATTCAAGTCACTGTGTGCATTGAATTTGTATTGTATTTTGAAGAAATTAATAGACATAAAAGTGACCAATTGTGCTTCATATTACTGACTGACTATTATATTACTGTTTTAGATTTTACACTACCGTTCAAAAGTTTTTGAATTTTTTTGTATGTTTTCTATTTTACTATATTTTGATGTGATTTATTCCTGTGATGGCTGAATTTTCACATGATCCTTCAGAAATCATACTTTTCAAAAGTCTGGGATTTGGATTTTTTTTTAATTATTTTTTTTTTGGTGATCAGAAGTGTTTCCACACTTTTATCCTACTTTCATAATGACTTATCCATAACATTTAGTGAATTTGAAGGAACTCACATTTTAAGTCTGTCAGTCCTTTCTAATTGTGAGCTAAATTTTAATATAAAGTAATAATTTCAAGGAGCTTTTTCATACGACCACATCAAGCTCCAAAATGCACAAAAAATCATTATTATTGCTTTAATTATTAATTACTTTAGTAAAAAATAAATATATAATCATTTATATTAATATATAAAATATTTATAAATATTCAGAAGGCACAGAATATTGCATGCAAGTTATATTTTTGGTGTTTTATTTTATTTTATTTTTTTTTAGTTTTATAGATAAACTATAAACTGTATGAACATCTGTGCTAATATTATTCAAAATTATCCTTTTGTGTAGCATGGACAAAATCACAGTACAAATAATAAAGTGGGAAATTTTTGGTGGGGCTCAAAATAAATGACGTTATTTATGTACTGCCCAATATTTATTTGCCCTTGAGGAAGTTCTGGGATCAAATGTGGTTCAGATTGCACCATCCCAAACTTTACAGCTTCCAATTTTAAGAAAACAGAACTTCTGTCAATATAGTTTATGACTGATGTCTACTGAAAGAGAACTGACATCCTTTAGCAAACTAGACGTCTGTGCTATCATCCTCTTTACACACAGCCAGACTATTGCAGCTAGAAATGTTATGATGTAAACACAACCTCACACTCCTTTATTCCAACTGTTATTTTCTGGTTTAGAGAACTGTTGTCAACAGTCAAGATTTTCGGGGAAAATAGCATATCTAAGATGCACTGTAAGCAGTACTCCGATTTTAATTGCTCTGTAATTCTAGTGAATCTGGGGAGGTAAAGATGAGGTCATGCATGGCGAAGCTCCAGGAGGCGTGATTAAACGTTTCAACCCACCCCCGCGGGATTATCTGATCATCCACATGCAGCGTGCGCAGGATTAGAGCAGCATCACAATCACATCTGCACCGAAAACTGAGAAACAGGAACATTATTAAGACCCTAAAATCATGAATGTAGATTGACAAGGTTTGATGCTTTGTTTGGTGCAGCTTGATGAAGATGTTTTTTTTTTTTTCATTCTATAATTTAGTGAAAATATAATTAGAAAGTCAGCTAGAGTCAAAGGACAGTGTTTTTTTTAAGGCTTGTTGGGGAAAGTAAGAAAGAAAGAAAATTTGACCTAGCCCAAACTTTAAATTGGTAGTCTAAAATATACAACTATAACTATGTTGCTATTTATATACAAAATGTGCAATTTATTGAAGATCAAATGTTTTGCGATCAATGATATAAAACAAATTTTTGCTTAAAATCTATTAATTTATTTAAAAATACATTCAATGAATTCAATGCATATTTGACTTATATACAGCTCTCTTATGATGAGCATGTGCTCAATTTATTTAAGGTTGTAGGTGAAGTGTGATTTCCTAAAACAAGATATTTCTGAATTAATAATTCATGATATTTGTGTACACTGTAAAAAATAATCCTGTAAAAAAAACTGTAAAATACTGACAGCTGTGGTTGCCAGCATCATACCGTAAAAATACGGTGTGTTACTGTTTTTGAAATTAACAGCTAAATACCGTATTGTCAGCTACAGTATACAACTTTAATTTAACACCTATATGCTCTAACACAAAAACAGTAACACACCGTATAGATACGGCTTGATGCTGGCAACCACAGCTGCCAGTAGTTTACCGTTTTTTTACAGGATTTTTTTTTACAGTGATATATATATATATATATATATATATTTGTTATCACGAGGTAGGCCCATGTTATTTAGCTATGCGTGTAATGTGCGAATCGGTGGGTGGGGCTAAACTGGCTGTGTTGAAGTAGCCATTGATCTTCTTCTGCAGGTGTTGTGTTTTTTTTCTCTTTGACGTCATAGTTCCCCACTTTGAAAAACGAGTCGTTTGCTGGGGCTGGTATCAATAAAAGCTTTTATTGGACAAACAAGTACGTTTTCAGTTCTGAAACTGGATATTCTAATAATATGATGACCTCTTAGATGTCAAAAGCTCAAGGAAAATTTGATTTCTCAGTTTATCACCCCTTTAATTTAGTCCTAATTTGTAAGTCGCTTTGGATAAAAGCATCTGCTAAATGACTAAATTTAAATGCAAATGTATATATACAGTAAGCTATTTAATGAGGATATAATAACATTAAATGTGAGCTCACGTGAAAGGAATTTCTAAGATTTCCTGCAATTATAATTCTCATCCTCAGCTCAAGCTATTAATGTCATCTGCTTTTTGAAGTACTCTCTCCACATCTGATTCTGGAGGCTTCCAACTAATCAAGCTTCCCTTTTAATAAGGGAGGTGTAGTCAACTGGTGTAGTGTCCACTTTTTGGCATGAGAAAGTCTGGACTCCTTGGTGTGCGCCTTATGATGAAACATGTAGGAAAATGAGGAAAAGTCTTGGTCTATTAATTTTTTTTGTGTGTGATTTATTTAATAAGACAAAAGGAGTGGAAAGAAGATGGATGGCATAGTTAGTGGAGACATAACTTTCATGATAATTGACTCATTGTCTTGATGGAGAAGCTCTGTCCCGATTTAGATCTCCTAATTTGGTTAGCCGCCCAAGGAATATGATATTATTTTGTCACGGACATACTTTTGGTCTACGGTTAGATGGATGGGACATCTCACCTCTCTTATTGCGCTGGAATGAAGATGAATCCTGTGCATTTAGCCATGGTGATGTTTGGCTGAATTGGACTGCTTAAAGGGGAAAAAATTCAATGGCCCATTTTGTGTTGAATTGCTGTCATATGGGGAATTGAGGTTCGAATTGTCTCATGGATCTTTTCGTCTAGAACCCGACGGCTGCTGTCATCAATCTTAGCAAAACAGCGAAATAAGCTTGGGGAGGACAATTGCTTCTGCCTAGCTAGAATGTTCTAACACCCTGCTTATCATTGGGAAAGATAAATGTTCTGAGTGTTACACATGACTGTCAGATGATGAAACCTTTAGAGATTTGTCTGGGGATTATTGTGAGTTTGACTTGTTAAAATGTCTTTTATTCTATAATAATCGCACTTTTAAGTGTCAATGCTCTCTGCGCAAAACCTATAAATCCAGAATTGTTCTAAGAGTATAGCATTATGCAGAATTTAATTGGGAGTACGTTTTAAATTCTTAATCCCTTCCAGAATTTGATTTGAGGTAGTAAAGAAGAAACATTTGAATTTGGAATGGATTAACATGCATATAATTAATGCATTAATTAACTAAATGTATTATATTATGCTTAATACAGTGCCCTCCACTAATATTGGCACTCTTTGTAAATATGAGCAAAGGCAGCTGTGAAAATAAATATGCATTGTTTATCCTTTATATATTTCATTAAAAAAATCCAATAAATTCCTTTCATTGAAGTAAAGGAAATAAATGTTTTTCTCTAGTTCACATTGGCCTCAATTATTGGCACCCAATTATTGCAACATTCCTTTCCCAAGTTAACGGCTCGAAATCTTTACCTAAAAGGCCTGACAAGAGCGCAGAGCTCATTGTAAGTGGTGCTTCTCTTCAGTTCACCCCACTCATTTTCTGTAGGGTTCAGATCAGGGAACTGGGACGGCCATAGCCGAAGCTTCATTTTGTGCTCAGTGACACATTTTTATGTTGATTTTGATATTTGTTTAGGATCATTGTCCTGATGGAAGATCCAACCATGGCCCATTATAAGATTTCTCACAGAAGCGGTCAAGTTTTGATTTTGTATTTGTTGGTATTTGCTAGAATCCGTGATACCATGTTTAGCCACGTTTCCATCGCAATTACCAGGAACTATTTCTCCCATGCAGGAACTTTTTTAATTGGAACTTTTTTTGCCCCAGACCGGTTGCTTTCTACATTTACACCGTGGACTAAAGTACAATATCAGGCACTGTACACTGTACTTCTCAAGTCTTCAAAATTGACACATCTCAAATCAGAACATTTCAAGTCTCTCTGTTGTGTCAATGTGTTGCCTTTCTTACAATTCAGGAAATTCCTGTTACACTTGTGCAGCTCCAACGCTGTTCTAAGTGCTCGAAGGCATTCACTAACCTCTCAGATTGTGCAGAAATGTTCAAGGAGAGAATGTATATTTGAGGGAGGGAAGCAATTCTTTTTTATCTATAAAATCACAAACTGTCCTCCTACAGTATTTGGAGTGGCGGAGCTCAGATTAGATAAAACTTTCACACTATTTTTAAAAGGGCAAGGGATTGTAGTTTTGTTATCAGTCACGTCAGTCAGTATAACATTTGCTGTGATAGCTAAATTGCCATTGTAAGAAGGACTGTAGAAGATCTTCTGGTGACTGTGTGCCTTTGTTCTTATAGCATGGCCGCCACCGTCACTCTGTAATGGCAGCCGTTCAATGTTTCACTCCCTTCTTTTTTCAAAAGAAACATTGTTTGGCACATTACACATAACTGAATATCAAAATACTGTATAGCCTTTAATATTTATGAGGGGATATCAAGCACTGTGACACGTGACATGGTTATTTTGATCTTCTGAGATAAAACACTTCTGCTCCCCTTTGATTGTATCTGCTATTTCATGTTTTTATGGCAGCCTTCAGAGTGCATTAATGGTCACGTCGTGTTCATTGGTCTGTCCGTATGTGCAATTATTTTGCAGAAAGGTCAACATGGACCCTAAAATAACAGCACTTATGGAATGTTCTGTAGAGCAAAGTATGAAGCTGCACAGGTGAAACTCGAAAAAATAGAATATTGTGCAAAAGTTCATTTAATTCAGTAATTCTTAAACTAACATATTAGACTCATTATATGCAAAGTGAGATATTTCAAGCCTTTATTTGTTATAATTTTGATGATTATGGCTTACTTTTTCACAATATTCTAATTTTGAATGTGGGGTTTTCATAAGCTCTAAGCCATAATCTTCAAAATTATAACAAATAAAAGCTCGGAAAATCAGGTGATAGACATAACAGAAAATCAGACAGGTGATCAATGCATAAATAAACAAGTGATCAATGCATAGTAAACTAAATGTTAAACATTTTAAATTCCAATATTGTTTGTGAAAGTTCAACAAAATTAAATGTATAAATGTTTTCATTTGATTATCATTGTACACTTAGTTATAACACTGTGCTACAACTAACCCGCTGTGTAAAAGATATTAACAGTTGCTAGAAGTTGCTGCATGTTTCAAAACGGTGCAATGCTTTAGCAAACAAGACAGTGATTAAGGCAATATAATGTTAGATTTGGAAACTTATACACCCAAATAAGAAACTGAAAAAACCTGAGGGAAAAAATGTACTTGTAAGGTGTCAAAACACTCAATCAAAATTTATGCAAATCAAAAACACAATCAAAACACAATCAAAATTTATGCAAATTTGCAGGAGAAAAAGAGCAGAAACACAACCTGCCTGATCCTGACTAACTATGTAAAAGGTCCATGTAACATTTAACCTCGCGTTAGGTTGTGCCCCGCGCTCCCCTATATTGAATAGAAAAACGTTATTTTAAATAGTAATAATAATTCACAATGTTACTTTCATGCCAACTCCAAACTTTTTAATGATAGTGTGAATATAAAGCAACTGTGTCCAATATCAGCTCATTATTAGCCACTTCTCACATTTCACATAAGACTATTGTTAGGCACACAATGTCAATTACATTACAAAGAAGCGAAGTGGCTGATATTTTGATTAAAACCCTGGATGTGTGTTTCGGTTCTCCCATAAGGCCGCTGTGAAGAGTGTCTGCTGGACAGCCCTATCAGTTTGACTGACAGTCCTTCCCAACCAGCCAACACAAAAAGAAAGCATGAGTGAGCGGGTTGCCAATACCTCAGATTACTTCGTTTATCACCAGCAGTCTGATTACACACAGGCCCAATGCCACAGTGGGCTGAGCCCATTTTTGGACACACATTAAATGAATGCGGTGTCCTGTGATCGTCAAGAATGCTGAGATAGATACATAGTGACTTTTTTAGGTCAGCTTTAGTTTTAGAGGTAAAACAATGACAACCTATAATAATAGAAGTTTTGAATTGCATCTTTAGAGATATGAACCATCAGTCAAACTTTTTTTGACAGCTTGAGAACTGCTGACCGTTTTAAGTAACATATTTGTTTCAGTTTTCTCTTGGATGCACGTGGATATTAAAGAAGCACATGTCTGTGTGCGCGTGTGTGTGTGTGACTTTATATGGTTTATGAGGACAATATGTATGATGACATGGATATTACAATGTAAACATGATTTACGATGTAAACATGGAGTTCCCGTAAAACTAAATTCAAAAATGTCAAATGCTTTATGTGTGGTAAATAGGTTTAGGGGATAGAACATAGAGTTTGTACAGTATAAAAAATATTACACCTATCCCCATAAACCACATATTGATTTTGTGTGACAAGCCCCCCTAACCTGGCCGTCTGGTAGACAGATTGATTGCACTCGTGGTTTGTGTGGGAGTGCATATGAATATTATTATGAATATTATTGAATATTATATATATATATATATATATATATATATATATATATATATATATATATATATATATATATATATTGCATGTCACACAAAATATACTATATTCACAGTAACAAAAAAGAAATATTTTATATATACTATATATATATATATATATATATATATATTAAAATTCAATTAAAAAATCAATTAAAATTTTAAATATATATATATATATATATATATATATATATATATATATATATCAAGATAACGGTTTTAAATATTTTTTTTTTATCATTTTTAAGAGTAGGACTAATATTTTAGAATTATTTATTAAATTTCATAAACATACGTTTGTAAAACAGTGTAGAGTAACTCTTCATTTCCCAGAATGCTCAGTTGGATTTCTGTGAATTGCAATTCAATGAATTTATTTTCCTGTTATTCCCATTCAAATTATCACGCTACTTTCCATTCAAAATTCAAAATTTAGCTGATTAACATTAAGAACACTATTTTGTAAATCTGTGAATGAAAGAAGTACTAGTGTTAATTAATATCAAATGAGCATTCACAGTTAAATATTTCTACAAATGCACATTATACTATTGAAGACAGTTGGTTTGACACACTGATCATTCATAATGATTGTTTCTTTCCTTCTGCTTGCAAAAACTATAAGATCTGGATGCGTTTTGTAGCTTGTTCTGTCAAACATGCATTCTAAGTTCAATAGATGGTCTTTCTTTGTCTTTGTCTTGTTTACCCTCTCTTCTGATGTTATCAGGTATTATATCTCCTCTGTTTCTCGATGGTAGCTAATGCCAACAGCAACTCTTTACCACTCAGTCTGATACCAGTGCCAAAAAGAAGAAAAGAGTGTCAGAGCCTTAAGAAATCTCTCCGTCCTCCTCTCATATCTAGTGTCTCTCTATCACTGCCCCTCAGGGTGGCCGGCTCAGCCGAGCCTTGCCAAAATATTGTTCTTCTTGACGAGATGGCCTTGTCAGCCTCTCACTCATTATATCTGTCAAAGTCAGTTCCTCCAAGTGTGTACAGGACCTTCAGCACTTAAACTGAGTTTCGCTCCCACCGACCTTGCTAAAACTGAGTCTAGGGCTTTGCAATCAAATTAAAATTGATATGCAGCATTATCAAACTGCCAATGATTTAATTAAATAAATATATAGCCTGCATACATTGAATGCTTCAAAATTGAGCTCTGTTTAGGTATATGGTGTTGAATGCCCCGCTCAAACCATCTCAGCAGGTGCTACGACCTTGAATTCCATTGTAAAATCTGATTCACTTTAGCATCATTACAAACAATTTAGCTAAAGTTTCTAAAGAAATCTAAGGTTTCCAGGTGTGCTTGTTCTAACGGAAACTATGAAGGAAAATGTTTGTAGACAAGCTTTTTTTTCCTATGACTAAGTTGAGATGATGACGACACCCTGGTAAATAAATGATAACTGTATGTCAACATGCGACATCATTGACGAAGAAAGAAGAGTTGACTAAACCTTGACTAAACAAAATCTGGAAAAGGGTTGATTAAGTATGAAATATTAAAAAGTACAAAAACACTGATTCACTCAGTAACAAAAACTCTTTATGAATAAGTCACTGATTTTATCAAATAAATATATATATTTTTTAATATTCCATTTAGTGTATTTAAATTGTATGTTTAAGTAGGGCTGTCAAACGATTAATCGCGATTAATCACATCCAAAATAAAGTTTATGTTTACATAATATATGTGGGTGCACTGTGTATAATTATTTTGTGTATAATCATTTTGTGTGTGTGTGTGTATATATATATATATATATATATACACACACACACACATATATAAATACACACACATGCATGTATATTTAAGAAAAAAATATTATTTATATATACAATTTTTATATTTATATATAATATAAATTATATATAAATTTATATACAGCATATACATGAAAATATTTCTTAAATATATACAAACATGTGTGTATATATATATATATATATAAATACATACATATATAAAAAATAATTATACACAGTGCACCCACATATATCATGTAAACACAAACTTTTATTTTGAATGCGATTAATCGTGATTAATCGTTTGACAGCCCTATGTTTAAGTTCTATTTTATATATCATGTATATAATGAGATGTTACATGTTTATAATATTTTTTTAATTGCAGTTACTATATTAGTCAAAATAAGCAATTTACTTTCACCAATGTGTGCAGCCTACTTGACTTTCAGAACATTCCCATCCAAAAAAATAAATAAATGTTTAAAATTGTTCTAGTCCTTACACAGCTCAAGATAGAGGGAGGAGAGAGAGATTGTTCTGTGCGGTTTTAGAAGAGTGATAATAAGACCCTGAGCTGTTTTAATGTCACTGTCACCTCCAGCCTGAAGAGAAGCCACAGCCGCGTCTACCGGCAAGTAATGAGCTCCTCAAAGCTGTACCAGTGCCTGCCAAAGTGAGAAATCAGAGATAAAGGGACAGGGGTAAAAAAGAAGAAGAGAAAGAACCTGTGACAGGAGAAAAGAGAGTGTGGAAATCAAATTAGAGGTGAAACGGGAGGTAGACAGCTGGAGAAGATGACTTACTTCATGTAGAATAACGCAACTCTACTGAGACGCAGGGAGAGAGACAAAAATAATGAAATGAAAGAAGAAAAAGGACAAAACACTAAGGCAAATGCAAAGTTTTCCCTCGCACATCACACTGGGAGAGCTTGAATAATAGCCTGCCAGAGAGTTGTAAATTTGTCATTGCAACAACTCATATGGATATCCAGCAGCAGGTAGATTGTTATTGAATGCGCTCGCTGTGAAATTCTCCAGCGAGATGTTCGCTGGTCAGGCGCAGCACAAGAAAGAGAGAGAGAGAGAGCAGACTTTACAGCCCACTGCGTTCACACGTCCATTTCTGCAGCGCCAGAACTTGACAGCAATGGCACTGGCCCTGTGCCCTTAAAGACTGGAATCAGTGACCTCTGACTGAAGCAGAGAGCGAGGCCGGCTGTGTATTTGATATATAGAGCATGTAGAGCCATGTACTTTGACGACAGAGAGGCAAGTCAGCACACAGAGACCCTGATCTACTGCTGTTGCACCGATCACTAGGGGTGGAACAATACATCGATATGGATCGATGCATCGATCAAACTTCTGACGATACGATGCATCGATACCACACATAAAATATCGATATAGGGTACCTTTATTTTGACACATCCTCATGTAACTTTTCTCCGCTGAAATAGACGCCTGACAAGATTGACTGAACCCTTTCTCACAAAAGCTGGTATTTTCTATTTTCCACTGAAAAGGCATCGCAAGTTTATGTTTTACAGCAGAAAGGACAAGCCCTGAAAAGTCTCTTTTAGTAAATTAGTGTGCAGTATTCTTTGAAAAGACGCGCTAGCTGAGACGAGTTTTGTCAATGCTGACTAAAAGTGATCGAGGATGGATTTCAGCAAACTTGATGAACCTGTGATATCTTCTTCGGCTCGTAAAAGGAAAAAATAGTAATTATTGGCACATTATAACTAAATATCGATTAATCGGTCGATATAGCCCTAAATCGAAACGAATCGTAATCGTATCGTTGAATTTTTTGAGGTGTCGCAAAAATCGTATCGTTGGCTGAGAGAATCGATATCAAATCGTATTGTGATTAACTGTCCGATTTACACCCCTACCGATCACTGGGGATGATCATATGGCAACAATACAACCGAGCAAAAATTTCACTGGTGCTAACAAACTCAATATTAGTGTGACCGATAAGTTGATGAAATCAAGAAAGACTGTAAGTTGAATGCTTTGATTTTCTAGTCACTTTGATTAAGGCTGGAGCTAAACTTTGCAGGACAGTGTATGTGTCCCCTTGAGCAGTCCTGAAGATCTGAAGGTGAATAAATGATGAAACAATGGAGAAGGCCAGGAAGAAGAAAAACATTAAAGGTGCTGCTGAGTAATGATATTTTATCTGTAATATTCCCCACATTTACTTATTTTATACCCATTTTATTATTATGTCTTGAATTATCTAAATGATAAAACTGGCTTGTTAACGTTAACAAGCCCTCAAGCTGTTTTTATTAATGCCACCATATTAAAACTTCTGACAGGTCTGGATTTCATCTGATCTAGCTTTACCAGTGTGGTTTTCAAAGTGATTCGGGGTCCCATACATCACATGAAGTGGATCAAACATGCAGATATGAATGCAGGTGGCTGTCGAAACCAATTTACAACGGGGAAAGATCAAACCTGCTTTCCCTGTGTCGCTCCTCTGGGCAGCCTGGACATGTCAAGTTTGGCTTCAAAGTGAACCACGCAGGCCACCTGAGTGCTTTTATGGCTTGTACTAAACGGCTTTGCGCTTAATGCTGCATTCGTGTAATGCTTGTCAAAAAAAATGGATATTCTGAACAGGCTCTGGTTCATAGGCAAACTGGGTTGTATGCTGATGTCACATTAAACTGAATTGAGAATGCTTTTATGTTCCAATTTATTTTCTGAATTTGAATTGAGGTAGCAATAACAAATGTCAGAACTTTGAATATAGGCTAGGCAAAGCCTTGTTTTAAAGAAATCATTATAAAATTCTGATTTTGTGCTCAAAAACCATTTCTTTGGGGGTGAGGAGGAGAGGGTTTTTTTAATTTGGAATGACATGAGGCCGAGTAAACAAAAATATGACTTTTAAATGAAAGATTCATGGTCTAAGGATTGAAATATCATTGTTCATTACTACATGTATATTTAGGTGAATGCTTATTGTGGCGTCATTTCTTAGCACTCTATCCTGTACATTATTACCCCATTTATAATTAACAGAAGCTTGCCACAGTCTAACGCTTCTGTTTTTCTGCGTGTCTTGAATTGCCCATCACAAACTTGTTTATCGCAGCTCCTCACTTTTGCAAAGTAAAATGATGACCCAAAATTCCCATCAGAATGGGCAACCAGCCATGGCATGCTTTTTGCTGCCGGGCCACGGGTCACAACCTTCAATGTGAGCAATACCATCATACTATCATTGATTCAGGAACACACAAGAGGATGAATCTGGGTTCTTGTTAGACATGGATGGAGTGCCATTACCAACGGACCTGGCACTCACATGTGTTTACTGAGATGAGAAACAGTTGCATGATGGGTCCATTATCAGTGACCTTCTGTAGTACTAGAGGCCTCGGTTGTATCGTACAGTGGAGGACGGATATATATTTAATAGCCTTCATCCATAAGAAACTCTCTGAGGGATGAAGGTTGAACAAATAAAGGCAGGAAGGTCATTAAAGAACTTTGTGAATGTGCTCCTCTGTGGGAGACCGTTGGAGAGAGAATGCATATATAAATCAGTTGGAAACTAATTTTTGTTCTCGCTATAAGTAATTCTATTTCTGTAGACGTTTCATCCACCTTCTGTTTAACACTCTACATACCTTATGTGCTGGCTCGCACTTTGGAGTTCTTTTCAAAATATGAAGCCATCAAGCATCTAATGCAGAACAGATTGTTTATTTAGTTTATTATGCTTTTAACCCAATTTTTGTTAAACAAATGTGTCCACGAGCATTTAAAATTGCTTATGCCGTGAAAAGATGCACAATCTCGTGAACAGAGGACAGGAAACATGTTGAATGTCATGGCAATGCTACTTTTGGTACCAAAAATACTGTGGGTTTCTGTTTTTATGCGTCACTATAATATATGTACTGCAAATTCATCTTTGGTGCATTTTTTTCTTGTTTCACAAGCACGGTTTCTCACAGTTTCAGTCCACACTAAAAATGGGGCTCCTGTGGAAATGCTGCTCATTCATGTAACTCTGATTCTGGAAACCTCAGGTTTTCCACACATTTCAGAGTTTTGCCTTCTGCACGGTATAACAACGTTGCCGGAACTCTACGGCTGTCAAATCACAGGTGGATGATGAAGTATAAATATTCCCCCAGTCACACATCTGCAATTCTGGAATACGATAGAAGACATGCAGTTCCTCATTTGCCACAAGCCAAAATATGGGAATGCTAATGTGCCGTGTGTGCCAACGTGCACACACACATAGGTTTGACGACACTGACCTTCATCTCCTCTGGGCGAGGTAGTCAGTAGACAGACATTTATCTTTTATTCATTCTGCCATTTCTAGGGAAGGGAGCTTTCCTGCCATGGTGGCTTGTCAAAGTAGAGGTCAGCACGCATGCACACAACAGCAGGCTCAGACACGTATATTCTTATATCTCAGTATATTGCAGTTAGTGGTGCAGTCATGTGGAGACGAGCTGTGGATGACTTGACATCTGTCAGTGAAACTAGTTTGACAGTCTTTAAAACCAGCTGCATTTCCTCAACCTCTTTCTTTCTCCCTCTTTCGCTTTCATTTCTGTTTCTGCCTTTTATTATCCATCTCTTAGGCTCCAGAAACAACATTGCTATTCTCACAAGAAGCCGCGCTTCACCACCTGAGCTACATATAACGACAAAAACATCTCAAATATTGTCAAATGCTTTTGACAAGACTTCCCAGCCATTGTTTCCAGCAACTGTTTTAAGTCCCTATGCCACCTTTCCAGTGCTTTCTCTGACATGATTGCTAGAATAATACGCAGAGTCTGTCCTCCTCTGCTGTGTTTGCGTAACACAGAGCGATTCTTTTGCAACCCATTAGCATTGCCATATGCATTCTGTTCTTGTAATTAGGAAATTCTTCTAAAATAAAAGACAATTTGAATGTTTAGTTAAAAAAAAATCAACAACAGTGCAGTACAGCCGATCCAGCCTGTATGTTAGTGATGGGGTTGTTCATTGACTCTTCATGAGTGGTCTTTATGAGAGAGTCATTGAATCATTCATTAAAAATAATTGTTCCTTCATATCCTCTGGGAGTGTGATGTATCAAATATGATGCATCAAAAAAATTTAATTCCTGCATCTTGTAGAACAGTGTGCTAACAACACCAATGCTGAGGGTTTGATTCCCAGGGAATGCAGAATGTTAAAACAAATGCTTCGAATACACTAAAAAATTTAGTGTATTTTTAAGCCAAACCTACCAAATGTATACATGTGAATACATTTGGAAATCTTCAAGTTTCGTCTGATTCTTCTTGTGAGATCCACAAAATCTTTAAATTCTCATAATTTATTGACATGACAGACGTGTTAGAATTCCTCACATGGCCATTTGTAAAAAGGACTTCATATTGCACAGTATTGATGAATTAGTAATGCTGCAGAACCTTGAATCCATCTCCATATCCCTCACTGATCTGACCACCATTTCTCTCCCACTCTTCACAGATGATAACTGTCGTCTGGGAGATTATAAAAAATTGAAGACCAAGATGTTGGACTTACACGCTCAGAGGTACTTGACCTCTGGTAACCATGGCAGCCACGAGAAGGATATGGCAAGTAGGAAGCATCTGGTGGACATGATGTTCAAGCGCTTCGACGCAGATGGGAGCGGAAGAGTTGACAGCAGTGAGCTCTCGCAGGTAAGACCGAAGCAGACCAAAATCAGTCTCTTTTCTTTCACCCGGTTAATTGACGTAATTAAGTGTGGTCTTTTGACCTCCTTAACGTGTATTTGTCATCTTACTGACCATTTTCAAAACCAACAGAAGAGGTCAGTTTTCTGATAAAAGAGAAAAATAGAGATGTTGCAGGGTTTAACAATAAGGATGGATTGGGGCCAGAGTCAGAGTGTTTTGGGCCTGTTGAGTGAGCTGTCATTTATCATTTTAAACCTTTGCCGTTTTAATCTTTTATACATGTTTTTATGCCTTACAAAATGAAAACATCTGTTGACAAAAGAAACCAACATGTTGAATGATATGTTGTTCTGGAATTATGCTGAATTATCATTGGATTACAGGATAGGGGGTGTGTGTGGGGGGGTGAAATGCTATTTCATGCATAGTAAGTTTTTTCGACTGTCAAAGAGTTGGATTCCCATGCTAAACATGGACAAATATTCAAAAATTAAGTTGTACGTTTGAGTATTTCTGTTCTCAAAAAACTCCTTCCTGGTCGTCACAAGTTTCGGAAAGTTTTTTTTTTGAGTATGGGCGCGTATGACGTTAGATGCGCTGGAATTTCCTTATATGGTCCTAGGGCACTTCTTTCGGAAGGGCGCACGCTGCTGTAGAGCGATAGCCGTATGTCAAGTCAAGTCACATTTATATATATAGCGCTTTTTACAATACGGATCGTATCAAAGCAGCTTCACAGTGATAACATGAAAGTAATACAACACAGATCAATAATATTGTTGAATATTAAATTGTCCCCAACTAAGCAAGCCAAAAGCAAGGCAAGTATGGACAGGTGCATACCACTTTGATGGTATGTCCATCAAAGTCCTGTGCATCGACTGTTCTGCAAGATGTCACCAAAGAAGTGTGTTTTCGGTTAAAAAAAAACTATTTTAAGTTTTAAGTTTTAAAAAAGAGGGAAAATAAATTATGAAGTCCAATATAAGCCTTCATGTGAATGCGTGTTATTTTGGTTCGTTTACGATAATACAATATCTAAAGTTTGAATCTGATATGTTATGAGCAATAACTGGGGATCACTTTCACCCACGTTCTATTCCATTAATTTGAAATGGCAAATGAGCAGGCGAGCTTGTCTCTTATTTTAATAACTCGTTCATAAACTGATCCCAGGTCAGTTGGGCTTTATCTTGTCCTGCGGCAGAAAGATTGCACCTGTCCATACTGTGCATAGCAAAATGAGCAAAATATGAATTTATTCATATTTCTCCAGAGAGAAAACTCTGAACGCACTTTCACTCTCGGTTACAGGCGTGAGCCATTTCAATTTCATTGTGCAATATTTTCATGTCATTTGCATATTTCTTCATTCTCAGTGGAAGAAGAATAGATCTCTTTTCATGCATGGCAGATCGAAGACAATGTAAAAAGTGAAAATTCGGACCGGCCCTGAATACAAAAGCTTGGCCTTTTGACATGAAGCTATACCGCAAGGTTGGAAAGGTGTTGGAGGAATAGGCACATACAGTGAAATGCCTTGCAGCAAAATTCAACCATTCTGCCCTAATAGAGCAATTAAACACTATCAGTATTCTGCTCAACTCTGTAGGTCTTATGGTACAATGATCTTTATGCCGAAAGTAAAGGGACAGTCCATGAACCCTTTCTGAATGAGTATTGTTATTGATATACACTTATTAATGTCAATATATTTAATAATACATTGTGACATTCTGGAAACCACTCAATGCAACATTTTAATACATTTAATACTAAGCCTTGAAATATACAGTGCATTATATAAAATACTAATGCTCCAAAACATATTTGGATGCTTAAGACACTTTAGAAATATGTGCATCACTACATCCAATGCAAAATATCAACCAAAGTTGCATCTTCAAACAAATGATGCTCAAAAACTTTTCTCCCAAACTAACTTTATCCTGCATTTTTGTGCATCTAGAAGTGTTTATATTTAAAAGTGATTGAATAATTACGTGCCTAAAGCTGTTCTGGGATTTCATTTAGCACGGTGGATCGGATGTAGAGAGTCGTTCATTATGGAAAACTTTGTTGACATCGCCTGTAGCCTGCAAAGCAAAAGTAGGTGAAAGTAAAGGTTTTGAGTCAGTTTCTGTCCTGGTATCAAATCTCTATAAGAAGATTTGAGTTTGCAATAGATAATAGAAGGACAGGATTGAATCTGAACACAGATCTGGTTTTAGTAATATAAGTCAGTGTGGCTTCAGGAGATGGTATATATGTTTTGAATCCGTTGACCACCAGTCACTAAGTTACATATGATTGTTCATACCGCTCAAGGCATTTTCCAAATCTTAACAGTAAATCTTACCCCTAACATTTATTATCAGCAATCCCTCCAGCTTTCTTTCTCTAACTGTAATTACCATCAGATATTTCTGGCATGAATGAATGTATGATAGAATATTTTACAGTAATCCCTCATGTTTTCCAGCATAAGGCTGTTATAAAAATCTTGCTCACTTCTGGATGTTTGCCAGCCGACAGGATGCACAATGTCTGATGCAGATAGGGATCACATCTTTAATTATTCAGAATGGTACACTAGAGAAGTTTTGCTCCAGGATGGAGATTTTACATCAGACGTCATGCAGAGGCCCAAGACGGCACCGAAATTGTTGTAAACAAACATGTCCTTAAATTTAAACATCCTTTTTAGTATTTCCTTGAGCTACTTTCACTGCACAAAACACATCTCTGGCAAGTAATCATTTTAAAGTGTCATAGAGTAGGTCCTGCTCGGGATTTAATCTCTTTAATGTTTTGATCTTTAATCTTGTTGTCACGCAGGTCATCAAGCAGGAAGGTCTGAGCAGGACGGTATCAGAGTGCACCCTGTTCGACCTGTTCAAATTCAACGACGTCACCGGTGACGAACACCTAACTAGAGAGGAGTTCTACGCGGCTTTTGGTGAGTGTTGGGTTTTGATAAAGTGATGAAAGTGAACAAAGCTGAGAGAGATTTTCAGCTGTGTAATTAGCTCTGTCATGGCTGAATGCACATTCAGTAACTGTGACACTTATTTTCAGTGTCATTTGTTAATAGCACAATGGATAATTGCAGTATTTCATGAAGAAACTGAACACATTTTCAATCTCGGTTCCAGATGTGAGCAGCTTTAATTTCATTGTGCCATGTTTTCATGTTTGGATATGTGTTCATTCTCACAGGAAGTAGATTAGTCTCTTTTTTATTAGTGATTGGACATGTGAGGAAGTTAACTATTCTAGTTCTGATTGCAATTGAACATGATAAAATGTAATGACTTGCAGTTCAGTAAGTCGAGAAACACTAATTAAGTCAAGTTAAGTTTGTTAACTTGACAGATTAAATTTTGTTGTTGTTGTTGTTGTTGACAGATTTGTAAGAATGTTTGATTGATTCAGCTCATTGTTTGATTCAAATTCTGTCATCATTTACTCTCCCTCAAGTTGTTTCAAACCTGGATGAATATCTTCCTTCTGCTGAGCACAAACATATTTTGAAGAATGTCGGTAACCAAACAGTTGATGCCATTTACTTCCATAGTAGGACAAAAACACCTTCAGTTTTAGTACAGTGCTCCACACTGTAAAAAATAATCCTTTAAAAAACAGTAAACTACTGGCAGCTATGGTTGCCAGCATCATACCGTAACTATACGGTGTGTTACTGTTTTTATGTTAGAGCATAGATCTGTTAAATTACAGTTTTATACTGTAGCTGATCGTACGGTATTTAGCTGTTGATTTCAAAAACAGTAACACACTGTATTTTTACGGTATGATGCTGGCAACCAGAGATGCCAGTAGTTTACCGTTCTTTTACAGGATTATTATTTACAGTGCTGCGCATGTGGAAGAATAGGCGTTAAAGAGCTGTGAGCAGAGCCAAACATCATGAAAATCATTAGGTTCCAGTAAAATATTTTAATATCCAGAACTGGTTCTTGGATCCCAGCCCTGCTCTTCATGGCAAGTTCAGAGCCATTGCCATGACATAATGAAGTGACATTTCTCTGCTAGTCCATTCCACAGGGTCACCAGCCTCTGAAATGGACTGTGACTCTGACAACACACTGTGAGAGAGTCAGATCTTGCGGTCATCGTAAAGGTGAATGAGTCCTAATTAAGCTCTAATTGAAGTCTGCTGTCATATTCTTCAGTAAGCCACTGAACAGTGGCGGCCTGAGTACCATTTTCCTCTCTTATGTACTCATTAAAGGATTTGTTGAAGAGAAACTGAGGCACACTAATTAACTGCATGACTCAAGATGCAAGAAACATTTGGTGTAGAGCATTTGTGTCAGCCTGGGAACTAAGTTATATTGCTTAAGTAGCTAACCCCTGGCTCAATGAAGTGTCCATAGTAATCAAACTGATAAACGATGTTGGTTACACTTTATTTTAAGATGTCATTGTTATAGTGTAATTATATATTTATGTACTGAGTAATAATAGGGTAGGTTAGGGTAGGTTTAGGATTTGGTTGAAGGTTAGTTGCATGTACTTATGCAAAAATTTACTGTTATTACTATGGTAAGTACATGTAACGTGTAACAATGACACTGTAAAATAAAGTGTTACCGAGATGTTTTCTGTTAAAGGGGTGGACATGACTGACCTCACCACACTGAGGAGGTCTTCATGGTCTTCATTTCCATTTTATGGAAATATATTTCTAATTTTTTCACGTTTTCCATATAAAGGGACATTCCATATAAAGAATGTTCTAACCCTAAACCTACAGTGGCCATCACAGAAAACGTTCTGCATTTTTATATTTTTAAAAAGGATCATATAGAATTATTTATAAACTGTTTTCCTCATGGCGACCAAAAGATGTCCCCAAGAGAACAAGGACAAGGAATTTGGGTATTGTCATCTTTGTGGTGACATTTTTGTCCTCTAGGACCACACACTCTGCTGTTCAAAAGTTTGTGGTCTTTAAGTTTTTTACATGTACCTGTTTGGTAACACTTTACTTGAAGGGGTGTGCATAAGACTGACATGACACCTTCATAATATGAAGGAGTTTTTATGCATGTTTATGACTACTGTCATTAAGTGTCATTCACTCAATTATGGCATTTTTATGCAATTATGGCATTGTTTGAGATGTCTTTATGACATCTTGACATAAACCAATACATCATAACCTGTCAGTGTCTTTGTCTTGACTTGGCATTACTAAGACAACACAACCTGTCATACACATGACAGGAGATTAATTATCAAACTTAAGAAACCACATAGCTTTATGGGTTAACATGACAATAAACTGTCAGGTGGTTGGTTTTGACATTGACAAATTCAATAAGTACCACTGTAGTTGAGGTCACAAAAAATATTCTTGACACAGTTATAATGGCCTCATGACAGCCAATGTCAAAACCAACCAGTTTTTGGTTCTAAATACAAGCTCCCTATGGATGGTCCCTTATGTCCAAGCAAATGACACATATTGAAAGATTCGAAGTTACTAAATGAGTTCCAACCTTTTACTCTAACATTCAGCACGTCTGCTCAGTCTCATTCTGACATTTCAATTTGACTCAATTTGCACTGACATTCAGCAATGGCCGACACGTTTAACGAAAGGGTCGGGATGGGATAAAAAAAAGGGACAACAATCATAGAGCACTTTTCCGAAAATCTTATTGTTACACGCTGTTTTTGAGCAAAAAGTAGCTTTTCATATAGGAAGTAGGTTTTAGAATGAGAATCACTGCCTTTGTCTGCCTCCGTGATTTACTCAGATCTCAGTGGGAGTTTGAATGAGGCGGGAACAGCCCTACAGGCAAAAAAAAAATGTTATTGCTACTTTTGCTATTTTTCTAAACTTAAAGATAAAAAGATTACAAGAAATTTTGTCAGACACCTTTAGAGAACTCCTTCACACTGACTGTTTTCAGCTCCTGATGCTTTGAACAAATGTTTTTGAAGATTTTGAAAAATACTACTTTATAAACAGTGCATGTTGGTTGTACCAACAGCATTAGAGTTCATGCTGTGAGCTGGTGCTTTAGATATCTGCCACAACGTGCATGAGAATGTGAATATATCCATGCGTTCTGTCAGTTCGACCTTCAGTGTGAAATTTACCCACTGATATGATAAGATCCTGGCTTCTTTTTCCATCACATGGGCACCTGCTCTAAACCATTTTCTCAATGTTTTCTCAGACCCTCATTGACCCTGTTCACCCCATGTATATTCACACTGACAACAATCTGAAGCATTAAAGCAACACGAAATCATCCATTTAATGTGGGCATGTCCAACAAAGTTAAGTCGAACTTTATGTAAATGAGCATTGATTTAATATTGCAACTTTTGATAGAAACAAAGTCCGTCTGTCTCCTGTGAGGTAGTAGTCAAGTGTAGGCAAGATGGAGAGGTTTATGCGACTGTGCGCAGTTTCACCATTCTATGCAATTTGTTTCAGCCCACATACAGCAATAATAGCATAATACAAAATGATTCCAATGATGTTGTTGGTATTCTGAGTGAGTTTGATTCGTAGAGTGAAACTCATTAATCTTGTTCATGATGTGATGTTCTCTATTGTGTATTGCAATCTAAACACAAACACTGCCGCAAAAAAAAAAAAAAAAATGATTGATTGATTAATTCCAAAATAGAACGGTATCTTATTTTTATCATTTACAAGATTTTTGAAAAACTATGGCTAATTATACACAGCCTATCAATAATGTATTACAAAAACGGTCAATAAGACAGCTATGGTGACCTCCAGTGATAAAATCGCTCTGTGTGTGAGTCAAACAGCTGATTCTCCAGTATTCATTGTTACATTTGATCTTGCTTTGTCTGTTGTGAGATATTGTGATGCATGAGATGCAGCTGAAAATCTGTAAACAACATGATTTGTATCACATGACTATCTCAGACTTACTCTTGGATGGTTTTGATCTTGGTGGTCTGATATGGGGCAAATGTACACTATGGTGTAGTAGACTCTAGCCTGATGGGGTTAGCACACTTTGGTTTGATAAGGAAGGTTGAATCTGGTCTGATAGAATTTACTGATGTGAACAGAGCTTGTCAGCATTGACTTGTGTTGTTCAAACTCTCCAAGTCCGGGTGTACATCAGTCACATGGTTATATATCTCAGTCTTGATGGAAAGTGACAGGCCATGAAAGCATTAAACGATCTGATTTTGGTTTAGAGAGTCTCTGGTCTTCCTAAAGTAAAATGGAGGGCAAGGAAATCTAAAAGAACTAAGGTATCTTAGGCGGTGTTTAAGTAAATTATGCAGCATAAAAACGTTCTAATTGCACTGCATCTAAGAACATTACTGAAAGATGCTATCTGGGTTCTTCATGCCCTCTCGATTCCACATTGCAGCAATTAGCACACGGTCTGTGAGTTTTTAGAGACATGCTAAATGTGTTTACTCAAATTCTGGCACTAGAGAGTATTTTCATTTCTCCTCAATTATTTGTGTAGTTCAACACATTTAAGGCCAAACATGTGACTCGTTTATTCATAGCAGTAATTTTAATTAATGTATACCCATGTTTTTTTATGAGGCTTAGTTCCCAACATGCATGAATCTCACAGGCTCTGCGAGCATGAGGAAAATTGGACTGGTAATATCTTGCATATATTTCAGCATCAGTTTAGAAATGAGTTTTCCAAATCTGAACCAAAAACTGGACGGAACGATTGGGTTGAAACAGTCAATTGGTTTAGCCAAAAAGATTAGTTCACAAATTGGTGCCTTAACATGCTTGCACTGCTAAAATATAGTTATAGTTTTAGTACTTCGGGGTTTCTTATAATGTCTGAAATACAAATTAAAAGAAAGTTGCATTTGTGTAAAATTCGTATATATTGTTTGGCGAAATTTTTGAAGCCAACATTGTGTTAAATGACAAATCTTCCTGTCATTGTTCTGCCTTTGACTCTTGTTTACTCGAACTCCTACTTGTGATTGGTGTGTCTATGTGGTTCTTTTTCATGATTGGTTTGTTCAGTTGGCATATCTGTATGCTTCATGCTCCAAACTATTTACATCCCCCAGTGGAGTCAGAAGGCAATTACTTAACGCCACGCCGGCCCACAATGCCGTTCCTTTCACCTGTCAGGGCTGATATGCCTCCAGAGAGAACGTCAATCCAACTGCTCTGTCTGCTAAACAGACAAACACACGCACACACAGAAATACAGGATCCGCTCAATATCATTGGCGGTGGAGAATTGTGTGATAAGAAACAGGGCCTTACTTGAAACAAAATTGACTTTGGTGAAAGGCAATGGAGACTTTTAAAGATTGCTATATAAGAAATGAGAAAAAAAAAGGTGGCGAGTTAGAGAACGATAGATTTAAAAAAAAAAATCACAACTCTGTAATACGGTGTGAAATGGACTTTAATTGATTAAATTTAACCAGAAGTCTATGACATTTATTTGAAAAGTCCCTCTTGTATACGAGCTCCAATTACCCCAATTAGAAGTATGTGCACTGTGATGGCATGCTAATATGAGTGCATCTCCAGTGTCTCTACTGACAAGTGCTGTGGAGATGGTGTTTTTCACAGGTGGTGTGAAGTCAGCCTTTCTTCAGCTTCTATTACTGCCTGTCTCTCACATTGATTGGGTCACAGTAAAGGTTTTATTCCATCTGACTTCAATGACTTCAACTTTTAAAGGATTCTGCAGCTATATCACAGAGGCCTTACAGACTCATAAATGTAGTAGTGGATAGGCGGCGGAGAGCGGAGCATGACTTTTGATGGAAGGGCAGCTGGTAATTATGATTGAAGACCATTGATGGCATCGCTGCTTGTTGGAAAGGGTCTGTTGTTGTTTTCTTGAGCTTTTATATTGTAACAATTTTAAAGTATCAGTTCTAAAGTCTAATGACTGAAATATTGGAGTTCCTTTGGTTTTCTCTTTAGTCGTGTTAACATAGTGTTTGGGACTGACTTACCAGGTGTGATTCTCAAATTGTTATGTTAATTCCAGGGTTGTGTGCCATTCAGAATTTGGTTGAATGCCTTTTACATTCCTGTTAAATTCCTGAATATGAATTTAATTTAAACTGAGGTTACAAACTTTAATTTGGAGGTTAAATTTAAGTTATGTTTCCACCTCAGGAACCTTCTCCTGGAACAGCGCAGTCTCATCCCAAGACGTCATATAACTGACGTCTTGGGACGTCTTTTGACCATACGTCAACATCCGCCTTTTTAGGGTACCCTTAAACGTCGGTTAGATGACGTTATCGGATCCTAACCCTACCCCAGACCTAAACCTACCCCTAAACCTACCCCGTCACCTAACCGACGTTAAAGGTAAAGCGTCAGTTGTATGACGGCCTGGGATCGTCACCGACGTTTAAGGGTACCCTAAAAAAGGCAGAGGTTGACGTATGGTCAAAAGACGTCTCAAGACGTCAGTTATATGACTTCTTGGGATGAGACTGTGTTACCTGGAACTGGGAACTTTAGGGTGGTACTTGGTGTGTTTCGACCACAGGAATGAAGTTCCAGGCAACAATTTCCCCCTCAAAAAGTCCCTGCTTACTAGGTAGAAGTTCGGGAACTTTCAAGGGGGTGGGACTTGGGCGCTGAACATGCTGATTGGTTGAGTTCATGCCACATTTTGATTGGTTGACACCACGTAGCATTCCATTTAAACCACCATTTTTAAAAATCTGTTGTGGTGCGTGCTCTCCTACGTCAGTGGACTAATTTGTGGTACTTTAGACAACGGTGGAAACAGAAAGCAACAGTTCTGGGGCCAAAAAGTTCCTGGGAAAAAAATTGATCTGGGTAATTTCGAGAGACACGTGGCTTCAGTAACACTAACATAATTTTTAAAGGTGTCCATATAGTGTAACCAAAAAATTTAAATAAATTGAACTTCAAAGAAATCCCCTTAACTGACACTTGCAGCTCGAAAGTTAAACTACTGTTCAAAAGTTTGGGGGAACAGGCAAGCGTGTTGGGGGCCCTCCAATAATCAACACCCTAAAAGAGGACTAAAAAACATATTTTGCTGCTGTGTGCTTGGGATCTCTTTCATTGAGTTGGATTAACTGTAGCTCTGCTTGCAGTAGAAGCATCACCACTCTGTAATGCGAAAGACTGTTAGAGATGGTCGAGCCTTGAGGGAGAGTCTACTCATCTACTACACATGCTCTAAATGAGGGGCAAAACCTGTACTTGCTGCATGTCATTAATCACAAACGTTGACTCAGGATTAAATGCCTGGACAGCACCTGCCATAATAATTCCATATTATGTAGTCTTGCCTTGTGATTGGTTCACAATATTTGTTTAGGCTGCATCAGTGTGTTTTTAATACCATAGTCTCCTACTGTGTCCTACACTGACATCCACCTAAACAAACACTCTTCTCACTTGTATTCCTTGTTCTTAAAAATACGTTTGTCTTTCAATCCTACAGGGAATTGCAAAACGCTGTGCCTTGGAGCAAATTCCAAGTCTATTAAGACACAAAAGAGTGTAATTGAATGACTTGAAATTACTGAATTCTAGAGCTCACTCATACGCGTGGTCTCTTTTGAAAGCTATTTGTACAGATTTACAGCATTCAGGCTTTATTTTTTGTATTCATGAGAGTTCAGGTTAATTTTTGCCAATGGCAATAGGGTAAAAAGATGAGGATGTAGCCATCCTCAAAGGAATAGTTCACCCCAATTTGAAGGTCCAAAAAGGACATGATATAGCACCATGTGTGTGTGTGATTTCAGGATTGTGTATCTAAAGTCACAAGGACCACTTGCATGATACTTTTGTCACTTTGTCCTTTATGGTGTCTGGCAGAAATAATCTCTACTTTTTGTATAGAAAAAGACAGGAGCTCAGATGTTCTTTAAAATCAAATTTTGTGTTTCATAGAGAAAAAAAATGACAATGGAAATATAAGAATCCTAGAAAAATATCAAGAGTTAATTGTTGCCTTTTCTGTATACACTTCATGAGAAGGCTATACTCATGAATAGAAATTTGATATTCATGCAAATTCCCCGCCCATTACTGGCATTTCCTGATATAATATGGCATGCGCTGACAGCACAATAAAATGATTGGTTGACAGATGTCAGGTGATTAGGAAAGGAATAAATAGGTTTTGATACACAGGAAATTTACTGTCTAACATTAGCTGTTTAGTTTCTCCATATTCAGTCTGCTTTTTTTCAGTTCTGATTTCTGGGTACCTCACATTATTCTCTCACTTCCCCATACTGTTCTAAAAGCCCCAATCTGGTAAGTCAGCAAGAGTTCATTCTCTTTGTCCACACCACATTTTGAAACCGCTTGAGCTTGTCTTTTTTTGTTTTTGTGTTTGTGGTGCTGAAATGGAAAATTTTAAGTGTTTTGCTGAGAGTCAGTGCATTCTTAGTGGAAAACAACAATGTCAAATGTTGCTCTCACATGCTCAGACACATGCTCCATATTGTCTAGGTTTTCCATGGCTCACTGTATGTTCTTCTGTAATTCACAATAGAAATGCAAATGCATGGGTTCCTTACTTCTAATGAACAACCTCTGGTGTAGAATACATAAAAAGTAATATTTTCACATATTAGAACCCATATTTTTCACAATCAATTTATGAACTTTGCATTAATGTACTTGCTTACAAAATCCCAGGTTAGACTATGACAGATAAATATGTTCCTTTAAACACTAGAATTGAAGTGGAACCATGGTATCAAGTTGGTACCATACTCCCTCTTTTTCATGCCAGACTGCTCCAATTTTGATGTCTGCTGATTGTAGAAAACTGAAGGCTTGTTAAAATAAGACAATTACAGTTACAGAACTAACCACATATTCATATTTTAAAAGTAACATATTGATGTATTGTTTACTTTAAAAAAAACTAGTAATGTAATTTTTCATATTATTGAAATAAACATCACAATTTTGTAGACAGCCACATCAACAATCTTTAGCTCATGCAGTCTGTTTAGCATCGATTGGTTAGCAAGAATTGATGGTTAATGCCTATGTTTAACACATTCAATATGTCAGCTACTATGCAACACACCTCTGCTTTTCTCATAGAATTGTTTTTATGGATTTTTAGTCATTGTTTATTTTTTGTTATCCTCAGCTATTAGTAGACAAAAGAATTAGTAACTGCTACACGCTTTCCTGATTTTTACCTTAGGCTTGTTGTCTTTTAGCTACACTCTAAAAAATGCTGGGTTGTTTTAACCCAGTTTTGGGTCAAATATGGACAAACTCAAACATTGGGTTTGAACTTAAATGTAATTTAAAAATGTAACCCAATGGCTGGGTTTGTCCATATTTGACCCAAAATTGGGTTAAAACAACCCAGCATTTTTTAGAGAGTAGCTGGCCCATTACATTTATTTACTAATTAGATTATAAAAGAGTACAGTTTAGTCCAGAACAGCCCATTATGTTGTTTACCAGTTGGAACAATAGAACAAAAAAATGTATTGCTTAATGTATAGTTTTCTTTAATTTTATGTTTAAATATGCTAATCAGGCTATATCTAATTGTGCTAATGTGCATATATGTTGAAGTGACGAATCTGACCATTGAAAAAAAAAACAAGGCTCAAAATTATGCTTGCATTTTGTTGATAGTTTCAATGAAAATACATTACCAGAGGAGATTATGAATATTTTCTTTTTGTTACACTGTAAAACAGAATATACTGCCTATAGCCTTAAAAAAAAATGATTTCCGCATTATTTATAGGCCTAAAATGTCATATAAATCAGGCCAAGAATGATATATCAACAAATTTTTCTGGACAAACCTTCACAATATAGGTAGGAATAAGACTTGGAAAACCATCACTGGGAGTGTGAGGAAAAAACTCATTTTGAGAAATATCAACGCATTCTCATCCCAAGGCGTCATCTAACTGACCATTTTGACCATGCTTCAATATCCGATGCTTTAGGCACCCTTTAGCGTCAGTTACATGACGCGATCCTAGGGTGAACCAAACACCTCCATGTTTTCCCTATTTACAGTAAATATAGTTACACAAGTACTGTAACTTGACCTACGATGGTGACAAAATAAAACGTGCTTTTCTAAACGTCGAGTTACACTACTCTATCTAACTGTATTTAAATAGGGCAAACGTGGAGGTGTTTGGTCGCTTCTCTGCTTGTATCTGCTTGTTGAGGTATGTATCAACTCATCTTAGTAAAGGGAATAACATAGTTTAATATGAAAAAAACGGTGGAGTATCCCTTTAACAACTTGAATTTACGCCAGGCTGACGAGCTAGTTGTAAAGTAGCTTCCTCAATACAATTGCACTGAATCTTGATTGATTTGATCTTCCTCCCATGATCATGTTAGTGACATCTAAAAGGATTTTTCAGTTACTTTAATTACAGCCATGCACAGAGAAGCACACAAGTGAAAAAACGTAATCAAGCTGCGGCAAAACAAATGAGTACATGGGTTGGGATATCTCAAATGATTATGCAATTAAAGATCCTGGGAATTATAACCAGCTTGCACGTAAGACAAACATGCCTCTCGCCTCGCGAGCGGCAATTTCGCATTTCAGCGCTGTGCTCTCATTTAAAGCTAATTTACCAAATTAGTCGGTAATGTCTCTTATTCATTGTATTGCTCTCAGCTCATATAACAGCAGTGTAGCGCTGGTGCACCTTTAGCAACCCTCATTTAATGTCAGATTCATTCTGCGTGGCACATGAGTGATTTCAGGGGGATACTGTTGTGGAACAGCTATAGGAGAGAAAGAGAGAGGATCTGAGAGTAAATGCACCATTGCACAAATACATGAGTGTCACTTTTTATGTATTTAACCAGAGATCAGATATGTGGTAGAGTTTGCTTATTTCTAAGTCTGAATTTTGAGCAGAAACAGCCTTAACTTGTCAGTTGCAAAGTTGACACTGCAAAGGTGACAAATAAATGCTTCTGAAGTGGCATTTAAGTGTCTTCACAGAGACTGTGTAATGCTGCTCAGAGATGGCATAAAGGCATTTACACAGAAATTGCAACTTTGATATTAGGAGATGAGTTGGATCAGAGCAAGCACACTTTATACTGGCTTTTATGTGGCATTGCATCTTTACACTGAATTTTGAGTGTGCCTTAACTTGTCTGTTGCCAAATTTACACTGCAAAGGTGGCAAAGAAGAATGAAATGGCATTTTAAAGTACTGTAAAGGTAGTCTTGGAGAAAAAAATAGTTAGCTGTAAGCAATAGAAAACTACAGTGAAGCCCCCTATGGAAGAAATCTATTAATAAATTAATAAATTTCACCTTGGTTAATTGTCTCTTTTTGGAATGAAATGAGCTGCTCTCACACTACAGAAAAAAATGTATTTAACTTAAGAGCATAACTACTTTAGAGTGCTGACGCTTTTCTTGAAGATCTAATTTTAACATTTTTTCTGAATTTCCTCATTTAAAGGCTAGTCGCTGTCAGCTTTATTAACAGGTGGCCTTGGTTAACCCAAAAGGTCAGGGTATAGCTCGACTGAAACGCAAATGAAGAGACTTTACCGTTAATTAGACCAACCGAAGTGTTTGGCACCTGGCTCTATTATTCCTCTCGCACTAGAAAAACTGAGATATGATATCTGAGGATCTTTTAACAGCGATCCTATAATGACTGAATGACACTGATGAGTCTTGGCTGTGGAGATAATTAAATTCAAACTAGATGTTAAGTTGAGTAGTTTTTAGTTGAAAAGAAGCCTTCATAATGAACTTCCGTGTTTGGTCACCCTTTCAGCTGAGAGTCTCATTGGAACAGATGTTCGTTCTCACTGTCATTAAAATCTTAATTTCAAAACTAAGTGA
This sequence comes from Cyprinella venusta, assembly GCA_038021265.1. Taxonomy (NCBI): domain Eukaryota; kingdom Metazoa; phylum Chordata; class Actinopteri; order Cypriniformes; family Leuciscidae; genus Cyprinella; species Cyprinella venusta. The sequence goes on from CM075873.1 coordinate 8,566,035, forward strand.
AACTATCAGGAGATGCGTACTTAAAGTAACACAAAGCCTATCAAGATCATTCTAAAAAGTGTTGTGAAGCTGTGAGTCAGATTGTAGAGCAATCTCAGCTCTCGCCTTGGGCAGTACAGCGACTTCAGTCGTATTAGATGCTCATCAGATTCTCTAAAGAGTCGGAGCTGATTGATGGGGCTCATAAATAGAATTGGGTGTTGGGGTTTATTTGTTATCCTTGTCCCGCTCCAGGTGTCTTTTTGCTTTTATGTTATGAGGAAGGTGACATTTCAGAGCTAGAAATGAAGTCAGCATTTTAAGGTATTATATGCATGCTCCCATTTTGGCTCATTTCCAATGCAACTTAGCTTATATCTTTCACAGTGACGAAAATATAAGAATGCATTGCATCATGCTCAGTGCAGTGTTATTTTAGTATTATTTATATACAATTATAGTATTTATTGATGTTTTGAATTTTAATTAGGTTTTATTTTTCTATTTAGTATTCATTTTAATTGTATTAATTGTATGTGCTTTTGTCATTTTTGTCTTTTATAACACATTTATTATACATTTATTACATATTTTTTAAATATCAACTAATATATATATACATATATATACATGCATTTCCATTATTTATTTATTTTTTGTCTACCTTTTTTTAAGTGTAATTTACTGGAAGCTTGTTTCCACCACGGAATAAAAAAAGAAAATAATTGTGACTTTTTATCTCACAATACTTGTTTACTTCCAGCAAGAGCGAGAAAAAAGTCAGAATTGCAAGATATAAATTTGAAAACTGCCAGAATTAAAGTCAGATTAAAGTCTTTACACCAATTATACCAAAAATGATCTTAAATAGTTTTAGGTTTGGTTTTAATTTTAGCTAACAAAAGGGTACGATATAAAATCATAAGTAAACTTGCTACCATCAGAAAAAGCAGACTTTAGGTAGTGGTTTGTATTAAGAGTGCAACCAAAACAACAACTCTAATATGTAAATTCTATGCTATCTTTTAATAGCAGCACATAAAAAAACATCAACATGCAAAAGCCTCTGTTAAAAATGGGTATGATCTATTTGCACATTTGTGCTATTAGTATACCTCAGCTTAGCAAAACATGGCCTTTGAGAATATTTTGTAAAAAAACGTATTGAGCCTTGATTATGATGCTGACTATTAGCTGAAAATGTGAATAAAAACATGACATTTGAAATCTTTTTTTATCCAAAGAACTCACAAACAAATAAAGAGATCAGACATATTCCCCTCAAGAGGCTGTGTGTGGGGGGGTTAGTGCTGGTTTGGAATTGGTTCATGGTCAGCTCATACCAGGAACAGCTCTGTATTCTCTTTCTGTGTTACCTTTGGACCAGCCTGATTTATAAAACTAGAAGTCGACTTTTAAACCTCCATTTAAGTGCCTGCAGTGCTGTTTATCGTTTTATTGGAATGTTATGTGTCATAGGAAATGACATTCACACCAGTAATGTGGCATCTGAGAAAAGATGATGTTCTCACTCGAAATCACACATGTAGTCCTAAGTTATACAAGATCCAACTCATTATTGTTCAGTCAGTTTAATGTAATTTAAGTTGAAATTACTTTAACATCCAAGTGGATTGCGCTATAAAAATGTAAGGCAGCAACTTATTTTAAAAATATATTTCAATGACTGATGTTGACACTTAGCAAACAAATTTACTGGGAAAAGAAATAAATCAAGTCGATATCAACCACACTTTCTCTCCCTTTGTTTCTCAGAGGTCTATCAGCTAAGCCTTCCCGAAGATCAAAAGCTGAGCGTCACCACGGTAACGGTGGGTCAGAGCGTTGTTCTCACGTGTGCCATCACTGGAGACCAGCTGCCGCCAATCATCTGGAGACGCAACAACCATGCCCTCAACATGCTGGAGCTGAAGGACATTAACGTGAGTGACATGCGCCTTTACCCTAATTTTGTCTCCCGTCACACTCTGCTTTTACTCGTCAAGCGCGTGTGTGTGTGTGTGTGTGTGAGCCATCTGGAAAGCGTTGCAATCATCTACCTTTTAAAGCTGATGAAAAGTGAGCGGCAGCATTTTCAAGCCAATAAATTGCTCGACACACAAGTGCAAACGTACATTCAACAGCGAGCTTGTTTTTAAAATGATACAACATGGTGTGAGATCATTCCATGTTCAATCTAATCTACTTTGTCTTTCTCATTGTGCTTTCTGCTCAGTTAAGCTTTTAACGTAATGGAGTTTGGAGTGAAACGTTCAACAAAGCCAGGCCATGTGGGATTTCACAAAAGAAACCTATAAATAACACTAAAAGAGCTCAAATTGAAGTCTCCAAATAAAGTTTTCAGACGTTCCACAGTTGTGCCACGCTCCAGCTTTAATATATATTTATTACAGCAACCTTAACCAACCCAAGATGATGAAATATGGCCCCATGATACCAAATTGAGATATGAGTGATGTTTTAAATGTTCGCACTGTAACGCAACATCACTCAACGCGGCTACAACTCAATAGAAAGCACATTAGTGTAAATGAGAATTGAGAGAGAAAATACTCAAGAGAAACTAAATGGGTTTGGCAGTTTGTTATGATGCTTGGTTGATTAAGCCAATATGAAATGAAGTCATTTAAGAAAAAATAGTTAACAAAAGAATTTAGCAGATGTATTTAAATAAATGAAAGCAGTATAGAGAATACGGTATTTCTCTAGTGGGATGTGCTGTGTCTAACATAAATGAGTACAAATTCATTAAACGCAGTATTAAATATTTATGCACACTGAAATAATACATTTTTATGTATTTTTACATTAAAAAATAAAATAATGATCATATTTTGTAGGATAAACTGTTGTGTGTTTGGAATACAACCCATCCCTTCTCCCAGCCCCAGAAATATATATATACATTAAGGCTATCAAACAATTAATCGCATCCAAAATAAAAGTTTGTGTTGACATAATATATATGGGTGCACTGTGTATAATTATTTTATATATATACACACACATGCTTGTATATATTTAAGAAATATGTTCATGTATGTACTGTATATAGATTTATATATAATTTTATTATATACAAATATAAATATTTTATACATAAATAATATTTTTTTCTTAAATATACATGCATGTGTGTGTATTTATATGTATACAAAATAATTATACACAGTGCACCCATATATATTATGTAAACACAAACTTTTATTTTGGATGTGATTTATCGCGATTAATCATTTGACAGCCCTAACATATATGTATATGTATACAGTATGTATATGTATATGTATATGTATATGTATATATTTGGGGCGGGGAGAGAGGATAGGTTGTATCCCAACACACTATTATATATATTAAAAAAAAGTGCCAGACTGCACATATATTTATGTAGAAGAAAGCTTTCCGCGCTTCTGTATGTTACACTGTATTTTTATTTCTATTACTGTGTATATATTTGACCAGCCAAAAGCCTGTTCACTGGGGTATTTATTCAATTGAGTCAACACTAGCCTCGCTGTCATCCTCGATTCATTAAATGTTTATGAGGCCTTTAAATGAGGAGGGAGTCCGTGGCTGCCAAGATCCATCTCTAGAACCTTCGCCCTGCAGTCCCTTCCACAATATCAGCCAGACGGGGACATACACACACTCACACAAGACGGTAGCATCTATATGAATAATCTACAGACTCAGAGGAAAGCTTGTTTAAATGTCAGCAGCTCTACAGACAATCCTTTAGGACAGCAAAGCTGGCTGACCTACACCAGAACATTCACACACCGTTGGGGCGTCCTGCTTTCCCAGAGCAATTAATGTCATCATGTCTGTCACAACCGGCCCACGCGAACCTATGGTGTATGGTCTATGTTTTATATTTTCTTTGCATTTCTTTCTTTCTTCTGTCTACTTTTTAGTCTTCTAGTCTTTGCATTTCTTTCTTCTAGTCTTTGCATTTCTTTCTTTCTTCTTTCTACTTTTTAGTCTTCTATCAGATAGAACCTCATTTATCCAAGTATAGTTGGGGCTATTGTTAAGTTCAGTGAATTTTATTTTCATTGCACTACTTTTTAGTCTGCCTTCAGAGAACCTCATCTTTTTCAGAGTTGTTTGGTTTTTGTTTTGTTTCAATTTGTTTCGTTTAGTTTTGGTCTTCTGTAACCCCATTATCCAAATATAGTTGAGGTTATATTGTTGAGTTCAGTTCATTTTATTTTTATAAATATTTTATTTTATGCATTTCTTCTTTATCTGCCATCAGATAGAACCTCATTAATGCAAGTATAGTTAGAGGTAATATCGTTAAGATCAGTGAATCTCTTTCTCATGTTAGGAAGCATCTAGTGCACGTTAATGTGATAAAATGAAGGCTCTTGCTGAGTGTTGCATCATGGGATGCTACTAAGATCACCACATGACCATTATAAAGCGGCTCTGTGAATGCATAAAACAAAAGAAGAGGATTTAAAGACTAAAGTAGAAACTGTGGGTAAAACTTTACTAAGGATTAGCAAGAAGAACCGTTTGAACTAGCATATGGTCTCACACTGTTGAATATTGCATAATGGCCTATAAAGGTGAATGATCAAATTAAAAAAGACTGCCTAAAGTAGATGTCCAATCATTAAGAAGTGACAGCTGTTTCCTATGCAAAATAAATCTTTGCATGTTGAATTTCTCTTTTGCACCTAATCTGATTCTTGAAACTGAAATGTTGTTTCAATTGATTTCCTTTCTGCAGATCCCCTCTCAGGTAGGTTCATGTTTTGGGGTTTGCATGCCTATAAGCTGCAAGAGTCTGAAAACCCTAAAGCTAATGAGTTCTAACACCACAATTAACCCTTGGTGACTCACAAATCTGAAGACTGGGTTACGGTGCCTGCACTATTGAGCTGGTTCAGAGTCAAGGGAAATGAAGGAGCTGGTGGTTTGCACTCTTCAATGCTTCTTCAAGACATCCTATTTCTCTGTTCATTTACCATGAGCTTTATGATGGCATATGCTAGAGTTATGTTTTGCAGTGGTTTTCTCTATGTCATATCCCTTATAGTATGCTGTACATCAGTGTTGGGGAAATGCTTTAGCTTTCCAATCTTCAAGCTACCAGTCAAGCTTTAGAAAAATTAGCTACAATACAAGTTACTAACAAAATTTATCAATCAATGGATTTTTGTATTAAACTGATAGATACAGTTAGAACTAGTCAGGGAATCAAATTTATCACCTGAATGAATTCCCATAAATGAATCACACTTCTCAACAGAACTTAAGAGAGTATGGGTTTGATTATTGCCTCAGTTTGTTAGGTTTTAAAGCTGCATGCACAATATAATGTCGCATTAAACCAGCAAAGTACCATCATGCTGGCACTCATTGTAAAAGTAGATCATTAAGTAGAAAACTGAGCTAAGTTAACAGCATCAGTGCTGTTAGTTAAATTCTCCACAATACTGGTGTACACATTAGAGATGCGCGGATGGGCTATCCACATCATCCACACCGGCATCACAAAACTCATAATCCATCCGCCATCCATCTGCACTAACGTTTTTGACCAATTTTCAAAACCGCACCCGCTCGCCATCTGCTGATTGGGTGATACAAGGCGCTAGACTAGAGACTAGCCGCGAGACTAGAAAGCTCTCAGAATATCAGCAGTGAAGTGAACTCAGTCTCCAATCGACACACAGGAACAAAATTAAATAAATAGCCTAAACTAACGGAGGAAACTTGTCAAGGTGTTCATGGAGGTTTGAGGTTTAGCGGCACACTTGTGATGCAGAATATTAGACGTACCCATCTTGTGGCTGTCATGAACATAAACTGCTTTGCTAGTTTTGCAAATTACATAGCCTGCACTGGTGTCATCCTGATTTACCACTCTGTGACTGTAACTTATTCCAGGCAACACTTTTCTGACCTTCTATTTCCTTTGTTTTTAATTCTCCTTTTTTAGAGTTTGTCACGTACCTTCTTTAATAATAACAAGCAGTCTTTGCATAGATTTGAATTGCTTTTTTTTCATTTGATTTTTTTTTCATTTGAAATTTTTCATTTGATTGATTGGTTTTAACGCCCGCAACACGCCTGAATTTAATTTAAAAAAATGTAAAATTTCGTCACGTCATCTGCCCGATACGCGGTTTATCCGTGGAGTCCGCGTCTGTAACCGCCAACCGCTCATCTCTAGTACACATTCATTGTGGGTTTGTGTGCATACATGTGAGTGTCCACGTATATTCAATCTTACTGGATAATTCTGGTTTGATCTGGATTCTGCAGCCTAATCAAATCAAAATTTACATATTTAATCAGAACCATCTGAATCGTCCTTGAAGGAACACTTTCATGTTCCTGAGCATCAGGATGACAGAAAAAGGCCAATGAACCGTGTAAAAACAGTGGCGTTTGAATTTATTAGCTTCATGGGGTTTTGTTTGGACATCCATGGCGTTTCTCTTCAGCCTTTGTTTTGTTTTGTCTCTGATGCTGCTTGTTGCTGTACGCACTGATTCTTCTTTTTTTGTATTCTTATCATTAGACTTTCAAATGACTTGGTACGATCTGATATTGTTTCATATTCAGAGGCTCCTCTGTTTTGCCTCTTTATAAAGCACTTTTTACTGTTCTGCAGTTTTCTCTCATTAAGAGCACGTTGTGACGGAAAGCTCTTGTTTATTCGTTGATTTTGCACAATCAAGGTCGTGGGCTGTAGTGAGCAGTTTTGCATCCTTATTAGTGCATATTAACACAGCTAAACTGACGTTCTTTCATTGACTGTTCCATTACAGGTATGTCCAAAGGCCAGTTACAGCCGGCAGCTTGTCTATTAACATATATTACTGTATATGTGGCCGGTTACTGTGGTAACACTTACTGAAATCATGAGATTGTGGCAGAAATGTGGCATATTCATATAAAAATGTATTATATTGACATTTATTATATTGACATACTGAGATGTAGGCTATTAAAGGAGGAATGATACAGGCCAAAATTCATGACTTTTTGTTATAAGCTAGTAGTTTTTGAGCTTGTCTAATATACCATATAAAGCCTCTCCATAGAAACATTATAGTTAGTTTTTTTTTTTTTTTTTTGCCACTGGTGTCAAATATTAGTCTGAGCTCTATAAATAATGAAGGAGAAGTATCCGGCCCCCAGGTGTGTCTACAACATCGAATCTAGCCCCCTTGGACACCCCTTTTCTATTAGAACTATGTGGGTATGTACAGTAGATTAAATGTCTGTTAATGCTTTTATCTGCCTGGATAATGTAGTCTTTGAATTATCTTCATTTTAACTTCATCTTTCTTTTGTGTCAAAAATCATCTTTTGTGTTCAGCAAAAGAAAAAAAAGTCATACACGAAATTAGAAGAAAGGGAGGTTGAGTAAATTGTGACAAAATTCAGAATTTTTGGATGAACTGTTCCTTTAAGTTTGTTGTTTTTCTCAGAAGCAGTATGTTGAGAATAAATGGTGTGTGTAGCGCTTTAATGACGGCCTGCAGCAGAGCTGATGCAAATGTCCGCTACAATCTGCTCCTATTGATTACCTTGTTTTTTAACTGTGCCCATTCTCCTTCTCTCTCTCTCACTCTCTCAGTCCCTCTGTATTTTCTTTTCACTATGTCACAGAACAGTTTCATTGCAAGCTGCTCTCTTTTCTCTCTGCAATCCAGAATCTGGATGCTTGATTGCACTCCCACTTTTTTTTCAAACTAACGTTGGTTATAGTGGTTGACTCTGGTATTTCCACTTGTGTGTCATAATCTCTCACTCTTTAAGGTCATTTTAATGTAAATTGTGTGTATTTTTAACAGGATTTCGGAGATGACGGATCATTGTACATTACCAAAGTGACCACTACACATATGGGCAACTACACCTGCCATGCAGACGGCTATGAGCAGCTATTCCAAACACACAACCTACAGGTTAATGGTATGTAATAAACAAGCATATTCACTTGTGTAATTAGCAGTCAGAATCAAGTATTCAAGAGAGCTTGAATTTAATCCAAAATTTAATATGCAATTACTGTAAAGTAGCTTGTGAAATGGTAGTATATGTTCATAGCAAACACTAATAGTGAGTATCATCTCACATGGTATACTCACGTGGCACGTTATGATCCATGCTTTAATAATCAATAATAAATGAAAAGTAATAGCTGAAATATGTTGATCCACAAGTATGTAAAATTAATAGCTGAAACATGTTGATAAAGTTCACACCAAGGACGATACCTATGGTGATAATAAAAATATATTTGTTCTAAATAGTTCTAAACATAAAAGAATAGCAGAGTCCATAACACACCTATAAAGTCACAGAGAAACGGTATAGGAATCACTTTCAGAATGATTTTTTTCAGCGGATGAACAATAAAAACAATGACAGCCTATCAAAACGTTATCGTCCGCTGTTGTTTAAGCTAATATAGTTGTTGTTATGTACAGGCCTTTACATCTGTATTTTCAAAAAAAATTAATAATAATAATAATCTTAGCAATGAATAGTTTATCAAATAAAATGCATCATATATGAATCATAATTTGTAATTGTATTATACATTTTACTTATAGTAATTATGACATAATTAATCATTATTATTTTTACTTATGTTAATTGGAGTTTATAATGCAAAATTTATGCAAAAAAATCATAATACATTATCATTATTAAATAATATTGTTCTTATCAGAGTACTCAGTTAATGGTCCATAACACAGAGAGATTAAAAAGAAGGAAAAATTAAAAAAGTTTTTTTGTTTTTATGATGGGAAAAAAATGAATAATGTCTTTTACATCGTTCTTGTTCTCTGCGGCTAAAATTGGATGTTTTTCACCATTCCTTGATCTCCTGCTACTTTTTCCCTTGTTGTTTCTCATTGACTCATGAAGCACATGGCAATCAAATGGCCCTAAATAATAACATCACAATGCAATTGAATGAAAAACAATTGAATTTGCCTCTGGAGCTGTTGCCTAGCAATTAATCGTGGTCAGACCTGGGAGAAAATGAGAAATTAATTAAGAGATGACGCATGTTCCCTTTTTGTGTTTTGAGCCACAAGGGTACTATGCTCCCCTTTACCTAATTATGCTTCCTGATGACCAAGAGCAATGGAATTTTGCCTGATCTTTTTAACTTTTTACAGTCCACAGTCAGTTTTCTTATGCTTTTTTTAAGCTAAAGCATTTGCATTTCTCTCAAACAATTTTTAATTAACTTCCTGCTTGAACACGAAATAACATTATTTGTTGCATTATTTTTTTAAGGCAGGGTTTCGCTTGATGGTTATCCAAGGCTAAAAAAAAAAAACAGGCAAAAAAAGAGAAACATTAATAACCATCTCTGTGATTCGTATGTATACAGTGTGTGTGTGGGTGTCATTATTTGTTTAAGAGCAGTGTTAGCTGTGAAAATGAAAGGGGTCGGACAGGTTCACAGAGACCTGCTGTCTCCGAGATGGTGAAATGGAGAGGAAACTCTAATCGAGGACACTGAAAGCTCATCAGCACCGACGCACACACAGAAGCACTAGAAAAACACACAATTCTCTGTTCCGCATGTAATGGACACGTCTGCACACCAAGAGAGACAAAGACAAACATAAACTAATAAATCTGACTCTCAATTTCACGGAGGAACAAATACACACCGAGAATTTATCCGGTCCAGTGATGGCGGACTTACACACTACCAGGCCAAAACACTTGCTTATTCTCACAGAAAAACACCACCGAGGAAAACAAAGAAAAAGGAGTGAGATTGGAGGAGACGAGGGGCCATGAGAATTTTGTGATAGAGCTGTCAGCTTTGATGTGTTTCACACAGGGGACAATCTCAAGTCGATCCCCAGGTAATAAAATACACACAAAGACAGATCAAGGTACACACACACACAGAAAGAAAAGTCATTTCGTAGGGATTTTATATCATTTCTAGGTTAAGCTTAGTGAAGAATAAGAACGAGAGTGCTGGTTATGTGATAGTTCCACTTAACCAAAATTCTGTCACTTGGTTTTTCTAATGTAATTCCCTTGCTATAATTAAAAAAATGATAAATAAAGGGATAATCCACCCAAAATTTATTTCTTACTGTCATGTTTTTGTTTCATTTTTTGCCAACTTTTATGCGGTTGTTTTTCCCCCTAAAATGAGGGTTTTTGAAGATTATCCTTGGTATTTTTCTCCATATAATTAAAGTATTAAATATAGAAATATATTCACACTTACTTAATGACCAATTAGAATCAAATATTTAAGAGCATTTAACTGACATTCAAGAATGACTGTTATCCTGTTGTTGTTATTATTGTTTTCAAAATTAGTGTTTTTTAAAATTGTCCTTGCAATTTATATTTACATTATATTTTTTTTCCAAATATTAAAAGTAAAAGGAAACCAGATCTGTCAAGCAGTAAAAATTACATTGACACAGAGTTTTGATATATATTTGAAGAATAATGACTTCCTCACACAAATCTATTTTAATGGCTTCAGAACACTTTTCAGAACGATTTTCAGCGTTTTTCTTGTAATATTAATATTGAAATAGGGTAAATTGTTGATTTTTAACTTTCTTTCTCAAACTCAGAATTATAGAGAAGATTATACGTTTTCCTACTTTTCCTTCATGCATCATGGTTTTGTTTTCACACGGTGTACTGTTTATCAAAATCTGCTCATTAGCAATGAGCTGATCTTGGAACACCACAAGGACCTGAGCTCGCGATTTTTACACTAAATGATTTCTGCTTTTCATGAGTTGAGTTGAACCCCACAGTCCCAGGGAGCTTAACGCACTTATTTCACTCCCTGTGCCTTGAAGCTAAGCATTTCATTAAATCAACCCCCTTGTGTGCAACAAAATTGGTCACCCTGCCGGGACTGTCCAAACATTTCCTTTCATTTCTCCAATTTCCTCACTTAGAGAGTTCTAAATAAAGTAAATAAAGCAAAATTATATATATATACTTTCTTGCAGAATGAAAAAAACTCTTAGTTCACCATTCTGACCGTTTACGGCTGTGTTTCCCAAAAGCATTGAATAATAAAACCATTGCCACCAATGGTCTCTACGATCAACTTGGCTCACAATGCTTTGGGGAAACAGCCCAGGATGTTGACTGTTCATTCATTATCATTATCTTTTCTAACACTCTGTCCTTCCACTCTGTCCCTCATAGTGCCGCCTGTTATCCGGGTGTATCCAGAGAGCCAGGCGCGCGAGCCGGGGGTCACGGCCAGTCTGCGGTGCTACGCTGAAGGCATTCCCAATCCTCAACTCTCATGGCTGAAGAACGGCATGGACATCACAACAAAACTCTCCAAACAACTCACACTTCAGGGTACAAACAAATAACCATAGGACATTTCTGGTTCTTTTTTCTGATTTCTGATTGTAATGCTGCAAATGGCACTTAAACAGCATTTAAAAGCATTTAAACATGTCCTCTCTATAGGACAATTATGGATGTCAATCTTACAGAATTACACCATTTTCATTCTGGTTCCTTTCATTTAAAGAATCTTATAGTGCCATTAAGGAGTAATATTTGTGGGGGAAAAATCCACTGCCAAATGATGAGATAAAAATCTCTCAAAAGTCATTAGCCACTTTTTCACATCGAGCCAAACCATTCTATTGCTTAACCATTCCATTTCGAGTCGATCTGGCCCGGACTGTCCGGATAGGGTTCTACGTAACAAACCTCATGTAATACAAATGTGTCAAGACTTTACAGACGCTATGAGATGTAAATAGCGACTGTATTGTGGAAGATGATCTAGTGTTCTTTAATTTTTACTATTAACTTGTGTTTACTTTACTCAAATGGTGCACATTGCTGTTGAGAATCTGTTAGCCAAGCAAAAGACAAGCGACCGATCGTGGTTGTAATCGTGCCGTGCTGAACCAATCTCAAATGGACATATAACTAGACCAGCGTTAAAGGGGCGGCTATCTATTCCAGAAGAATGCATGTGTGAGAACCAACAAGGAGCTGGTTGAAGTTCAGGAAGTAGTGCAGCTGTGCATAAAGCCAATTCCCAACCCTAATGGCAGTAGAGTCCCATGCTCTCAACAAAAGCCTTTAGCTGATTTCACCTTGGGAAAAAAGCCTGTAGCTTTACACAAGCAGACATTGATCTTGCCGTTCTGAAGGAGCTTTATATAGCCGTGATGCCTGCTGGTTCCACTGTAGCAGTGATTGACGTGTTTGTCATAATCTAGATCTTTCCTCAATCCCACAAATCCCCCCTGTGGGGCCTCTCATCAACAAACGTTCCTCAAGTCAGCTAAAGCTAACATGACAACTTGAGAACACTATAAATGTTTCAGCCGTTATCAAACACATTTTCATGATCCCATTAGAGGCACTTGCATAAATGGAGCCGTTTCTCTCACAATCGATTTAGAGAGGTGATGGAGGAAAAGTTCACTTCAGTCCTTCCTTCGTTCTTTCTTTCCTTTCCAGCTAACGGGAGCGAGGTGCACATCAGTAATGTTCACTTTGAGGACACCGGCGCCTATACCTGCATTGCGCGTAACGAGGCGGGTGTGGACGAGGACATCTCCTCTCTGTTCGTGGAGGACTCCGCAAGGAAAACGTGTATGTATAAGTCATGATGTGCAGTCCATCCCTCCCTATGATGGAAATTCACTTCCTGTTTCTGTGCATTATTCATCAGACTGAACATTAATAGTTTATAAACTTCAGATAATAATAGTACCAGAAAGAGATAAAATAATGGAAGAAGAATCCCAGCGGCCTGATTTTTCAATATTTGTCAGGAGGTTTATGGTGCTCTCTGCATTGAAATAAAATGGAAAATAAGACTTAATATAAGATTAACTGAAGGAATTTCATATTGAACTTTACATATAGAACAGATTTAGTAAGCCATTATTTAGATTTAATCTTGTATTCAGTAAATTATTATTTTTTTATCTAAAAGTCATGACAATTTATAATTTATTTTTAAAAAACGTAAAAAAAAAATGTAGCTTTCACTCTTCATTTATTCCATTTTACCTTTGTTGGGTAGGAGATATTGCTTGTTTTGTTGATGCACATTTTTGTGAAAAACAGAAAGTCAAAAAACACTTGGGATTGTACTTAAGAGCGTTACTATGGGAGCACCGAAAACTACATTTTATTGAATTTTTCAGTATCAATTCTAAACAACCGCAATTAGATGACCAAAAGAACTCCAGTAGTTAACCAGTTGATGAAACCCTTACACTACCATTCAAAAATAAAATATTGGCAAGTTTTTGTTTTGTTTTTGATAAATTGGTTTGATTTTTACTCGAAAATGCTATGAAACAGTATCTGTAAATATTACAATTTAAAATAACTGTTTTCTATTTTAATATAATTTAAAATGCAATTTATTTCTGTGATGGCACAGTTGAATTTTTATGCATCGTTACTCCAGTCTTCAGAGTCACATGATCCTTCAGAAATCATTCTAACATGCTGATTTGGGGCTCAAGAAATATTTCTCATTATTATCAATGTTAACCCTCTGGGGACTAAGCCCTTTTTGGTCCGTTTTCTCTATTTTTACATTTGGGCTTATAAACTAGGCCTATATGTAATGGAGATGGAACACTGTGTGTTTGGTATCTATGGATTCAGAAGACCCTAAGCTACCATAAGCATGCATGTAATGTGTTTATAAAGGAAGTATGAGTGAAAAATGTACAATATACCAGAGAATTTCAAAAACGGATATTTGATTTGTCATTTATTTCTGAAAATCACACATCACACAACAATAGTGAACAGTTTTTGAATATATTTGTCAAAGCCTTTGCTTGACAGACATGTGTAGTTGTTAAATAAAATGTGTAAAGAACAATGAAAAATCTAATTTTATTTACAAATAGTCCCAGGCGTTTCTCTTAGGAATGCTTAGAATTTACAGGCTACAGAGTCCTCGTATTTGCTAGAATACGTAATGGTAACCTTCCCCTGATTGGGTAAGAAAAATATTTCTCCATCTGCAATTTTTCTAATCAGGTGGTTCATTGTATTGTAAGCCACGAAGTTCTGGGCAGTGAAGGATGCAAAGGAACGTCACAGGTCACCATACAGTCATCGGTCATGTTTCTCCTAATAGTTTTGAGAAGGTGTTGGGATGCATAGTTCAGAGGTCTGGGTTTTGTAGTTTAGCGAGATGTGACCGCTCAATGCACTGCACAGACAGAAGGCCAGAGTTTCCTCACAGGTCATACAACCAGAGCCAGTGCTGCCTGTGTTTTCCCTGCATGCATAAAGGCTGACAGTATTCACTACAGCATGCCCACTGATCTGGAGTCAGTTCATCCAGAGCCTTTGATCTCTGCTCCTTCAACTCCTCCAGCTGTCTGGATCAACACTCGCTTTAGACCGTCTCATAGATCTATATCTCTGCGTGTGAGAATATTCTCATAGGCCTCTCAAATCATTTGTATTCTAGAATACATTTTCACTTTGAGAACGTCATACAGGTTTTCATCAACATGAGCAAATGTTTTCATTCAACATCAAAGCGAGCAAATGTTTTCATTTTGGGTTAACTGTTCTTTTAATAGTTCTGATTCGTCTCTTTTGTCGAAACCAGGCTAAATAGTTGGATTTGATAGTCTGTGGTATTGCTTTCATTGTGAATGAGAGGAACAATCCTGCACTGTCAGCTGGGATTTCCTCTCACATTAGTCCTGGAACGGCAGGTCTGAACTCATAAGCCTGGGATGATACACGGCTCCCCGCTTCCACAGAACGCACTAGCCTGGCAAATACATTTCCATATTGTGCCCAATGACTATTTGGATATCAATAAGCCTTTAATACGCTCCCTCAGTTTTGTGCAATGAATTTGTCAAACTTAATTATGTGAAATATCTTTTTTATACATTATATGCCTGAAAATACAGAAATCAGCTTTCATTGGTGCCTAATTATAAGATGACCACTGATACAGATCAGTAATAGCTAGAACTTATAGCAAAGTTGTGTGTTGGCTTTTGAATGTACAGTAAGGATTACAGCTTCTGAAAGGTTGCAGTGGGGCGTGCGATAAAAGTAATCGTACATCTAAAGGGCAAAACAAGGTGAGGTTGGTGGTTAGCCATCGGTAGTTGGGGTCAGTGCCATTCTACAGGTCAGCGGGGGGAAAAAACACCACACTCGGAGGGGAGATAATGATCTTGGTCCCATCCCTCTCTCTCCCCAAGATTTAAAGGTCAGACAGTGTCCCTCGGCCCAGCCACTGTGCTCTAGAGATCATGAAATTAGGTGTCTGTCAAAGAAATTCTTATCTTCAAGGGCCGCTGAGTAAAAGTCCACTACAATGGAAGTACACTATCTTCCAATTTTGTTTCTAATGCTATTAAAATGTGAATTTTTTATTTTATTTTATTTTTTTTCCCTTGTTGTCATACTTTCAACAGACTGTGTTGCTGAACACTCTGGCCCTGTGTCACTTTCAAATATTGTTGTTTATATAATCGGCGCAACATGTCTAGCTCAACAAATAGGATTTGGCTATTTGGGAATGTAATATATTTGTGCATATAGACTACTGCATTAAAGTTTGGGGTCGACAAGATTTTTCAATGTTTTTGGAAAAGTCTCTTAACACAAAAGGCTGCAATTGTTTGATCAGAAATACAGTGAAAATTAGAAGACGAAGTGAAGATTAAAAGAATAGTTCACTTTGAAATAAATTTTTGGTATGTTTTAGCTTACCTCAAGGGCATCCAAGATGTAGCTGTCTTTGTTTCCACAGTATTTTCAATTTTGATAGTTTTAGGTCAAACCGTTCTTGTCTGTCAGTCATATAATGGAGACCTATGGGGATCTCCTGAAAGAGCACGCACAGAGAAGTCCAAATTAAATATGATTAAATGACTCTAAGATAAAGACACAAAGCGAGCGGTTTGTGTGAGAAAACAAACAGTATTTATATCGTTTTTACCTCTAACCCTAACCTGAGTTGGTGACCATAGACTTCCATTATATGACTGACAGACAACAACAGTTTGACCTAAAAATATCAAAATTGAAAATACTGTGGAAACAAACACACCTACATCCTGGATGCCCTTGAGGTACGCTAAAACATATCAAAAATGAATTTCAAAGTGAACTATCCCTTTAAAACATGAATTTATTACTGCAATAGCAAGGCTGAATTTTCAGCAGCCATTAATCCAGTCTTCAGTTTCCAGTGTGAACAGGCCTTTACACTTAAAAAAAAACAGTCCCACACCAAAAATATCCCTTGTAAATCGGTGCAAAAACCCTAATTCAATTAATACTTAAGACAGCAAATACTGTTGCAAGGTATACTACGATCATCAAATATTTGAGTACATCTCGTGTCCTAAAAGATGTATTTGCCATGAGAATGTCAGCAGATGTGTGCGATGGGAGAGGGATTTAAACAGGCGAGTGATTTGAAGCTGGCGTGATGCGAAGCACTCAGGTGTGATTATGCTCATCATCTATAAGAAGAAACGAGACAATAAGCCTTTCCTGTCTTGTCAAGGGGAAAAGTACTGGACAAGTATTTAAGGCTGTCGGATAAACACCACCTGTTGCAAACATACAAACAACAGTAGTGCTGATCTCTGTGGTCTCTCGCAGCTGTGTTCCTGTTGGATTATGGGATTCCATGTTTGCTCTGGTGTTATCATGAGAGATGGGGAATGGAAATAAAGGAACAGATGCAGAGAGAAACAAAATGTGTCTTAGTACCCACATTTCCTCAGTCAAACAAAACTCTCATATGTTGGCAAGTGCCTTGCCAAAAGCCAAATGGGATGGTTACTTTGTCCAATTATCAGATTTTTCTTTTTTTGGATCAGGAATTTTGCTGTAGTCTATAGAGAGCTTTTCGGAGTTATTATTTCACACCCTGTAATTTTGTGTTCTTCTCTGTCACACACTTGTCCCATCAAAACAATGCAGGCATATTTTTGCTGTTGCATACTGGGATATGCCAGTGATCATGCTTACCTCTGCCAATAAAAAAAAAAGTTTTTAAGTTTGGGACTGTTCTGTATTTATGGAAAGGGCCACTGGAGGAAAATAGGGGAGGGTCATGTCTTTTTATTCTCTGTTGAAGGGGTGGGTCATCCAACTTTTTTTGGTCTATAGGGGAGGGTCACCCAACTTTTGTATTCATCACTAAATTTCAAAGTGGCTTGTTTGGTGCATAATTTTTCCATGTAGCTATAGCTCTCTCGGTCTCGGCCCCCCATCGCTATTAAATTGGTCTGACCCAACAAAAATCCAGTTTGGCGCTGTTTGACAGTGAGCACGCACTTCAGAACGCGCTCAGAAAAAGTGCATTAGAACAGAACGCCAAATAAATGTTTACCCGACAAAGCTTTAAAGCACGAGCAAATATCACGGCGATATGACGGATATGACGGCTGACAATGGAAAGACCGAAATCTCACAGAGATTGAGAACATTTGAGTTCCGAAGATGAACAAAAGTCTTATGAGCGTGAGTAAATGACATTTGAGTGAAAAAAAACCTTTACGCGACCAAACTGTTTTTAACATTAGCAATAACAAGAAATGATTGTTGAGCACCAAATCAGCATATTAGAATGATTTCCAAAGGATCATGCGACTCACAGGAATAAAATACATTTTAACAATATATTCAAAAAGAGAACAGATTTCACAACTGTTTTTCACAACATAAATGCAATAAGCATAAGAGACCATTTCAAAAACACTAGAAATACTTTCTGACACCAAGTGTGTATAGTATACTGTTTCACGCAGACTTGCCTTTTTTCTCTCTTATCAATTTAATGTATTTAATGATGTGCACAGATTAACCTTGTGTGTGCAAAGATGTGTCTTAAGGCCTGTTTTCTTGGACAGTTTAGCCTTAAACTACATATTACCGCTCTAAGGCAGAAATTAGTGGCTATTTTCTTTTTCCTTCTTTCATCAAATGTATTTTCCGGAGTCTATTTCTGCATCAGCCACTCTCTGAGGTGTTGCCCTATACCTGAGGGCATTAACCTCAATATCCAAAAGACTGTAGGAGCTTGTATTAAAGTTTAAAGAAAGCAATACCAGCAAAATAAGGTATAGTACTCATCTGTTAGGTAGCATGACCTTCCAAACCTACTGAATACACAGTATTTTTCCATATACACTATGTAGAAAGTAGGAAAGGTTACTTCAACAACTCCTTCATAGTATAGAATATTCACTTATTGAGTCTTCATAATTGTCATAATTAAATCATGTTTGCTCTTTTAATTATGCAGGACCACCAGGGGTATTTGCATAACAGAGCATTTCCGCGATAGTCGCAGAGTTGTATTCTCAACTCATGAATGCTTTGATAGGTCCATGAATGATTCAGAGAGGCAAAGCTGAAATGCGTACCCCAGGCATTTGTCTTGATTAGTTTTCCGTTGTGTTGGAGACCTAATTAGAGTCCAACACTGGCCTTCACCTGTTACACTATCGCAGTCGACTCGTACCACTGCTTTATCTGCCACTGGCAGCTTGAAATGTGACTCAGCTGTCGAGAACATAGCGTTTCGGTCAGAGTGCATTTGAGTTTGTGGTTTCTCACAGCAGCCCTGTTCCACTAACCTGAACCATTTTGATGGATGGATGAAACCAATTATGTTATATAATGTTCAAACTGGGCTTTTCCTATAATGATCCATGCTTTTTATACAAAAATCATAAAATATGACGTCAAATAGTGAATAAACTACTGATTTGTGACAATGTCCAACGGCGACACCAGTGGATAGAGGGAGGTAGTATCTCTTTTGAACATTGCATTCATGTCGTTGTCAGTGGCTAACCGTCAGCGCAACAATGATTGGTCAAAAATATTGGTTACACAATATAGTCTACTATAGGCATTCTACTATCTATAAGTAACTTTGCAGCTATGTCAACTAAGTCTCATTCATTTGCAAATTAGTAGACTGTTAGGGTAGGGTTAATGAGATGACATCTGTAAGTTACTTATAGTTTGTAGAATGTCTAAAGTGGACTGTCGAAATTCCAAAATATTTTTTTGCTGCTTTTGGACCAGGTTTACTAACCGTTTGCTCCAACGCAAACCCTCTTTAGGTTTTAAAGAACTACTGTCGGGATTTAACCGAAGACACACAGTGAAAAAACAGCTTGGGCACAGTTATGTATTTTTGCAGCTGACTTTATTGCTTATATCGCAGATGCAAAATTTATGGGAGGAGAGCATATAAATTAATCATGCCAGTCAATTTACCTATGCCCAAAAACAGCACTTAAACTAGACTCTAATTTGAGCTGCTCTTAGTAGACTGCGTTGTCCTTTATGGAAATGATGCGGCTGCATTTGTGTCAATTCGTCAGTAGATCACGCACAGAACTTTCCACTCCCATCAGCGCTTTTTTTTTTTTGCCGGTGTGTAAGGGGGCTCTTACAATCTGTCCCTTCATTTTTTTGTATAAATGTTCTGAGAATGTTAAAAATAGTGGTTTAGCATAAACATACAAAATGTTATGGTATTTTTGGTTGCATGTTGAGCCCTGACCTAGAGTGACTCCACTGAAAGAACCTCTTATTCTCCCTGCTCGGTGAGATTGTGTCAGTACACTGTGTTATTGGAAGACACAGGGCTTATTTCTTCCAAACCACTCCCTTCTGCTTTCAATCTGTAGCGGAGCTCCGTGTTTCCCCAGTCTTTTACATTCCTCATCAATTGCTGATGCAGTGGCAATATTTTTCACAAAAGTCTTTTAGATTGCGCCGATACATTAACCGAAAAAGAACTTGACTAAGGACTTTTTTGAAGATGAACTCACTATTCTTGAAAGCGTTACTCTGCTCCCCTGTCTTCTTGATGAAGTGAGTGTGGAGAATGAGAATCGCTTGGCGTAGGGATTGTAGCACAGGTGGATTGTGGGAGATTGATTGGCAGTCTGTGAGAGATTGAATCAGATTGCCGAGGAACGGTTAGAGGTCACGTCTTCACTACAGACTGCACTAGTGTACAGTCAGTAATAACGTAATCACGAGGAGAATTTGGTTGTTACTGGCATAATGTGCTGTTTTTGCATGCTAATATATTTATCAATAGATCCTCCTGGGTGACAATTATTGCGCAAAGATGAATAATGGCATATCTGTCGTTTAATGGCGTCATTGTTATTTTTAGCACAAATGCTGGGGCCATCAGGGATGATTTCTTTCTAATAGAGGGGTTTTATTGTAGTTATTAGCCCATTTATTCTGCTCTAAAATGCTTTTGGAATTATTCTGGCATTAATTGTGTGATATTTTTTGGTTATGCTTCGCTAAGCTGCTTGATTGCCATAAGACCCATTTTAAAGGTATTTGATCATTGTTAGTAAGGCATTGATCTCAATCTCCAAAGTTTAAGTGTTTTAAAAGGTAATACCATTCACAGCAGTTATGGGTAAATAATGATGCTTAATGCAAAGATAAGCTCCGCTTTTCACCCTTATGCACATTGTTTCCTCTGCGTGAACTCTGTGGTTGGTGGCTCTGCGTGTGTGTATAAATCCCTGCAGGCCGACCTCAATGTATAATGCCGACACAGTATTGATTACACATGAGCGAGTCAAATCAATAAACTCCTCGGGTTGCAGAGTATAATTACTTGGCCAAATCAAATACAACTCTCCATAGCTTCAAACTACGTTGGAAAAACCAACCAGAATTACAAATGTTGTTGCAATAATCTGTGGGAGGTTTATAGCCAGAAGTGTGAGTTCATCTTTTATCTCTGGTGTATTGGATTTTAAAACTTTCAGAAGAGTAAAGTGCCTCACACCTCTCTCATGTGAGTTTTCTTTGTGTTCTCTTACAGTGGCAAACATCCTGTGGAGAGAGGAAGGTAAGCCTGGTGTTTTAAAACCATTTTAATGTGAAGTGTTTGTCTGGACTGAGTTATTGCTGCGGTCCTCCATGTTTTCGGGGGGATCTGAGCCCTGAACACACTCATTTATGTCCCATTACAGGATTGGGGATTGGAAACATGTTCTATGTGTTCTATGAGGATGGTATTAAAGTCATCCAGCCAGTGGCCTGTGAGATTCAGAGACACATCAAACCCAGCGAGAAGCTTCTTGGCCTGCAGGTGAGCTGTCCTATCAATGAAAGATCTAGAATGCTGATTATGGAAAACGCACTGTTCTAGTTCTCTTGGATCTGTCCTCAGCCCTTGACACCGTCGACCACCAGGTTTTGCTGACAAGATTAAGGAATCAAGTAGGGCTGTCAGGGTCAGTTCTGCAGTGGTTCACCTCATATTTATCTGGGCGTAGTTTCAGTGTCACAGCTAACCAAATAAGGTCTGAGTCTGCGGACTTGCTCTGTGGAGTGCCTCAAGGCTCCGTTCTGGGCCCTTTCCTTCTTTTTCTTTCTTTCCTTCCTTCTCTCCATCCAGCCTTTCAATTTTCCTTTCTTTCAATCCACCATCCTTCATTCGATCCATCCATTCTTTCTTTCTTTCTCTCTTTCTCTTTTTTGTTTCTTTCTTTCCTTCCATCTCTCCATCTATCCATCCTTTTTTCCATCCATTTATTCATCCAACCTTCCTTCGATCCTTTTTTCTCTATCTCTTTCTTTCTTTCTTTCTTTCTTTCTTTCTTTCTTTCTTTCTTTCTTTCTTTCTTTCTTTCTTTCTTTCTTTCTTTCTTTCTTTCTTTCTTCAACCTGTTCCATCCATCCATCCACCCACCCATCCATCCATCCATCATTTCTTTTCTGTAATTCATCTGGTTCATTCATTATCTGCTGCTGTTTGCATAGTATAAACAGCAATACTGAACTTTCTTTTCAAACATGCTCAGTGCTTTAACCCTGTGGAGTTTGATTCTGAGCACAGACATCAGTTGAGCTCCTCCCTCCATCTCTTACATCCCGACAGTGCATTCAATTTCTCGGCTCTTTCTGATAGGGAGCTGCTAGATTTACACAAGCTATTAAATGATTGCCTTCCTCTGTTCTGCTGTTCCATTGGAGCTGGGTATGCTGATGAGACAGCTGTGTTTGTTTGGAGCTCTGGGCGATGAGAGCTTGAGTTTCCAGCCTCCAGAGAGGCAACAGGCCTCTATTAGGACATCAATCAAATGCCAGGCCATAACGGCAAGCCCCAGTGTAAACTCTGTCTGGGGAAGAACATTTAGAGAGCATTACGATATGTTTTTCCTATGTTCTGCGTGTGGGAAATCACTGTTACGTGTACTTCCCTCTTTTTAATAAAAGCTTTAATAAAACTTCAATAGCAAATGTGCAACATTGTTGGTTAAAAGTTAAAATGATACTTCAATTGAAAAACAAATATATAATCTAAATAATTTTCATAAAATAAATATTAAAATGATTAATGACGGTTATTGATAAAGATAGGAAATATTTCTTGAGTACGAAATCAATATATTAGAATGATTTCTGAAGCATCACTGAAGACTGGAGTCATGATGCTGAAAAAAAATCAGCTTTGTCATCACAGGAATATATTTTATTCATTTTAAAATATGTTCACATAGAAGTGAGTTAGCCTATTTAAAAAAACATTGTTTCAGAGTGAGAGAGCATGTGCTGTATGGATCAATTTACAGCAGTCTTTTATTAAATGAATAAAACAAAAACACCCAGGAGCACAGAAGAAACATTGGAACAATGCAAACTAATCTATACGCAATAACAATAACGCCCAGTAACTAAACTAGCATCAGATGAGTGTAATTGGTAACTGTAACAAACTAGGACGTAAGAAACCAAGGCAAAAAAAGATTCTTTTTGATCTCATGAGTGAGCTTTGCGATTTATAAGCTTTAAAAATAACCTTAAAAGCCAGTGGCTGTTGGACCAACTAAATCTGTATTTGAGTCTCGCAAGAGTGTCGCTAGACCTGACGAACCCAGTCACACCCGTCTGAGTCTCCGTCTTGATTGTCGTTGGCAGTCCTTGAGTAGACCAGTCAACCGCGTCACCACAGGAGATGCCCACTTCTGCACAACCTCTGTGGCCATCCATCAAGCCTGTTCTCAGCTCTTTAACCACTGCACATTCAGCCTCAGGTCTGACAGACACTCACATTTAGACAGAGCTTGCCTTCATGATGACACTTCTGCCCACTATCAGTCTCTTTCCCTGTGGCAGATGCTACAGAGTCTGACACTGTTTTCTTTCACAGTTTCATTTGTTCTAAATAACTGATTCATATATGCTATTCACTCTGCATATGACCTTTTTTATTCCCGAAGGAGGAGGTTTGTCCACAAGTGGAGGGAAAGAAGGATCAGAAATGTATGTGGACATCAGCCGTCAACGTGAAGGACAAGTTCATTTACGCCACACAGCCATTGTTGAATAGGCTGCTCATTGTAGACATCCAATCCCAGAAGGCCGTTCAGGTAAGCCATTTAATCAGTAACCAAAACATTATTCTTTTGAGCATACCATATGATCAAATTTGAAAAATCTTGCAAATTAATGTCTGTAAAGGGCATGTGTACTGCGTAATTCATAATCCTCAAGTTCTAGTTGGCATATTTTAAAATCGGCACTATAGGGAAGTTATACTATTATAATTTAAAGTTATAATATTCTTTTCTTCCATATTGGGATGTTTATCAGAGGGAAGTAGCTTCTCGAACAAGAAAAAAATGTAGGGCGCAACTTGATTTTGTCCATTGGCAACTGATTAGATGGTTGTGGTTTGCTTTTGCTCTGATATCATGTTAACACTTCACCAACCTATAGACCTTATGTAGCCCCGCCCCTTTTCAGCTCTGCGCTCGTTGTCTTTTGACTTCCGGTCTGTATTTTCGCAGCGATCTTGCATAGGTATGAATGAACTGCTCGTAAAAAATGTCACGGTCGACATTTGTGAAGACATCTGCTTTACAATGCTTACGATAAACATTACAATGCTCATGATAACTTTTGTTAACTCTACAATAAGTAAATCCACTTCACCAGCTAATTACTCCTCGACAGCGATGCCATAGAAATATACTGAGCGACCGCAAAAACGGAAGTTCAAAGATAATATCCTAAAGATGATGGCGCCCACGTTTCTCTGGTGCATAAGGTCTATAAAAATAAGATTTAAAAACTTGATATAGTAACTGAGTAAATGATTATGGAAGGATTATTATCAGTTGCTACCCAGTAGGGTAGCACTTTATTTTATGGTGTCCGTGATACAGAGTAATTAGGCTACTTAATTAATTACTTAGTAGTAGCCATTGAGTTGTACAAAGTACTTTCTTATATAATTACGTTGTACCAAGTCGGTAACATGTATGTAACCTACTCGGCCTGTTACATCTGTAACGTTAGCTGCCTAATACATGAGTGTAATTACAAACTTAGTTACATGTTAATTACATGTTGTTACATGTTATTACAATGTCTACTACTAAGTAATTAATTGATTAATTACACTGTATCACAGCCACCGTAAAATAAAGTGTTACCAAAAGGGGATACCTTCTACAAATTGACCTATGATCTAGACATGAGTTGCAGTGAACGGCTCATGTGCCTGGCTGAAAAGTGGTTGAATGCCAAAATAAGTGCCAGCAAGACATTTTCTCCATGCCAGGCCTCACTTGGGTATTCCATGATGCCTCATGATGCACTGGCACTCATGATTCAGTCATCTAGGAGTTTGGTTATCATTACCCCATGCAGATTAGCAAGTGCTAAATAGCCACCTGATCTTTTAGAAAATGAGAGAAGAATCCGATATTTGTTTACAAATCACATTTTATCAACCAAAACGCTTTAAGCTGAAAATGTAAAACGTTACAGCTTTTTGGAACTGCTAAGAATGGCGTCGAGAACTCGTTTATATGTGCTGAAGAGTTTCTATTATTCAATGTAATCCTCGGAAGAAGGGGAGGGATGTGCTGGGATAAAAATTCAATGTGCACATCTGCTCCCACAGATTATTGCACGCATGGAGATTGACGCTGAAGACAACAATCAGCCTCCTTCATCATAGCTAAACACGAACACTGCTTCACTCTTGGTTTCTTTTAAAGCCGTGTGTTGTCGAAACAAGCTGTGCACATGCTCACATTGTGGAGAACTTAACAGGGAATGCTGCATCAGATGAATACTAAACACTCATCTGATGTTGGAGATATTTTGAGGGGAAAAAAAAACCCTCCACTCCACAGACAGAG
Source organism: Cyprinella venusta (assembly GCA_038021265.1). Taxonomy (NCBI): domain Eukaryota; kingdom Metazoa; phylum Chordata; class Actinopteri; order Cypriniformes; family Leuciscidae; genus Cyprinella; species Cyprinella venusta. The sequence continues at coordinate 8,591,246 of CM075873.1, forward strand.
TATAATCATTTTTGCGATGTTCAATATACAAATTGACATTTTTTTTTTTCGTATTCGCGTTCATCCATGTAAGCACAATGAGGTGTGAAAATTGCACGGTAATGCTATCGCTGCACAAAATGAATCATTTGTTTCCCAGTGGAATATCTCCAGCCAGGTGACAGAGAATGGATATGGATGCAAAGCTATAATTGCAAACTGGCTGAGCTACTGTTATTGTCAGCACTGCATTCAAATGCACACCCATAACCAAACACTGCATGTACAAAAACGTACAGCTGTGTTTTCGGAAGCAACACACGTTCTCTCTGTCATGGTTGCTTGGGTGGACTTGTAAACTTTTATTGTGACTTTTGTAGAATGTCAAAAGGCATTGAGCTTTTTGCACATGGTGTGAATCTGCCTCTTGAATTGATATAATGAGTTCCAGTGATTTCAGTGAATTCTCACAAGGGACTCTTTAGAAGCAAACAATGTGGAAAATGGATCAATTTTACAAAGAAACTCTGCTGACCAGGGGCAAAAATGCTGAAGCATCTGTCTTAATTGTGCCTAGCAAGAGATAAATATAAAATTTCACTCCAATGAACACTGTTTAGCTCATTTTGAATTGGATTGTGTGCCATTTAGAAGTGAATTGAGAATGAAAATGTACATTAAATTATATTGATTTCATAAATGTGTATTTTTCAATAAAAATAAGTCTCTTATGCTCGCCAATGCTACGTTTATTTGATCAAAAATACAGTAAAATATTGACATAATTTTTTTGTGGAAAACATGATTTTTTTCAGGATTCTTTAATGGATAGAAATACATTTTTATTGTCACTTTTGATCAATTTAATGCTTCTTTAATGCATTTTTAATGGATCATGAAGCCAATTTAAAGAGAAACTCCTTAAACAGAGCGACTCTTCTGTTTTTGCTTATTTTGTTGTTGTGTTGGACTAATGAAATGCCTCTGTTGTGTGACTGCGTTTAATTTATTTGAATTGCATTAATACACTTCTCTTCCTGTCATCCCAGTTTAACATCCTGTGTGGATAATTCAGTTCAGATTTCATCCTATGAATTGACCAACCCTGCTTACTAAATTACATTTTACAGTATCTGATTTTGCTGAGCAAATGCAAAGAGTTGATCTGTTGTTGTCAACAGACTGTAAGCACAGACCGGGTTCCAGTGAAGCTTCACTATGACAAGTCTCATGACCAGGTGTGGATCTTGAGCTGGGGAGATCTGGAGAAAAACTTCCCCACCCTCCAGGTAAGGCAAATCACTCTAGGATCATCTTTGAGTGTTAATCACCACTTGATGGCTGCTTCTGAAAGCTGCTCTCAAACTAGAGAACTGCACATTCTGCCTAACTCAGATGATTTTCTCTCATCTGATTATTCAAGTATATGATCTGGCCCTCCTCATTATGTCTTGATTTGACATTTTTTGGAGCATTCCCAAGTGATGTAATGTGTAACCAGCTCAGCAGGAGTCTCAGGGGGGTTCCAAATCGCAAAATTGGCACAGGCTGTCCCACATAATCCATAGCTTTGGTTAATCACAGACAGAATACATTGAGCTCCTCAAAACAAGGGATGCATGATGAAAGCCTTAATGAAATTGCAAAACTCATGTTCCTGTTGAATATGTGACTATTCAGGTGATCAGCCAGGCCAGTGAGAGTGTGTCCCATCACACCATTCACACCAAACCAGTTGGCCACCGCTTCGACCGGGTGGAGGATTTCTTCATTCCTCCCATCAGCCTCACCATCAATCACATCAGGTAAAAGAGAGCGAGACCTCCACCATATATAGCATGAGCAATGTATGAACACGTACTGACTGTGATTATAACTCCAGAGAAAACAGTACTAGCTCTGGATAGTGTGTAAATTACATTCAGGGACTGACATTTAGATCTTAATAAACCATTTTGTGCATTCATAGTCACTCACATGGGGAAGTACATTTAGAGGTAGTCGAGGGGGAAATAAGAGTTTAAACCCTGAACAAACAGACCAGGAGATGCTGTGTGGATATGAAAATCTCATTTGAATTGATTAAAATCTGAGTTAAAGATTACCAAGCATGCCCTGATCCTCTTACTGTCCCCTGTTGGCAGATGGATGTTTACTTACGCTATCATGTCGTGCTAATATATGAAAAAAAATGTCTCAAATTCTCTCTTTGTCAAGAGAGCAAGACAGTGCTAATGACGAGAACACAGTGGCAAATAATTTAAAATGTTCCCAAGAAAATTACACATGTGACAGTCGTGAAGAAATCGTACAGTCTGTTCCGAAACATTGCTGTCTGCTGCCTACATACACAGCGAGTGATCAGAAAACTTTAGAGCGCAACATTTCCAGCCCACTTTTTCAGTGGCTTTATTTTCAGAAGTATTTTTGCTATTTTTTATATAGGGATTTTATTAAAGTCTTTGTTATAGAGTTCTAAGCTATAAAGCAAACCAACCAACCAGTTACAAAGTGAATCACGACATTCCAAACTTTGATTTGACAGGGAAAAGTATTTGAAAACCATTCAAAGGTAACTGACTGTGAAACAGCTTACAGTTATATAATATATATACAATATATGTATAGTAATTATATAATAAAAACAGTATATGCTACAATTTTCTGGATGGATGGGTGGATGGATGGATGGATGGATGGATGGATGGATGGATGGATGGATGGATGGACGGACGGACGGACGGACAGATAGATATTGCAAATAGTCCTTTACTGATTATAAATACATGACAAATTGTAGTTAGTAACATAATCTACAATTACGGAATGTATTCTGAATACTTTTTGATTACTTTTAACGTTTGACTTATTTATCACTTAAATTTGAATGGGAATTCAAAATGCAATACAATCTAATTACGAGTACTAAATGTTGGAAATCTGATTACATGTAAGCAGTCAATACCCAGAACTGTGTATATAAAGTAGTTTGAGGACATAGGGAATCGTTGTTTCAATGCTTCACGTGATTCTCTGATTTCTCTGCAGAATCATTGTTAAAGTTAGACATCATACTGTTAAACATGGTTATTTAAACATGCTGAAATAATACAACTGGCTTCACCAAACGCTTATACCATCGATTAAAGGCCTGATCAAACAAGAAGTATTAGTGGGCCCCTATGATTGTCAGTTTCTTTACAATGTAATCAAATGAAACCATATTCACATTTTAATAAGGATATCCAACCAAATCAGCATACCAGTCAGAATCCAATTTGTTTATCTGAAGCATGAATCAGAGAAATGCTTAGCGAGCATTTACACTGTTCACTCATAGTACTTTCAAATGTTGTTTTGTCACTGAAATTGTCTGTAACTCTTAGTTTAGTGCTGTATGAAGCTGTTGGCGAATGAACACTTTAGTTCATCACAACAGCTATTGACCAGCTTTTGTTAAAAGACATGATCTAAGTCCCACAAAAGAGAGTTCAACCAGAGGATACGGCGTAATGCACAAAGACCAGTTTAATTTTCAATCCTTTCGGTGTCCGAGATAATACGGCTTACACACATACCACACACACGCACAAAACACACACTCTCTCCTCATAGAGGAGTCACTGAACCCAGCGGTTTGATTTCTCCCTAATATTTACTAGCAGTAATACTGTGCTAGTAGATACATCCCACACTACAATTCACTTCCTGTCACCGGAGGTCAGTGCGTGTCAGTCTCGTTTTTCTTGAATAAACTGCAGGCCGGTCAGCTGAGGGTATGTACACTTTTTTTGGCGATAGACTGGTGACATTTAGCAGTGCTGTCTACTCTCTGATGGAGTAATGTGTTTCAGTGCTCCGAGTCAACGGAGTGCAACGTCAGCGCTCTATACTGAAGGTTAACTCCAATGTAAAGTACTGTAGCCCTCTTATCTTCGCCTGCATGGCAAGGCAAGTTTATTTATATAGCACATTTCATACACAATGGTAATCCAAAGTGCTTTACATAGAAGAAATTAAAATGATTTGGCAGAAATTTGGATTTACTGTAGCACAGTGAAGTTGTGTTTCTTTGGAAATGCTGTTATGTAACCTGTTATTTGACTGATTACGTCATTGATCTAAAGGGAATAAGATAACTGAGAGGGTGATTATGCAAGAGAATAGACTCACAGATCAAGACCAGGCATGGTGATCTCATGGGCATTTGTATGTAAAGTGTACCGAATTATTGACAGCTTTTGAAACCCCTCTAAATCTAAATCCCACCATCTAAATCTCTTTTACACACAACTTTAGAGAGCTACAAATCCTCTTAATTTGGTTTTTACAGCACCTTAAGCTCAATATTGAATTCCAGTCTCTCATTTATTCAGCAAATGATGCAGGAGATACTTTTTTATGGTGAGTTTCTTTACTGATCGTTTACTTTTTTCATTTTATTGTTTATTTTTACAGGGACAATGCACAATTAAAAGTAATTGCACCAGAATTAGCTAATAGCTAGTTTACATCTGCTGTCCCTGGGCAGGTAAACAAATAAAATAACATATACACCACATAAAACATCACAATACATACATATGTAGAATATAAAATGTAAAACCAGAATATAAGATGGATAATGTACAACACAGTCGTACTTAGTTAATTAATTACTCTTTAATTTGAATCAAAGCTTTACAGAGTATGAAATATGAGAAAAAAACATGTTTGATGTGAATAATTCATGTACTGAATGGTGTGTGGTCACAATGGCTTCAATCAGTCTTCAGAAATCACATCGAACATAAATAAAATGTCAAATTAAGTAAATTAGCTTGCTAAGGCTGCAAAAATACAGTAAAAAGGTAATCTTCTGATTTCATTTATTTTAAAATATAATTTATTCCTGTTATGGCAAAGCTGAATTCTCAGCATCATTACTCTTTAGTGTCACGTGATCCTTCAGAAATCATTCTAATGCTGATTTGGTGATCAAAATGTTGAAGAAAAAAAAAATATATATATATATATGTGTGTATATTACACAATCTATTTCAATAAGTCTATTAATCTCAAATGATTCATATAAACATGTGTACGTCCCTAAAGTCACAGTAATGTTTTAGAAGCTCAATGCATGTTGATATTATATATGTGAGTGTTTATCTACACCTAAACGCATGCTAGAACCACAATGTATGCATGAATACCCATGAATAATAAATAGTTCAACCCGAGAGCTCTATGTTCCTTATAAATTTATATGAATATACTCGCGTAATTCTCAGGAGGATATTGATTTTTAAAAATATGCTGACATAATGAGATCCGTGACTGGTAAACAGCGTCAATGTCATTTGTGCAAAACACTGATGTAAGGAGGAATGTCTGGTGATCCGTGATCCAATAATTACTTCATTCGTTTCTCATTTGAAATGCCTCATATGCTTTAACATCACCTGTGGCAGTGAACTGTTGAGGAGGGATTTGTACAAGGGAGCCGACTGCATGTGACATTTTAGTCAGGTTGTCAAATTATTTCAGCATTTACACACCTTCACACTGGGAAAATAACAGCCTACAGGAATCCTATTCACAGAATTCATTGACTTTCTGTCATGCTTTTATCTGCAACCAGCCTGTGGGCAAATATGTTTACGCTTCAACAGGAAAATAAAATACAGAACTTTATTTGTTTATGTTCTTTTCTTTTAATTATACAGTAAACCCTTTGCTAATGCCAATTACATGTTACAGGTCTAAAGGGTTTGGTCAAATTAATATTGAATGCATTTATATAAATGCACGCGCTGTGATGAGTGAGTAAATAGAGAGAATAAAATAAGTGAGTGTGTTTTGTTTGTTCATAAGAAAGGTTGTTTAGCGATGCCCAAGGTGCATGCGGAGAACCGCATTGATTTTACAACAGGAAAGTGCTTCTATTCACAAAGTATACACAATGCCACAAAACCACCCATTTGTGTTGTGTTTTTTATTATCATATTACAAAGCTGTCCTGTATATTGACTGCATGGGTAGAGGCTAGTAACTTTATAGAGTAATGAAAACAGCTTTATTCTTGTGGCTGCAGATATATCTCGGAGACAGAGCTGTGTGCGCCAACTCAAAAAGATGTATGTGCCACTACAGTATACTCTTCTGGTGTACTAAGGGATACATCATCACATGCCCCTGTAGAAATTATTTTATATATAGCACTAGAGAACCTCTTTGTAAACATCAATGAGTGATTTAGGTTTCCTCGTGCGTCGTATCAAACATGCATCTTTTTTAACAAAGCTGAATGCTGATTCTAAAAGCATTTTACCAACCCCCGTAACATCACAGCCAAGTTCAACAACACCCCCGTTGTATTTTTGTGTCTGAAATGCATTATTTTTGGGTCATCGATGTGGCAGCCATCTTCACTGTTTTATTCATGTTTTGCCGCATTGGAATTACCACCAAAACTTCACACGCACAGAACGTTTAATTCAGTTTATGCAAGGTATGAGGCGCCAAGTGTAAACTGAGTGAATCAGACTTAATGAATTACATGACATGAAAACAGGAGGTACAAAGACATACATACAAAGACTATACAAAATACAAGTACACATAAAAAGAAACAAAAAAGAACAAAATGTGTGTTTTATGGTATTCATTTCTTTTAATATTTTTCCTCCTCCTTTCCTCTTCCACCTCTTCCCAATGATAATAATAATAAAGACTTTGATATGATTTTCCCATCGATATGGCTACCTGTGCATTTCATTAAATGCGTTTAATAAAAAAAAATGTAGGTACATTTTAAAGTCAGCGTGAAACAGAATTTGCAATAGCCTTTTCTTGCCTACACATCTGAGTGAAATTGGCTTCTTGAACACGAAAAATTGTTGGGCAGAACTTTACTTTGTCCTTCGGGAATTGATTGAATTGTTGGACGGTTGTGGTTTGCTATTGGTCGATCTCATGTGAGTGGCAGGTTGTCCCATCCCCGTGCCAGTAACAAAAGAGATGTCGCTGATAAATGGCGAGGAAGTTATTTTGATTAAAGATTATAAGGGGACTTTTAACCAAACCAACACATTCTCATCCCAAGACGTCATCTAACTGACGCTTTTGACCATACGTCAACATCCGACGTTTTTGGGCACCCTTTATCGTCAGTTAAATGATGCTATCCTAGGGCGTTATCTAACTGACCCTTTACCTTTAGCGTCAGTTAGAGGATGCGGGTAGGTTTAGGTCTGGGGTAGGGTTAGGGTTAGATAGCGTCATCTAACTGACGTTAAAGGGTGCCCTAAAATCTCGGATCTTGACGTATGGTCAAAAGCGTCGGTTAGATGACGTCTTGGGATGAGAACGGGCTGAAAAAAAAATGTGAGCACAGATAAATTATTTATAATAAATGCTGCAGTATTCCATAAAAAAAGAAATGTCCATTGTGATTTCAAGGTGACTTCAATGCATTTCATTATCTGAAAGACATAAGCCACAATTTTGTCGTTTTCCATGGAGTGAAAATGTACATTCACCCTGATGTAAAAAAAAGAGAGAAACTTTGTGCAAGTTTGTAAAATCCCATGTAAATTAGGTCACAGCTTAGACCCCCCGCCCATTTGTCAAAATATAACACTTTGAAAAGGTAAAAAGAGAAAACTTTTACTCTAGCTAGTCAAAAATAAAATAGCATATTAACATAAATGGAGGCACAAATAGCTCATCACGAGGGAATATTTCTTGCTAGCAAAATAATCTTATTTACTGTACCCTTGGAGAGTTGACTAAAAACACACACTTTTGGGTTCATTTTCCGAGATCTCAACCCCCAGTTGCCGGATACGTCGCCAGGCCTTCTTCCTGGACTTCATAATGTAGAAATTAAGCCCAAAGCATATCGTCACAGTCAAAACAGCCAAAACTGCCTGGGCTGTAACTACTGAACGGACACTGGCTGCCAATTGATAGGGCTCATGACGAGCGGTGATAATCTGTCCCGTCGGTCCATGGCAGACGTGGCCTTTTGGCCGACTTACACTCTCAAGTGCGTAAGAAGATGGATGTCAGGGTTTGAAGTCTGCACTAGAACTGATTGGAGAGCATGCAGATTTAATTGAGCTTTGTCAGATCCTTCATTTCACTCACCAACTTCATTTGTTCTTTGTTCTTCTGAGAATTTTTTTATAGCCAATTATCGTGCTCTTTGGATTTCTCAATGGATAAGACAAAGTGTGGCTGATTAATTTTTTAATTGAAATAAATTATGAAACCCAGGCATCTGGCAGAGGATATTTAGCGTAGACTGATGAATAGAGATGTGACATTGAATTCTTTTTTTCTCGCCTAAAGCTTTTGGATCTTCCTCATTAGACTTGAACCTGGCTTTGTTTGTTACTTTCGGTGTGGCAGCTTCTTCTTATCCAAAGCAACTTGCACTTCATTAATTGCAAGCCCAGTGCCCTCAGGGTAACATTACTCAAGTGAGCAATGGAGTTAGATCCAGTTCCAGGCACACTTGGGAGTGAGCTTTTATTTATCAATATAGATCCTTAACAATTACAGAGCCTCAGGGTTGGCAAAAGTCAAAACGTTTGGATTGGCTTATCGTTTCAATTCATGTACTGACCTTGAGAGTGTTGAATTGGAATGGTTGAAAGAGGAATTTACTGATTTGCAATTTGCAAAGAAATCTAAGACATGACAACACATTACATGGCCAATTTTACAACAAAACAATTTAATTTGGACTAATTATACCTATTTATGCAGGTAGAATTTTGTACTATTAAAACACTATTGTCATAGAGCACCACGCTGTGTTCGCAACAATGTATTCAGACATATATTTTATATACATTATCATTTATATTATTTATTAATTGTTTGACTGAATTTTATAGACTTTGAGGTAAATTGTGGAAAATGATGGTCCATAAAATGAAAGTTACTTTATGAAATATAATGAAATACACCTCAACTAAATGCATTTATAGATAATGTTTTCTGATATCATCTAATACATGTTCTCTCATTAATAGGTTTGGAATGATCCTCCACAAGAATGAAGCATCTCTTCATAAGATCGACTTGGAAACCACCTCCTCTGTGAAGAACATTAGTCTGCAGCAGTACGATTGCATCCCACAATCCCTGGCCTACACACACCTGGGTGGATACTACTTCGTCAACTGTTGGCCGGACTCGACGGGTGCGGTACGGCCACAATTAATCGTCGATAGCGTAACAGACGAAGTCATCGGTCCTAATGGGGACGTGAGCGGCACGCCTTATGTGTCTCCTGATGGCCAGTATTTAGTGAGTGTAGATGACCGTGACGGGCTAATGCGCTTGCAGCCCGTGTCCGTGCGGGGCGAGATCGGCCAACCCTTTGACATTCACACCAACCTGCACCTGTCCGACCTGGCCTTCATGCCCTCGTTCACCGAGGATAACCAGTATAACGTGTTCGGCAGCTCGGGCCGGCAGACAGATGCTCTTTTTGTGGAGCTCAGCACCGGTAACGTCAAAATGATCAAGAGCCTAAAGCTGCCCACGCCGTCGGCGCAGTGGCCTTGGAACCGCCAGAACAGGGTCATGACTGGCAGCGGGCTATTCGGACAGTATCTCATGACCCCGTCTCAAAGCTCCCTGTTTATACTGGATGGACGGCTGGATAAACTCAACTGTGAGATCACTGATGTTCCACTGGGAAATACTGTGGTGTGGGTGGGAGAGGCGTAGGCCGTCTTAAAGGGGCTTGAGAGGGAAACAAACAAACAGGTCTGAATTTGGTCTCTGTTTAATTCTCAAAGTTTGGAACAAAAAAATAAATTGACTGTTCGAACCCCTGCATTGGAAAAGAGAACTTGGGAAATGCTTGTTTTTGATAAGTTAGCCAGGTTTTCGAGTCAAATAGCTAATAAGTAGTTTCTCCAAAAATATTAGGTGGTGTCTACCTAGCATTGGTATCACTTCGTTTGAAGGTGAGAATAGTTCAACTGATCAAATGGATCAGCTCAACTGATGCGGACCCATCTTTTAAGAATAGTACTTCCTCATTTTCCCGCTATCACTTAATACATACACACAAAGCCCACTCGGCCCATTTTTTCCAGTGCCTTGAGGGAATACTCGCTAAAAAAGAAAGCAAACATAATAATTCCCCCCGAGCCTGTGGATTAAATCATCCTTGGCTTTCTCACACACAGAGTGAAAACGAATTCTACACTTAAATTTCACCTGTTTATAACTCCCACAGACCCCGAGGCATACCGTATCTGGCTTATTAAAACAGCATCGTGCTGAGAAACTGTCACCTACTGTGGATATTGAGATTTCGGTAATGATGTGTTTGACAACTGTAAATCTTCATGAAAAGTTGGGGCGTTAGAATGAAGACAGAGAATTGTGTGAAGTCTTTGTGTTGAAGCCCCAATTAAAACCTACATGGAAACCAACACTGGTTAGATCAGTGAACAAATGAGAATGAGTCTGTTATACAATAGAAAACATTAAATACATAGGAACGGGTTTGATCCTGTATAATCTTAGTAAGAGATGATGTAGAGTTTCAAGGGCACATAAAGAATCAAGTTTTAGTTGACTCAGCAGTCACAGCCACTGCCATAAGAGTCTGCTTTCAGTAACTGGTGCATTGTGTGGTGTGATGTTAGACATAATTTATGCATTGCAAGGGTTATATAGCTGGGAAACATTTATTTAAGAGTTTGAGTCACAATGCTACAAGAGCACTAACAAAGGAATCTTTTAGTGTCATTAGGAAGCACAAGTGTGTGCTCGTGACGTTGAATTGTTTCCTCAATGGACAGTCTATGCATTTTTCATTGACACGCCAGCCAATGGGCTGCATGAATTGAGCTTTCCCCCCCAAATTAGTAACATTTATGTTTTCATGTTTTAGTTTAGATTTTGTATATTTTGTTAAAATGTATATGAAATGGCTTTTTATCAACCGTATTTTCCTTATTCCCGGAGTAACCATGACTGTTTTGTTTTTCAGTGACTTTTACTTGTGTTCTGTAAATAGCAGTTTGGTCTACGCTCACATGCAAAACTATAGCTAGCCGAAATCATCTTCAAACGATTCAGGTCGATTCGTTTCCCCTCGCTTATTTTTAAGACGAAAGAAATGCACTGTCTTTGTTCCACAAATGACCAATTACATTGTGATGTCACATCCAGAGATTGCATAAGCTCCATGTAGCCATGTACGTTGATTCTCGTGGTTGTTATTTATGTAGAAACATGCTTGACATTTTGGCAGTTAAATAAAGCCTATAACTTTGAAAACAGAGACTTCGAGTATTATTTTGTCTCGATAATACGAGTTGAATAGACCGGAAAATGAATTGAAATCCCAATCTGCGTTAATTTATGCATTAGTGCATCTACAAATTGATGGATTCGGTATGAAAGTGATTCATTCAAAGCGCAAATGTTATTTATCTTTCAGAGTGTCATAATTTACAATTCAATTATACATCATGCTCCGTTACACAGCCAAACTTCATTTATTAAAACTCACTTTATAAAGCTCGAAGGATGCCATTCCATCACAAATAATGAGCACCTTGTAACTTTTTTTTTTGACAGGATTCAGTAAAAAACTTGGGTACCAGGCGGAACAAATACATCTGGGGCAATGACTGTCAGAAAAAAACGTTAGTTTTCAGTTTATTTTACTGTCCTCCTTTCCACTCCCTCCTTCCACCACTGACTTTCTTTATTTCTTTCTGTATTCCTTCCCTCCTCTCTGACTCGGATCCATTATGTTAATAGTCTTCTTTTTCAATATCGCTCATAATACCAAATGAATGCACAAGTTGCTGCATGAACGAGACCAAGGCGGCACTGCAATTATCTATTGTCGGTCATTTATCTTTCTTCCATTCTCTCCTTCTCCCATTATAGGCCGCACACCCACCATTTTTAGAGAGATTTGTGGATAATTTAGTGGTCACAGTTTAATATGTTCATGCCCTTCCTTTTCTAAGTCTGATCATCATCACTCATGTCTACAAATTGCCCAAAAATGCATGCTTTTTTCAAACGCATGTACTTGTGTGACCTTAAAGGCCAGCTAACTATAAAGTTTTAATCATTATAATTCCACACCACAGCAGTAATGATGGCGAAACGGCACAATATCGTTGGGATCACTTTCGAAAAATGTTTCCAACTGATGACCGCTAAAAACATTCACAGCCAATCTGAAACCACACGACTTTTCCAACTTTACTTGTTTTCAGTGTTGTACCGTAGGGGTCGTTATGACACATTTTCTGAAAAAGTACTGAATCTCAAAACATAGACAAAAAAAATAAGCCGAAACAAGCTTGCTTGTACATTTTTTAGTCTTTAAAAAATATTTTCTCACCTTTTTGTTTAAAATATTGCTTTTAATGAAATTATCCACATTAAAATTTTGATAAAAATAAGAATGAATGTAGCTAGAACAAAACTGTTTTCTTTTGTTGCTATTGTTTAAAAGCAGAAGCTCTGCTCTTTCTTTTGATATATCGCATGTTCAGATATTCATACAACCACTTGTTCTGGGGGCCATGCCATTTTTGTGAAAATGATCAAAAACGCCCTTCTCAATAAAAGGGAATTGTGCAAGCAGGTCTCTGTGCTGTACTTCCCTTACCAAATTGGCTGACCCATTCCACTTCTGCTGCTCCTCACCTCGAGGCCAAAAGTGTCAAAAGGAATGAATTTTAGTTAATAGCGGCAAAGAGTGCAGGTCAAGTTAATTAAGTCAGCAAAATCACAAAATGAAACGCAATTAATTGTGCCCACAGTACTTGGTTAATTAAAATTGCAAAATGTACTCCGGGATTTGAATTTTCAGAGAAACCAACAAGCATTTTTTTTTTTTCATTGTGTTATGTGCGCTATTTATATCCATCTTTGAGACTTAAGTGATAATTTATTGTATTTTATTAGTTTACTGCCACACATTTAAGCACTATTTCTGTGTCAGCATCAATTGTACCGCTCTGCAATGGCTTGTTTCCAGGTGTCAGGCCTCTGTGGTCAGAGGTCCCGGGGCATTAGCCCCATTGGCCTCAGTCGTAATCCATCCTTGATGCTAGCTCAGATTTCTAGAGATTTAATGATGAAGAGGCAGCAGAGGTTGATTCCTGCTCTGTATCACTTCTTTTCAGCTCTCTGGCTACATTCACACAGTCAGTGTTTGGAATGTGTTAGTGTCAGTGTTAGATGTGACCCTCAAATAGTCCCATTCATACAACAGCTTGTGGGAGCAACTCAGAGACTGTCTGCATGAATGAATAACTCAAGTCAAGCACCTTTTCTGTTTTTAAGATATCTTTGTATTCATACTTTGCAGTCACGTGACTACCATGGATGCCTGGCGGGCAACAAACGGGTATTTTCAACGTAGAGTCCTAGTTCCAGGTCTTTCTAGTAGCTATCAAGTCTGTTAGCGAGCTAGCTGCATAACTATGGACTAGGATTAACTCTAAGGCGAAGGTAGTTAAATTGTGTAAAGAAGACAAGTTTTTTTTAGATAATCGAGCAGTAATAATTCCTCCGTAAATAATCTAGCTCTACTGTTCTCATTGAAAACCATAGAGATCCCAAACCTCAAAACAACCTATCACACACTTTTGTTGTTGTTAGCAAAATACGACAGCTGCGTTTACACCATTTTTCAATGAATTTTGCCGCTCTCGCTCTCTCTATATAACTGCGTGATATATATAGAGGATATATACCTCTATATATGTCACGCAGTTAAACAAAGCACACAAAAGAGCTCATTGAGATAAAGAAAACCTGTTGTTAACAAATGTTTAGGATATATATGAAAATGTAGCTTATGTGTGGAAGAGAGAAAGACAAACACTGTCCATTGAAATCCCATCATCACATTGCACTGACTGTCATCAGTAGGTTACACCATCGCTGCCCTGAGACACGAGTGAACAGACACCAGTGAAGCCGCACACAAACACACTCTTGCTTACAGGTTTTGTTTGCCAGACTACAAAGCCTCAGAGCTCTAGACACCAGCTCAGCCTGTCAAAACGCCGTCTGGAACAATGTAAATGTGTCAGTGGTCTCGAGGTATATCAGAACACCTGAGGTTTGAATCTACTTTTTAGCAGAATCTTTCCATCTAAAATATTGCAGAAAGTGTGCACAATAAACCTGTTTATATAGCATGAAAACTTGCTTAGAATTAAGCAAGTTAAAGGGTTAGTTCACCCAAAAATTAAACTTCTGTCAATATTTATTCACCCTCATGTTGTTTCAACCCCGTAAGACCTTCGTTCATCTTCGGAACACAAATTAAGATATTTTTGATTAAATCTTAGAGCTGGATCACTCCTGCATACTTATCCATAGGCTTCTTGAGGGATTGAAACTTGCTGGCCTCGAAAAGTTACTAAAGACATCGTTAAAACAGTCCAAGTGACTACATGTACTATTTAGAACTTTATAGGTACCTATAGCTAAAATGTAAGTTTGTTGTGGGCGAAAAAAATCATGTATCAAAATTATATTTGAAAGGTTTATTATTTATTTCCACTTAATTAGACATCAGTGTGTTTTTCCCCAAATTATAAATAGTTCGCTACTTGGGTATATAAACGCCTGAAAAAAACATGATTTGGTTGAAAAATGTCTGAACGTGTGATAAATGACAACTACTCGGTTACTTTCATAACCTCAGTTCCCTGAGAGAGGGAACGAGTATTGTGTAGCTCCGCCAAGGGGGCTTGACAACTGACAAGCGTTGCTGAACGCACTCTATCAAGTGCTCTCTGTCTCATTGCCAAATGTGTGAAAGCAGTGCTGTGATCATGCATCATGATACAGTGCTATACTACAGTGGATATTACAACACTGATCTGGTTTTAGAAGGTAGGTCAAGTCTTTCCAAATCACAGGGCTCAAGTTCGAGTCAAGTCGCAAGTCATTGTTGTCAAAGTCTAAGTCAAGTCACAAGTCATCTTTGATTATGTTGAGCCGCAAGTCATCAAAATTGGGACTTGAGTCCAAGTCAAGTCCAAGCCATGCGACTCGAGTCCACAACCCTGGAATTAAGTCAAAATATTGACTTAAAATCTGAACATTCATGAAATTTATTCCAAACGAGGCTGTTGTTGCAGAAGTAGGCGAAGGTGCGCTAATGTATTAGCATCAATGTCACGTCAATGTCACGGTCATTAGCCTACCGTACCTGTCTGAGCTTGAGCAATAAAACACCTGCCAGAAGTGATACTGAAGGCAAATAATCACTTTCCATAATGGCTTTGCTCATTTGGTCTGCAGAGGAGTCTTAATTAGACTTTTGTGAAGTTGAAAGGACTCATTCACAAAGGACCTTGCTGAAGGACGTGCTAGCACGGCGCTAACTACCTCACCGACACCCGCAACGTATCTGCTATATATCAGCTACTACCCCTCCATTTTATTTCAGAAGCTTTCTCATAATTACAAATCACATGTTCCACCCATTTTTCATATGTTGTCGACAAGGGGGTGGGAACGTACAGAGATTGCTGCAGCTAGCATGTTAGCGCCATCATTCATCTCTGAACATGGCTGTGAACAGAAGCAAGCTAATTGAGTCACAAATCAAAAGGACCAGGAGTGTACGAGCTCAGAAAGCATGAGAGAGTGAGAGAGTGAGGCCACTTCATCCATATGAGCCCGGGATCTGTGCCAAAGTGCCATCATTAGAGAAATGTTCCTCATCCTGTCACTTATGAGACTGAATACACTGCCAAACAGACGCATATCTACATTCCCTTACGTGTAGAGTCGCCACGTTTAGCCAGAGCGAAGAGACATAGATGCATAAAGAAGCACAAATAATATTGGAAACGAAATGTTGGATGAATATTTCAGAAAAATCTCTCTCTCTCTCTCTCTCTCTCTCTCTCTCTCTCTCTCTCTCTCTCTCTCTCTCTCTCTCTCTCTCTCTCTCTCTCTCTCTCTCTCTCTCTCTCTATTAGGGCTGCACGATTAATCGCACGATGTTGTTATGCGCATCTAATCAATAAAGCCGGTTCCTTGATTAGTAGTAAATCACCTTCACCTGCTTTCAGATGGAGCGGCATTTACTACAACGAGCCGTAGATCACTGACAAGCTGAGCCAAATCACATTAAATATCGTTGCCGATTTGTCCTCGATTTTAACTCGATTTGGCTCAGCTTGTCAGTGATCTACGGCTCGTTGTAGTAAATGCCGCTCCATCTGAAAGCAGGTGAAGGTGATTTACTACTAATCAAGGAACCGGCTTTACTGATTAGCTGCGCATAACAACATCGTGCGATTAATCGTGCAGCCCTACTCTCTATATATATATATATATATATATATATATTGTGGGAATGAGCTTTGAATCAGGAGTAATGCAGTAATGCAAGCAAAGCTGATTCATATGCAGCACTGATGAATTACCAGCTTGGTCCAACAGTCCAATCTAAGCTCCAAAATTCCATTTAAAAGTGGAAATAAACAGAGAGTTTGTATAAAATTAAACAAAGAGACATAAAATAAAATGAATAAGAAAAATATGTATTCTTGTATCAGATTCTATAGCCTGGACTTGGTGTCCTAAGTGTGCCTGTGCACAGCTTCACACTGGGACCTGTATCGATTTGCCTCATCTCAGAATCTAACTCTGTTGTGTGTCGGAGTCCCTTTGTAACTTTCTTGTCCCTTAGTAACGTGTTTCGTGTTTCAGATGTTACGTCATGGCGCAGCACCAATCAGGATTGGATTAGTTTCATTCACACTTCAGATGCGTTATGCTAAGGGCGTTCCCCAAAGTGTCAGAGTCGACGCAGTGTCTCGTTCCCTTCTCAGGGAACAAGGGTTACAGTCGTAACCCGAGACTTTTTTTGTATTCCACGGCGCTGCTTTGCCATTGTTTTTTCTACATAAATATGCGCTAGTTTGTTCACATCTTTTACTGTGTCTCCCTTTCAGTGTCAATCAAGCCATTACAGGTAATTTCATTCCAAATTCTAAAAAAAATAAATAAATTGATGTACATATTACAAAGCTCTTTGGTGGTTTTAATTGGTAAAACACAGAGAAAAAAAAATACCCCCGAGGAATACAGTATTTATATTAATTTAATATTGTAGCTGTGTTTGTCTAATTGCCTTGCCAAGTGATTTGTGCATTGTAATGAATTGCTTTTTTTTACTTAGCAGAAGCTCATATATATATATATATATATATATATATATATATATATATATATATATATATATATATATATATAGTAAAAGGCAGCACACTTCAAATTTACATCTCTCTGCATGATGTGTTTTATGGTGTGATTGACTGATGATGTCTTGACTGCCATTTTCTCTATATAGGCTACTTTGCCCTTGAACTGATCCTGAACATGTCCATTTTTTCTCCCTTCTCATGAGTATTTCGATATTGCACACTGATGCATACACATTCACTAATAGATATGCCCCATTCTAATCTTGAATACTAATGTCACCAAGAGAGTGGCTGTCCATCGGAGACACATGCATCATCATCAAGGAGCAAAGCATTGGACGTGATGGTTCGGACTAGAATTAACCTCCTGACTAGTGTTGCCTGGCACTCTCTAATCTCTCCTCTTAAGTACAATTATTTTGTGCTCATAGATGAGACAATGGATTATTGTGAGATCAAAGTACAACCAGGCTTTGCTTTAATTCAGGGGACTTATTTCAGAGTGGAAATTAAGTGCCAGCCGCATGTGTCTTCAACATTCATCATAAGTGGTAATTATGTGCTTGATTGGTAAACTGTAGTTCTGCAGAAATATCAGATGGTTCCAAATGTCACAGTGATTCATAACAGATGTTAATGGCATGGTCAAGACCTGGTATGATTTATTTGGAAGCCTTTTCATTCATTTATTTGTATTTGTTAAGTATGTATATAGAAATATCGTCCCTTTACCTCTTTGGATATTAACAATATCAGATCTCTTTGTTTCAGAATGTTAGATCATGATTACACCAATCTTATTCCAAGATTTTTAGTTTGAGCTCTTCATACTTCACCGCTTTAAAGTCATTGATGCTACAAATTAAGCATATACTGTATATATTTTATAGTCATAAGTCATTAGGAAAGACAACTTTTTCAACAATACAAATCTTCACCTTCCTACAATGGCTTTTGGATTACACTGCAAAAAGAAAAAAAACACTACAAATATAATGGCGTTCTTCGTATAAAATCATGTGGTGTGCTTTGGTGGGTTTCTAGTTAGAGAGTTAGTAGCATACACAAAACAAGTCAGACTGAATTAATAAACCTAATAAAATAACATGAAATAAAAATGAAGAGGGTCCCAGATTTTTCAGTAAATACATGTCCTCAGTGATAGTTATATTTATAGGTTTCCCACAGATACCTCTTCATCTTTACAAAATTGAGAAAATCTTCAGAAAAAAAATCTCAAGAGGGAAAATGACAATACATTCCAATAATGACACTTGCCACATTAATTGAATCAGAGCACCATGAGTTACAGAACAGCCATGCAAATTGTAATTTGTAATTCAGCAAGCCACTGAAGCATGAAATATATTTTCACCTTTCCTGTGAGAAGGCTCTTCAAATTCAATTTAATATATTTTATGATGTTTTTTTTTCTATGTGAATAAAATAATAATAGAAAGTGGTGATTTGATGCACATATAATGGAGAAGAAGAGGAATCTTATATGTCTTGTCCCACCTTAAAGCTGCAGTAGGGAGTTTTGAGAAAACGTTGACTTAGCCTGAAAATTTGGTGACTTAGCCTATTGGTGGACCACAGCTGACTCCGAGCTCCGCTCAGCTCCTCATCGAAAAACAAATGGTGCGTGCGTGCATCCACTTCGTATTTATACCTGCGCCGCGGGGTGGAGTGTGAGAGCTCGTTTTATTAATATTTAAAGATCACAGCCTCCCTAAGCGTGATCCCAATCAGTCAACACATTGACTACATCTCAGTTCCCTCCTTCAGGGAATGAGGTTTACATACGTAACCGAGATGTTCTCCTACGTTTTTGTTTGAACAATATGATTAAAGACGGTTATGTGCTTAATAACAAACTGTTTTCAACATTAATATAGTAAAAAAATGTTTTTTGAACAGAAAATCAGCTTGTTAGAATGATTTCCGAAGGATCATGTGACACTGAAGACTGAAGTAATGATTCTGAAAATTAAACTTTGCCACCACAGATAATAATTTCATTTTAAAAGTATAATAAAATAGAAAAAAGTTATTTCAAATTGTAAAGTTTACTGAGCATAAGAGACCTCTTTGTAAAACATTTTTTTAAAATCTTACCGATCCTAAACTTTTAAACAGCTGTATGTGTGTGAGTATCCAATAATACTCTGACATATATTATTCATTTACTTAATATATATATATATATATATATGTAATTATTCATTTGCAATACAGTTATATATTATTAATTTACAGTATTAAGATATCATGAGTGCACATAAACAAATGCAAAGATAGATATAATAATATAATATAAATATTAAATACAATTTAGCGCTGCATTTCAAAACTTTTCACCACAGTTTATATTAATCAAAAGCTATAGCTGAAAAAGACACCTTTATCTCTGAACAGCTGCAGTGTCTTGGCACTCTCTACAGGATGAGTCGCCCATCAGCTAACCTGACCTCATACATTTCTCCAGCACTGGACTTTCTATCATGCCTGCAGCTGTCAAGATGCTCCAGTGTTTGGCAGGAGAAGAGAGGGATTTGAAAGTTCCGTAGCACCCAGGCTAGGCAGGAGCCCAGATCGTAGAGCCAGGCCCACTGAGACCCACGTGCACATGCACACATGCAGGTGTTATTCCTGTGACCGTCTGGGTGGCCACGTGTCTGTCAGAAACCCACTTACGAACCACCCACCTGTTAATGCTCTTAGTTCTAATAATACTCTGATTTGGTATTTTGCAGCCTTATTTGTGAAGCAAATTCATCCTTTTGTTGGGGAATCCAGCACAGATGGCAGATGCCATTTGCACTGGTTCACACAAAGCCGCGCCAAACATTTCCAATGTTTTTATATGTCTGACCCAAGTCCAGAGTGAACATCAGAGAGCAAGAGGGCATCTCATAGCAGCAGGTGAAGGTGTAGAAGAGAATATGAAAAATCAAATGAATCACACTAAACAAACACAGGAACCCTGTGGAAATATTTATATCTCAGCCCAGCTCTGGTTAAGCTGTTTACTGAACACACACATACACACACTCACACATGGCTGAAAGTCAAGAGATGGTGAAGCTCACCTGCTCTATATTAACACGTGTGTTGGTGTCCAGTGTTGAGTTTGACATGTTCCAAATAAATTAAGGTGTTAACTTATGCACTATGAAATCCACTATGAAATCCGATTTACATTTGAATGCACATTGCTTTCTTATTTATTGAATTCATTTACTGATAAATAGCCTATTGAAATACTATTGAAAGCACACTCATGTTAGGAGAAAAATATTTAGGCCTATATTTTTAATTATGCATTTGGAGGACACTTTTAAAATGTGCACTTATATTGGGACAAACGCTGTCAAGCAATTAAAAGGTTTAATTAGTCGAATTAATCGCAAAATGATCGCACTTCATTTTGGCAGAGAAAATTCTCCCCAACAGATCATTTAAAGTCATTATTGTGTTAGATGAGAAAAGCATTGAATAGAAATGACAAAACACAGCTGTAGAAATAAATATTTTGATTCAACAGAATTTAAGAATACAATGTGGCCATAACATTTTTATTGTGGGATTGCTAAACTATGTCATATGATTTAATATAAGACAAAACCACATACATACAATTAATAACTTGAATTTTACTAACTGCATTATAATCATCATGCACTCAGTCGTTGCCCTGCATAATGTTCATTACTAAACTAACTGTAAGAAGGAGTAGGCTGGGGTGCGTTAAAAGTATTAAGAATTAATTAAAAAACATGCTATTTTTTTCCAGAATTAATCACACCAAAACATGTTAAGTTGACAGCCATAATTGAAACACGTTTGTCTTTATATTTAGGGTGTGAATGCTTTGCAGGAATTGTTGTGGTAGAGTACATGTGAGCATGATTGGCAGTGTAGTTCTAGTGACACATTCTGCCGTAAAACACTATATTAAAAATCACTTCATTATGGTATAGTCTATATGCTACTGCATGCAGCTGTGTTGTGTGTATATAATATATACACTTCCATAAACTAAAGTGTAATTAGTTTATCTTTATAATAAGACTTTTTAAAATCATTGTTTAGCCATGTTTTCATTCAAAATAAATAATTATAATAATATTTAAAATACAAGTAAATAAATCAAATCAATCAATTTTCCTTCATTTCATACTTAGACGAAGTGCGACTTTGTTGTAATTGATTTGTAGATTTGATTTCTTTTATTGATTGGTCAACAACGTACTGGAGTCAAGTCCTACAGATTTTCTCATATTCTCTTTCGTAAAGTTCTCCACTGGTTTGAGGACTACTTTTGCATTTAAAATTCAGCTGCTAAACTATGTCATCATGCACTTTTGGAGGCTTTTCATAAAGAAACAAAGAGCCTCTTGCAAGGCCACTACTATAGTATGCATTGCTAGAGTCTCTGACTCCCTGTTCTCTCTGGCTACGGAGCTTTTCATTCATCCAGGTTTTGCTCAATGACCATATATACATTCTTTCTCCAGTCATCTCTCTTTTTTCCCTCTTTCTCTGCTCTGAGATTAAGACTGCACCAAATCAATGTTTTCAGGCCAATCCTTTAGATCCATTTCCTCATGAGAAGCTTGAGTCCATCAGACTCTCGCTCTCCCTCTGCTTCTTATTACTTTCCTCCTTCTGTCAGCCTCTTCTGATTGCATCTTACCTTAGCAGAATCATAGAGAAGCAGGTAGTAAAACACAAATATTCCTGTGCTGAATGCTTATGCACTCATAGAGCCACAGAATGTCATGAATTATATAGGTGGTGCCTATTTAAAACCCCTGTTTTCTTGAGCTCTTTGCTCAGTCTTGTTTGACTATACCTGTCCATGAGTTACTATTCAGAGTATTTTTGTTTATTACAGACCTGCCTGTTTCTTGGGATTATAATTGCCTCCTGCTTTTGGATTATTCACTAATTCTGACTGAGATAGTAGACTCTGACCTTTGCCTGGATTATACTTTTTGTTTTTGTCAACCCTGTGTTGGATACTTTTGCCTTGCTTTTCAAGTAAAGCCCTTGAAATGAGTTCTTGTCTCAGCATTTTGAGGTGAATGCACCACATTGTGCCACCAAGGTAGTGCTTTGCCCTGCTACGGTTCGATTCCCAGTCAGACAAAACACAGAACATGTATTTCAAACACAGTCGGTTTTTAAATTCCAGAATGGATGTCTTGGAAACAAAGACGCAAAAGAAGGCAACTGGATGTCTTTAGTAAAAATGTTACTAATGATGTTTGAAATAAAACTTTAGACCTGCCATTCTCTCATTTATCAGATGAAACAGACACTGATAAGAGCAACTAGAAGCACAAGTGCCTGACTGATCGATTCTCGTGTTCTTGATATTAATTGCATCACTGCCTGTATTTTATTCTTATGTTATAGCAGACTGTGATTACTCAACCTTTGATTCATTATCACTCCAATTAACACTAAAAAACATAAAATTACACTCACTCCCCATTTAATTATATTAAAGAATTACGTGCATGCAAGACAGAACAGACAGTGCTTCAATAAACCGTATAGTGGGCGCATGTCGGAGAGGAAGAGAGCAGGAGACTTTGCGAGTGTGCGCCTCATGACACAGACTCAAGCACCGAAAGCAGGCACCGAAATTTTCGGTCTGGACACTACCGTTTACGCCAGAACCGGATCCCCGGCACCGAATTTCAGTACCCAACCCTAATGACAATAGAAGCATAGAAGTCCATTCAACTTCTGCACTATTCCAAATTTTCAAAAGACAAGAAACAGATAATATACTTGGATAATCCTTATTCTATTTTTATTAACATGTTATCCCTCAAGTCTTCTGGAGATACCCCTCACCATGTTGACATGTATAGGATAGTAATTGTGTGACCACTTTATTGTCACAATGTGCTTCGCGACGCCTCTCTCCTGAGTTCTAGGAGTTCATTTCCCATCACCTCCATCTGCACTCATCTCATTCCAGCCTCGCCTCTTCTCATTAACTCGGCCACCTTTTCCCACTCAGTCCCCATTTTATTGGATCTCTCTCCCCGTTGTTCCCTGCGAAGTCTTGTTTTTGCCCCGACATGCAACTCTGGACTTTCTACTCATCATTACCTACTGTAGTTCCTTGATCCTAGCCTGTTTTCCAAGGACTCTTTATGAACGTTTGCCGCCAGCCCTCGAACCATCGCATGGTAACTCTGAGTTCGGGACTGCCCTTGAGTATTTGCTTAAACCTTGTCTGCTCTGCTTGTTTGCTTGTGCGTTTCATTAACGTTACTGCACATGGATCTGCACGACTCTGACTCTGCTTCACAATTATGCAGTTACTTGAGCCGTAAAATGAACTTAATTTTATAAAGTGGCCATCAAATTGTTTGTTGTTTGTGAAGTGACACATAAGTGTGATTTAAAGGGTTTTATCAGCTTGTCTCTGAAATAGATCTACAAGCTAAACTGTCAGCTGTGACACATGCCGGCCGGGGCTAGAGGCGCATTTATTTTTCCATTTGGTACATCAGATCGATCGACTATTTGTCTCTTTGGTCAGACTCCAGAAGTCAAGAAAGAGCAGAATACTAATTAACAGCGGATTAAAAGAGCCACTTGTTGAGCAATATCAATAGAACTCAGACAGCAGAAAAACACAATTCTGCCTTTTGTAGAAGATTTACTTTTATGGCTTGATTCTTGCATTATGTGCATTCGGGAAAGACTCTAAACCTGAATGTAAAGCTTTAATGTTCCTTGTCTCTGGAGGCTTCCTCTTTGCATTTACAGTCATAACTTGTTATCTTTAAAAACCTCAGCATCTTCATAGGCAGGTCTCTATTGGATCTCCTCATGATCAAGAAGTTGATTTAAGAGATAGTGTAGTCATGAATAAGACATGTGGTAAAACACAGAGGAAGCTATATGATAATTCCATCCTGCCATACACAGAGATGAGGTTGAAGAGAATTAAGGAGTTTTGAGCTGTTCTGGGACCTGTGAGTGGTTCATGAAAGCTAATAATGAATATAAGCTTCCACACACTGACCGTTATTAAGTTTAATGGCTGTCTTAGGACTCCTCCCAAGGCCACTGGATGGGTGAAGATAAATTAAATTGTTCTTCTTCTGCAGTTAGGGAGTAGGGGTTCTGGAGTAGCATTGGTACAGTATTTACTAGATAAATTTGAACAGTAACCATTGAGGAAAAAAAAATTGTATTCTTTACCAAAACTCTTTTGAAATACGATCCTTCATAAAGACTATTTGTGAATCATATATCATTAAAAAATGACAAATGTTAAGTGACTCTACATCAATAGGTGGGTCAATGAATAATTTATCCAACCGATTCGTCATTCAACCAATTTAAATGAACTCTGGTTCATTCAGGAACAAACATGATTGCCTTTATAAATGACTCAATGACTCATTCCACAACGAAACACTACTACTATAGCTTGGAGACTCGTTTTGCTTTACTTGGAGGAGCAAAAACAGTAAATACTCTGACTGTAATTTACTTAATAGCCTATTAACTTGTTATTTATTGGACGTCACACGTTTTTGGCTCTTGAGAGTAATATGTTCATGTTTTAAATGGCATTTTGTTGTGTTTGTTTTGAGTGAAGCCCATGCATATTTCTTAGTTAAATGTTTCTTCCCATTATTTTGTGTTTTATTTCGCCGCGGCGTTAAAGATTAAGCAGAGCCAGAGTGTTGCAACATTTCAAAGGTAAGTCAAATTGATTTGGTAATTTAATCTAATACAAACCTAAAAGGATTGCCTTCTCCACAAAGTATAATGCTGCTTAATTTGTCCAAATGAAGGTACTGTGTTGGTAGCTACCATCACAATAATTTTGTAATGATCAAGTTGGTGATTTGGGGCTTTGTGATTTCTTCTAAGGCTTGTCTATTACCTTGAACTGACAAGCAGAACAAGAAATGGTCTGCAATAGTCAGGAAATGAATGGATGTGACTGCTTGTGTTTGGACTGCTGTTATAATTGTTCCTCTTAACCAGAGACATAGTGCTGCTCTATAATGGTCTTCCCATGAGTCATCGCTCCTCATCCGAGAGGTGTCTCTAGAGCAAAGGGCAGCACTACAGTCAAAGTTAGCTTCACTGAGAGGCTGCAGGCCCATTTGTCATCTCTTCTCACTGTTTTACACTTGTTCTCTGCTTTTCCTTTCCATTTAACCTAGACACAGACTAAAACAACAACACAGATTTCAGACAAACCCATGTGCTATTGGAGCTCTAAGCTGTCAATACCCTTGTAGAAACAACAAGGATCTTACATGTTGCATTGTTATATAAAACTTAAAAGCCAAATATCTTCACCAGGACAAATATATTTACACACACACACACACATGTATTTTTTAACTACACATTTCATGTCAGAAAATTACAAAATGATTGGGCCGATTTCATTTACACTACCATGAACTGTTTTCCTTGTGCTTGACATCTTTCTTTTAGCCTCCTCTCTCTCTCTCTCTCTAACCCTCGGCTATATTGCATCCATAGACTGCTGCATCCTGCATAATCAGCATCCATTGATATGACTGCAGTTGGATGCACTAAGGTAAGAGGAAAGATAAGATTTCAAATAAATGGCGAAGGAGACAATTGAATTCAAGGTGCATTTCCACAGAGTTAGCAGTAATGACTTCTTATCGACGGGCTAATTCCCTTCTGGAATTGAATATGGCACAGCAGAAAACAGATGCCAGGGAAAGAGAAGCTGCATTTCCTTCTTGTCATGACTCATGTCCGGCTCCTTCCCGTCTCTTCCAGTTGTCAAACAGTCTCATCTTGTTGGGGTCGGTATTGTTAAGAATGAAGAAAAATGTTATAAAGGGACTGTTCGCCAGAAAACGAAAGATACTGATCATATACCTTCACGTCGATTCAAACCTGTACGACTTTTCATTTGATCTGTGGAAAAATCATTTTTAATCCTCCTCGCCATTCTCTTGAATATCATGAAAGCGAATGAGCACTGAGGCTTCAACCTCCAAAATAACAACAAACAAAAAGCACCAAAAATTTTCAATTTAACATACGAGTCAAAGTGGAATACTGTTATCCTTTCATGGTGGGTTTTTGAAAGCTTCAATCTCACTGTATTTATATGCGACGAGTACATGTTTAATAAAGTTATAAAGGTTTAGGATGATGTGTAGTTTTTCAAGGAATTTTAAACTATTTCAAAACTATTCTGCATTACTAACTTAAGTGATTACTTTAAAGGGATACTCCACTTTTTTTGGAAATAGCCTCATTTTACGACTCCCCCAGAGTTAAACAGTTACATTTCACCGTTGTCGAATCCATACAGCCGATTTTTTTGATATTTAGAAGTATATCAGTAACCAGACAGTTTCTGGTCTCATTGACTTCCATAGTATATTTTTTTTCCTACTATGGAAGTCAATGAGACCAGATACTGTCTGGTTACTGATATACTTTTAAATATCAGAAAATCGGCTGAATGGATTTGAAAACGGTACAACCCAACTGTTTAACTCTGGGGGAGTGGTAAAATGAGCCTATATCCAAAAAAAAGTGGAGTATTCCCTTTAAACATATTAGAATGAACAAAAAAAGGCATTTACAGAATTACTGTACAAAATGACATAGAGATCATAAACTGGCATCAGGTATTGAGTATTATGTCCATCTCCATGTTGTTCTTTAACCAATCACCTTATTGTTTAATAAAATGAGGTAGACACAAAAATTAATTAAAAAAAATATGTGGGAGCTCCCACTGGAAAATAACTTGTCTACCATAAACTGATGACGGATTATACAGTTTTTATAATGTGACACCGAAAGCTCCAAAAGCCTACTATATATCATACCAATAAACTTCATTGATCAGATGTCAAGCCAATTGTTCCCTAAAGCTTACCCTTCGTTCGTGGCAATTCATGAGCAATGTGAGAGTGAATCATGCTTATGGTGTTAGCTATTAGTTTTTAACATGATAATAAATAAGGATAATATAACTATAAAATGAATCTAACAGGGGCTCACTGTTGCTGCTGGAATGCACTCATTTACGTGATGTAATTTTAATGACTTTGGGAATTAGAGAACAGGTGGCCATGGATATGCCTGAACTCTTTCCCCCTCTCTCTTTATCTATCTGTCGCACAACCCTTTTTTGTTTCTGGCACAAAATAGTGGATGGTGGTGTTTGATTAACTGAACTGCTCAGAAAATGAGAATAGACAGTAGCAGTCACAGCCGGGCAGCAAAACATCCGAGTTCTGATCTTGCAATGACTTCCCCTCTCGATAGGCAGTTGCTATAAAGCTTAATAAAGGATGTCGCAGCAGGTACAAACAGCCTGCTGAGGAAAGCAGATGGGAGATGAAGGGAAAGAGAAATGGAGCCTATTTAGTCCTCTTTTGGGGGTATATTCTACAAGAGAGACAGGCCTCATTTACCCACTAAATATCAACAAACAATGCAACAACCATCCAAAGATCCGTCTAGTAAGTTAATATCGGGTTTAAAGCTCTCAGCGGGTTACGTGATTCCACATATAAGAAGAGAATGAAGTGTTTTCAGGCGTGACCATCTACAGCCACGGTGAGTGTCGCAGGACATCACTGCAGTCATGCAGGTGAAGACAGTCTCTAAAAAAAACACATCTGGACTTCAATTCGAGAAACAGCTTCTTACTCACAGCAGGACCGAAAGCTTAGAGGTGTGTTCCTTCTTCTCTCTGTTCTCTTCTGCTCTGCTATCACTTTTAGTCTCCATCACGCCTCTCTAGATAAGCGACCTCATCTGAATGCACTTGGGATATAATGTCATATCTTTTTTGGACTTTTTTACAGTCTATGGTTTTGACTATAATACAAGTATTGACAAAAATGGCCATATTCTGTCACTTTTAAGATTTTTTTTTTTATTTAATTCCTGAAGAAACTCTTCAATGTGTTGCACCAAATTCATATTTAGTTTTATGCCACTTTTCACATTTAGAAATTAGAGCCCGACCAATAAAGGATTTTGAAGGCCGATACCGATACAAATATTTGTTGGTTTTAAAATCCGATATATCGGCCAATATTATTATTATTTCTTTATTTCAGAAACGCGCAACAAAATATTAACAGATTTCCCTAACATTAGTTATTTGTAATTAATTATGACTTTTAACTAAAATAATATGATAATGCATAACTGGTTCTCTCTGCCTGACTCTGGCTGGATCAGCAGGTTGCAGGATGTGTGGCGCGTTATACACAAGTGTTGCCAACAGGGTAGAGTGCCCTCTGGTGGACAAACTATACAACTCCAACACTCATGACATGGTTGAAGCATGATTCGTCCGTTTTTATTTTATTTTTGAAATATTCATTTATCGGCCATTATATCTGCCGATACCGATAATTTAGAAAATGCCTAATATTGGCCGATAATATCGTCCTACCGATATATCGGTCTGGCTCTATTAGAAATTAAATGGATTGCTTGTGTTAGTGTTCATGTTAGACATGGCCACTGTTGTGATAAGCTCTAAGAACCCAATTGATGTTCTATGGCATGAGGTCACGCCTTTGTAAAGGGGGGCGTTCTGTCACAGTCTGACCCCAGAAATCCCCAGTGTTGGGGAGAAGTTAACTACAAGTAGCGACGCTACAAACTTAACTACATTTTTCAGTAGCTTGGCAGTAGCTCAGTTGCTTTTGAAACAGTGTAGCTTTTCAAGTAGCTAACTACTTTTTGCAGCAAGTAGCGGTGTAAAAAATGTTAAAAATGTTTATAAATGTTTTTACATATACTGAGATCATTGTTGTAAAAGGAACATCATGTAGGTGTTATTTGTGGTATAATCATTGCACACAGTACGGAGACAGAAGGAGAACACTATGTGTATTGTAAACATCAAAACATCAAACATATTCCATTCACATTTTATTCCTGACAACCCTGAACGCAGGGAGAAAAGTACAAGAGCCTCTTTATGAAATGCAATACAACAGATGGAACAACGTATTTGTATAATAGTGCACATTACTGACAGTGAGTGCCTCTATAAAGACTTTTATTCCTGGAGACCTTTTCACGATTGTCTTCATCTAATTCTCCTGTCATATAAAGGTAATACATGCTGTAGATTAGTGTCGAACAGCCCTGAAGGAAGCATATGTCTAAACTCATCAAAACCGCAATAACAAGAGACAATGGCCAAGCCCTCAGGTCACACCAGTGATAATTACTGCACTGGAGCCTGTGCAGAATGCATCTGGACAATGCTTCACAATCTGAGCTTCATCAGAACATGCTAATGAGATCAAGCATTTCTTTTTCAGTCCTTAGTGTCTTTGCTTTACCCATTAAAGTCTTTTAAAGTTGCTTAAATGACAGCCTACCCAAAATTTTGAGGTTTAAATAGGAGAAGGATGATTTAAATGTTAATAAAAATCTTTATGGGTCATCATTACTTTCTACTTTTAAAGGAAAGTATTTATAGTCACACACACGCAAAAAAAATATTCAGATCATGTTAATCGATTTAGCTTTGAATCTCAGCCCTCTGAATTGTAATCGTAATCGAATCGTGAAGTGAGATTGAGATTCCCACCCCTATTTAACACTGACATAGGTGGATTTTTGTTTCAAGTTAAAGTTGAGTTAGTGAGTTTGTGAGACTGTCTGTCTGTCTGTCTGTCTGTCTGTCTGTCTGTCTGTCTGTCTGTCTGTCTGTCTGTCTGTCTGTCTGTCTGTCTTGGAAAACACCCTATTAAGTACAAATCACCTTGTACCCAAAGCACGGAGTTGAGCTGCGTCCTTCCTTATGAGCAGACACATCTCAAACTGATCCCTACATTTCTATAGCACACCACATTCTATTGCTGAGCGTGAATGCAAAGAAACGGATGGAACCCATCTCTTTCAGAAATGCAATTTTAGCACTGAGAGACCTACAGGTCCAGGGTAAATGAGACAGGGCGGATGCATATGAATAATCTGGCTTTACAGAATTCAATAAAATGGCGTATAAAGAAAGGAATTACGTGGCAGTACTCAAGGTTACACTGAGCAACATAGATTTTGTGAGCAAACATTTATAAGCACTTCTTTGTCTCACTCAGCACTAACGGAGGGCCTAGAATTTATTATGAAAAATAGAAGGATCTTAAAGGCTATGAATATGACAGCAAGGTTGGTTTGAGAGGATGTTTTATGGGGCCGTTATGGCAGAAGTTGTGTGGTAAACAAGTCACTTCTATGTGAGTTCCTGGGGTGCACCTGTCATTATTCAGAGGGATCATTCCAAGTCTCATTTTTCATGATCTCATGATAACAGCTATTATTGTGTGTGTGCGCGTGTGAGAGAGACGTGTGAGAGCACAAAAAAATAAATAAATAAAATGGCTTGCAGCAAATGTATTTTGCGAGGTCTTCTCTAATACTATTCCTCATATTCAAGTGTATTTTCTAATATTTTACTTTATTACATTTGCATATTTATTTAATTTTTTTTTCTTCTTAAAATCAAGAGCTATAAAAAATATAATTTTGATTAAATAGGATCTTTACAATGGTAAGTATGTGTTCTCATAATTTTTATGACGTTAGTGTCAGAACTGTCACAGTGGTGCTAGGAATATGCTAAAGCTGTTAGGTTATTCCCTAATTTGTTTATTATCCAACGGCTTTTTGTAAATGTGTGGTTAATTGCTTATAATCAGATTTTTTCTCAGCTCTGGCAGAATTAATCAGCCTAAAAAGGCCAGTAAGTGATCGATCAACACAAAAACATGGAATATTTGTTCTACTGGAAATTTAAAAAATGACCAGACAGCATAAAATAACCGGACTGGGACCAAAATTCGGCCCTGACATTTGTGGTTTTCACCGGCCCAACTAATTGATGACATTAAAAAAAAATCCCCAAATCCTTGCCTGTCTATGCTTCTTGCTCTCTCTCCCTGCACATATCAAATCGGCACGATGGTAAAAGATCGGACCACAGTTTCATGTGGAGCATTTGGATATATTTTTTTTCTTGCATTACCGCTGGGTGAGAATTGTGCTAAAAAAAATCTTCTCTGAAGCGTTCGCACATTCAGCAGACATAAGTTAAACCACACACACTTTAAATAAACGAAAAAAAAACTATCCAGAGATGAAATATTTTCTGTGTTGACACAAAACTTGTTGAATGTCCATAAGCTGCCTGCTGGGATCACAACGCTGACACGTTCAATTCGTGAACTAATGACTCCATACCGATTCATTTTAATGAATGGTTAAAACAACTGATATTTCCTTTTACTGATGGATATTCCCAGTCCTTCAGTTTCTGATCGGATTAGTCAGGGTAAATGGAGTAAAAAAAAATAGGCAGAGTAAAACTATTTTTTATATAGCTAATTATAGTATATTATTATTATTGCATACATTTTATTATTTATTTACATTTTATTTAATTAATAATATACAATTAATAGGCCTACATTTCATTTGTACAGAACTATTTTCATAGGCACCACAACAAAAAGTATTATTTTGTTAAAAATAGTATTATATTTGTGTAAATTGTGTAGGTAATATGTGTGTATATAAGAATGGAAAATAATAGACCAGAAATATAATGACAAAAAATGTTTAAATATAGCCTATATAGAGATATATATATAGTTTAAAAAGTTTATTTCGGACCCTCACAGCACACAGGAGCATGGCACAGCGGCCAAAAACACGAGCATGGAACAGCGGACAAAAACACATGCACACGAGTATGGCACAGCGGCCCAACGCACACAACAGTGCGGAAAATATAGTATGATAAAAAAGAAGCATGGCCTACCTTATTAAAACAGCAGCCGTTGCATCAGCGCGCTCTTCTCTGCTCATCAGCTCCATCCTCAGTACTCATCTTGGTCAGATATACTCTTCACACACAGACACCTACAGCTTGTCCCAGTGTGTAGCCAGGCTGAGTAGTTCACCCTTTAAGACCTCAGGAGTTGCTTTGCAATCGTGTCTGATCAGTTTGGCGCTCAGGGCATTGAGTGCGCCTTCAGTTACACAGTTCAAGTCATTGAAATTCTGGGGATCAAGCAGGGCGAAATCTGTGTATAGTTCTGTTTTTAGCAAAACGTCGGGAAATAGCCTACTTTCAATGATGGTATCCAGAATGACATTGTTGTACCTCATACTTGCTGTCAGCATCTGATTTGGTTGTGTCATCACATAACTCGCCTGGCATCTTTTTTGTCTTCTTTGGTCTCCAGTTTGGCAGCGCATGTGCCACCTCTGCGTCTGTCTCACACACATTTAATTCTCCATTGGCCCACTGCACAAATGCGTATGTAGCTGTCTTTGCTCCCTTAAAATCCCTTGCATATTTTTTCAGATTGTCTTGTGTGCTTGTGACAAAGCGATGGGCCGTGAGCAAATCCATTCCACTAGTTTGCAAATACTTGGAAAGTGGAGTTGTTTGATGGAAGATGCGTAAAAACGTCTGGGCAGTGAGGATGGTTTGGTATTTCAGCAGAGCCTTTGCATAACCGTCGGCCTTCGCACGCACAGTCGGCTTTATGTTGTCTTTCTCGCTCAGAGCCTTGAGTGTAACATCAAGATCAATGTAAAGACATCCTTCTGGATCCCCAAACTTCCCAAACACTTTTGTAAGCGCAGCGTCTTTGGCCCACCATCGGGTTTCAAACCAAATTCGGGAAGCACTGCTGTGTCACGTGACGTAGGTGTTTTGAATCACACGTCGGATAGGCTTGTTTGAGCTGACCAAAAGCTCCGATGTCATGTCGACGTGTCAAAAAAACTCTCGCGAGCGCAAGGCGCACCTGTCGGATTCTGCAGTCGCGCGCAGTTGCTCTCCACCGACTGCGCTGATCAAAAGCATGATA
The DNA here is from genome assembly GCA_038021265.1 of Cyprinella venusta. Taxonomy (NCBI): domain Eukaryota; kingdom Metazoa; phylum Chordata; class Actinopteri; order Cypriniformes; family Leuciscidae; genus Cyprinella; species Cyprinella venusta. The sequence goes on from CM075873.1 coordinate 8,624,373, forward strand.
GGAAACGACTTGCTGACGACACAGCTTAATGCTCATTGGTTTAAACAACCGTGATGTATTTTTCTCTTTTAACATGTTTGATTTTAAAACTCTGATATCATGTTTTATGTGTATACATATTTGTTATGGGTGATTAAACTTTCTGACAGTGCCACATGGGTTATTATGTGATGTCACATATGATATTTTTATGCACATGATATTTTTATTAAAACAATATATTAAAACACATGTCTGTATTAAAGAAAAAATATTGATAAACACATATTTGGAATGTAATTAAATAAACAAGCACTTTGGGTGTCTTGTTCACTATATTTATTTTCATATAAAAGCAACACAACTTAAAATTACACCCAGTTTATTAGCAACACGTGCACGAGCGTGAATCCCGTGAATCCTGCGATATCAGTCTTTGATTTCACAGGTGTCTGATCCACTGCGAGAACCGAGATTTGTCCGGCTTGACAACTGCAGCCGCCTACTCTCAACTACATTGCAGGCGAGGCGAGGCACATCTCAAACAAGCCTAGTGTTTCGAATAATCTGCGCTTCAGGATCTTCGCAAAGTTTCGCGTCAGCCATCCCTAAAAAATATCCCGTATTTTTATGCTCTGACTGTTAACTGACTCAGAACACGCAACTATCTGTGTCTCGGCCCAAAACAATAGAAAATCACACCGGCCCTTCTGGGATGTGCCAGAATTGCCAGATGGCCAATCCGAGCCTGGTTTCAACGACATTGCACAGAAAACATCTTTTGTCGAAAACATCTTGACTGTCGTGCGACAGTCTGTAAAAATACCTGGAAAAAAATACAAACCTGTGTAAAGTAATGCAATTACAAAAGAATTCTGTGGGGCAAAACATTTCCAAACTGTTCCTGGAGCATCCCCACACTTGGATGTTTCCGTTATTGAACACCTAACCTGTTTCTAATCAGCTGATGAGTTGATTCACTGATGATCAGGAGAGGCTCCAGGAACATTTTGGAAGCTCCTGCACTGTTAAACAGTAAATTTATAGCTAAAGCAAGACTTAAAGATGCAGTGTGTAAAAATTGACTACTATTAACAGAAATGCAATATGACATCTATAACTATGTTCTCAGTAGTGTATAAAGAACTTGAATAAAGAAGAAATTAACCATTTTATTGCCTTATAATGAGACATTTATATCTAGATTACCGCGGGCACCCCTTCTATGAAAGTCGACATATTGTGACATCATATTTCTACTGTAGCCGAATGCGAACAAACAGCGCTAAAGAGCATGTTTCGTCACTACCTTGAAAGAGAAACAGCAGAAAGCTGGAAGCTAGCCATGACTTTTCCCTTGTCAATGGTGTAAAATATGTAGTTGGACTGTTTCATGTAACTTAGTTCTTCTTATGGCTTTGCTATGTGGGGATAAATGTGCTGGTTACGTTCGTGAGACAGCTGATTAGTACTCCTGTCATTGACCGTAAAACAATATGTTACAGGAATCACCCACCTGTCGATCACAGTCGACAAGCATTTGATCTTGGAAGCATTTGAAGTCGATCGTGAAGAGTTTTCAAAATCAGAGGAAAAAGCCTGTTGTGTGTAAATGGTGTCTATGGGATATTGAGGTGCAGGCGCTGTTACAATCACGTCATTTTTGACGGTGACGAGTTGACATGTTATATATTTTTGACATTTTTTATGATTTTTGATTATGAAAAATTGAGTTTAACTGCTTATAAACTTCAAGAAGTGGTTGTTTGAGCTGAAAATATTAATCATTCTGATTATCATTTGTCCTTTTAATCACGTTAAGAATGGTGTTGAGTATTTCATGTCTAAACATGAAGGAGCATAGTTAGCCTAAATGGAACAATCAAAACTAAAAAGGCCTTTCAACTCATGTCATATCAGCTCTGCATAAAAAAGGGAATGGCAGAGAGGATGAAGGCAGAGAACAGAGGGATTCATTGAGACATCTCCATTCATTAAAGACATCCAAGCACTCTTGATGGGCCTGTTGAAAACCTCACAACTCAGGCTTCAAAGTGCTGTGCTAAGAAGAAGGGCATCGTGATATAGATCTGGCTTTAGAGCTCATTCAACAGCATAAGACAAAAAACATCGTCAAGGTTTAGCAAGAGCCACCAAACCAGCCAAAATTATTCTCAGAAAATCCCTAATGTGTGTGTGTGTGTGTGTGTGTGTGTGTGTGTGTGTGTGTGTGTGTGTATTGGAGAAAGACTCTTAGAAAGCACTTCATTTTCAGTCAGGCATCTCTGTTCTCCATGATCTTCATAGATTTGCTTTTAAATGGATTTATGCCTACTTTTACGTGCTAAATGCTATACTGTAGTTTAACTGTCTCACAAAGAGAGGGGGTTGAAAATCTAAAAGTTGAATTAAAGAATAGATCTTGACATACAGGATCAGTTCTTTTGATATTGATGTTGTCTCAAGAGGTTTTTCTTTTTTTCAAGTATATTTATTTTGCATAAAAAATCTCAAAGCATCTCAGTGATATCCATCAGGCAGAATCATTTATGAGTATGCTATTCTAAAAAAAATCTCTTGCTGCACATTTAATAACTGGAAAGCGTACATGATTGAGAAATTTCAGCTTGTCTGCTGTTATCTTGGGATGTAAGTAGTGTTTGTCAGCTCCAGTTTGTATCCAGCCTCTCACGGAGACTTCAGATGCCCCAACACCTGCGATGAGGTGTTATTTATTTACTTATTTATTTATTATTATTATTGGCACAGTGGCTCAGTGGGTAGCGCTGTCGCCTCACAGCAAGAAGGTTCCCATTTTGAGTCCCGACTGAGCCAGGAGTCCTCTCTGTGTGGAGTTATGAAGTTCTCCCTGTGTCTATGGGTTTCCTCCGGTTACCCCACAATCTAAAAACATGCAGTGCTTTAACTCTTCAAATGCATTCAGTCAGCTAAGATTATTCCATTCACTTTCAATTTAGGATTAATAATATATGCAATGAAATTTACAACTGAGAAATTCAAAAGTGTGATATGATACTAAGAGGAATGCAGTGATTTCTGTACCACACAATTCACAGGTGTGATCAAAACCGTGACTCCAGAATTTTCAAGGAGTAAAAGATTCGTTGAGAGAAGTGAGACAGATCCCTTTATCTGTCTATCTCAGGCCATTCAAAGCTCTATACTTAGCTGAAGGAGAGGGATGTTTCTGTCTCTTCAGGATGAAAGAATTCAAGAAGCTGGAGCTTGAAGCCCTTGATGTGGTCTGTGCACCTTCATTGGACCATCTAATAAAGCGGAAGTTATGGTCGGAAAATGATGGTTGATATTTACCTTATTTAATATCTTATTTAAATCTGCAGTATTTCCTCTTTGTCGCCATCTCTGTTCAAAATCTGCAATTGCAGTTATTTGCAGAATTATCAACTTGACTCGAGTTGTACTTCCACACAACACAGCGTGGATGAACAGAGTGTTTGAGGAGACTGTGAGGCTGTCAGTCGCCGCACCGGTGTGTATACTGTTATTCAGAATTGCAGATTATTTTTTTGGAAGTATGACCCACATAAGAATTTTCACCGGAAAATCTGACATTGCAGTGAATCGTGCTCATTAAATCTAACAATCGCTTATCATATCATGCAAAATCCACCAGTACAACTTTTTTAATTATTAAAAGCTTACCGCTTTAAATCGAGCTACAGCAAGCAGATAGTTTTGAACATTGGCTAGTTATGCGTTTTGTCAAATATGTATTTTGGATCATTTTTAACCCAAAGAAAGGCTATGGACTGCAGCTTTAATAACTAAAACTGAGCCCAAAAGAAGATCATACGCACTAGAAAAGTAAAGAACACTTGATGAACTCTCTGTCATGTTTATAATCAAGGTCAGTGGCATCCACAGCAGCAAACATATATAAGGACGGATGGAGTAAGCTTGAGCTGCTTTTCTAACCTTTCTCCAGGGAAGAGCCACCCTCAGATGTATGTACCAAGCAAACATCACAGAATGTCATCCATAATTGCCTCCCAGATTCTTCTCACTCTGTGCTCAACTTGCTGTCCTGTGTGGAAATCCTAGCTAGCCTGTTTCACTGAAATATAATAGCTCTTCAAAAGTTCTGTGATGAGAGTGGACAGAGACAACTTTTTTTTTTTGTTTACAGGTGCCAGTACTATGTCACATACAGATCTCAAAAGCAAATAGAGACCCCAGTAAATGTTTTCCTGAGGGACGAAGTTTCCGATCAAAAAAGGTAAGAGTCGGAAAAGGGTCCATTTTTCAACTGCTTTTCCTGGGATGACACCTTGCTGCAGAGCAGATGGCGTCGGCAAAACAAACTTGTGACCGACATAATTTTGTCCAAACTGTTGTAGCTGGTCATTAATTGTTGCAGTGTTACCAGTCTTTCACGGCTAAGCTTAGGCAAGACTAACTTCAAGAAAATCATGCATCAAGTCAGGCGGAAAGGATTCCGTAAGCTCAAAATGAGCCAGTTTATCAAAAGGGCAGCGTCCAGTAACACCACACCATAACACCATGGATTTACCATTTGACACTTGTAAATGTCTACAGTGTGTGTCAGGTGGACCGGACATACTCTTTCCTCAGTTTTGTTACCAATGTCACGGTGGTGGCACAGACAGAAATGACAGATCCGTCCTTGACTACCGCAAGTACTGAAGCCGGCCGAGGAATGGGCTGATAAATTACCATCACAAATGGAAATCACAGAGCCTTTGAGAACACAGGACCGGTCTTCATTTCAACTGATACCCCCCGGCACGAAGTCATGAAGAAGAGGTTGCAAAATTGGCTCGTAACCATGTTTCTGAAGCAATCTGTGTCTGACAAGAGCAGCCACATGTATATTTTGAGGACTGGAACAATACTTCAGAGGAATATTTTCAAGAACAAAGTAGACACTTGAAATTTTGTGAATCTGCTTTTTGGATCTTAAACGAGTTACAATTTCAAATCAGTGTGTGGAGACTCAGCCGTGTCTCAGAGCCATCAAAAAAAAAGGCATGCTGTTGAAAAATTAATCCATCTGTCCACGTCTTTTAGTGTTTCCTCATCAGACAACGTGTCCTCCACAACATAATGAAAAACATCCTCTCTTCTCAGAATATTTTTCAAAACTTCCAAAATGGGAATACTGGAATGTCTTTTTTCTTCCTACTGAGTCGTATCCATGTAAATACTCTCTGGTTCAATTAACCCAAACTCCCTAATACAGTACCTTTCAAACTGATTGACACAATAGCATCAAAACACTTCCCAAAAGAAGTTGTCTTCAACCAAGGACTTCAAGTTTAATTGATTGTCAATCATGATATTTCAAGACAGAACCGTAGAAGGTCTCTAGACTGTTCATCAAGTTCAAGCAGTATTTTTACCTCATGAGTAACAGTATGCCTAACAGTTTTGTGAAGGATATGCTTTTCTTGAAGTTTTAAACAAAACAATACAAAATGTCTCTCAATTAGTGATCTGAACCCACATCTTTTTTTCAGAAAAAGAGATATTTGTTTCTTCAGAATCAAAATTTTCCTTAAATCATTAAAAGTAGGTGAGGTGGCTGGAATCTCCTGATTGTTCTCCGAATCCTTTGCGTTTCTCAAGATTTTGTGAGTCCGAAAAACATGGACACGTAAAGAAGTCACTCTTTTGTAACTTTTTTGGCAGTCTTTGCGTCCACATACAACAATGAAATTTGGCTCATTCACGTATAGAAATACTGCAGGTGTTTGAGGTATCTGTTGTAAGAGACTGTTCTTACATGGCAGTTAGGTTACTGTTGCATCGCAATACTTGAAGCTCACTCAGTATCTCTCAACCATTGACAAACTTGGACATAAGTCCACCATTTTACCTAATCATAACCTGAAGACTTAGAAACAGCAAGTTGCCTAATAATATGTATGCTAATAAACAAATAATAGTGATAATTGGAAGTATTATATTTAAAAAAAAATTATAAAAAAAATTAATATAAAAAAATATAAAAAAATACTTAAATGTCTTAATTTAACTAAGGCCTAATCCTGACTTAATCTAAACCCTGTCTGTGAAACCAGGCCATAGTGTATAATATTGGAGTTGCTCTGCTCTTAGCGAGATATCGAACCGGTGTCTCTGGCATGGGAGGTGGGCATGCTAACAAGGAGGCTAAAGTCGGTCGCCACCAGGGGATTGAGGTCCATGCACAGCTCTTACAACCCGATCTCACGACCAAGTTGTACGAATTCGACGAATGATTAAAAAGGGGCTAATTCGTACGAATTCATACGACCTCACTCATACGAATTAGTAAGATTTTGCAAAATCGTACATATTTTACGAATTGGACAATTCATATGAATTCGTACGAATGACCTACCCCTTACCCCGCCCCTAAACCTACCCATCACGTGGATTTAGATCGTACGAATTAGTACGAATTAGACACTTTTTAATCATTCGTCGAATTCGTACAACTTGGTCGTGAGATAGGGTAGGCTCTTACTAGTTTGCCTAAGTACATTTTATTGTATCCCTCTTTTCGAATCCTGCAAGGCTAATAATAATACTAAACAATTATAAGTGTATATTATTGTTTATTATTATTAGCCTTGCAGCATTCACTGTAATGTGGGAAGGAGAAAATTATCATAAATAACAGCTTTCCCACTGTGCCTATTGTCTGTCAGTCTTATTTAATCCCCATTGAAATGAGTGACGGTAGGCACTAAATGAATCAGCTCAGGTTCAGACTCTCATCTCACCGTTCGCCAGCACCAGCAGACTCATTAAATCAGTCAAACCTCTGGCCTCATTTGACCAACCTGTTCCATGACACTTATGAATTTAATGAACAGTCTGCCTGCATGAGATAATGAGTGTTCAGCATGGACAATGTCAGATAGGAGGATAAAATGTTCTGTCACTTTCAGCTTTATGGACTGTTTGGAAATCAAAAATTTAACCTCATGAAGTGAAAATCATGAATTGGACTAGGCCAGAAAAGTTATTACATTTTGATAATTGTATAATTGTTAGGAGTGCACTACCTATAGCCAAAGCAATAACAGACATGAGGATTCTGAGGATTATCAGATTGCTTATCATCAACAGTCCACACACATAATTCCACTATACACAATTAAAATGTACCAAGGTGAATAAAGATAAAGTTCGTAATCTTTTCACTGTTTACTCAAGCAGCAGATGTTCTTTGAAGTTCTGAGCTCTGTACACCAGCAAACAGCAGGGGTGCAATGGGCCAGTGTTTCTCTTAAGATGCAGCAGAGGACAAATATCTTGTTTTTATTGTCTCCCTCTTTCTTTTCCTTCATGCCCCATTAAGATTGCACACAGCGAGAGATTTCCGGTCTTCAAGTCAGAGTTCATTGCAATCTAACAACCTTGTGCGTGCTATAGAGAGCTCCCCAGATAGGCTGTCGATTAGGCTATGAAAGTCTGGAGAAATGTTTTGCTTGTTGAGGACTGTTTTGCTCAAGTGTCATGGTGTGTCAATTAAATGTAAAGTTATTTTTAAAAGTAGAAGACACCCCTGTGCTGTGAATCTCCAGAAAAAGTTTCAGGGCCAGATTCTTCTTAAACCCCACTCACTTAAAGATAAGAGGATTCGAAAAATAAGAACTGCACAGCAAAATGTGTACTTTGAACACTTTGACCTCTGGCCTGTTTTTTTTTTCTTGTCTGTAAAGAAACTACACCTTTCAAGGTCACTTGAAATTCTGAAGACATAGGGGAGACTTTTTGACTTTCTCAGTTTGAGTAAATCTACTTGTGGTTTAGAGTATTTATTTTTTCATTCATTTCTCACATGTCTAGTTAAATTATGTGGTTTTGTTTTATTTACAGTGTATACTTTTTTCTTGATTTGCCCTGAAAAAATGAAAGCGAAATGTGACAACATGCCCCATGTACATTGTAACATCACCATATGACAGCTTAAAATCTGATCTAATAACAAAAAATATATATTCAAGTTAAACCAAAATATATTTTTTTAAGAAATTAAAATTATTAACTTTTTCATATGAAATAATGGCATTTTTTAATAATTAAAAATATACCATTTTTTTTAGTTTGACAACAATCACTGAAGATACAGCTATACAGCACAAAACAAAATAATAATTAATCATTTTTGAACATTGACTCTCAGTCTTTTTTATTTTTCTCGTGTTTTCTCAATAGAATTCATAAAAGTATATAATATAATAATAGCATATTTCTAGGGGCATTTTGTAACACAAGTTTTACAACATGCCCCAACTGCACAACTGGGGTTTAAACCCTGCTAGTGTCTTCTAGCAAAGCATTAAAGAACAAACAGATTGGAGATTAAAATAATATCAGATTTGTCTAATTTTGAATAAACACAAAAAATAGAAATGAAAATTTAACTTGAGCAAGAAATGTGCTTTTGCTATGGTTAAATAAATGTTCAGTGATATCTCACAAAGATTTCTGAATTTTGGCACATTTTTTTTCTCTGTGTAGTGTTGAAATAGCGACTAAATACACCAAGTTTTGTCATGCTGGCATGTGTGGAAGTATTTTCTGAATGTATTGTATGTATTTTAGAAACAGAAAATAATTTCAGGTATTGTTTAAGATTTGATGGATAGGATATATAACAAAATCTATCTACATAGCCTTTGATTAAAAAAATATTTTTTCAGTGGGCATAGGCAAGACTGAATTCATCAAATTTCATAATGTTGAGGCATGACTGTCAGCCATGACATCTTATTATCAGCCATGACAGCAAGCAATGAGCCTGTTAATGCAATAAGACAAATGAAGACGGCCAGAGATATGACTAAGACAAGCAAATCCAATCCCGTATGGCTTTTCTTTATAACATTTCATTTATAAAAATTCTGACCATGAGCATAGCATATAAAAATTCTGACCATGAGATGATCATCCCTGCAAAAAGGCAAGGCAAGTTTATTTACAGAGCACATTTCATACACAATGGCAATTCAAAGTGCTTTACATAGAAGGAATCAAAGTAACCAAAATAAATATGAATAATTAAAACAGTTTAGAATAAAAAAATAAAATAAAGTATTACCCCTATCTGAGATGGAAGAGACTGAGCTGGTTTACGCTGCCACTGGACCTCTAACCCAGGGACTAGGGTGGTGCTACACTAGTAATGCCCAGCGGGGCCCCCACAGCCCAAGGGCTGCCGTTACCCGTAATGACGCTCGCAATTAAAGCAGTACAGTAAAAACAGTCGGATGAACAGTGGCACAGCGCTCATTCAGTAAATGCACAGCTAAACAGATGTGTTTTGAGTCTGGATTTGAATGTGACTACTGTAGGAACATATCTGATTCTGGAAGCTGGTTTCAGCTGCGACTGGCATAATGGCTAAAAGCAGACTCTACGTGCTTAGAGTGAACCCTTGATATTTCTAGCTGATGTGATTCTAATGATCTGAGTGATCTGTTGGCTTTATATTCAGTGGGCACATCTGCAATATATTGAGGTCCTAACCCATTGAATGATTTATATACCAGTAATAATACTTTAAAATCAATCCTAAATGTAACTGGGAGCCAGTGTAAAGACCCGAGGACTGGTGTGATATGTTCATATGCTGCGTCTGACTTATGGTCTTTAGGAAGGCCAGTGAGGGGCCATTACAATAATCCACCCTGCTGGTGATAAAAGCATGAACAAGTTTCTCTAAGTCTTGGTTGGAAACAAAGTATCTAATTCTTGCAATATTTTTCAGATGATTTAGTTATTGCTTTAACATGACTACTGAGGTCTGACTCTAGAGACACACCAAGATTCCTGACTTGCAACAGGAAGTACTAATGTGGCCACACACAATAACAGAAATTTAAATCAGAAACTTCATTCTAAACTATTTTTATTTTTATTTTTGTGGAGACCCTGTATGCTTTTAATTGCTCTTCTAGTCCAAATTTAAAATATCAGAGAGCGTTTTCTCTCCTGCCCCCTCAGGCTCGACACGGGTTGCCAGTTTGAGGACGCAACAGGAGCGAGCGCAACTGAAGATGAAAACCAAGGAGAATTACAGACTGTAAGTTAATGAGTCACACAGACCAAAACAGAGCCCGACTAACAACACGGAACATGTAACATAATAAGTAAAATAACTGGCTGAAGAAGTGTTTTTCAGAGAAACGAGTATGTGAACTTAACATGATTCCAAAATATCTGCAAACATATTTTAAGCTTTAGTGGAGTAAAAAGTTACATACAGCATCTTTAATTAAAACTCATCTTTCTCTCATTTACTATATTTATTTGGGTGGCTGTAATATTTGAACGTGACACAGGAAATTCAATAACCAAGTCTTTACTTGGAAGACATGCAGGATAATACAGGAATAAAACTCATGTTGACACAACCACATAGCATTGATGCTCCCTGGTTTTCATTGTGAGACTTTTTAGGGAGCAAATGTTTCAGTGCACTGGAAGACAGCCCTTAAAGGATTAGTTCACCTCATTTCCTGATCATTTACTCACCCCAATGCCATCCAAGATGTTCATGTCTTTCTTTCTTCAGTGGAAAAGAAATTACTTTTTTTTTCTGAGGAAAACATTTCAGTTTGTTGTTGAAATTGTTGAAGTCCAAATCAATACATTTTCAAAGGGCTTTGAGGAGCTTCAAAGGGCTCTGCACGTTCCCAGCTGAGGAATAGGGTCTTATCTAGTGAAACGAGCTGCCATTTAAAAAAAAAAAATACAAATGTATATACTTTTTAACCACAACTGTTTGTCTTGGTTCTTTTTTTTCTATTGTTCATCTTGTGCTGGTCTGCGAAGGGCCGGGCATTGCGATCATGTTGGAAAAGTCATGCTGGATGTAGACGGAAGTACCGCCCCATTGTTTTAAACATCCAGGACCCGAAGGGACCATTTTAAACAATAAACTGACACAAAACATAAATATGTCATTCAACTCAATGAAATTTGAACAGGAGCAAAATCCTCCTTCTCCACACTTGTAAACAATGAGGTGGTACTTCAGTACATCGTCCAGTGTGATTTTTCCAACGTGATTATGGCCTGACAAGCCAAAGACCAGCACAATATACAATCATTTTTTTTTTTTTTTTTTTTTAGAAAATGACCGCTTGTTTCCCTAGATAAGACCCTATTCCTCAGCTTGGAACGTGCAAATCCCTTTGAATCTGCATTGATTTGGACTTCACCAATTTGGTTAACGTTGAAGTTCATGGTGTGGAGAAAAATCCTGAAATGTTTTCCTCAAAAAAACTTAATTTCTTTTCCACTGAAAAAAGAAAGACATGAACCTCTTGGATGGCATTGGGGTGAGTAAATTATCAGGTAATTTTCATTTTGAGGTGAAATAATCCTTTAAAATGGATGAATGCATGCAGTGCCCTGACGAGTCAAGTCAAGTCAAGTCAAGTCAAATGTATTTATATAGCGCTTTTCACAATACAGATTGTCTCAAAGCTGCTTCAAAGCATCAATCAAGACAGTGTTTGTTAATTCATGGAAAAAAAAAGACAATCAAGTTTGGTAGAGCTGATCAATGGTATGATGGGTCATTTAATTTGAATATCCCCACTGGCTACTAAATATGGAGCTGATTGAGATGCACACCAAAACACAATGAAACTAAGCAGACTTGAACGTAACCCTGACATTTACCTTTAATATATTGTAGACATCCCTAAAAAAAAATTGCACAAAAATGTGTACATTTTTTTATGACATTTTCAAAGCATGTTTAGTAAAAAGAACCATTGTGGTGATAGCAGTGATTTTCAGTGTTTCAAGCACTATTGTTGTTGTTATTGTTGTCATTCTCAAAAATAACAATGTTTTCAGCTAATGTATTCCTCACTCACTCAGGGGACCTGAAGAGCCTGAAGAAACTCTTTGGTGAATATTGAATGAATGTAGAGAGAGCATAGGTTCAAACAGAGAAACTTAATAACTCTGCTCCGCAGCCTGTTGAGACCCCAGTGTTTGAGTATGAAACCAAAAGCCATCCATTACAATACGGCTGAGGTTCTCTTTTAAGGATGTATAGAACATCTGTCCATCTGGAAAGTGTAATTAGACTTACGGCTGCAATGCATAATGTATAGTGCTTGTATTATATTATGCTTATTAGATAACATACTGCTCTACATAATATGCAACATCTTGGTTGAAATGGGTCCTCTGGCCCCATGGCTCTGGACTCCCTGTTGTCAGTCCCCTTTGCCCCTGCTTGCTACGCCCCTGCTCTTTCTAAGAGCACATGGGAAGTGCTTTCACTTCATCTCTGGTTCTTCATGTGAGTATGCTGCTCTCTTGTGGTACAAATGTACAAAGTAACCTTGCACAATTAAGCTACAATATATCACTCACTGGCTTTCTAACATTATCAATTGGTTTTGCTTCATCACCATCTTTGGCCTATGCTATATCGTTTTCTTTGTTTTGTTTTTGTTTTTTTTTTCAGGGTACTTTGACACACCCATCCATTCCACAATTACCAATGAGGTACATGCATTGGATTTGCTTGCAGCCCACAAGGCTTGCAAAAGTTACATCACCATGACTTGGCAAAAGAGATGGGAGGACTTTGTACTTTATTATCTTCATGCTCATTAGCAATAGTGTTGGTTCAGTTTGTATATTGCTTCATTGCAATATACAAACTGTAAACTGTAAACCGTATTGTTTCAAATACGGTTGTAGTCTATTTAAAACAATAAAACTATTATGTAGCCAAAGCTGTTATGTTAAAAGATTTTAATTTACATAAAGCTTTTAGGAGTCCAGTACTTGTCACACATGGATGTTTTTGCTTGTATTCTTTTAACAGTGATTTAAAAAAAAATAGATGAGATCTATTTTTCCGTAAATGTCAGGCTCGTGATATACAATTTATAAAATATATTAATTACAAAACATTTATTTAATAGATTTGTTACCTTTTTATATTTTTGGAAATTATTTGTGCTTCATAATTGTTGTAACCTACAGTTTTTCTTTTGCTGAAAAGTGTATGTTGTCACACAAGATTTATGTTGTTATATGTAATAATAGCCTAGTGAAAATCGAAGATGTGTCTAGAAATTCACTTTCAAAAAATATCCACCCTGAAATATTCAATTAGGCGCCGACAAGTCAAAGGATAGCCTATACTGATTTTCTCAGTATATTCCTATTATTAATCAATAAAAAGTCTTCCTTTTCTTTGCTTTACAGAGTTTAAGCATCTATTTTTTAAAGGTGGCTTGCATTTACTGTGGAGTTTAGGGCGGAATACCGGTTTGAACCAATCATTAACTGCTACACACGCGCGTGTGTATCCCACCCTCTCTCTCTCTCCCTCTCTCCCCCCTCTCTCTCTGCTCTGAGAGGATACTCATCATCTTTGCTGAAGCGTCTCACACAGCGAAGAAAAGCCATGGCAGCTGCGAACCGTGTCCTTGTTTACGGAGGAAAAGGAGCTCTCGGCTCGGCGTGTGTGAAATATTTTAGGTCGAAAGGCTGGGTGAGTGGAAACGATTCTTTATTTTGATTCTATAGGAACCGAGTCACTGTGAATTGGTGCGTGTGCTCAAACTGACACCTGTGGATGCGACTGAAATATAGATTTGCATTACTTGCATAGGCTACTTATTTTAATAGCATGCATTGTTAACTTGTTTCATAGCTACAACGTGTTTATTTTATATTAAAGTGGGTTGCCAGCATTGACATTGTAGCGAATGAAGAAGCGAACGCAAACGTCCTGGTGAAGGTGTGCGAGTCGTTCACCGATCAAGCCGCTCAGGTGGGTGGAGACAATGTCCTGACGTCACATCTGCTTGTGTCTGTCAGCTCATAGGGCTTATTAAATGGCCTGTCATCCTGCCATCTACTTTCCATTTACACTGCCAAAGTAATTTCCTGCTTTGCCATGACATCCCCAGTGTTCTGGACAAGCAATCTTTTCTCATTATCGGCCTTATTGTGTCTGCCATTGATTTGCTGTTAATAACAGTGTCAGTTAAATGGCACACCGCTTCCCTTGTGGCATGGCATTGTTTTCCACATTCTGTGGTCTTGTAACACTATTGCACTTTCATTCTTGAAATTGTTAACCCTGGGTTATTATAAACCCCCATCACTCCAGATAATGGGTTCACCTCCGATGTATTGCATTGTTTTCCTCGGACATAACATGAAAGTTTTTGGGACTGTGCAAAGCACAAGACTATTTAATTTAGTATTTACTGAGAAAGGTTGTGATAGATTGTCTGTTTTTGAAAAACTCTCTGTAACATCAGCTCTGAATCATAACCTGAAATGAAAACGGTCAATTCTTAATTTCTTATGAAATATTGGATTATTTATAATAAATGATTTTCTGTGCACGTCATAATTTTTTTTCGTAATATTTAATCAAATTAACTTCCCCTCCATCATTAAATGACATAACGTGTTTAATCTGTTATGTCAGGTGACGTCTGATGTAGCCACGGTGCTGGGGGAACACAAGGTTGATGCCATTGTTTGTGTGGCTGGAGGATGGGCTGGAGGAAATTGCAGCTCAAAAGGTGAGAGCACCTTATTTGCCTTCCCAGACAACACACAACATATAAGCCTCCGTCAGGGAGTCAACCGTCTCATTATTTAATTTTGCTAGAGTTTCAACTTTCCCTCTCTCTTACTCATTTTAGACTTGTACAAGAACACTGATATGATGTGGAAACAGAGTGTCTGGACCTCAACCATTTCCAGTCACCTTGCATCGCTCCATCTGAAGCCAGGAGGCCTGCTGACTCTCTCTGGAGCGAAGGCATCACTGGATGGCACTCCAGGTACAGTAGTACCATCCATCCTTATACTCCTGAGATGTGTCGCCTACTGGAAAACCCATCTTGTAAATGTCTTTTCACCATAGGTTTACCTAAGGGTGCTTCAAAATGTGATGTTTATTGTGTAAAGGTACATTTATACCTCAAAGTGGCTAAATAATATTGTTTATGTAGGAAAACACTTCAGTCTTCATGAGGTTTTCCCTTAGGTGTGTGAAGTCAGTAATAGCATTCATTTATAACACCAAGGGTTTTTTCACTGCCATTGGAAGTGTATATAGTTTTGAATTGGCTGTCACATCCATTGTATTTGATTACTTCTACATATTGCCTCACGTCCCAAATCGTTTCAGTGCCCCAGATGTGAAATGTTGGGTTCATAGCTTTAGTGACAAAACTCAATAAAGCACACAATAGAGGCCGCCTCCAGCCTATTCAAAACCTCCAACATCAGCACACGGCTCTGATTGGCTGAGAGGCCTGGGAGGGTGAATGAGTCAGCAGGTTTTTTTGGAGATGGGAACACATGTGGACTGTGTTTAGGAGTTTGAATTCCTTAACCACACAGAACTGATTTCGACAGGAAATCCCCTGCAGCGATGAGCACTGCTTTGATTTAATATGATGGGATCCTCTGGTTGGAACATTTGATGTACCTTGTTCAAAGAGACAGGAGCAAGCTCTGGTGAACATTTCTGATGGGGCTGTCAGCTCTTACAGCCGTACAAGATCAGTGTCATGTGCTAGTTACTCACACCACAAGCTGAAACAATGGTTCACTTTCTTAAGAATGGAATGAAACCACATCCTAATTGTAATATCCAACTTAAATTAAAATGGATATGTTTAAGTTGCTATAAAATATGTTTTTAATCATTGACTTTAAATGCTTTATAATACATACAAATCTGTTCAAAAGCCGAAATAGCTGCGAAGTCCTGGTGTGGTGGGTTTGACTGACCTCAAAGCCAAAGTTCAGTCTGGATATCAGACATACCAAAGAGAATTTAAGCCAAATCCGAGAGACAGACAATCCTGTAATGTTCATTCAGTCATGAAGGGTCATGCAGTGTTGCTGAAACTTTCACAAAACATGGAATTTCCTCTTGCTTTTTGTTCTTTTTTTCTCTTTTTTTTCTATAATATCGAAAAGAAAAAAATATACATGGGGCTTCTCCACCCCTGTTTTTTATTGGCTCTGTGGGTTTAAAGGTTGTTTTTTGTTGGTTTTTTTGGAACAGCTATCGTGCATTTTGGGTTTGAGTGTGAAAAAAATTAGATTCTTGGAAAAAAGTCGTATTTAACCCCCATATTACATCAAGTATGCTGGTTATTGAATCCAGATGCCAACCCAACAAACATCTAGAGAGGAGTATCTGGCAAGACATGATCTCTACATTGAAAACAACCAGAGTATCCCCATTAATAATCTATACTGAAAAGTGTCTATTGTACAAAAAGGGTTGAAAACAATATTCCTCTTTTTCTTTTCACCAGCCTCCCTCCGGAAGATAAATTTTCACACTCTCATTGACACCTTAAAATTAAACTGAACTATTTTTACTGTGCCTTTTTAAGACTTCTTTGTAGTTTCCCTGTCTCGAAAATCTCGAAAATTTCCGACATTTTTTTTACGTTTTTTTTTTTTTACGCTGTGGTTCAGGGCTTCCATACTTACTATTATCACCTCACTGTGATATATGGGTAGTCATATTTACTACCTTAGAAAACCTCAAAAACTCATATTCAAGTTTTTGAAATTTTCAAAATTAGCTGGTTTTTTTTCCCAATAGATGCTGTTTTGAGTTAAAGTACATTGGGAAATGAAATTTAATTTCTCAAGATGTGAATCCTTAAAATAGACTGGTATTTATGCACATAGAGCTTCATTGGTAAGAAAAAAAATAGCTTGACTGTGTAGGAGGAATTCAGTTCAATTTGCTTGCTTTGTATTGCAAAATCCATTTTATTCTCTGCTTGAGGCATCCAACCAAATTATTATTGACCAAACCTCAAAGCAACAGCTGTTTTCTGTGAGACATTGTTAGGCAAATTGTTTAGTTGGCTTGCTCTCAAGTGGTGTGTGCGCATGCATCGTGTCCCATAGTCTGCTGTATGGAGCGAGAGCTGTAGCACAAAGCATGTGAAGAGGCTTCTGTTCTCCATTCACCTCTTTGCATTTCTCTCTGGATATAGGAATGGTTGGGTACGGCATGGCCAAGGCTGCAGTCCATCAGTTGTGCAAAAGTCTGGCTGGCGAGAACAGCGGTCTTCCATCTGGAGCTGGAGCTGTGGCCATTCTACCGTAAGAGCATCTGTCAATCATCTGATCACTGATCTGTCTGTTTTAGTAGGAATATATAATATTAAACATTGCTTAAATCTGCAATCTGTAGCGTTGTAATAATATTTTTAATTCCAGTGGTACTGGTGGATTTCGAGAATGTCTTTACGTCTTTACGTCACATCTATAACTTTAAGTATAAAGAAGAGTCTAGTAGGCTATATTATGTTTGAGGATGTTGGAGGTGGAGATTTATAACCTTTTCTCACAGCACTTGATATAATCAAACTTATCAACTTGATGGTGGATCCAGAAAGGTTCAAACGACAATCACCAGTGACGACAGATTCACCCGTTGTAAAAGTGATGTAAAAGACTTTGTTCAGACTTCGTTCGGAAAAAAAAGACTGCAACCGGACCCATGCGAAAACAAGGATACAAATCGGAGGGGCATTACATGTAGTCACGCAATGCTGACGTTGTTAACATTAACAATTTGAGTATAATTTGCACGGTTTTGCGTGATATGATAAGCGTTTTTTAGATTTAATCAGCGTGATTCACTCCAATGTCAGAACCAGAACAAAAGTGGATGTTACATACTTCTTCAAATGAGATTCTTTGGTGAAAATTATTATGTTGGTCATACTTCCAAAAAGAATAATCTGTGATTCTGAATGCCAGTATCCACAACGGCGCGTTGACCGACAGCCACACACTCTCCTCAAACATTGTGTTCATCCATGCTGTGCGGTATCGAACTACAACTTACATTAAGTTGATAATCTGCGAATGACTGCAATTGCAGATTTCGAACAGAGATGGCGACAAAGAGGGAAAACTCTGGACTGCAAATGATTACAAAAAAAATAAATAAATAAATAAATAAAATGATGTGTACCAACAGATCATTCTCAATGATTGGATGTGGATGTGCTTTAAGGAACTAGTAAATAAGTTTGTTTTTAAGGCCTGTATTTAAGGATCCATTAATACATGTTCATAGATAACATAAATAAATGCTCTGTTTCTGTGTGTGTGAGCATCAGCTGTTATTTTAGAATCTTAGAGATCTGTGTGGTACACATTTGACTGTTGTCTGTTTGCATTAACTGTATGAGGTGTGAGTGTTTTGGAAAGGCCAGGCTAGTTTAAGCTATCGCCGCAGGCTCTGTTCCACAGTCTCATCTTCCACCAAGATAACAACATTATGACATCATCCTCCAGGGTTACCTTGGACACACCAATGAACAGAAAATTCATGCCTGACGCAGATTTTGGAAGCTGGACTTCGCTGGAATACATCGCCGAGTGAGTGCATGTGTCCACCATATTTCATTACGTTTGCTGATAATGTGATAAATCGCAAATTAGACCTGTTTGGAAAATAGAAAAAAGCCTCAACAATAGAAGATGTCCTTGCTGCAGCCTGTTGTGCAATGACATACTGCATTAAATCTTATACGTGGACAGGTTAAGGGTTAGGATCTATTGCAGGCAATTAGCTCTGTGGTTGACAGGAGTAATGCAAATTTCAGAATGCCAAACAGGTCTGGGAAATAAAAAGCATGCGTCCACTACATATTGGATTTAATGCAGTATTTCATGGCTCTACAGACCTCAAAGGACAGTCTCCAACAATGGGATAAACTAAAAAGCATCCATTTCTCACCAGAAGAGGGCAGTAATGTTCTTCCGAAAGACTGTCTGCTTCACGTCATTCAGGGATCTGAATATTGTGAAATACACATTATTAATCCACAATCCATTGTTATGAATTATTTCATGAAGGTCTCATGTCATCCACCTAGAATTATTGTTGTCCCAGATTTGATTTCAACACAAATAAAATAGAACTGTCTTAAAAACCTTCCTCAAATGTTACATTTGATTTGATTCTGTAATATTAACCAGAAAAGCCACAGGCAATTGTAGAAGCCTCTTATAAGCAAACACATCCTGTTTGAATGTTGAATTACAACAGAATTTAAGTGAATAATGTCAAGCATCAACCCAGGCACAGACCTTTTACAGGAATGTATGTATTTATATTCAGTGGAACTGATATTAATACAAATGCCTCTCGAAAGATTTCACGAAAACGGATGAGAAATGATCTTCATGTTTTGAGATATAGGAACACATGTGTGTGTTTAATAAATGTGAAATACAGGGCAGTGTAAAAAAAAAATGAGGCTTTTTTAAAAGTTGGATTTAGAAGTACCACGTTTTGAGAATGCCGTGTCATACTGTATGTAAAATGCTGAAAATTATGTAACTGCAACTGTCAAACATGTCCATCTAATGCATAGAAAAACAAGAGAGGAAAAAACATAGGAAAAACATGCAGTGGTATGGATAAAAGTGTTCTGTGTGAACGGCCCCTTAGCACTTTTTTCGAATATCTGGCTTAGATGTATAGCCAAATCTCTCCTGCCAGTTAGCACAGATTAGGATGAGGATTTGATGCAACTCCATAATCCCAGAGGAGCCGCAGAAAACCCGGCTGTATTAGAGAAGCACAGAGAGATGGAGGAGCATGAATGGTCTTTGTGTTAGAGGCAATTAATATGTAGTCTTACTTCAGTTGCTACAATGAGTTAAATTGTCTAGAGTTTCTCCCAAATGTTTCAGAGTAGACAAGGCTTGCCATTCGGTTCTTAATTTCCTCTCTCTGTCTCCCTCCTCCCAATTCTCATTATCTTGCTCTCTCTCTCTCTCTCTCTCTCTCTCTCTCACACACACACACACTCACTATCCATCCTTTACCATCATCATTTTACACCTGTCTCTCTGTTCCAGAACCTTCTACAGCTGGGCCACGGGGTCAGGCCGGCCAGCCTCAGGCAGCCTCATACAGTTGGTGACGACTGGAGGGAAAACTGAGGCCTCTGTGGCCCAGTAAAGCGGAAAGAGAAATACAAATAGATAAAGAGTGGAGGAGAGAAATGTTTACCAAAATACTGGCATTTCCGTTTATCCACTGTCATTGGAAATGCACAGTGCAGTATCTCGAAATGAAGTAATAACTCGACATGTTTATGTCTAATTGTATGTTTGTGACTTCCTTCTTGACAACAAAAGATGTACCACTGTCGTATGTGAAACTTACAGTCTTCTGTTCAGAAAAGTGGCCTTAGTTTGTGAATACCGGTTCAAATGCAATCATGTACGGATGCTGTATCTTCTCTCGGAAGTGTCTTCTCTCCAGTGTGTTAAATTGCTGCTGAATGTGTACGGACCATACTTGGATAATAAAGACAAATAAACACATGATTTTGTCAACATGTCAACAGTCATTATTTGAAAAGGGTTTTTTTTTTTTTACATTTACATTTATTTATTTTTAAAATAAATAATTTACATTAAGTACTTTTTTAAATGTATTATTTGCAGGAATAGATTATGTTAAACATTTATTTCTTTAATTTATTCCCATGCCAGTTTAATATGCTGTAATTTTTAGCGGCTTTTAAATTTCTCCACCCTCATATTTGAAAATTTGAAAATATTTGAAATCATGTTTATTGCAACAGAGAACCAGTCGTGTTTTTGTGTTAATGAACAAAAAATTGCACACGAGGTGCCATTTTTATTTATTTTTTTAATCCAAACACGACCACAATTAAAATTTACAAGCTGCAATATGGGACAAATTTTCATTGAATACATTAAATTTCACAATGTGACTTTAAATTTATCCAAAGCTATCACATAACTTCAGAAACATGTATATTTCAATTATTCAATTATATTAAGCATATCATGTTATAACAGAAGTTATAGATGGATAAACAAATACCTTAAACCTTTACTTCTCTTAAAAATCATTAGCTTGCTAGCTTAGCTACCACTGCTGCAAAAACATAACCAGAATAGTATTTTGATGCAAAAGACTGGATGAAGATAAAATATGTATATATTTTATGCTCAATTAACAAAAAATAAAAACATATGGATTTGCAAAATTGATTGAGCGAATAATAAAAGAGTTATATTTTGAGGTCAGCTGTCCCTTTAAGCAGATATGTGTAAGTTATCTAAAACTAAGCCCATGGTAATAGGCCTATAAAAATATTGTCTTCTCTCATTTATGTATTGCCTATCTGTTTATTTGAACAGATTGTTTGTATTCAGTCAGGATGTGCTGAAGACAAGGTTTGTCTTGTATCTTGTCTTGTTTTGTTTTGTCTGGCTGATGGTTTCTCTCTGCAGTGCTGGATTTTGTTGGCTAAATCTCCTTCTCTCCCTGCAGTTGTTGTTGTTCTGTCTGATTGCCATGTGGAAGCCATTTTGTCTGGCAAGCGTTGTGATGGTATAAATGAAGAGCTTACAGTTACAGATGGAAGTGGTTAGTTCAGCCATGGTAACTTGAGTGTGAGGACATTGGAAGGTGAGGGTGTGTGTGTGTTTATGTGTTTGTGTGTAAAAGAGAGAATTATAAAGGACAGAGTAAACGACAGAGGACAAACATTGTCTCTTCCAAATGTTTAGCATGCACATTTTTGGATCCTATTCACAAATGTAAACCGAGCTCCTCGGATGTTGCACAATTCACAACAAGCACAATAACATTCACCTCCTGTGCAAGTGTGCAGTATTTGCCATGACTTCAGTCACCTCTAGATGGCACTAGTAAGCAGCTTCTCTATATCTATGTGCACAACAATCAACACGTTGCAACTCTTTCTCCTTGTATGCCATCCTGCTTATCACCTTGTCAGTAATTAACACACCACGATTAGACTTTCGTCACAATAGAAATATATTTCATGAAATTATACTACAATATCCATAATTTACCTTATAAATAATAGTACAGTGCCTTAAATAATAGTGCAAAACATTTTAGTACAGTGAACTCAATGTCATGTTCAAGACACCAATTTGAAATGATTTGAGCTTTGTGACATGGTGCATTATCCTGCTGGAAGTAGCCATCAGAGGATGGGGACATGGTGGCCATAAAGGGATGGACATGGTCAGAAACAATGCTCAGGTAGGCCGTGGCATTTAAAATGATGTCTAATTGGCACTAATGGGCCTAAAGTGTGCCAAGAAAACGTCTCCCACACCATTACACCACCACCACCAGCCTGCACAGTGGTAACAACGCATGATGGATCCATGTTCTCATTCTGTTTATTCAGAATGATATAAACAGAGTGAATTCTGACTCTACCATCTGAATGCCTCAACAGATATTGTTGTGCATGTTGTTGCTTCACAAATGCTTTGCTGCATACCTCGGTTGTAACGAGTGGTTATTTCAGTCAAAGTTGCTCTTCTATCAGCTTGAATCAGTCGGCCCATTCTCCTCTGACCTCTACCATCAATAAGGTATTTTGGCCCACCGCATACTGGATGTTTTTTCCCTTTTTACACCATTCTTTGTAAACCCTAGAAATGGTTGTGTGAGAAAATCCCAGTAACTGAGCAGATTGTGAAATACTCTGGCACCAACAGCCATGCCACGCTCAAAATCGCTTAAATCACCTTTCTTTCCCATTCTGGCATTCAATTTGGAGTTCAAGAGATTGTCTTGACCATGACCACACCCCTAAATGCATTGAAGCAACTGCCATGTGATTGGTTGATTAGATAATTGCGTTAATGAAAAATTGAACAGGTGTTCCTACACACAAACACATAGCCCTGTTTTCTTTTAGGGGTACTTGTTCTGTTTTGCTCCCACATTTGGAACGTCTCTGCTAAATTCGGTATTAGTTTCAACTGTGCTGGGCTGTCTATACAGTATATTTGGATCAAAGAGAGATAAGTACATGAGGTTGAAAACCACCACAGGCAAAAACTATATTGGATATTTTTAAGAATACAGCAAAGCATTTTCAGTTAATGTTGTGAATTGGGCTGGTAAAAAGACATTACTACTTGTTAATGTTGCCATGACCTCTTTCAAACAGAGTCAATATCCACATGATCAACATGCTGAGTAGTTTTAAACAAATCAATAATTTCTCAAGCTACTTTCAGTTGTGTGTTATTGTGCCTCATGGTTGGAAAAATAATTCTCTATACTGTAACTAGTTATGCATAAAAGGTTTTACATAGCTTTGTTGCATCCTTTTATGTGCAAGTGTCAATCAAAGTAAATGACAGATTCTCTATAAGCGTGGCAAGCTATAAATGGGCTGAAGTCCTCAGATAATATTGTAGAGACAGTGCCAGAGAATTTCAGAATAGTTATCAGTTTTTCAGGCGTTAACTTTAAACTCCTCTGCTTTCTCACCACTTTCAAACCCAGAACTGTTCAATGCTTTTGCTCTGTATATTTTAAATGGATTATTATATAATTTTCAGGCATTTCTGAGAGCATTTTCTGTTTGTTTTGAGACAAAAGTTTAAATAGAAAGTGAATGATGAACTGTGGTTTCAGATTGTGAAAGCTGGATCACCAGTCAGTTGGAGGGAGTTCCCTCTCATGAATAATGTGGAGATGTGTGTACACACTCCAAACATATTTTTGTTCTCTGCCATTTGCACAATGCATGCTACATTCAGTAAAGTTGCTCCAACTTTGTTTTTTAAAGGTTTTCGAAAGGTTGATCAGCGCTTTGATTAACTCATGGTTGTTGTAAAACGCTATATAAATAAAAAAATGATTTATTGATTGATTGACAATCACGCCATTTTTGCCGCACGCACTTTTGCACTCATGCGGACTTGTCAAGTATAAACAATGCTTTGTCCCATTTGAGCAAGCTTCTTCGAAAGGGAGGGGTGAGCACTGGGCCGAGCCCTTAGTGGAAAATCGCAACCGAACTGCAAGATGTAGTGATCTACACACTGCACCCTTAAGCAGATGATAACTGACACTACTGTGAAACATCTGACCCGGACCACTCTACTTTTTCATCAAATGTACACTCTAAAAAATGCTGGGTTGTTTTAACCCAACGTTGGGTCAAATATGGACTAACCCAGCAGTTGGGTTAAATTTTTACATTACATTTTTAACCCAACATTTCGGGTTTGTCCATATTTGACCCAACGTTGGGTTAAAACAACCCAGCATTTTTTAGAGTGTATACTATATGATGATCTGAAAAGAAACCAAATCATCAGCACAATTTTATCTAGCAGTTTAAAGTTCAGCCCTGCATTATTCATGCTAATTTATGCAATCGAATTTAAGCCTAATGATATTTTTGAATATGTAAGTGTCTCTGTCAGAGGTAATGAGATATGCAGATAATGAAATGCAAATTTGGTGAATTATTAAAGAGGCATAGATTCAAATTAGTTTCCGTGTTTATTTCAAATAAATATATTTTTAATCATTCTATGTGCTCCTTTAGACGGTAGTTTACGTTTCAATTTATTATTGAGCCGTTTATTTGAATATAAAATGTGAATGTATTGAGTTGAAAGTGCTTAAGAGCAGAGAAACAGTCCATCGCTGCAGTTAAAACCCTGTCATAATACAGTCTGAGATTAGAAAAAAAAAACTGCCTTAGGATTTACTTCCTATTCAACTTTATTGCAATGTCTGGTTATTTTGAATGCATGTCAGATATGTAAATTGTGAATTTGCAACCTTGTTAGTTCCTCATTTTAAGAGAGTGTATTGTCAGATTACAGTTTGAGTGCAGTTATGGTATCTTTTTTTGCAAGCTGGCCAAATGATCTTGTTTGAAACAGGATAATGGTTGGTCTCCAAGCAATTTCAAGAGTTATTTTATTCAAAAACTACAGTAGTTATATGCTATGGTTTGATTCACTGTTGATTTATTCATCAGTCACACCAACACTCCTTCACTCATGCAGTCATTCTCGGCATGTTAGTGCTGTGGTTCCCTCTCTTTTTCTCACTCTCCAATTCTCTTCTCATCTTTGGATCTCAGTCTAACTCTGTCATTCTCTTTCTCTCCCTCTATCTCCCTCTTCTTCCTGTGCCTCATTTGCAATGATTATGTTATCAGGGCAGCCAGGCAAAAGGGTGGAGCAACCATAATTTCAGCGCTGGATTAGGCTGAAATAACGAGGTCACCAAGTTACTGTTGCCTTGGCAACGGCACATCCAAGAACACAGGATGCCATTGCAAATCCAGGACCCGGGAAAATCTTCTTTTTTTTTCCTTCCTCTGTCTGTGTCCTTTTTTTTTTCTTTCTATCTTTTTATATCTTACAAATAGCATTGTTTTCTACAATTAACCTTTTTTGTTTTTCACATAGAACTGCATTTAGAAAATTCAGATTTACAGTATAAATGAATGATGATGTGATGAATTGAGTCCGGGTGGTGTATCGTAAATTGCACCTGTGCTGAGCGTACAGACACAGCGAGACTGCAATGAAATATGGAAAACTTGTTTATCCCAATTGTAACAGTGAACAAACTTTTATTGGAAAATTAGTTGAGGTGAACAAAGTAACAATAATGAGGAGTCAAGACCTCACCTGCAATTTACTCGGACAAATAATTCAATAAGAAAATAAATGGTGATTTTATTACTTAAAATCATAAAAGTTATAGTGCTCTCCCAAATACTGTTCCTTTTCTTTTTTGTTTTTGTTTTAGAAAGTAATCTTATCACTTTTGATGTTAAAATATAATTAAAGTTGAATATTAATTAAAGTGAAATGTTGAATTGACTAAATGATTTTTAAATGTTTTGATATCAAATTAATTTAAGATATAAAGTTTACATGAAGTGAATCTAAGATTTCAGCAACAAAACATGTGGATGGATATATGTTATTTTTTTATACATCAATGTCTTTATATCTATTGTATTTTGGACATAACTATTACAAAGATAAAAGCAGTAGTTCATTTTCAAAGTGGATCTCAACACTGCTTCTGGAATGATGTTATGAAGAATGTCATCCGTGTGACCGATGTCTGAAGCACACAACACACAGCCCATGCTACCGGAGCGCCCATGAATATAAGAGGCTGAAATAGACATCATACACTTTTTTTGTCTTCAGGAGGTTGTTTGTATGCGCAAGTAAAGAAACAACTCCTCGAAGCTGAATGTGCTCATTATGATGTATTGATGAGACTGACTGAAAGAGACTGGTAAGAAGCTTTTGTTCATTCTTGATTCTTACCCGGGGGTTGCACAAACACTCTCAAATTGAAGGCGCTCATAGCACTGCGTTCATGGTAGCAGACTCTGTTCACATTTCATCCCCGACTGGGTGATAAGAATCTGGCTTTGAACGGAGCGCGTTCGGCTCTTGAGGGAATGCATGCTTTGTGATGCGGTTGCAGTGAAAAGCTCCACCTATGCTTGACTCTCTCTTGAGGGACGAGAGTTGAGCACCTGCACACCACGGTTACGGTCCCACAGCTGCCATAGCGGCAAGGTAGGGTTGAACGCGGCTGTAGCACTTGGCCCTTTGGATGAGCAATTCACCACCATCACCACCCCTCTCTGACTTCACCTTGCGTCAAGGACTACCTTGCGTTTGAATGGCAGAACATATGTGGCAACAGGTCAGGCCGTTGGTTCCTTGCACACAATGTTGGTGTTGCAAGCTTACCAGGCGTATCTGCTTAAAGACTTGGACCACGGGCAGGGACTGTCTCCTTAGGTGGTCACAAAGCCATGTCGTATCACACCATGGATTTGAACCTCCAGGCTACCAAATACCCCCCCCGTGACTGATCCTAGTATAGGTGATATACCCCCCCTCCCCATGTTATTCAATGGGACTTGAGACCAACTAAACAATTAAATTACACATCACATATCCTTTATCCAAAGATAGTTTCTCTCATTTATTGTAGTTTCTATCACGTTGATTTCACGAAATTTCGTATTACGTAATTTCAAGAGTTTTTTTTAAATAAGTTTGTTTTATTTAGTTATTTAGCTATTTAACTTCAGACAAAGAAGTTATTGATGTTCATTGCAGGCGCCCTCTCATAATCACAGGCGCTCCGGTAGTGACGTCATTGACTGTCGTTGGCTAATGAAATGTGTATACAAGTGATTCAAACACTCGTCACACTGATGGCATTCCCATAACGCTTATCCAGACGCAGTGTCTTGTTCCCCTTCTCAGGGTACCATGGTTACAATTGTAACCTGAGAAATGTTTGCAGGTTTAAAAAAATGGAAAAATGTGCCTTTTGCTAATTTGTTTCTTGCTCTCTCACACACTTTTTTTCCATCGTATGTGTTTGCCTCCAGTACTTGTGTGTTGTTGTTTTTTTCATTTCTTATTTGTGCTCTTTCCATCTTTGGAATACATCTGTGTTGCCATAGGACCGCAGCCAGACTCAAAAGGATGAGAAAACAAAAGAAAGAAGTAGAGCTGATGATAAACAAAAGAAAGTAGAGCTGATGATGATGCACCCATGCTTTCCTACATATTGTTTTTCCTTTCTTTTAATGATGACAAATGCGTGTCATATGCTAAATTTTAAAATGGCCCTTCAGTGACTGCCTTGTCTAATTGAACTAATTCTAACACACAATACAATAACTTTGTGTCATGTTTTAAGCGATTGCAAAATTCTTAGTAGTTAAATATGTTGTTATATGATGAAGTGGTTTATTCTGAGCTCCGACTGGGAGAAATGAGCGATTCGGAAGCTGTGATTGGCCGGGGGCCAGTTTAACAAGCTGGCTTTTGCCCCCTAGAGTGTGGAACATGGCCCTCAAATGACCCCTGTCATGCGGTCTGTGGTCTCCGTGCCAAAAACCCACATCATGCCTGGTCACTGTGGCACAGCAACAGAGAGAAATGACCACCTCGCTCATACTGGGCAGTAATGAAAAACATTAAGATATATGTGACAGAAGAGGAAAACAAATGAGAGTTGGGTGAGAGATTAGAATTCTGGAAAAGGAGATACAGCAGGCGAAAAAGCTGGATGGATAGAGAGAGAGAGAGAGAGAGAGAGAGAGAGAGGAGGAGGGAGGGAGGGAGGGGGGTGCAATGTTACTGTGACTGCACAGAAAACCACAGAAAATCCCCAAAGGAATTTTTGAAGGCTTAAATCCAAAAAATAAAGGACGGAGGGAGCGATGGGAGTGTGTGTGTGTGTGGGGGGGGGGGGGTCTGGCAAAGGAGCCCGTCTTAGGCAACACAGATAGAAACCAGTTTGATGCTCAGATGCTGAAATGACTAATGTGCATAGTGTGGATGGTCTCACCTCCCCCAACATACAAGTGTCATTTAGTAGAAAGAAAGCACATACACACACTTTTTTTTTGCTCAATTTTGAATGATAAAACAATAGATTGTTCAAAACAAATGGATACATTCTGATGATAGCTAATGTGATGAACACCTGCTACACTGTGAAATATGTAAAAAAAAAAATGAGTGAACACTTCATGTGTGAACATCTATTAATTGGTTTTATAGTTGAGTTTATTTTTAAGTCATTTAATCAGACCAAATCAACCTGATAAATTAAGATTCATATAGCTTTTTATGGGATAGATCAATTACATTTTACATTTATCAGACTTGTTTATCCAAAGCGACTTACATTGCATTCAAAGTATACTGTACATTTTATTAGTTAATGTATTCATCTGACCCATGACCTTGTCATTTCTAGTGGCATGCTGTACTGTTTGAGTTACAGGAATGTAGAACTCTGAGGTAACAATCGAAGGCTACTTTTTTCAGCGTCTGTATGAACTTGAGGGAAATGATTTAAAGGAGCCGTATGCAAGATTGTGGCCAAAACTGGTACTGCAATCACTTTAAAATTAGCTACTGTAGAGCGGTGGGTGTATCCCCCCCAAAACACAACAAGACAACAAGCAGAAGCTACTCAGTTTGATATGTATTATCTAATGCAATGCAATTCATGCATTCTTGTTCAAATCCTTTTCAGACCATCGTCATAACATGCATCGACTTCCAAAGTACTTAATGCATTAAAGAAACTTTATTAACGGTGCATCCAGAACATTTGCAAATCAGACGTTATTTTTCAGTCATTACAGTCCAGATCATATCCATGTTGTGCAGTCTGAATGTCCGGTGTAGAAGCCGACTGCTATCTTCAACAACAGTTTAGAATCTGGGATAATCTCATTTGGGCTGTCGGGGTAATCTCCAGTTGTGTGTGTGTGTGTGTGCGAGTAATCTGTCGATAGATGTTTTTGCCTTTCTCTCTCAGTCTGAATGCCTGCAGCTCTAGCCGCTGATATTCCTACAGTCATGCTGTCTGTGTGTGCTTTTGTGTACGCATTTGTTGCATTTTATTCACAGTATGCAAAAATAAACCGGTGCATTACATTGAGGGGTGCTTTTACAACTTAAAACGTAACCCAGCTAATAAAAATATGTTTTTTAAGAAAATTTCGATAGCGTTTAAGTCACAGAAAGGTCACTGAATGTTACTTAAAGAATATTTATTCGTAACTTAGAGAACTGAGAACATTTCCTCTTCTAATGATCTATTTCTACTTTGTCTAGTTAAAAATTACTTTCATTGGTGTAACCTAATCTAGTCAGGCAGATTCAGTTATATTATTTTATTTATTTAATTATTAATCAAAACCAGTTCATTTAGATACCACATTACTTACCACATGTATAAACTATCCATTTATAATGCTAATTAAAGGAATAGTACACACACAAATCAATTACTGACCTAAACATGTCCTGTAGGGTTGAGCTTCTGTTTATGTTTGCTGATAAATGTTTATATGTGAATAAAAGCCTAAATTAAATTTGTTCCTCATATAAAGCGATCGTGTTTTTTCAGAAGACTTGGATCACAGCACTCCATATGGATTTATTTTACGATCTCTTTATGAGCGTTTTGAAGTGTCAGAGTTTTCAATGAAGGGAAATCTCCTAGAAAAATATTCATTTGTGTCAAGATTAATGAAAGTCTTTGGAACGACACAAGGGTTAGTAAATTATGTCAGAATTTTCATTTCTGAGTGAACTAACCCTTTAAAACCTGATTTCACAAACTCGTATTTTTGTTCTGCACATGAGTGTGGTCAAAGCAAAAAGAGACAAATGGATCTCTACAAACAGTGGAGCTATTTTTGGCTTATAAAGACAGCAGAGAACGCATTGGCATAATTTATCTGTTGCTTGTCTCATTTACACTTTAAAGGTTTCGTTCTCTCCTCAATCGTCACAGAGTCACGTCTGGTGTACATCAGCTGAAGGTATACACAGTGTAACTTCAATCAGATGCATTACTTATAGTCAGGTGAAACATCAAAACATCAGATGTGAGTAAGATGCTACAGTCATTAGGACTGCTTCTGAATCCACAGAGAGGTGGAAACATTTGTCAACACATGTTAGTCATTTTCTGTTGTGTGGAATAGAAGGAATAATCATGAAGCAACTATGGAGAACATGACAAACAGGCTGAGAGAGAAGGTGCGCTTGCGTGTGTGTGTGTGTGTGTGTGTGTGTTCGGGTCTCATGCTGAGGTGGAGTGTGGGTAAAATTCCACTCCCTCATTCCTGCAACGTTCAGCCTGAGACTATTCCCTTGAGACTGGACTGTGTGTGCCCTAGAGAGACAAATATATATAAAAATCAGTGCACATAATCATAAATAATTTGAATGCATACTCTTTAGTGATGTAGATGAACAATCAACATATGTGCATGTTTGTGGGTGTTAAAAGATGTGCCATGATTCACATGCTCATTTTGTGTGCGTGTGTGTGTGTGATTCAGTCTGACTGTGAGGTTCAGGCAGGCTTCCTCTCTTATTAACTGACCTGCAGGGGGATGGGAAGCAAGCTTGAGGAGAGGAAGTGGAGATGGGGGAGGGAATCGGTGTGTGTTGCTGGTTTTATAGATGTGTGTACTGTATTTGACATTCTTTCTCCCTCCCTCTACCATTTTCTCCATCAATAAAACTGGGTGTTTCCCTGTGCGAAATGATGAAATCAAATCACCGGACACTGGGACAAAGTCATTTATCAATTTCGATACAGATCACCATGCGACTGTTGTGTCAGTTGATATGTAGTGTTCGTGCAGGGCCTCGACCCCACGACTGAAATTGTAAACAGATGTTCGATGATGGTGAAGATCTATGTAGACTTCAAGACTGGGCAGAGGCTGAGAGCGAATTAGTGAAAATGTCGAGAGGGAAAAATTGTGAGTTCTGAAGAGAGAAAGACAGAAGGCTTCAATGCTGAATCGATATAGTGCCAGTTGTTGTAGTTCAGTGGTGTAGTGGTACAGTGATGGAATAATAGTAACAGATAGATTGACACAATTATATTTACCAAATGTGTAGCCATTATCTTACATATACAGCCTATATATAATTTAATAAACTAATTATATATATATATATATATATATATATATATATATATATATATATATATATATATACATTATTCTGCATTTCAAAAGTTCACTTTTGAAAATTCAATTTATCAAAGAATCCTGAAAATGTATCAGTTTCCAAAAAAATATTAAGTACCACAACCACAACAGTCTGTCTTGTCTCCGCCTCTTCACTACACTTCCCAGCATCCTTCCTCTCTACACACCTGCATTAGTCATTGTCATCATCTGTGCCACCTGTTTCTGTTAATTCTACGCTATCTCACGACCAATTCGTACAAATTCGTATGAGTGATTAAAAAGTGGCAAATTCGTACTAATTCATAGGGTCTCACTCGTACGAATTCGTACGATTTGTCCAAACCCACGTGATGGGTAGGTTTAGGGGCGGGGTCAGGGGTAGGTCATTCGTACGAATTCATACGAAATGACCAATTCGTAAAATATGTACGATTTAGCAAAAATCGTACTAATTCGTACGAGTGAGGTCGAACGAATTGTTACGAATTAGCCACCTTCAGTTTGGTGTTTCTCAAAACCAAGAATGCAAAGAACGGACTTGTGTTCTTGGGGATAACGCTCTTGCTAGTTGTTCTTGGAAGAATGAGCTCACAAGGTGACGAGCACACAGAACGCTGCTGACAGTTTGAGACGATGTGTTGACTGTGGGTCTGTCAGTCTGTGAGCAAACTGGCCGGTGTTGGCTGGCTAGCTAATTTAACACCCGCAGGCGCTTATGGAGATTCTCGCTTCCGAAAACGTTTGAGCACATTTTCAATTCACCATACATTTTCATAAAGATGCCAATGTTCGAAATGTACACCGCTGATTTCTACTGATTGTAGAAAAACGAATTACTGTAATGACCTGCCTCTCCTTCCTCGAATGCCAAATTGAATGCTTGGATGTTGCTGCCGTCAAGTTCACACAAGTTACCAACCGATGCATCCTGGGTAAAATGGGCGTGTCAAGAACACATCCGGGATTTTTAACCGTTCTTGCCAAAATGCAAACTTGTATATTGGGACAGTACTTGGGCCACAAAAGATGACGTTTCACAAGAACACAAGGACACTTAGAAAGGTCCTTAGTCTTGGTTGGTTCTCATTTATGGTGTTTATGTCAGCTCATGTTCAGTGTGTGTAAAACGTCTGCCTGTCATCCTTGTATTTGAGTTTGGTATTGTAAGTAAAGTTTATTGAAATTAGAAATTCGAATTCTCGTCTTCCTCTGCATACACATGATTATAACAAGGAATTTTTCTCGATTTCTTAAGGATCATGTGACACTGAAGCCTGAAGAGCATTACAGGAATAAATTACATATGATAAATAAATCATAAATAATATAGTTGTTGTTTCTTTGCCTTCACATCGCACATTAAAATCGTTATATATATACTGCTTATATATATATATATATATATATATATATATATATACAGTATACAGTATACAGTATATATATAAACAGTGTATATATGTATAATTTCAAACAGATTTTAAATGTATAATATGTCTTATATTTTGTCAGTATACTACTCTGATATAGGGATATGGGCACTAGGTATAAAAACCAATCAGTTTAGTTTACTCTTGTGGTTTAGTAAGAATAATTACCTTGATTCTTTAAGTACAGCCCTCCTTAATTTTCTTTTATGTTCGCTACTCAGGCACAAGATATAATGTATGTACAAAATAAACAAATAAATTATTCTATGCCGCTTGCAACTAAACTAAGTCAGGATAATTGTTTCCCATAAATCACTCGGGGAAAGTCAACAGTTAGGTTTTGCATGCTCAAGTAACACAAGTCAGACAAGCATAGCATGTTAAACTGTGAAATTAGATTTTTTTCCCCCCTGTTTTTTATTTTTTATTACAGTTGGAAATTTAAAAGGTTTCCAGATTTCTAGGTTTGGCTTCAGAATGTCACCATCAGGGAAAATGAGAATGTGAGAGACAGATACTGGCGTTTGGAGACCACCAGCAGAGCCACCGTATTTAAGCAAATCTTGCTTTTACATTACAAACATGTCATACGCCACTGAAACGAAATACCACATGGAAAGGTCAACTGTAATAAAGTATGCATAAGAGATTTCTCATGCCTACAGTCGAACTGCAAGAAATTCCACTTCAACTGTACATATAACACAAAATATTACAGTCTTTATTCTAATTCTGAGATCATTTCTGCAGTCCTTTAAAAAATGTGTTTGGGTTCCTTAATGCTGAAATTTCCCTCAGGTGACACATTTGTTGTCCTGAAGTATCAGATTAATTGAGAGACAAACTATGATGTTTTTGTTTATTTTTTCATAATGAGAAAATACTTAATAGTGTTTATCTCAGTAATGGATGTTTTCTCTGCAAATGCTCAACAAGTCAACTATTTGTATCTAATACAAGCAGGGAAACAGAATTGAAAGGCGTCTTTCAATTAGAATTTATTTAACTTATATAATGAAATAAAATATGGAGCTTCAAAGTTTTTGCTTTTTTTACCAACTAACTCTCTCTCTCTCTCTCTCTCTCTCTCTCTCTCTCTCTCTCTCTCTCTCTCTCTCTCTCTCTCTCCTTTATCCAAAGGGGGGAAAAAATCACTCTTGGCAATATGCAAATAAGGCTGCAAGCTATTACGATGCTAATGAGATTCTCCAGCAAAACTAGCAGTTCTTCCTCGAGCACAGGGGTACATTTCATCCATATTCAGAAAACATTAGTGTGTGTGTGTGTGTGTGTGTGGAGTGGGGGGGGGGGGGGGGGGTAGTCATGTCCTAGGTCAAAATCACATTGCATCTACCTCAGTGTCCTGCAGTGAAGATCTTTAATTGTAAAGTATTACTCATGAACAAGATCACACCATTATTCATTATTAAATTCGCTAAGTCTGTTTGTATTGAAAGACTGAGATGCTTTTTCATAGAGTAAATTGTTCTTGAGGCTTGATGGTGCTGTTGTTTAACATAATCTATTGTTATGTGTTTTGGGGCATTGGAAAATAAAGCGGAATGGATGCAAGATTGATAAATATAACTAAGTTACAAATTGAAAAATTATACATTGCAAGACTATGATCATTAAACACGAACAAAAAAATGACTTTATATAAAAAACTGTAATGATATAAACATACATTTTCAAAACAATAAATCTAGCTAGGAGATTTCTGGAGGTAAAGCAGTGTTTATGTATGTGTGTGTGTGTTTGGGTTCAAACCTGCCGAAAAGGCGGCATCCGCCACGCACCATGGTATGTTACCATAGTAACAGTAGGGAGCCTGGCGAAGGACTGTCTATATGTGTCCTGACCCATTTCGATTACCCCCAGAAGTCCTCTTCCTCTTTCACCTTACACCATCTCCCTCAACACCACTAACTCCACGCTCAGACTCTACTTCTAATTAATAAAATTAAACCTAAAATTAAAAGTGGATGGCAAATTAAAAAGAAAAGACAAGTTTTTTTTTATTATATTTGTATTTTTTGGAGCTGCATATAGCCTTTGGTCACACAGTATAAATGTGCTTTGGGCAAACAGCCATTTCTTCTTAATTTTTTTTTAAGTTTTTGAGATATTAAATAATGTAATTTTTAATTAAGAGTTTTATTAATAGATTTTCACCCTGACTTTCATAATTACAGTACGTATCTCTGTGCCTGGAGTGTTTGGAGTTAAACTTTCATTTGTCTAAGATGGTTGAGCCTCAGATACTTCCACAGAAAACACAATATAAGAATAATTCCTATAACGGCTAATTCGCATAAATTGAAAAATAGATTTCGAAAAGCATTTTTGGGCTCGAAAAGGCTTCTAACACTCAATGTGAAAATGTATGTATCAACATCAGCATTAGAATAAATTAGCATAAAAATAAATAGACATTGAATAATTTTCCAATTCTGAATAAATCTGAATAACTCCAGCAACATGTGTAATGTAAAGTTTCAAAGCCTATTTGTAAAGTGCAGTTTCTATTTAAAACTGATGCAACTACACAAGAGAAGCCTCAGGTGTGGCCATTATTCTGATATATGGAGGTGCTATAAAAGTGCTATATTATTTTGGTTTTAAATCATAGAGGTTATTTTTGGAGTTATAATGTATTAGGATACTGTACCATACAGCATTAACAGAAGGGCAAAATCACATAGATGCAACATAAGCCTTACAATGTAGGATTAATAGTTTTTATAGTAGTATTTACAGTGCATTTGTCTTATTCAAGATGGGTCATTATGTACATATTCTGTCCTTTAAACATTATATCTCTTTACTGAAGTCATTTAATTGTAGCCTATACTCCCTGTATATCCTCTTCGATCCAGATTGATATTATGTAGGTTCATGATTTTATCATTATTTTTTAACAAATAAAACACACCTGTCATTATTTTACAGTATGTTGAATGCTTGAATTAAATCATTAAATATATATAAAAAAATTATCTATAATTAATTCATTATGGTTAGAGAATATTCTCTTCTCTCTTCTCTTCTCTTCTCTTCTCTTCTCTTCTCTTCTCTTCTCTTCTCTAATAATCTTATCTTCTGTAATATTAAGGGCATAACATATGGCCGGCGTTGAGTCGTCTGGCGTTTAGTCTTCTCATCGCAGGCGTTGGGGCATCTGAAGTCTCCATTACTAATTAGGCTACATCATGACCAAATACAACCAGAAACAAATGTTCAGTCTTGCTTGTGAAAGCACACGAAACAGACTTTTTTCTCAATTCTTGTTATGAGAGGTATGAGAAAGTTGCCCTCCGCAATATGGTGACGCCGTTGAAGTAGGCCTACGCTCCAGCGGCCAATGGGGCGTCTATGTAGCCTATTTATTATGTCTATAAAGACATCCAAAAATCCATTACATTTCCGATGGACAAAATCAAACATTGACCTCACTGATCTATAGAGTTAATATACAGATCAGTGATTGACCTAGCTTTTGTCTTCTTCGAGAAGCCGGGTCACTCGCCAGGAAATACGTCACAATAGGAAAGAAAATACTATCGCAACTTCCGTGTTGACTTCAATGTATGTAAGTTTACCATAGCCTAAAAAAAGAATATGACTGGAAAGTTAATCTGAAGGATAGGCCTATAATTCAGAAATGATCTTGTAGGCCTTGTACTTCATAGTTTTAAACTAAATGCTTTAAACCAACACACAATTGACAAAGTCTTCCTTCTCTGTGTGACAACTAGCCCCGGTGTGCACAACCACACTGATATGGTAATGTGAATGTTACCGAACACAAACATTACCATAAAGGCCAGTTGCTTTTTGGTGGGATGGTAAGACTTGCTTGGCTCACCCTCAACAATGTTCCAGTGCAGCCTGCGGCTATCCAATGAGAGCCCAGCCCTCCTCCTCTGCTCGCCTCCTCTCCCGCCTCCTCCGCGCGCTCTCATCTCTCCGCTCCGCGTGCAGCCAGTGACTGCTGCTGCTGTCTCGCGGCGTTTGGAGATCCTGTACGCGCGCTGTATGGATGCTGAATCTTCGGCGCTGCTGTAAACGCGACGGAATCAACATGTCCAACCCTCCGCACGACCCGTTCTACTCGTCCCCTTTCGGACCGTTCTACCGGAGACATTCACCGTACATGGTGCAGCCTGAGTACAGGATCTATGAGATGAACAAACGACTTCAGTCCCGGACAGAGGTGAGTTTGGCATCGCTCCACATGAGACAGTGACAGCTGTAGTTTGGGAAAAGTTATGCTGGACAGTGCTTTTGCGAAATTATTCGCACTTTACCTGATCATACAAAACTAAGTGTGCGAACTAAGTGATGAAACTATAGCCTATGTTTTAGTTTTGCAGTTGGTTGACTTTGTGATCACTGTAAGTTGCATGGTTGCACAAGTGTAGGCTACTGTGCATTGGGATGAAATTGGTCCGTCATTTATTTTTTTATTAAACGCATTTTTATATACATTTTAAGAATATAATCTGGTGAACTTTTCTGAATTTACATCATTTAGGTGATGCGTACAGAAGCAACATCCACTTTGATCACTAATTAAAATCCGTGGAGGCAGTAAGTTAATGAACAGCGCACGAGCTCAGAGGAGTGATGCTCATCTATTAGAACAACACAGCGGTTTTAAATAAATATTTTACGATTAACTTCTACTTTAAAAACTATACAAGTGTGTCTACTAATAATCTGAATAATAGCCTAATTTAAAGGATAAAGGAAATTAAGAGTATAAAAGCCAAAAGTGACAAATCAGAACCCTTCGGCGTGCAAAAAAAAAATGAATAGTCCGACAAACTTTGCTGCAAAAGTGATTTCACCACTGGAATGAAAAGTATTGTCTGATTTGAATATTTTAGATGCATTCAAAACTTAAATGTTTGCATGTTGTCATCCACACCTACTTATAAATATATTGTTGTAAATATACATTTTTAAAACTTAAAAATCAAGGCAACATAAGTCAATTTTAATTTATTGTTCACCAATTTAAAAATAAATGTCACATACATTCAGCCAATTAATTGTTGTCAAGGCAACTACAGATTTCTCTTGCAGCACATTTCCCATTAACATAAAAATGTTATAGGCCTATTCGTTATTATATTTATTATATTATAAAAATAAAATATTTCAACCGTCATCACTTTATTACTCTTAACTTCAACTTTAACTGCAATCTTTACCTCTAAAGAAGAGATCAACTGAATTAGACGTAGATACACGTGAACCTAAATAATGGTGATAATGAACAAGCATAACGATTATAGTAACACCACACACACAAAAATGACAACAGTGACAACAAAAACACCATATAAATTTAGCAAACAATAAAAATAAATCTATAACGGTAAACACATTATTTATTAATTCTGCAGTGCATGCTGGGAACTCACATATATTGTTCGATATGAAGTTGTATATTCTGACAAACTCTGTTAGGCTAACATTTTTTTTATCAACAGTTTAATGACAACAAAACATAGACTATATGCACTTAAAACACTGCCAGCATTTTACATCCTTTATTGTACTTTTAAAATAACAGTAAAACGTCTGTTAATAATAGCTGTAAATATTTGTGCTGTGACACATGGACATGTCTGTAATGCTGATCCCAATGGGAAATAGTCATGCTTTCTTCAAAGGTCTGCTGGTTATAATGCAAGTCTTGGAACCTCTACCTCTATATTCCACTCAACTATAAAAAACGAATAAATCTAATTATAGCATTTATCGCTATCACAATCAGTCTTGCCCATTTATGGTGTGATTAATAGAACAACTTTTGACAATTCCCTATAATTTGCACTGGAGCCTATCGCTGTCGCCTCCGCTCATGTGTTTGATGGAGGTGTTGTAACTTTAAGGAGACCTGGGCTGTATTGCAGAGATGCAATGGAACAACATCATGAATAATGCATAAGCAACGGCCCAAACCCTGTAGACTTCCACTCTGAAACGGCACTTACCAAAGAGCCTAATAAACATGTGCCAATATATCATTTTAATCTTCACAACCTCACTTTGACATAAAAGGGCATTTGCTAAGATTAAATCTTTGTGAGATCGATCTTGATAAGATATTTCATTGTGAGGGTAACAATGAGTTTAGTTGACAAATGTGATTTGTTTCTGGAAACTGTTGCAATCTATGCAGCTCTAAAGGGGTAAAAAGAGAGAAAGCCAAAGGAGAAATACAATTAAGAAAAAGAAAAATCACTCTTTTTTCATCAAAGGGTTAATATTGGAAATTAATAAACAGTGATATTGAAATCAATAATTGACTCACTCAAATAATTGAATTGTATTGCATTGCACTTAAATAGACTTTGGATGAAACACTAGTCAGTTCATTGCACACCACTTAGAGACTACATCGTTCTTGACATATTTGGATCAAACATTCTGATGTCATGTTTGCTGTTTTATACCTGCAACTTGTGCTTTTCATTGAGAATTCTGTTTAGGATGGAGGACTCAAATGAACAAACATCTCTGCTCTGTGCACACAAATCCATCTGACGGATGCTGTTTGTAAAAGGTCTGATATCTTGTATCCTTCTTGCAAATTGTAGCTCGTATAGGTCTAGCGCCTTGCCACAGCAGAATAATAGCACAACGCTATTGCTAATATCTTTGCAAACAATGAGCGCAATATTTATTAGCCAAGCACGCTGATGTGTATTTGAAGCCAGTGTTATTTGCACAGATTTTACAAGGGAGAGTTCCCCCACAGCCATCCATCATGTAGACATGCAGACTTTCTTAGTTTAAAAGCTCCAGGCAAACACTGAAACAACAGGGGGAGCGCAGCGCTGAAGTAGCCACTGTCAAACAAAGGTGTTTGATAATCACTTGGCTCTATATTTCTCTGCATCAGTCATTTAATGACTGTCCAATAAGACTAAATAATCTATATGTTAGTGCTTAACATTGGAATTAAGCTCCATGGTGCACATCACAATGACTGGAGTGAAAGTAGAATTGGACAAAAGCAGGAAAGAAGAACTCAGGAAAGCTAGACAAGAGGGCTCGAGAGTCCCGACTCTTGACTTGAGAGTTCTGAGTAGTACAGAAGCTGGTGATTGATGTATTTTATTGTCCAAAGGCTGTTCAGCCCATTTGCTGGCAGCTAACTAACTTCAGAGCAGTTAGTGTTGTGTTTTAAAGAGCACCAGAGTTTGTCGCGGAAGGCTAGTTAAATGGACGATAATGAATGAAAGGTGAAATTTGTAATATGTTGTTGAAATACTTTCTCCTAACCCAGCCTCACAGAGATGACAAGTAATTTATTGACTTATTCTGTAAATAATGTGATTCTATGGTGCTATCAAAACATTGCTGTTTGTTTGAGCATCTAACTGAGCTCAAGCAAGTTTGGGGCAAAGCAATCTATTCAGTATGTTTGTTATTGGGAGTGGCTTGAAATATTCAATCAGTTAACAGTTGGTTTTACCCCTTTAAGGTGTCTAAAGTTGAACATTTCCAAACTCTCTTTACAAGTAGTTAGCATTAGTTACAGAACTTATTTGCTTATGGAAATTTTCAACGTCAAATTGTTCAAGAAAATCTCTGCCTTTTCTTTTGATGGAAAGGGTAAAACCTTTGGATGCTTCCTCTAAAAACTGTTAATGGAACATTTAAGCAATACCATTGAACATAACTTTTTTAACTTTGAAAAATGTGTAAACTTAAATTGCAAAAATGAGCAGTAATTTTTAAAAGTCGCATGACTCATGAGTAGTCTAATAAAAGCGCCTTTATTTTACATGGAGTGGGTCGCCACTTGGGGGTGCAGTGTTGAGATCACATACAGCTCAATACTAGCAAAGACTGCATGGCCCTGTCTCAAATGGCACACTTATGCACTTTCGGTCTGGTGGACTTACAATGGCTGCTGCGTTCGCGTGTCTGTTAAGTCCATTAGATCATAGGGTGTCCCGTTTGTCATTTTAGATTTCAGAAGGGTGCTCGCGGGCATGCACACTTTTGCCAAGCCCAAACTGAAGCGAGCTCTGCAGCATTCTTCTTCCCGACAGTCAAAGCGGTTTTACTTAAGTGAGGACTTAGGAAGACTGCGAGTGTTTAGGGTGCCATTTAGGACAGTGCCTATATATACCAAGATGATTCTCTCGTAGTGCAATATGGCAGAACAAGTCCTTCTAAATAAAAGAGCCAATAGCCAATTAGTAAATTAATCACATCACCGTAGCCATTAGAAGCTTTAGAAGTTCTTGTCAGATTTTGCTGTTGATTTAAATGTATCAATGTAAATTGTATTTCCCCATTCAACTAGATAGGAGTTCTAGCATGCCCAAAATGCTTGCTGCCCACCCAGTGGCATAAACTATTGATGGGTAGTCATATTCTTTTCTGCTAACTGGTTCTTTCAGACAGTTTGTTACAATAAACCTGTAAAATAACTTATTCACCAGTTTGTTTAAGTAATCACGCAATTCTATGATGAAAGCACCCAATGCAGATGTTTAAATGTCTAAATCAAATAAACATCATAAACCATAAACCATAAAAAATGTACCTCAGCAGACAGTCCTTAGCATGTCAGATATGTCCAAAAGACTGTTTTCAGTTCAGTCTTACCCCTTTTCCAACAAAAAGAAATGGTTCGGAACTGGTGCTGGTTGGTTCGGAGTTGGTTCAACTTGCGAAACTTTTCAGAACCTGTTTGTTTTTCCACTGACTAGAGCGCCCAGGGAACGACTTTGTTACGTCACTGTGTACGTCACCAAACGTCTTAGCTAGAAACACTTGCAAGTACAACATTACTTTGGGATTATCTCTAACTCGTGTACCAAGAAGGCTTAAAAAAACAATTGAAATATGTAAGTCTTTTAATCTTTTCCTTTGATATGTAATCTTTTCTGATTAGTTATATACCCCTGTCTTGTGTCTTGTTTTCTTTTCATTGATTTGTTCTTTATTGTGACTGTTTTCTTCTTAGCTTGCGCCAACTTCACACTTGCGCCAACTTCAAGCATAACAATTACAAAGACGGACTCCATCGTGTTTCTGCAAATGTTTCTCCTGGCTTTGCGATCCTATATTATGGTCAGAAAAGATGTTTAGAGCACATCTAAACCCGCCCCCAGCCCCTGACGTAAGCATTACTTGTTAAAAGAATGGTTCTAGTACAGCAAAGAGTTGGTACCAGCTGGTACCAGCTTTGGAACCAGTTTTCCTGACCGAGAACCAGTTCTTTGGCTGTCGAAACACAAAGAACTGGTTCACGCGCAGGGACCGGCTCTGAACCGGCTCTCAAAATGCTTTGGTGGAAAAGGGCTATCTGAGCACTCTTGGAGTGATTGATTGAGATGGCAAAAATGGGAATCATTCATAGCATCATATATCAGCTCATTTTGAGTAGGGACTGTCAGGCACATCTGAAAGTGAGTTGGACTGAGTAACTTGCGAACTGTTTCAGACAGTTCAGTCCAATTTGGCCAATTGGCTCTTCCAGTTCACTAATAAGAACCAGTTCAAAAGAATGATTGATTTGTGAACTGGACATCACTATTGCAAATATTCCCACCGAATGAACTGACTTTCCTTGAAATGGAAATTTCCTTTGATACTTTGTATAGACTTTATAGTTGCTGAAAAAATTAATCATGGCTGACTGAACTGGACAATACTATAATATACAATAGCATGCTTTTGCATTATGTTGCATCCATGCCGCTAGGTTAATTTTGACTGCTATATCAGCCTGCGCTGCATAAACAAAAAAAACGTGTGCTCCTGTAACAGAAGCCATATAGAGTTTGCCTGTTTGCCTTGAGGCATGCATCCTGAAAGAGCATCAAACATGTTTGCTGCCGTTTAAAAGGTTTGCTGCATAACCTGCCACACAAGCATGTGTAAACAAGCATGCTGGTTAACATTCAGAGGAGGAGTTTTGTCGACCTCCGCTGGTATAAGATCATTAGCATAATGCGTCTTAATATTCACAAGCTCCGAGAGAGTGAAATAAAGAAGAGGTCGCCAGGAAGACAACAAATGAAAGACTAGCTTTATTAATATGTCTAATGCTTTTGGAATGGGATGCATTTATGCAAAGGAGCAGTGCGAGTTCACAGCGGGGTTTCGTTTTGATCTGAGGGCGATCGATAATGCATTTCACTGTGGAGAAACTCAGTATCAAAGTCCTCGAGGTAAACCAATCATCACAGATCTTCCACAGTCCCATTAGAGCTTAAAATGGCACCAAATGGCAAATCAGTCTAACCATGTCCATCATCATTCATATTACATGCTGCTTAATTGATTTTGTAGAAAGCTGGTGATGGACGATGATTGTGTTTTAAGAGCACATGAAAAGAGTTTTGTTAAGCAGTCGGCCATATAGGACTGAGATCTATCTAATTATTTTAATATCAATTTGTGTTCAGATTAATACACATGTATCATTTTGTTTTTTGTTGTAGCAGTAGACTTAAACTTTATTTTGCACTCACTATGGGATAAATAGAGCGCACAACTTCCTTATCAATTGGCTGCATTATGCAAAAACAGGTTATGGGGTCCTGGCTGATATGTGACATATTACATTGAAAACAAAACAAAAGT
The DNA here is from genome assembly GCA_038021265.1 of Cyprinella venusta. Classification (NCBI taxonomy): domain Eukaryota; kingdom Metazoa; phylum Chordata; class Actinopteri; order Cypriniformes; family Leuciscidae; genus Cyprinella; species Cyprinella venusta. The sequence continues at coordinate 8,667,835 of CM075873.1, forward strand.
AAAAAAAATGGATTCTCTGGAACAATAAGGTGGCGTTCAAACTGGCAGGATACTAGGACAATAGTCCCACCTTTTTCCTGCGGCTTTCCCAAAGTTCCTTCCAGGCTACACTGTTGCACTGATAACAGATAAAGAGGGATCGCCCATTTTTACCAACTTCCTGTTTTTAGACGTTTTCTGTACAGATCATATTTTTGATTCCTTTTGTCCAGCCCTGAGTGATGATGTTTTTGAGGAGCCACAGATGTGTTATCATTGATAAAACAGTGAAAAGTTCTGTGCTGTCAAAGTTCTTTTACTGCACTTCATCAATACTCGGATGGGTTGTGAACCTTCATGCATCTTTACCTATTTGCACAAAAATGGCTGAAACAACTTTAATGTTGTGTCCACTAGCAACAACATGCCTTTAGAAATATATACACTACCATTCCTTATAAATAAAGTCTTTGTCATGTTTCTTTATCAGTTTAATGCATCCTTGCTGAATAAATATATTAATTTCTTTCTTATTTTAAAGCCTAACTGACCCCAAACTTTAGAACTGCTTGAACAAACAAACAAAAATATGTATGTTGGCACAGTTCTGGAGTTGTTTTCAGTGCTGTGTGTCAAACAGGGTGAGGACTTACAGAAGGATGTTAGTTCACTTCCCCGTGCCTTTATTGCATTTGCATAATTCAGATCATGTGCACTTAACCTTATACTCAAATATTGTTGACGTTCTGTTGTTCTTAAAACAAGGACAAGCGGACGAGCTTGCTAAAATAATACCCGTAAACGTTGTTTATGCTGTCTTTGTTTACTAAAATGAGGTATCATGAATTGATGCATGAATTGTTTACGTGCTTACTGCCATTTCCACTGCGGTTTTGGCATGTTTACATAGTTAGTATTCCCTGAGATCTGTCGGTGGCTGTCACTGATGTAGGTGGAAGATGTTCAACAGCAGTTGTACGTGATTGCCCACACACAGCTCTGTTCAGCTCATCAAAGACCTTGTGTACATTTCATGAGTCCTGAAAGGTGAGTCTAAATGGAGTCTGCCTGGCTAAGGACTTTTTAAATGTCAGTTTGCAGAAGTGGCTATATAAGGGCAATTTACACCAATTCCCACGTTTTGTCAGCGATTAGGTTGCCTTCAGCACCATTCAAAATCAGAAATGTTTTCATTATACTATTAAAGGGATAGTTCACCCAAAAATGAAAATTATGTCTATTTATTCACCCTCATGTTGTTCCAACCCCGTAAGACCTTCGTTCATCTTCGGAACGCGAATTAAGATATTTTTGATGAAATCTGAGAGCTGGATCACTCCTCCATGCTAGTCCATAGGCTTCTTGAGGGATTGAAACTTGCCGGCCTCGAAAAGTTATTAAAGACATCGTTAAAATAGTCCAAGTGACTACAGTGGCTCAATCTTAACTTTATCAAGCGATGAGAATACTTTTTGTGCGCAAAAACAAACATAAATAACAACTTTATTTCAACTATTCACTTCCTTCTCTTTGAGCGTTTAGTTTAGTTAGTAGTCACACAGGCTCACTATTGACCGACGCTGGTCATGTGTGTGATGCGTGTGACGTACAACAACAGATCATACGCTGTTAAACTAGTAACTCGAGGCCAAGAGAGAAAGAAAAGAATATTTGAAATAAAGTAGTTATTTGGGGGGGTTTTTTCTGACCGTGAGTATCTGATTCCAGAATTTGAATCGATTTTTGATACCTATTGTAAACGATAACTATATTACACAGAAAATATTTTCATATATATATATATATATATATATATATATATATATACACTAATAAAAACTACATCAAATTACAGGAAATTTCTAAAGTTTTTGTATTTTCAGTTAAAGGGATACTCCACTTTTTTTTGGAAATAGGCTAATTTTACCATTCCCCCAGAGTTAAACAGTTGGGTTTTACTGTTTTCGAATGTCTTCAGTCCATTTTCTGATATGTAGGAAAATATCAGTAACCAGACAGTTTCTGGTCTTATTGACTTCCATAGTACATTTTTTTTCCTACTATGGAAGTCAATGAGACCAGAAACGGTCTGGTTCCTGATATTCTTCATAAATATCAGAAAATCAGCTGAATGGATTTGAAAACGGTAAAACTCAACTGTTTAACTCTGGGGGAGTGGTAAAATTAGCCTATTTCCAAAAAAGTGGAGTATCCCTTTTAATCATATCCTTCGCCTGACTGTTGACATGCAATCTATTTCTGATTCCCTGTCTGATCGTCATCTACTGTAAAACAAAAAAAACACAGTTAGTGCAGGTACACTGCTGTAAATCTGAAAACAGTGACACCTCAATAATAAACCAGCATGCAGGAAATCACAAATAATTTATTGAGTTTAAAATAAATAAATAATTGAATCTCACTTTTTTGTTGCAAACAGTCGCAAACAAAAGTCATGATGATTAAGCTTACAAAAAATCTAGCAACATTTTTTTTAATCCAATTTGACTTATTATACATTTCATTTGTTTGAATGAAATAAAAATGTGCCGCGTTAAAACTGAAATTTGTTTTAAAAATTCAAATCAAAATGAGAATAAAACTAGTGAAATTGTTGATAAAATCTGACTGTGTGTGTGTTAAACCCTACGTTGACATTTTTGACCTTGACCATCTTCTTTGAAAATGTAAAAATCCAGAAAGTTTTTGTGATGGCTTGGCTTAGAGCAAGGGTCGGGTCCTAGAGGGCCACTGTCAGGTGTGTGTGTGTAAAAAGTTCAGTTAGTTGTTGTGTCTACAGCAGCTATGTGTTGTAAAAAGCAGCTGCTATTGTTATTTACCAAGGATACGGGACGTTGTTTTTTCTCTAAGCTCTTGGATCTACCATAAATCTGAGCTGCTTGGCCCCTGCGGAGCGGTGACTGGGTCGAGAGCCACCATTGGCACATTGATGAATCCCTTTAGACATCCCAATCAATACGGCTTTATCTTCAGGCAGCCCATGCAGACGCCCATGTTAGTTCACCTGAGGTCCTAAGGACTGATCTGTGCGCAGTACATCAAAGCTCACTATCAGCTATAGCATGCTAGACAGCTACAATCAGCACTAGAGGCAGGAACCTCTCATTTTCTATGTCAGCTACAGATTACTGATCTATAGCCGACTCTCTCTCTTGGCTGCAGTGTTATATGTCATCTTTATCAAACATGATCTATGTCGCTGAAATGTAGCAGCTTTGGCTTATTCCATCATTCAGTCAAGAGCAAAAAAAAAAGAGAAAGAAAAAGAAATACAAGAACAGCGCAGCAGGGGGGCACAGATATATCACTATAAATGCAAATCACATCGCTAGGGAACTTTTGTACAGTATAAGAAATGATCCTATTCAACTGTTAGAAATCCAGTCCTTCCTTTCCAACTTTGGCACATCATCACACACCTGGCTGTACGCAAGTTTACGGATACTGTTTGCAAGGGCTGCTGAGGCATTAAATAGGGTTAATTAGTACAAATGGACAATCAGATTTCCTATCGATTGTGACAGTGCAGATTGCCTTCCAGATAAATGAAATCCTATAACTCTGGAGTCTTGGTGCAGATACTGATAATGCTGTTAGCGGCCATTAATGCTCTTCCGTAATTAGCTTATATCAAAGTAATTAAAACAATGACAGTGTAAAGTAATTATGTTACATGCTAACTCAATATTTCGTCCATGTTATCTCAACCTATATGCTCGATATCTTGTTTTCTCAGCATAATGGAAGACCCTTGCACCATTTTTGTACATGTGGGTCATTGTCTTCATCATGTATTGAAGTAATTCCACGGAATGTCTTTGTTGACTGGGATTTACAACTAAAATAGGGATAAAAAGATAATAGATTATGTAATCATTGTAAATATATATTAACATATAATATTAATTTGATTTGTTATGCGTTTAATTACATTCTGACCATTTAAAAACTTTAAAAAGCTGCGATAAAAATCAATAAAAATATAAAAATAAAGTCATTATTATCATTAATGACATTAAAAATCAGTTTCTTCAAAACTAATGTATGTGATCACCCATTTGCAGTTTTAAAGTAAAAATTTTTTTTTTTTTTTTAAATTTAATTTATGCCTGTGCTGTGATGACAAAGCTAAATTTTCAGTGTCACGTGATTCTTTAGAAATCATTCTAAAATGCTGATTTGGTGCTCAAGAAACATTTATTACTATTATAAATGTTGAAAATAGTTGTGCTAATTAAAATAATTGTAGAAACTGATACATTAATTCAGGATTTGACGAATAGAAAGTTTAATAGAACAGCATTTACTCTTTTGTAACAATGTCAAATTCATTAATGTCACTTTTGATCTATTTAATGTGTCCTAGTTGAATAAAAGTATAAAGTATTGACTAACCGCAAACTTTTGAACGATAGTATATATAGTGTGACCATAACAAAAAAGGTGGCAGTGTTATGCATTTGGGTCTAATCTGAGGTGAAAGATCATAGGTGCTGAGGAGGTCATTGGTGGCGACTGTACAGCATTGATGAATCCCCCTGTGGGCCATTGACCTCATCACCAGGAAGATGTTGAAGTGGAGGAGATCAATGAACACTCAAAGAGAGCAGTCAACACCTGCTGATACAAACACGATAAACTCAGCTCAAGAGCATCCATCAATGAGCTGCAAAGAGATATTGAACTGCAGAGAGCTCAGGGAGTCGCGGAATTTCAATCTCAAATACATGATTGTCATGCAAAATGGCTAAAAAGGAGATGAGACTCACTGACCAAAGATACAGACCAACAAGATCTGTTTTTCAAACCTAAAAGGGAGAGAAAGAGACAGTGATTTGTAGGGCTGCGTTACGATTAATGACGATTTTGATTAAAATCGATACTTAAATCCCAAGATTGATTTCTGTGTCTATGCTGTTTTCGGTTGATGCGTAAACAAAACTTCACCAAACATTTGTTGCATTCATCCCATTTCAGCTTTCAAATTCTGTCAATTTTACCATAAAGTTCAAGCACTGAATCTTTAATGCGGCATGACAGATCGCTGTATTGCTTCAGTTCAAGCGGCACGTGAACCGATCACCTCCCTCATTACTTAGTAATAGCACGAAATAAACTTGAATGAACATCAGAAGGTATGTTGAAAGAGACAATACAACTTATTGAAATCTCTTGTGTAATCGCTTAATCATTTTACCTGCATGAAGATGTCAATAAAACAGCTTGTAAACAATGTTACGTAATGTTATATTTACCTCAGAAAAGCCACTCAATGACCATAGCTTATTAGTCAGCTCAAAAAAAAGAATTTTTAATAAATATTATTATTTATATTGCAAAAATTAATTGGAGAACCATTAAAAAAGTTTATATAAAAACTGCAATCTGTGCGATTTAAATGTTAGTGTACAACATAACATGTGAGTGTTATTATCTCTAAAAATAAAGAGAAATTAAATTTGAACTGGTTAATTTTAACCTTTAATATTATAGTAATGTACCAAACGACAGTATATTTATACAAAATAGTTTACGAATCAGCTTGGGGATCTTGGGAACTGATTCATGAAATGTGTCAATACCCAGGCCTGGTGATTAGAGAAAAGGAAGTTCGTTTTAACCTCAAATATTTGCAAATCCACAAGAGACGAGGATGGGGGCAAAGCTAAAAATGAAGAAAACATGATTATCTGATGAAGTCATGCATCCTACTGAGTGTGTCTACAGGTTTATTCTCATATGGAAACACACATACACAAGTAGAAAGCAAGGAAAAGCATGTTAGCCAAAACTGTGTGCGTGTCACCAGCTGTGTTGGACAACATCAGCCTCTTGCCTTATTGAATGGAAAAAAGTGTCAAAACTGATCATTCACTTACAAGTGACTAAGACAGCAGATCGTAATAGGGCCTTGACTCACTCCCAAAACGCAGAGCAGATGAGAACGCTTCTTCAGCGCTGGAAAACAACGCTTCTCGAATTCAAGACTCGGGTGGAAAGGTCTCCAGGGTCGGCCACTGTGGAATGTGACGCTGCCCGAAGTCGACAGCCCTAATTGTAAACATCTGAGAGGGCTTGTGATCTGTCACCAGGCAACATCGGCTTGATGGCAACGTTGGGCTAAACGACGTCTGTTAGAATCAGAGCTCTGTCAATCACAGGACGCCGCGGAGTCTAATTTTACATACGCTGAGGATGTTCTCATCTAGCGTGCCCATCTGATGGAGTGGCCTTAATTTAATTCAAGCGAATTAGTAAATATTTCCATTAGCGGTGGATTTGGAGTTTCTCGGTGCCCTGGATGTACATTATTTATAATGAATTTGGTTGTTGTTGTTGTCGACTTGTAATAACAGTGCACAGGTGCCCTCTACATAACCAGTCTTTAATTAAGGAAAAATCTTTTATAAGCTCTGGGCTCATGCAATTTCAATGCTAGATCGCAGAATGGACGCAAAATGAGCTTTTTAATGGGTCATGAACTGCATGTTCTCTGAGGTCTACTTATGATGTTATCAAGATTTTTTGTAATAAGCTATTTTGGTAACACTTTACAATACGGGTGCACTAATATGCATCAATTCATATACTTAAAGGGTTAGTTCACCCAAAAATGAAAATTCTGTCAGTATTTACTCACCCTCATGTTGTTCCAAAACTCTATGTGTTTATTTGTTCTGCTGAACACAAAGGAAGATATTTGGAAGAATGTTTTAATCAAACAGATCTCATTCCCCACTGACTACCGTATGTATTTTTTCCTACTATGGTAGTCAATGGGGAATGAGATCTGTTTGATTAAAACATTCTTCAATATATCTTCCATTGTGTTCAGCAGAACAAATAAACACGGAGGTTTGGAACAACATGAGGGTGAGTAAATACTGACAGAATTTTCATTTTTGGGTGAACTAACCCTTTAACTAATGCACAGATAATCATGAGTTAATTTATGAATATGAACTAAACCATTAATTATTACTGCATCAGCAACTAATAAAGAGTCTATAAGATTAATTGATTAAGTAATAAAGGAATTGCTATTAATTAAACGTATCATCATGTTTTAATTCCTAAACATATTTTATTAACTAATAGTGTAAATGAATGTATTAATTACCACAATTAGTCAATGCTACTACTATTAGTTGCTGATAGTTTTGTGCGGCCCAACGTACCCCATCCTCCAAAGTCAAACACTTACTGACATTACACTCACTGCATGTGCAACTGCCCCACGGACCTTTAGTGGGGATGACAAAACCCATAACCATAATGACATGTTACTTAACAATTAGTTAATAGTCATATGCCTCAACAAGTAAAGTCATAACATAATGATATTGCAAATCATTAGCTAATGATTAATTAAAGCAGACAACTGGAAGTTGAAGTGCATAGCGTTGACTAATTGTGGTAATGAACACATTCATTTACACTATTAGTTAATAAAATATGTTATTAAGGAATTAAAACATGATTACACGTTTAATTATTAGCAGTCTCTACATGCTTTTCTCATTAACCACAAATACTGAAGAAAAGGAAAGAACATTACAACTATCACAACTATTCCCAGTGTAATTGTGTCTGCTCAGACACATCTCTATCGTATTGTTGCTGAGTAATCCTGTGTTTGTGTCTGTCGCGTATTTACAACATGACATGCAAATCAGTGGGTGGGGCTAAAGAGGAAATGATGTAAAAGTAGACTTTGACTTCTGCAGAGGCGGTCTTTCAACGAATTATGACGTAATAATGTGACAGAATCCGAAACGAGATGTTTTCTAAGATTCATAAAAACTGAAACTCAAAACAAAGCAATGATCTCTTATACGTCAAAAGATCATGCAACATTTGATTTCTCAAGAGAAAGAATAAGACATCAGGGATGGTGGGTTCCGCTGAACTGATGTTCTCGTGCGGTCACGTGAAAAATTTGTAAGCATATGTCATAGTTTTGCTTGGAATCAATTGCTTTATTTGTGATATTGCAGTGAAGCGTGCCAAAATGTGTGGTCATAATTTTTCCTACAAAGAAATTTATGAACACATGCAAAAAGAAGATAAATATCAATAACTGATTATGTTGTCAGTGTGTTTTTTCCTATGGGCTTTTTTAAAATAATAAAACAAAATGTGTAGCTTTGACAAATCATTTTATCAGACAAATACCTTAACCAAGTTTAGTGTTTTATTCCCCCCTTTTATTTAAAAATTTAATAAATAAATGCACATTTTCCTCATATTTTTGTTGTTTCGTTGAAAAAGCGTACAGACCCCAAACTTTTGAATGTTAAATCCCTAAACAAGTGGAGCTATACACAAACCATTACATTTTTTCCTCCTTTTAAATAGACTTCTAAGACTGACAAAGCATATCACACCATATAATTAACTCCCATTAATTAACCGTGACCCTCCTTCTTCCCCAGGAGAGTGATAGTCTGTGGTGGGATGCGTTTGCTACAGAGTTCTTTGAGGAGGATGCTACATTGACCCTCTCCTTCTGTTTGGAGGATGGACCAAAAAGATACAGTAAGATTTAAGCCTTTTTCTTGTCCCATGTTGCCTTGTCTGCAATTGTGCTTGAACTGGTGCCAGTTAAGAAACAATTAAAAGAGTACATGATTGTGATATTGTCTATGGAGTCTGAAAATGTTGGAAGATACCAGTCTTATAAAAATCAGAGAACTTTGATTCAACTAAAACTGCCAGTTCCAGATTTGATTGACTTTTATTGCTCTTCCAGGGAAAAAGTTTTCAGAAACTGCCCCTAAATGTCACAAGAAAACAACCGATCCCTTGTCATATTGAGAACTATTCTAAGAAAGTGTTATAATTGGTAAACTGACCAATTATTTTATCTGCAAGTCTGCTAGAATTTAAATACCATGAGAGAGTTTCAGTGAGCTAATGTAGTTTTGGCTAAAGCTCTGCTAGTCTGTCAATTTTTATTTTTGTGGTGGTGGTGGCCTTTTTTTCTCTTCTGCACACTTTCTGTAAGGGATCCACTGAAGTCAAGTTGTATAGAGAACCCAAGTGCAGTTTATTTACTCAAAAATAACATACAACGAGATCAGAACATAAAACAAAGCATGACGTGGCATGAAACAAAACTGTGGACATGGACTCACGCAACAGAGATTACAGGAAACAATACTTGACCGAGACACAATGGCAAACATGTGGGCTTAAATACACCGACTAATAACAGGACAAGGGACACCCGTGAACAATGAACAGACGGTTAACCAATGACAAGACACATGGCAGGATCACATGACAAAGAGGGAATCACATGACAGGCATGGAATATGACATGAACAACCAATGCATTCTCATCCTAGGGCGTCATATAGTGACGCTTTTGACAATGCGTATACATCCAACGCACATGGCACCCTTTAGCGTCAATATAACAGGGTAGGTTTAGGTCTGGGGTAGGGTTAGGGTTACACCACTAGGAGGCGCCTTCTGGCCCATATATATCTGCGTTTCATATTGACGCTAAAGGGTGCCATTTGCGTTGGATGTATACGCATTATCAAAAGCATCAGTATATGACGCCTTGGGATGAGAACGGGCAGGAACAAACCAAAACGTGACAGAGACAAGACCAAATCGTCCTCCCTCTCTCTCTCTCTCTCTCTCTCTCTCTCTCTCTCTCTCTCTCTCTCTCTCTCTCTCTCTCTCTCTCTTTCTACCTCTATCTCTGATGATTTGAGCTGCGTTGTCTGTCCTTATTGAGTTCTCTGCTTTTGGTTAGTCATGCAGAACACTCTGCCTGTTGCAAAGAATGAGTGAGTCAAACATTGACTGAAGCCCAATCCCTTCCCAGGGGTCTTTGTAGTGCTGCTAGATTTAGATTTTTATTATGCCAAATTAATGCCATTTTGGCCTGGATGCCAGCCCGAACCCCGCCTACAACATTTTTGGGTCGGGAAGTTCGGTCTGGACTCGACCCATTGAGGAGTTATTATGATCGGTTCAGAATTAGTCTGGCCAATCAAATTGCCAGGGCGGGCTTTATACGATGATGGACAGATGATCTGCAGTTACGTAATCACCACGTTATCAAACGCTTGGGCTGAACTGGTTTCCCTCAAAGATGACTGCAGCTGGAGAATTGAAATGAATAGAATAGATTCCGCTATCGCGTCTGTTGTAAAAGAGGTCGACATCGCATTCATTTTAAAGGGATACTCCACCGTTTTTTCATATTTAACAATGTAATTCTCTTAACTAAGACGTTTTGATACATACCTCTTTTCGACTCGGTGCATATATATCTATGGACTCAGCGCAGTAATATCATCACTCGGAGAGGGAGATAGGGGAGAGGCTATATTATAGTTATGCACTTTACACGCTAAGAAAAGTTCAACGTTTTTTTTTTTTTGTGTGTGTGTGTGTGTGTCACCATTCTTGGTCGAGTTACACTACTCGTGTAACTGTATTTAAATAGGAAAACGTGGAGGTGTTTGGTCGCTTCTCTGCTTGGATCCTAATGAATGAACTGGGCTAAATTAAGTGCTATCAAAGTATCTCACGTGCCAGAGCGATTGAGTGCACGCACTGAGACGAGAAATGTATGTATTAACTCGTCTTAGTTAAGGGAATAGTTTAATATGAAAAAACGGTGGAGTATCCCTTTAAAAGACGAACAGAGAACTGCAATCAAGGCATTTGTCGACTGGAAAGATGCGTTTGCCGTCCTTCCTACAGGATTCTGCAAATCTTTATTTTATCAGCTGGCTCCATTGGTCACTAAGATGGGACGCAATGAAAACCCTGAGGTCGTTGTGGTTTCTCCTTTGGTCGCACTCATGGAGGACCAAGTAAAAGAAGCAACACTCATTATTTTACTACTACTTCCAGTGTGCGTGTTGTTGAGTTCACTTACTGCGTTGCTCTGATTGGTTGTATGTCTATCCAATTGAGTGCAGTATTGTTGTTTTTTTTTCCTGGTTCGGTTAAGAAACGCCTCATAATCAAATCCCTATGGAGCAGTATCAGACTCACATTATGACTAGAATATGAGAATGACGAAGTCAGACTAATGCCATTTGACTGTGGGCAGCATGACAATAGCTGCAGCTTTAGCCTATTTTCAAGACATGGCAGAATATGTTTCTTCATTTTGTACAGTTTGAATTCTTATAATTGAACAAAGATGTAAAATTCAAACACTAAAATGTTTAATTTGTCATTTAAGATGCATTTTCCCCAATAAAGTTTCAAATGTTTGTTTTTTTAATGTTAAGTCTATATTTCAGAAAGTAATATTTTGTAATCCTCAGATATAGTGTTTAAAAGTGTAAAGACCAAAATCTTGCATGGGCTCCAGAGGCCTAAAGGGAACCAATCCCCCATATCGATTGAAGGGGGAGTTCAGTCCGTCTCTTGTGACAGCTCATCTTTAGTCTTCAGAAATGACTCCTCTTAGTTTCAGCCACAAACATACACCCTCACTCCATCACTGTCACACACACACACACACACATACACAAGCACTGCATACTACATTTGCTCGGGCCCTTTATACATTTCTCGATCCTCACTCCACCAAGGATCATTAAGGATTTTCTGCTTCAGTATGACTTGCTTGTCTTTGTATGACATGTTTACAGTAATCACTGTTTAGTTTTTATTGAGTAACTCATTCCTCTGCTTTACATTGCAAGATATCAGATCAAAGATAATCTAATCCCCTTTTTGTCTACCATGTCCTGATTTAATGTATTTACCTGTTTATGAATTATTTATGCGAAATAAGGTCATATCGTACGCATCCAGTGTCTCATTTTTAATGCACTCTCTGGAATACTTGATTCTGTGGTCAGATGTTTTACTAACCTGTATAATTGATTTGGTGTCCCTGGTAACCTTACCGGAAGCTTTAAGATAATCTACAAGTAAACTAATAAAATAATTTAATCTTAAATCAATATGTACATTTTTTTTTATTTATTTGGTAAGTAGCTGAATAAACAGGAGCAAGTCATTATTGTTAATAGGTAATAACAAGGACTCTGCTTGAACATATGTTTTGTTCTTTTAAACTTAGGTTGAATGTGTCAGTCTGAAAGTATGTTATTAAAAATAAATATGAAGAATATAAATAATATCTTTGTTTTATTGAATCTTTGTTGAATAAATGTAAAGGCTTAACATTAATATGATGGTTATAAAAATTCCATGTAGTTCTAGTAAAAACCCTCAGTACTGAGAAATTTCCTCAAAATATTTCAAAATATCCCTACAAGGAGAAATACAAGAGGCATTGAAGCTTAAGATGCTTTGCACTTATATACACAAACATGTACGATGTAAGATGTGGGCATTATTTCACCGCAGTGCCATTGTGTTGGGATGGATAATGGATATATTATTGAAATACATTAGTTTAAATGGCCTCACTTTCTCTGTCTCTTTTCTATTTCTCTCAATCTCATTGCAGGACAAGTGTTTTCCTTCTAGTTCATTCTCATTTCTTGTCTCCTCTGCTTTAAAGTAATAATGTATCATAATGTATATGTATTTGTTTAACATTATTATATTTATATCTATTTTAATAAAGTAATTCAAAATAGTATATTTATGTATAATACATCTACAGTATAACATATTTTAACCAATATATTTGTAGCTGTGTGATATTAGCTCAGAATATCAAACTCCATTGAAATCAATAGTGGATCAAGTCCCCTGCATGCTTCACGCAAGAGTGTTGAGCGTGTTGCTGCTGCCATGTAGACCATTCCAAATCAGTCACTTGTGCATTTCCATTACGCCTTAGAAGGCAGCTGTGTATGTTAGTATATAGGCTAGAGACTTAGAATGTATGTGACTTGGTTTGAAATATACCACCACATTTATCACCTGAAGATAGGAATCTTACAAATGAACATTTTGGCTCATTGATCTGCAGCACCTAAACCCGAACAGAAGACCATCACCGATACTATAGCCTGTTTCTGTGGGGTTTTTTTTAAGCTGATTCCTGAAATAACTATTTTAGTTCAGTTTCTTCTTCTCATTTCTCCTCATGGACATTATTAGCGGGGGAATAATTAATATCTGTTCTGAAACACTGTTCTTGTTTTGATTGAGGCAAGGCGAGGGCGAATTTCAAAGCGTGATGCAATGCCCCTGCAACTGTGACACCCTAGAAAACTTCCACCACTGAACTGCAACACTTCATCAGACAATAACAAACAAAACAAAGAGGAATTTATTAGCAGATCTGGATGGGGACTGGAATCTGCTTTGCTTTTGGTTGCCGTTGCTTTAGAACGATTCAATGATTCAATGTCAATTCAAGTCAAAAAGCTGAGGACATTACACTCATTAATCGGGTTCGAATTGAAATAACAAACATGTTAGAAGCCCCAGTAAAATTTCAATGATCTTGAAGATGATTACCATTTACCGACCTGAGAAACTTGACAATAATTCCACGTAAAACAATCATGCCATGTGTTCTTTTATATATTGATATATACAGTAAATCAGTATATCGTAATCAGTATATAGTATAAGTAGTCGATGCATTGGAAAACTCAGCCCAGAACTTGTGATGCCTGATTTGAGTTTAGTTTTTATGATGAACAAATACATGATAAACTTGTAAATGTTTCTGTATTACAGGTAAAACATTTTCTATCAAACAGTATCAAAACACCAGCAGTGTACAGTGTAAATTATGGTTAGATTCATGTTGTGTAAAATGAATTTGAATTGATAAAAACTAGAATTGATCACAATTCTGATTAATTACAATTGTGCTGTTGTTGGTGCACAACACCTGTGCCTGCTACAAAATTGTTAATTGCTGGGTTGCCATTGCGTCTTTGTGTTTGTTTGGGGTTACAAGCGATTTAGCTCTTTTCATGTAGTGTTTTTCACCTGCAATGTCGCATACACGTCACTGTTTCTGGGTCAATAAGATGCCAAAAGCATACAACAAATGACACTACACTTAAAGTGTGCTTTAATACTACCAAATCCTGATCCAAACCTTTATCATCAAACTAAAATTTCAAATGGCCAGACAGAGATTCATTTTTTTATGAAACATTAAATTATTGGTGCCCAGGAGGCAGTGACCCCATAGAATGTATATACACTGTGAGTTTTAATATGCTTAGCTTAAAATGTGTGAAATGAATAAACAGTGCTCATAAATTGCTGTTGAGATGGTACTCTCAATTGAAAGTAGTAGAGGCTTGAACCCAGAAACAATATTCCTCTCGTCGTGGCTTATTAAAGCAGATAGGGAAGTTTGCCTCTGCATTCATCCCAGTCATCTGCTGCTACATGCGTGCCAAACCACAATTATGTTTCTGTGATTTTTTGCATGCAGAGTCTAGTCATTTCGATAGGAATTCAAGTTGGTCATGTGAATTTGCTGAAATTTTGCTAATGTGACCACACTTCTCCTGAGAACAGGCAGAACAGAATGAGATATGAGCCGTTCCCACAGTACTCAAGAAACACTATCCATCTATGTAAAGGCTAATGTTTTATGCATTTGTGTACTGGAGAAGAGTGCCTTATTCTAGTATTTGTTGTCATATTTTATAACATGAGAATTTTGTCCAAAGAAAGCACACACACAGCCATATAAACTTTACAACCTATAAGTTAATGGAAATGTAATGTGATGCACTTACTGCCTCACCCGACAGCAATGATATCATTCATTTGAAACATTTGAATTAATTGCCAGTCCTAGATTACATAAACCTTTCAAACTTTTTTGAGGTGGAGAGTCTATTGTTTAAGCTGACTTGTGAAGGAAAACACACAGACCGAGCAAGCTGTGATTGACAGTGTGGGGGTTTGAGCAGGCTCAGCTGCAGTCCGGCGCTGGCAAAGACACAGGTCTCCGATGACTGACAGCCCAAGTTTCAAAACAACCTCGAGATGCTCTCTGTGTTTTTGTACGAGCGCTCTCGTATGGTATATATCTGCGGGTCTGGTTTGATACCGTTGAGATGTTAAATGAATCTGTGCACTGGATGAAAATGTATGTGTGTGCCTAATGGCACTGTTTCTGAGCATATGTGTGTATGTGTGTGGGCAGCAGGAAAAGAGAACAGCTGTGTGATAGGATGGGTCTTTCTCTGCTCTTCCTGCTGTCTCTCTTCCCAACTCCTTATTCAATAACTAAACAATACTGTACTGTCCGTCTTAAATCACCTCCGGATCAGCATCAGATTTGTGCGTGTGTATGTGAGAGCATGCGTCAGTGTGTGTCTGATGCGTGCACAGCCATGATACGCACATGTGTATCCTGCTCTAACCTCATATTAATACAGTTACACAGAAAAGTGTATCCCTGAAAAGTGGTCAATCATGTCAAACAGTTAACGGGTTGAGTGTTTACAGTGTCCATTAAAGCTCTGAATGAGCAGGGCACTGTTATTGTAGTGTGTGTGTGTGTGGATGAGTGTTTCACCCAGGAATGGGGGCAGACATGCAGTCATACTGCATGGTAGATTTGGTAAATACAGAGTCATGAAAAAATTAGGAGTTATGAGGAGCCTGGTGCACTTTTGAGCCTAGAACCTTCCAGAAAGTCAACATGGCCCATGCATAATGAACGTGAGGGGCTCTCTTCTTATACACTCAGAGACCTTATGGAAAGGACACACAAGCTTTGGCAAGTAGTTTGTAGACGTACACAAACTCTTACAGAGACACATAGCTAGCTATATTGATAATGCATGCATTTGGTCGGGCCCTTTTATAATGGACTAATGTAAAACTAATGGATGGAGGATATATATGTGTGTCATCAGGATATTAAATGTTTATGTAGCTCTGTTTCCCCTCCGCACCGCTGTTGTGTGCCGAATGTGGACTCAGTTCAACCGCCAGTTTCTTGTTTTTCCAGCTTTTTGTTCACTCCTGAACTCCCTTTTTTTGGGGTTTTCTGCTCAAGTCCTGTTTCCCCCATTGACTAAAACATATCTCTTCTGTGAAAAAGTTCAGTTGTGATGGTCACCAGCATATGTACTTTTTGACATGTCAGTCTTCAAGGGGTGTTGCTGATGTTCTCATCAGACTTCTTCACTAACTTAACTAAGTGGTCAACTAATGCCTCCAGCCATATACACTATAGATATTAAGAGGTTGGGATATATAGGGATATAGATGCGTTGACTGGTTATATAAACCTGAGAATTTTTTACATTTTTCATTTGTCTATACAGTAATCATTCAAAAGATTTTAATAGTAGGCTATATTTTAAAATTTAATTTATTCCTCTGATGCAAAGCTGAATTTTTAGGTGACGATTCAATTCAATCTTCAGTGTCACATGATCCTTTAGAAATCATCTAATATGTATTTGCTGTTCAAAAAACAATTCTTAATCAAGTTTGTTAAAAACTGTTGTGCTACTTAATATTTTTTGTGGAAACTGATGCATTTTTATTTCAAGATTTTTTGGAAGAACTAATGGAAATCATTTCATTTGATCAATTTAATGCATCATTGCAGACTAAAAGTGTTCATTTCTTTTAAAATAAATCTTACTGACCTTAAGTTTTTGAACAGTATAGTGTATATTAAATTGATATATGATCAGTGGTTTGGTGGTAAATACAATAATTGCACTAATTAAATGTAAAATAGGTGGTAGAAACCAAATTTGTTATATTCCTCAAGCCTTTATCTTTGTACTTTTTGATCCTCCTTCCATCATACCCTCATTTTCTGTCAATCTCATCCTCAAGCATCTCTTATTCTACCTGATGTGAGGCATTGTTCCTGTGGGCCCGGCGTCAGGTGCACACAGCAGTAAAGTCGGAGGTTATTTAAACAAACCCGGCAGGGAACCTTCCCTCCCAGTTCATAATTCACTCAAGAGGAATGGGTGGGTGGTTTTGGATTGATCGTGGCACAAAGGGAGGAATTACCTCTTGGAACAAGACTTCCCACATGCTCTTTATCAGCAGCAGAGACAAGGCCATATCTACAGCATCATCTTGAGCCCAGCAGAGGGCTAAAAGAGGCTTAAATGTTGCAATGAATCCTGACAGTGACAATGATACAGGCTTCAAGAGTCCTGTGGTGTAACAGAAACTTTGGAGATGTTTCTGACACATGGAATACTCGATGAAGAGATTATCTTTGATCACATTGTGCCCATATCTTCAAAGCAAATGTGCTCTTATTGCGAACAAAAACTTGTTTTACAGTGTGATGCTGTAGCATAACCAAACCCATAAACTTTTTATGTTCCACAATGAACTTTGAATTCTCTGCAATATGTTCTTTAGTATTTACTTTATGTACAAGTGCTTTAAAAAAACTTTGTTCTGTAATATTTAGCATTCAGTATTTGATACAGGCTTAAAAGGTAAAATGTGAGAATCAATCGTAATCAAGGTCACATTTAAATTTATTTAGCACCTTAAAAACAACATGAATGTGCATCATAGGGTGGAGCATCATGTTTTTATATGCATTCTATGTTAGTAGTCTGCTATACTTTTATAAAGATCTAATTGATTTACATTAGACGATTTCACCTTACTTTTTGTAAGATGCCCCCCACCTCCTTTCTTTAAGCTTTATATTCTCCTATATCATAATATGTGAGTCGTAAAAGCCGAATGTGATACTTAGCACACAATTTGTCCATTTTTTTGGTTATTTCATATGACTGGCTTTACATGGTTAAATGTGTTTTTCACTTCCAAAACTTTTCCCCATATATATTGCCATACTGAACGTGCAACTCTAGCTGTCTCTTATTGAGTCACTGTTTCCATGTTGTTGGAGGATAGAGATTTCAATAAATCAAATCTGGAAGATGATGGGAAGTCATACTGGTTGAAACGGTGTTGGTGGCATCCGTCCGGGAGCCCTTGAGGAAGCATGTGCCCCATGAGCAGTGTAGCTGGGCCAAGCCAGCCTCTCCTGAATTATGGATGGAGGGGAAAGGGGGAGGTGTGGATCAGGACTCATGGGAAAAGCACAGCACGCATTCAGACACACACACAAAGGCAGTGGTGTGAGGCCAAGCGTGTTGTGAGGGCGGTTTTGGGTGAGTGGAGCTGTTCGCCTGTGTCTCGTTTTGGCGCGGATGTCTTCGGGGATTACCGCTGAAGAGGGGAGAATTCGGAATCTATCAGACAACCTCCCTCTCTCGCTTTCTACCCATCCTCCACGACCACATCAATGAGACCGAGATGTGATGAGTCACAATATTCTCTGTGGTGTATCACAATCACAATATTTTTATCTGCGGTCAGTTTTCCAATCAGTCACCGTCACACAGGTCATTGAGACACTCTGACCTCTAAAAAACCCATATTGAGATATGACCGAGAGGTTTTTTAGAAGTTTACCTAAAATGTAAAATTAGGTCAACATTTACTTATCCTCTTGCGTGCCAAACCTATATGCTGTTTTTTTTTCAGTGGAACACAAAAAGAGATTTTTTTTAAGAATCGTTATGTGGCTCTTGAAACTTCAGTTCATAGTGAACATATTGCGTCTGAACATATTGAAGCTCCAAAAAAGCAATAAGCAGAATAAAAGTATCATAAAGTTGTCAGTATGACTCGGTTACTAAGGTAACATCGGTTCCCTGAGAGTAGGGAACAAGTATTGCGTAAGTTAGCTTACGCTATGGGAAAAACTTTGAGTGCTCGAGCTTTCGGCGCTTTTTCAAAATTAATCAAAAGTGCCCTTCTCAAATAAATCTCAATGTTAATATTGTGGTCAATAAAACAAAACGCATTTGATTATAATTAACATGACATTGTGTACAAGACCAAAGTAACCGAGACGTTCCTTTCAAGAGGTCTCTCGTATTGCGTAAGTTAGCACACACCATGGAACCATTCAAAACAGTGTGCGTGCTTAAAAACCTAACCCAAAATATTGCCTAGGGCCTAGATCCTGAGGCTCATAGAAAAAAAAAGTTATGAGTCCTAATAGAAGCCAGACCAGTTATGAGCTGTATAAAGGGCCAAGCTCCTTCTTAACTGGTATATAGAACTGTCGTTCAGGTTCACCCAAGACGAGATAGACGTCAGGCCTTCTAGTTGTGAATAATTGTGCTTAGACACTTTATTTATACGGACAGAACCCTTGCTTGTAATGCGAGAAGGTTCTAGGTTATAAAACCTCATAAATGTGGATGGTCAGGCCCAGTCGGCCGCTGGATAAATATCTTCAATTGGTATTCCACTCGACCATGCCCATGACGAGGCCATGCTCGTGGAATGAGGTCTGATGCCTATGGGACAATGGAGGCCCTTAGACTCATAAGCCAGTGAGATAGCATCAACTATCCGAAGTGACAGTCTCTGCTTCGTGACCGGGGGGGCTTTGGGTGCTCGAGCCCCTGCCCTTTTCAAAATTAATCAGAAGTGCCCTTCTCGAACAAATATCACTGATAATATTGTGGTCAATAAAACAAAATGCAGTTGATTATAATTAACATGACAATGTGCACAAGACCAAAGTACCATAAATTTACGTTTATTTTTACGTTTCTGTCAGTCTGAAGGTATCGTTGCCATAACGCGTTGCTGTGGGTTGCCTTACTTGCGTATTTGGACATTTCTATGATAATGTTTTGTTTGTATACTTTTTTTAGTGTTCATTGGTGAATAAAAAGTTAAATAGAACAACATTAAATCTTTACTGTCACTTTTATTTCAATTTAGCACATCCTTGCTAAATAAAAGTATTAATTTCTTTAAAAGAAAGAAAGAAAGAAAATTACTGACCCCAAACTTTTCAAAGGTATAGTGTATATTCGGCCCGAATTCTGTTGGGCCCGAATTCAAGACAGGAAGCGCTCACTGAGAGTGCTTGCAAATCACCCACTTTCTTGACTGATGCCAGTGCTAGCAAGAGAGCAGTTTTGAGCGAAAGAGTCTTCAGGTCAGCAGACTGAAGTGGCTCGAAAGGGGCTCCTTTCATGGAGAGGTCCCAGATAGGTATAGAGGGGGGTCGAGGCGGGTTTAGCCTTCTGACCCCTTTGAGGAAGCCAAGACTAGGTCTTTCTTCCCAGTGACTGTCTGGCCACATGAGCATGAAGTGCTGTTATGGCCGGCACATATACTTTGAGCGTGGAGGGGGTGTCTCCACCACCGAACAGGCCGGTGGTGGAGATAGGGCAGTCCAGGAAGGCAGCCCTGTCTGCATCCTTCATCTCCGTTAAGTTCAACCAAAAGGGTGAAGGATGCAGACAGGGCTGCCTTCCTGAACTCCCCTATCTTCATCACCGGCCAGAGAGTTCTTCCAGAGCCTTTCCGTACCACTTCAGCTCTCGCTGGCCGAGCTAACACCTCGGGTGGTCAAGTTGCTCCGGCGCTCCATGGCTGTCCTCTAGGTTTTTCAGGCTAAACTTCTCCACTCTATGGGCGAGTCTGGTCCTGACCCGGAAGCTTTCAGGGACCTGCGCAGCACCACAGACCTGGCTTTGCGCGCCACTAAATCAACAGACCAGGCGATTGCTAGAAGCATGGCACGACGCGACCTGATTGGTTCACGCATCTTAGCCGCCTCGCCATAGGTTTGTGCAGTTGCCGCAGCACATCCAATGAGCACTAGACGCTCAGCTAAACGTTTGCTGTGTAGCTGCACTCTGTTTTAAAAAATCTGACTTCAATATTCAAGAGAAAAGGAGTTTTTCCCATAGCGTAAGCTAACTTATGCAATACGAGAGACCTCTCGAAAGGGAACTGTCAGACTCATCAGCGGGAAGACCAACCCAAGGGTTTGGGTTGTCCAGGCACTCCAGACAGACATTTTGAGCATAACC
The DNA here is from genome assembly GCA_038021265.1 of Cyprinella venusta. NCBI lineage: Eukaryota > Metazoa > Chordata > Actinopteri > Cypriniformes > Leuciscidae > Cyprinella > Cyprinella venusta. The sequence continues at coordinate 8,688,636 of CM075873.1, forward strand.
AAATTCTTCTTCGCCCTATCAACTATGTATATGTCATCATTTCATGTTATCTTTTTTTTTTGCCCACAATATTTTTTTTTATTCTCTGAGATCAATGCACTTCAATGCACGAAAGTTTGAGTGATGGGGAGAAAGGGAAGGAAGAGAGAGAAAGAGGGATTGAATTAAAGTTTTATGAAAGATGAATATTTCATATTCTGGGCACTGAATTCCATACTAGTGCTGTGTGTGTTTGCTTGTGTGTGTGTTGCCATTCTCTATGTTATAGCGTATACGTATATAAGGATAGTAATACAAGTAATTTTGACATTGTGGGGTCATTTTTTGGTCCCCATGAGGAAGCAAACTTACAAATCATACAGACTCCTCTTTCTTTGAAAATCTAAAATGGCAGAAGGTTTTCTGTGATAGGCAGGAATAGGGGTAGGGTTGGAGTAGGGGGATAGAATTTACAGTTTGTACAGTATAAAAACCATTACGTCTATGGAAAGTCCCCATTGATCATGGACACCCAACGTATGTCTGTGTGTTCATTTAGATTCCTCCTTAACTATTTCCTCACTTATTTCCTTGCCCTTTATATTATCAAGGTGATGGAACCAGATTTATATTAGCAAATATTCAACCAATTGCTTATATTTAATTATGTAAATGAAAACAGTGGCATGGCTTATTACTAGACTATACTTTTGACATGCCTGTAAATTTTGAATTGCATATTGTAAACAGCAGAATTATTTCAAACAGAGGTTAATAGTTGATCGAACTGGAAACTATAGCAAATGATCAGCTAGATAGCAAAAGCACTACACAATATTTTGACAAATCATTCTCTCTGGTATATATTATTATTCTAGTTTCACCTCTCCAAGTTCTCCTCTGAGAGGGTTAGGCAGCGTTGTATATTCTCAAATCTCTATTTGAACCCATACCTGATCGTTACCTATTCATAATTCACACTTTGAATCTAACTGTCTCCCCAGAGAGGGTAAAACATGGAGTCATGGGAGCTGCTTTTGCAGTTTTATTGTGTGTATGTGTAATGTGTGTGTGTGTGTGCATGAGAGAGAGAGAATGTAAGTGTGGGTTGTGTTTTGGAATGGAGCGATTGTCCCCAGAGAGATAATTACTGACAAGGAAGGGCAGGGTGAGAGCTGTTCTTCTCTTTTTTTATCCTTTTTTAAAACCACATTCTTTTTGGAACCCTGACTGTGAGTGTCTCGTGCCAAATAAAAATGTTGGATGTTTCTTGCAGTCAGTCAATATTGAAGTCAAATAAGTAAAACCCCAGTTGTGGTGTTTGATAAGTTCACTGTTGCGCCGAGCTTTGACACCCTTTCTTCATTTTTACTCGCTTACACGTTTGTTGCTACAACCTTGTAAGTTCTTACAGCACACTTTATAAATAACAAGTTATTTGTAAGGGTGGAAATAAAGTTTAGCTCGCTCACAGCAGGCTAGATTGTGCACTTTTTGGCCTGCTGTTTGGAAAGTCACAGTGTGACCTAAAAACTGGGTGCAATATTCCCTTCCCATAATGCTGAAGCACAATTAATGATGCTGCTGTTGCAGTTCTTTTCAGCATTTCCTCAGCTCTAAAAATATTCACCTGTTTTTTAATGGGATCTCACCTGGGGAAAGCCATCCCAGCCACTGTTCCAAAACCTAGGGAGGCCTCGCTTTTTGAACACCAAATTTGGGATAAAATATATTGTATATATTTATAAAAATATAAAATAATTAATATGAAAAATATTGATACAAAACCACAGTAAGATATATATACGTATATATATTGTTTTAAAACAATTTGATCTAAAAAATGAATGCTTATTCATCTGTTTCCACCAAAAAAGGATCATGTTCATCACTGAAGACTGCTGAGAATTCAGCTTTTCTGAAGGAATTAAGAATAAATGAATATATTTTGAAATATGTTGAAATGAAATATGTTAAAATGTATTTTAAATTGTAATTGTCAACAATATTACTGTATTACTGTATTTCTGATCAAATAATTGTAGCATTAGTCAAAATAACAGACTTCTTTCAGAAATAAAAATTCTTTACCAACCCCAATTCTATTATATATCAATAATAGAAATTAATATTTTTGGGTAAATAATCATTTTATTACTTATAATATTTTTTTTTTAAACTATTGAATTGATTACTTTTTAGTGTTGAATTAATTGTATTTATAGTAAGCATTCTCTACCTTCATCCGCCATCTCGTATTTATTTTTTCCACTGAATTTGTCACGGTGTCTTTTGGAATTGTCTTCACGGTGAAGAAGCGTCAAAATTAAGTTGCCTATATCATATGATGCATAAAAAGACAACTCTCATAGGTTTCAGAACTGAGCGTGTAAGTGCTTTATTATTATTATTATTTTAAAACCTTTCCAGATGTTTTATAACATAGCTCTGTGGTTCTAGGTTTATAAAATTACAAGTGAAGTATAGGTCAGACTTTTTGGAGGAAATGCATTTATTTTTCCTTCTAACAATACACCCTTTTCCCGGTATGCTTTTTTAATGTAGAGCACTGCATTTGCTCTATAATCAGAGCAGGCCAAACCGTGATTTTAAATAATTCTGTGTAACACCAAAAGATGTTTTGAATAGTTATACTTGTTGAACTTTTCCATACATTGAAACCTGAGGGTTTAATGCTTCAAAAAGAAGCAAAAACATCATATAAGTGATGCACATGACCAGCTGTGATTCACAGTGAATTCAAGAACTGGATCAGTCTGATTCCTTTTAAAGATTTTTGATTAATTTAAATGATGAGATTCAATAGGTTCTGATTGAAAAGAATCTGATTGAATGCAGCAAGAACATATGTCAAAATTGTCAGAGAATATGACTTAAATTTTGGCATCACATGAAGTCCTTGTATGACTTCCTCTGAGGACTTAAAATATAGTGCATTTGTCATATTGACCACTTTTATGATACATGGTGCTTTTGTTGTCTTTTTGAAGCTTGAAAGCACCAGTCACCATTCATTGTAAACGCATGGAAGAGAAACTGCTGCAATAAACTACAGAAAGTCATATGGGTTTAGAACGACATAAGGGTGAGAAAATAATCACAAAGTTTTTGTTTGTTTCTTAAATAGAGAAAAGTTTGACCTTTGTTTGCATGCAAAATCACTTCAGTTTGTCTCTCTGCATAACCTTTCTGTCCACCCATCTGTGTCTTTCTCTGTCCTCTCTCACCCTCTCCTCTCCGTCTGCTGTGCCACTTGAAACGAAACTCCTCTCCTGTCTTTTTGGCTGCGAGTACTGGCATCCGTCCTGGAGCTTACGCACAGCGTGAATTAATGTGCCTAATTAACACAACGTTAATTATTTGTAAATTGCGTGTTTGGGTACACATTACTTGAGAGGCATATGTTGCACGACGTGTTAGCCGAAACAAGTGACTGCTTAATCCAATCTCTGGAGTGCACGCTTCTGTAGATGGGCCAATCAGTCTGGAGTCCCCTCACAACACGCAAAAAGAGACACACATGCTCAGGCAAAAAAAGATTCAGAAAAACATGTGGGTTATTGTCAGATTCCTACTGAGGCTAGACTGTTTGAAGTGCTCCCTCTAAAGGTAGGAAAGGAAAATCTACATCCCACTAGGACCTTTCGCCGTTTCTTTTTTATCTGGCACAAATGATAATGAATAAAGCATGAAAAAATAAAGAAGTGTGCAACAGTGCCAGTATGAGCGGGGAGATTAGGCTTTCACTGAAGGAAAGTATTTCCTTTTTATCGGTTATTACTGCCACAAGAAGTTACAGGTTATATATAATACAGTAGGCCTATTTATATTTCAGAGTTATATGGTGATTTGTGTGTAGGCGTTAACATTGTTGGGGGTAACGCAATACAAGAAACACAGGTTACATAATCCATTACTTTTTTCAAGTAACTAGTAAAGTAACGCATTACTTTTAAATTTACAAAATATTTGAGTTATAGATCTAGACTAAAATGTGTGCATGCATTTACTCATGTCATTTGCCAAACACCAGATTCAGTTTTAACACTGAGTAAACTAAAAGTGTTTGGTATGGTAAAGGGAATGACAATGTTGATATACAGAATTTGGTTTTGGCGGAAATAGATCAACAGCTGCTACTGTTGGTTATTGCTGCTGAAGAGAAAGTAATTATAATTAACTGGTATGAAGTTGGTTTGACGTTGGACGTTCGATAATCGCATATTTAGGGGCCGTCTCTAAAGATACATGCGATATTGGTATAAACGTTTTTTAACTTCAATAGCATTTGAAGACAATGACTTACAGTCATAAAACATACTGTACATTGTTCACCCAGGTCTCAGGTATGATGCACACCTTTGAGATTTTTGATATTTATAACAATAAACTATTAAATCATATGTAAATATTGATATGTATTTCACTACTGTATGGGATCATACACAAAATACGACAATACCTGAGATATCATACCTGAGACCTGGATGAACATTTTACAGTAGGTTTTATGACTGTAAGTCATTGTCTTCAAATGCTATTGAGCTTTAAATATTGTCATATATTGTGTATGGTCCCAAAACATATCAATATTTACATATGATTTAACAGTTTATTGTTATAAATATCAAAAATCTAAAAGGTGTGCATCATACATGAGATCTGAGTGAACATTGTACAGTATGTTTTATGACTGTAAGTCATTGTCTTCAAATGCTATTGAAGTTAAAAAAACGTTTATACCAATATCGCATGTATCTGTAGAGACGGTCCCTAAATATGCGGATATCGAACGTCCAACGTCAAACCAACTTCATGCCAGTTTATAATTAATAATATGTTACATTTATATAGCACTTTTTCTGGGACCTCAAAAGCTTCACATACTGTATGGAAGGGGAGAATCTTCTCAACCACCACCAATGTGCATCCACCTGGATGAGGCGACGGCAGCCATATTGCAGCATTACTTTAAAAAGTAACTTAAGTCTTATTTATAGTATATCTATATTCTCTGTTGCAGTGGATGTCAATCCCTGAATAATTTAATGCTATTTTCTTAAAAAAAATGTCAGCAGTTGAAAACCAACTGAACTCCTGAACTCCTGGCAATACCATGTATTTAAAAATGGATGTATTTGGTGTTAAAATAAACCAATTGGTTAAGGTTTATTTGGTTAGCACAATCAAGTTATTCCTAGAACTAAAGAGCTCCTTGTGTGTTCAAGCTGCCCTGGCACACACACACACGCTCGTCTGTTATTTTAGTTTTCGCTGGTGTGTGTGAGTGTGTCTGTGATTTTATGCCATTTGGTTAGGCATTGCATCCGCCATGCCACAGTGCTCCAGAACTTTAGCAGGCAGTCAGGTGTGCCTGCAGAAACAACATCTCCCTTCAGCATGACACCCCTCGCTGTCACCCTGCCTGTCAGCCTTTCATTTTGCATCTCTCTCACTTTCTTCCTCTCTTTCCCTCCCTGTAGCGCTTTGTGTGTGCCTGTATTCTGTGCCATTTTTTTTTTCATTCATGATCATTTCATATTTATTTTCAGTGTCCCTTCGAAGCGCTCTACCTTTCTCTTTCTCGCACTCTCTCATTAACAGTCAGCTCTCGTTGTCGGCTCACTCTGTGTCTTAACCACTAGGGAGACCTTCATTTATACGCTCAAGCTAGGGCTCTCCCTCCCTCTCCTCTTTTCCTCTTCTCCCGTTTTTTCTCACTCTCTCCCCCTGCCAAGTATTTATGTGTTGATTTAGTCATGCCAGACTTTAGCCAATTTACGAAACAGGCCGCGTTTGCAGCTGTTTCATTTTCTCCTCCTGCCCGTGCAGTTTTAACCAGTGGCGGCAGTGGCATCTGTCTTAAGGGAAGCTGGGTAAATGAAGTTCTCTCTCTCTCTCTCTCTTTCCCTTCACCACCCCCGTTCCGCTCCCTCAGGGCTGGGGGCACAAACATAATTTCTCTCAAAGGGGAGTTTGACTGTAAGATGGATTATTTCTGCCTGAAATCAGACGCTAAGCTGGATAAGGCTGCTCGTCCGTTCAGTTTCAATATTAAAATGATAAGTTAAGACTGCAAAGCCACTTGCAAAAATTACAAGTTGTTTCTGTGGGGACGCTATTCCCGAGGTAAATAGCGTTCGTCAGCTACTGATTGTATCCAGCCTCTCACAGAAACTTCAGATTCCCCAACACCTGCCATGAGACGACTAAACGCCTGTGAAGAGATGACCCGACGCTGACAATATGTTATGCCCTAAATTAATACATGATTAACTAACTGTTTTTTCTATGCACTTTCTGTAAAGCTGCTTTGAAACAATATGTATTGTGAAAAGCGCTAAATTTGAATTGCATTGAATTGAATTTCTGCGGGCATGTCTGCTACTTTCTTGGCTTTTCAATAGGTGACTCAGACACATGTACTGTTTTTGAAAGCAATTGGTCATTTTAATTCAGCAAATGTATTAAACTGTGATCAAAAGTGACAGCAGAGATTATTACATTGTATCATGTTTTTCCCAAAAATGTTAAGCAGTTTTCAACATTGATAATAATAGGAAATGTTTACATCAAATCCGTATATTAGAATGATTCTGAAGGATCACGTGACACTGAGGACTGGAGTAATGATGCTGAAAATTCAGCTTTGGAATAAATTACATTTTAAAATATATTTAAAAAAAAACTCTTCACTTTTTCTAGAGAGAGAATATATAGTAAATTAAGTTTGTTTACCCCCCATTTCTATTACTCAATCCAAGAAGCATAACCCTGACTAAATCTATAGCTTTACCAAAAAATTAAGTTTAATATTCTCACTCCATTGTAATTCATTTAGTTTATTCTATCTAAATTTAGTGAGACCTGTGTTAAAGTTTAAAAAAAAAAACTTATTTAGATATATTTAAAATATAAATTAGGGCTGGGGAACGATTAATCGCGATTAATCGCATCCAAAATAAAAGTTTGTCTTTACATATATGTGTGTGTGTAGTGTGTATAATTATTTTGTATATATAAATACACACATATTCATGTATATATTTAAAAAAAATGTGTTATTAATATATCAAATATTTATATTTATGTTTAATATTAATTTTATATAAATATATATAAAGTATATACATGCAAATATTTCTTAAATGTGTACATGCATGTGTGTGTATTTATATATACAAAATAATTATACACACTACACACACATATATTATGTAAACACAAACTTTTATTTTGGATGCGATTAATCGCGATTAATCGTTTCCCAGCCCCAATATAAATCTTACAATTTTGCTTCCCAATTAAATTCATTGACCTTTTTGAGGTTGTTTGTTTGTTATTATTGGAAACCATGATTTAAAATGATTTGTTACAGGGCATACTTTCTGGATTTTCTTTTTTACATATACATTTAGTGAAGCAAGAATATAAGAAGAGAGGGGAAAAAAAGAACCAGATACAGTATTCCCGAGGCCACAAGTCCAGACAGGGGCTCTGTCTTTGTTCATTGTTAAACAACAACAAAAAGGTTGTATAATTATCTCCAGCTGCAGGGAATAATAAGTATTCCAACTTAACTTTTTGTGAAACCTCAGGCATGTTACTGTAAACAGTTTACAAAAATAAATTAACATACTTCATATCAGTTAGGCTAATCTTTAACCATTGTTAACAAACAATTCCCAGTCTTGGTGTGGGAATGAAGGATCCTTTCATCTGTCTTTTTCTATTCATTAGTTTTATTTCTGTCACAGAATATTTTCAATGTTGTAGGAATGCTTCATGACATCATCGCAGAGCCCAGTTTAACTTTTAGGGGGCCAACTATATTGTACGTTCAGTGTTTTGTGTACATATTGAAAGCACACGCATTTTTGAAGTAGACAACCAGATAGATTGGTTCAGTAGGCTCTTAACAGATGTTGTTTGTCATTGTTTGTATGGAAATACATTTTATTTGTGTCATTTTATTGTGTGATTGTCCAGTACATTGGTCAACATTACGTTGTTTTAATTGTGCTTTATAAATAAATCAATTATGAATGTTGAGATTGGCACAAAGAGTCAAATCCAGGGGTTTGCCACCCCAAAATCGAACATCCCAGCTTACAGGGATCATTCTCAGAACTTTGGCTAACATTGTTGAAACATTCCTCCAGTATGGTTATAGGATGTGCGTTCAAAGTTATCTGCTCTTTAATAATGTTCTCCACAAAATTGTTATTTGTACAGTACATATTGCATTTCATTTGTCTAAAGATTGTTACTACTTGTTTCGGAAGATTCATAGAACATTGCAATGCAACATACTCATAATGTTTGCAAAATGTTTTCTGTTTTTTCCCCCGCAGAATCAAGTAAAACATTTTAAAACTATTTTCAGAAATAACGTTACTAACGTTAATGGGAATAAAATTCTCAGAACATATTTTTGTTTGACATGCAATACAAACTGTTAAAAATAGAAACGTGTAATTAAAATGTGTGTTTGAACTATGATGTCACATATTTGTGAAAACTGTAGAAACTGAAAGGAATAAGAGTTGCAAGAAATGGCTTGGATATGGGAATCAATATCTTACATAGCGCAACAAAAAAACGTTGAGACATTTCGAGTCATCTAGTAATGCATTAAAATGAAATGCAATGTAAATGACCTCTTATCTCCCTCCTCAGCAATCGGACGGACCCTCATCCCTCGTTACTTCAGCACGGTATTTGAAGGTGGCGTGTCAGACCTCTACTACATCCTGAAACACTCCAAAGAGTCCTTCCACAACTCCTGCATCACTGTAGACTGCGACCAGTGCACCATGGTCACACAGCACGGCAAACCCATGTTCACCAAGGTAAAGAAGGATGTGTGACTGTGTGTGTGCATGCAAGCTTGATAATTTACTACTTTAATCACAGCTATTATTCTATAACAGCAGTGTTTACTGATGGAGGTTAGGACTCCGCTGAGAAAGCTCTTTATGGATCTATTACTCAGCACTCACTCTGTGTATACAGTGTATTGTCATATACTTTTGACTGGTTTCATAGTTATGGTAAAAAAAACATAATAAAATCAAGTTGGTGAGATTTCATTTTCTGCATTGTCTGAATACACTAAAACTAGGACACAAAAGCAAGCATAATACAGACTTGCATTTGAAATAGGAGACAAAATTAGGTGTCAGCTAACTGTTTACTGATTGAATATGAAGGTTTTATTTTATTCTTTTATTTTATTAGTCACTTCCCTGTTGACATGTTTATGCCTCAGTCAGTGGAATATAAGATATAGGTAGCCTACTTGATGCTGAATTCCTGCTGTCTTATTAATAAGAAAAATAATAAAATGTCATTATAGTAATAAAAATAATAAAAAGTCATTAGTATTATGAAAAAAGGTGAAAGGTCGTCAGCCCATTGTGGTTTTGGTGTAATGTTACACCCTGAATGGTTAAAAAAAATGACTTTTAAAGATCTGTCAGCTGGAGTGGACATCATGCATCAGAGCCGGGTTAAACCACTTATCAACAGATTTTACGTTTCTGCCTTGTCCATCAAGCACTTTAGATTATTTTCACATACTGTTAGCGACTAATCCACTTTAATCCATACAAGAGCCCATGTACTTATTACAGATACAGATGAATAGAAACCCACTCGTCTTTGAGGAAGTGATTACAAAATCTCAGCTGTACTCTTGTGCTGCATTCAGAGAAATAGTCAAAAACATAATAGGAGATATTTTGTAGTCATTTGTACAGAGTGGAGAACCAAATTCATATATATATATATATATATATATATATACTGTGTGTGTGTGTGTGTGTGTATATATGAAGAGTTCAGATGCAAAACCCTCTAAATGCCATTTGAAATTTTCTTCTAAAATGATCATTTTTATCAAACTTGTATATTTAAGTTCAGTAATTTCACTTAAATGGCAATTAATAGGTAATCTTCAATGCCATTTAAGTGAAATAACTGAACTTAAATATACAAGCTTGATAAAAATGATCATTTTAGAAGAAAAATTCAAATGGCACTTAGAGGCTTTTGCATCTGAACTCTTCATATATATATATATATATATATATATTTATATATATTTATATATTTATATATTTATATATATGAATATCACTGGGCTAACAGTAAACACTATATATATGCATTCATTATTTATTTTTGGCACTTTTTATTGGCTTTTGTCTATAGATTATAGTTTTACTCTTATCCCAGAGATTATAGTTTTACTCTTATCCCTTGGCTTAAACTACTGTATGAAAATAAATTATTAAATTATTAGTTTAAAAGTATCTTAACAAAAAGTAAAATAAACATAAGACATTTGAATATGTAGTGTGTAAAAATAAACTAGTTCACACACATTTCAGCTGTCAACAACTTTTTACCCAATTCAAAAGTTAGTGTACTTGTAAAAAAAAATTTTAAATAATTTGGTAAAATTCCATATTGTTTTATCTGCAATCAAGCTTTTTAATAGTATTGTTGTGAGTATTAAGGATACATAAAAACCTAGCTATGCAATTAACTTTAGCCAGACTAAGGAGATTCCAAAATGTCATTTGCATCACAAGTGAATGATGATGTGATGAAAATGATCATGATGACATTATTTTTCTGTTATGCGTGTATCCTCTGAGTCTACTGTATAATCATATGAAGAATCCCTTATATATTTTAATATTCTACTGATCGGCTAGACCGGTTGAAATTTTAAACACATCCTGAAGCACAGCAATGGAGCAGTACAGTTTTAGAGGGAGACGAAAAGTCTTTTTTTTCCCCCCAGCATGTTACGGTGTTGAGCGATGGTGCTGAAAAAGGGATGGAAAGACGGACACAAAAAAAGGAGAGACGGGGAAAGAGTGAAACAAGCGAAAAACGATTCAGAGAGTAGGAAAAGCATACAGAGGATGGAAGAAGTGGAGAGAGAGAGAGCAAGAGAATGTGAAAGAGTGTGGTCATGTGATGGCGCTGTGCTCTCCCGCCAGCCTCTTTTCTTGTTGATCCTCCAGAGACCATCTGTGCTGAGGGCATTGATTAGAGTGGCTCTGGCGGGATTACATCTTTGCCGTTGCCATGCCAACTAATCAGCTGACGCTCCCACCCCCCCAATCCCCCTTCCTCTGCCTTCCTCCTCCTCATCCTCCAGTTGCCCCAGCAACAGAACATTGGGGCTATGAGTAGCGCAGCTCTAAATTCAGCAGAATGTTTTTCTCATCCTGATTTTTAAGTAATTGCCAATGGTTTATGACCTCTGCATGTATTCAGCATTTTGTTGTTTTGTTTTTGTGTAAGCTCTTCTCAAGTATTTCCATTTCGTTGGCCTTCAGTTCAGGTGTACAACATAAACACCTTTTATTTATCTCGATGAGAGAGACATTTAACACAAAGGACATATCAGCAGACTGTAGTCTTTGAAGACATCATAGACTTCTCAATGTTTGCATTCTCAGGTGTGTACGGAGGGCAGGTTGATTCTGGAGTTTGCCTTCGATGATCTGATGAGGATCAAGACGTGGCACTTCAACATCAGACAGTATCGGGAACTCATCCCACGGAGCATTCTAGCCATGCACGTGAGTTTGATATCATCACTCCATCCTAGGGCTGTCCTACCACATGGTTTGGGTGGAGGTGTGTGTGCAGTATATCAGCTGTTTTGCAAAGCTATTCCTTTTATAAAATTTAGTTTAGCGTTTTTTGATCTTTGATTCTTAACTCAAATGTTACCCTACCATTTCAAACTTATGATTTTTTAAAAATATTTTTGAAAGGCTCTCATTCTCATCAAGACTGCATTTATTTGATCAAAAATACAGTAAAAACGGCAGACATGCTGCGATTATGGAAATAAAGCAACAGAAAACCTGGGCTCCAGACTCCTAGTGACAAAATTCTAAGAAAAGACTTTGAAATGTGGGCATTTACTCTTAAAATGAAAGAAAATATCCCAGTAAAGAAAGAAGTAATTCAGAAAGTATCTTAACCCTTAAAAGAGGTCTTAAGGTCAAAATTGTTAGGAGTACGAACAAGTACTTTTAAGAGGCTTAAGAGTTTCTTTAGCAGAGGAGAAAATGGCAGAAAGACGAAGAGGAAGAAGAAATGTGTAGCACACAATGGATGACAGTGAGTTAATAAAGGATGGCCTTGTGTTCATCCTCATAACTGGGCTAACAGTAAACACTGTTTCCAGTCAGGCTTTCTCATTCTTCATGGTTTTGATTCCATGTTTGTTACATTAAAGCCAACATTCAAGCCACCACTTAAATAGACATGCCAGCAGTGTAATTAGAAAGAGTGGAAAGCCAATCAAATACCTTATAGGAAATAAACAGCATGGTAAATAAAATAAAGGATTTATATTCACTTATATAATGTGTGTGTTTGAGAACAGTCAAATAGGAAAAATTATGCATGTAATTTTAAAGTGAAGGCTTAGAATAGATCCTATACTTAAAATCACTCCTTTTTTCTTTCTTGGACAACCAACCAATCACAGTCTTCAAAAGATTGTGTCATACATAGCAACGGGGTCAACCCCGCCTCCTCACTAATGGCGCTTTTCCAAGCTCGACTCGCCTCGACTCACTTTTCGCTCCGTTTTCCATTGCAGACAGTACCGCCACAAATAGTACCTGGTCGTCATAGCGACGCCTTTCGTTCTTCGTTGCCATATCAACTCTCGCTGGATCCTCTCTTCGCCAACCAAACAAAGGAAAGTCTGCGCCTCCTTGTTTGACCACGGCATTTCTTCCGAGTTGCTATAATAATAATAGTAGTAAGTGTAACTATCTCTGGCCAAACTATTTAAAAATGGCGGGGTTATTCTGGATACTCCATCTGGCGCGTGCAATGATGATGCAGTGAACGGTGACGATTCTCTCTGACCAATCAGCAGTCGGCATTGTTTTCACGTCACATTTTAGTACCGGCTCAGCTCGCCTTAGCTCACTCAGAACCTCGCCGGAGGTGATACAAAAAAAGTACCCGAAAGCAGGTACAGGTACAACTTTTACACAGTTTAAAACCAAACAAAGGCGAGCCGAGTCGAGTCAAGCTGGTACTGTTTAGTGGAAAAGATGAACGTTTTTGTCTTTTCCTTACTCAGAGTTGCTCTCAGATCGGTCCCAAATCGCTCTTAAGCTAAGACTCCTACATAAAAGTTTTTAAGCTTAAGAGTTTTCTGAGAAGATTCTCAGAATCTTTATGAATTCGGGCCGAGGTGTTCATCCTTTCTCATTTTAAAACTTAACTTTTAATGACTCATTGCTTTTTAAGCAATATATTTCGCTTTAAATCACATTTGGAGTTTTAACTCATCACTCCCCCTTGTAGATTAAGAGAGAGTGTAGTTTTAGAAAGTTTGTTCACAGCAACTTATAAAATTCACATGCTCTTAAATTGGGCCCTTTGGGGCCATGTATTCTGGTGGAGAGGGAGAGAGAGCGAATGAGGGAGAAAGGGCTTTGAAAGATTTTTGACAAGGATAGCGCAAAAGTTACTGCAGCATGTTTGATCAACTCATTCTCGTACACACGGGTAAAGCTGCAAAGAAATTGAGTCAAACTCATCTGATCGAGGCTAATGAGAATATGAGGACATTTGGGGAACCGTGTTTTAGATGCTCAAAGCGGACTGCGGTCTGGTTCCGGACCCTAGCCTTGTCATAAACGGACCATGAGAGATACTGACAGCGGTTGCAACATTTAACCATTTCTAGATTTCGAAGTAAGCAACACATAAAAATAAGCAGTAGACAACACAAGCGCTCAGAGGCGTGTATATGGTAATGATCTCTATATCCTTTTTATCAAGAGCTTGATTCGAGGCCTTTTTCTTTGCATGTGTCACGGAATGGTAAAATAGTGAAGTGACGATTCAGCGCAGGAATAAGGAGTATAATTACATTTATTAAGTAATAAAGAAACAAAACTAAGCTACAAACAAACAAGACAAGCCATGTGCTCACAACAAACCAGACTAAACACAAATACATGACAAACCGGGAATGTCAGAGCTCTGTCACCAAACCAGATATAAACCAAACAGAAGTGACAGAAATCCTGACTGCGTGTTGCTTCTCTCTTCTGCTAAATCGACACTATAAGAGATGATGCAGTCATTTTAACAACAGTAACAGAACTACGGTGAGCATGCAGCAAATAGATTGATATTTTCTCTAAAACACTGCCAAAAATAAGAATGCAGCAAATACAATTTACAATATAAAATAGACATGTTTTATAAGACTTAATTTCATTTAACATTATAAATCAATGTGTCAATTTCATTTCATAATGAACGATGTTATAATTGGAGCAATTATTTGTTGATGTTAAGGAAACAACTAAAACTTAGAAATTACTACAATTACAGTTTTCTGCTCAAGAAGAGAGTGTTTCAATGATTATGTGCATTGCTTGTTTGTATTTTAGATACTTATTTTAAGCTAAAAATAAAAATGGTCCTGACTACAAGAGAAAAACCCTGAACCCCCATACAGTATACAGTATTTTCTGTCACATGGCCTTCTGCCAAAGATACTGTAGTGTAAAAATAATTAACTATAAGTACTACTGCGGTCAAGATGGAAATTTAGAACTAATCTTTCTTCTCGACCTCCACTGGGAAGTAAATATAGAGACCAGACCACTTGGAAATGTAATTGAATACCCCTGCTCTTCTCTGCTGGTTTACACTGCCCAGACCAATCAAGTGACAGGACCTCAATGATTGGCTGATGTCATTGCTATATCAATCATCTCATGCCGCTTAACACAATTTACCTTGATGAATCTAGTCAATAACTTACTAGTAAGAACAAAAACTGCATTTGTTTGCAATTCATAGAGAAATTACTATCACATTTCAATTTACATTTAGTCAATCAATATTAATTCGCAGCTGCAGCACAGTCCCTGATTCAAAGCCCAAAATCTGAATCAAAAATGTATTCAGCGTAATCACAGTGATTCAGATAAATTGCATCACTAGAATCTCTACAGCACACAAAATTAACAGCACTTCCAGTGTTACAACCACCATAGACGCAGAGAAAGACACATGTCCCCCAATCCTCGCCCCTCAGATATTCAAAATATAGACCTGAATATAACCGTGAATATGTGGTTACATATGGGGTCTCTTAAATGAAGCATTAGAAAAGCCATATGAGTTGCTTGCTTTTGGTAAATAACATGCTGCGGATTTTGGGGGGAGGTTGTATAAAGTGATAACATTCCTTTTTTGTCCACCCACAGGCACAAGACCCTCAAGTCCTGGAGCAGCTCTCGAAAAACATCACCCGCATGGGATTGACCAACTTCACCCTCAACTACCTCAGGGTAAGCAGAACAAAAATCATTTTGTTCAGTTTCCCTTACAAAAAAAGTATTGTGAAGATATCATGGTCCATTGATGATATCAGATGATAATTCTTAGAAACAAGGGTTCATTTGGGTTTTATATATGAAGCATGGGTTTTTTACTCAACTCCAAAGAACCTTTTATGCTAAAAAGGTTCTACAATGACAAGAAGGAACCCTTTTGGCACAAAGGTTCTGTATAGGCTATTATTCATTCATATATTACATCATTCCACAACATAATGTGGTTGTAAGTAAATTATTGTTTATTAAACTGTTGTAGTATTTTAATCATGATGATTTTTGTAAGAGAAAAACTGAAATGGCACTCTTCGTGTGATACTGATTAACTACACAAAATTATATAAATATATACATTTTCTAACCCCCATATCTTGAATTTTGTGATCATTCACATGCATTCACAAATACATTTTAAGGTCTTTATGTTTGTCAATAATATGAAATATTTTATCCGGAAAGGACAAAACAAATAATGAACTCAAAAGGTTCCATATTGAACCTTTTTCCTGGTTACAAAGAACCCTAAAGGGTTCTTATTATTGAACCCTTAAAAAGGGTTCTGGGCTTCCAAACATATAGCGCTGATAGAACCTTTAAAGATTCTAGAACATTTTCTATATTATGGTATCTTGTATATCAGTGGTTCTCAACCAGGGGGCCAGGAATCATTAGGGGCCCTCAGCAAACATCCATCCTATTAACAGAATGCGTTCAAGTCAAACGGACTGAGAACCACTATGTCCAAAAACTCATGATATTACCCTGGTTATTAAACATGGTCATTCCTTGTAACTTGTGCATGTTACTGTTATTTTTGGACTATGCATAGATAGTGAAAAATGTCATGTAAAATATATATATAAATTTGTACACTTAAATGTGACTAAGTGTGTGTGTTAACACTGCTCAGAATTTGTTAGCCGGCTTCATGCTGTGCTTTGTTTATTCTCGTCATTTCAGTGTGAGTGACAGCTCCGTTTGGGAATGGGAGAACAAGAGAGGGAGAGAAAATGAATTGGATAGAGAGAATTAGCATAACATTAATGAGTGTTCCCGTTTGAGGTGTGGCATTGTGGGTCTCTCTTTGGGCTGAGCTCGAGCACAGCAGAAAAACACAAACTTGTTTATCGCGAGCTGCTGGGAGAAGCGAAGGAAAAAAGACCCTTTCAAGGTTTTCGGAACAGCCGTTTTTTTTTTCTCCCACTGAGTGTGTCTTTCTCAGTTGTTGTTGTTGCTCGCATTAAACGCACAGTCTCACTTATAAACGCAGAGTTAAAATGCGGTGGTGCAGCCTATAAGCTGAATTGTGAATTAAATTTGGATTATACGCAGCTCTTGTAACAGCGAGTCTATGCGCCCTCAGCTAAATCTGCACCTGCTTTTTCACTGCACATGATCAGCCATGGTGCATATACTATACAGTAGTATATACCTTCATGTATTTTATATATACCATATATATATAAATATATCTCATGTTCCCATTATTTAAAAAAAGCCTAAGACTCATTCGGCTCTGAAAAAAAATGAATAATTCATAATTGCTTTGACTGACTTAATTGTGGGGTCAACCTCTGGGATTTTAGCAGCGCACTGTAATTCCCGTAAACAAGATCATTTTTCCTCTCTCCGGGGTAATTTCTCACGATCCTCACATTGGCTTGCTGTAAAAATACCTCGTAAAAGTGACTCATTAGCATCACTTGAAAAAACTGCATTTGTTTCAGCACGTTTATCAGTAGATCCACACCGAGGACGTTTCCTGTGCTCGGACGTAATAAGACCACTGTCCGGGGAGATGGACAAGGAAGCTTGTAGGTTTCCTCACATTCAGACTAGAAATAGCCCTGCTCTGTGGGCACGGATCCAGAGATTGTTTCTCTGGACCTGTGGAAGTGAGAGGATACAGCAGCGTTGGGATACGATCTTGTCAGTGGGAAATGATTTGTGTGTGTGTGTGCGTATCCGTGTGAATTTCAGGCCACCCGCTGTGGGATTTAAATGCTAATATTGTTAAAGCTTTAAAATGGGTAACTTGACAGTAACTGATGGTGTTTCATGTGTATGTTTATGTGTGTTTCTTCCAGTTGTGTGTCATTCTGGAGCCGATGCAAGAGTTAATGTCCCGACACAAGACCTACAACCTTAGCCCGAGAGACTGTCTAAAGACCTGTCTGTTCCAGAAGTGGCAAAGAATGGTGGCCCCTCCAGGTAACAGCAAATCACTGTCCTGTTCACGGTATTTATGGAACGGGGACACTCATAATGGCTGTAATTTGTGATCTGATCTGATCCTCAAGGATGTGTGTGTTTAACGTCATGGTCATAGGGAATATAAGCTCTAATTCAGCTCTTCTGTTGGACCTATCGGGGAAAACGATTGGGAATTTTGTGGTTTTACACTCTTACGGTATATCATACTAGAACAGACAACTTGCTAGTTTTAAAAACCCTAAATGTTTGGACACTTGAGCCAAACTTTAAAAATGTATGAATGTCATAGCATTAAAAAAAAGGAAACACAGTGTGGTAGTGTATTTAAAGCTACACTGTGTAACTCGTTTAGTTTATTCTTAGCTAAAAACACTAAGTTCTTTCAAAAATATAAGTGCTCATTAATGTATATTTACTTTGTTTAAGTAATAAAGTATTCTCGTGCGTGTATAATATGCCATTAAGGGGTTCTAATGTCGGTCCCCATGTTGCCCCTCCATCTTGAAAGTACATTAGCCAAAGAGGGACATACCCGTTAATTCAAGCTTCGCCTTTCGCGTTTACGTTTGAGTTAACAATCAAGGACGAGGTCGAACTGGAAGCCATGTTAATCTTGGACTACAATGGCCACCGTAGGAGTTAAAACGAAATCGGAATTGAGAGGAACAGAAACTAATATTCACTGGATAATCATAAAGCTTTTCACCACTAGATGGGGGGAAAATCACACAGTGTAGCTTTAAAGAGCAATTCATTTAGCAGAGTATCCCTCAAAACTCATCTTTGATCACCAAAATGACACTTTTCTCCTGTGAATTTTTTTTATTCATGCCTTAAATAGCTTGAATGTAAATCTACACCCTTGATTTATTTACTATACTCAGAACCATGAATATGCTAATTAGCCCCGCCTCCACTCGGTCAGTTTCACTGTATAAATGCTAAACGATCCTAAGTGGAAATAACTGGTTTAATTCAGCCATAAATGTTTGAACCAGAAATTGATTCAGAAGAAGAAGTGGAAGAGCGAATTATACAGGCTCGATGTCAATGTATCAGAATGGTATTACATTTTATGTGTCGCTCTCTACAACATAACGGTAATTAATATGATTATCCTTTTGCTTGACTACGTTATAAAACAGCTAATAATGTGTCGCTAATGTTACACAAACCATGTACCCGTTTGCTATCTCAGAGGCTTAAAGATATTAAGATATAAGATTTAAGATATTTTATAAAGACAGTCCACTTCGCGTATACAGGCAGCAGCCATCTTTGGAAAACAGTCTCGACCAGTCAAACAACGAACGTGGTTTTCATTACTCTATGCACTATATACTAGCGTTATATGCTAAACAAGTTTTAGAGATAAAACTCTTTACAATCGATTATCTTGAAAACGAATCTCAGAGAACGGTTGACTATGTACCAATGTGTAATTAGACCAAAGGTTCATTTTGTTCTTTAAGCACATTAAAAACACCACATAGATATAAACAACATTACAAAACTTGATTTTCACCACAAGGGGACTTTTAAAACACTGCATTTGGCAGATGACGAATGGGATTAGACATCTTATTGTGTTTGACGCCTATATGTTCCTCAGGGGGTCAAATCAATCAATAACAATGATTTAAACACATCTTTAGAGCACACAAAGAGTTTACTATACATTATGATCTAAACAGTGACAACATGACATGTATGAGCCTGAAAACACATCCTTCATCCGCTCCCTGTGGATGAAACCCTGTACGACCCTCGCCCACTCGTTAGGCGTCAGCACTGGCCTTCTCACAATTCGTATCGAAGTGGATCTTCTGTAATTGTCGTTTCCTTATTAGCTTTGCTTCCCTCTTTCCTCCCATTCTTTTCAAATCTGGAGAGCATTTGTGTTCAGGAACAGGAAGGAAAGAAGGTTGCCTTTAAACACTGATAAGTTTTTTTTTTATTGCCTCTTTTTTCACATGTATGTGTATGTGTGGAAATGAGCACGTTTTAGTACGTCATTCACACACTTGCACTGATAAAAATACAAAAATAAAGGTTCTTCTCTCTAAAAAAATGTCCTTGTACAGGCTGTTTATTATTGGATACGTCTTTATGTGAAATCTGTCATACACAAACAATGTGGACACATCTCCCGGTGTGTGGTTAGAAAGAACCTCGAAAATGCATTTCATTTTCAGGCATTATTGCATTCAAATTTACATTGACTAACAATGTGCCAAATATTTTAATTGTTATACTGAAATTAAATTAATATATAATAATAATAATAATAATAATAATAGTTATAATACATGGCTGTACAGAACATTCTTTACAACATTTGCTAACTTTTATTTTTATGTATATTGTATATAGTTTAGCGTTTGGAAAGATTTAAGAAGTATACTCACCAATGTTGCATTTATTTGATGAAAGGTAAAGTAAAAACAGTTATATTGTGAAATAATATGAATAATATTTCTTTATTAATGTTTTAAATGTGATTTAGTTCTGTTCAAATGTATTTTAAATAGTATTTATTCCTGTAAATCTGATTTTTACGCATCATTGATTACTCCAGTCCTCAGTGTCACAATCATTCCATGCTGCTCAAGAAACATGTATTGTTATTTTAAGAAATCGTATTATCATAAGTATTTAGTTAAATTATAATTATTATATTTAGTTATATTATAATTATTATTTTTGTCTGCTGTTATCAGCAGTCTTGCCATTTACGTACATTTGCTTCTACATATGTCTTCTGGTCCTTGATTTGCATAACTACTTAATTAATTATAAGTATTACCTGGAAAATAAATCTTGCTTTGGATATGGTTTCAGCTGGACATCCACAGAACTTCAAAACAGAAATTTTCCCCTCAAATCACAAAAAAGGTACTTGTCTCATCTTCTGAATCATCTTCTAACAGGGAAACCTCATTCTGTGTCTAAATGGAAACCTATGAAATACATTTTCCTCTGAATCATGAATGCTCAGCATAAAAAGAGAGATATTGCATGTGGATATTTCAGTAATCACGACAAATAGGCAATTTGTTTGACTAAAACTTGTTTCATTTCTTCATTAAAATGTATTACAGGTTACATAAATGTGTTACATAAGTTATCCAGAACTTATAAATCTCATTTTAAAGACTGATATTTAATGAAAGTAAACAGCATTGAGACATTAATGATATAAGCGTGCATGCATGGCTGCAGAGACTGCAGTGCGCACTGTTGAGCATTTATGTAAATGAAAACAGAGGTTCTTTCTTACTAGTGCATGTCTTGGGAGATGTTTAAATGCACTTTGATTCTTTCTCTCTCTCTCCAAAAAAAGCATGATGCATTTGTTTCACTGTGTATTCGCCCGTATGTTTGTGTGCTCTCATATGTTGGAAAAGTCTTTTTTCTTCCTCCGTGTGCATGCACTCGCATTGTGGCGTTTTTGTGTGGATGTGTGCATTTGTCTTTTATTAATACTTCTCATCTGTGTGTGCTTGTGTGTTTGGTGGAGAGCAGAGCCCACTCGACAGACCACGACCAAGAGAAGAAAGAGGAAGAACTCCGCCAGCAGTGCGTCTAACAGTAGCCTAGGCAACAGCGCTGGCGGCAAGAAACGTAGCCCTGCCAACAACTTCACACTGGCCAGCCAGGTACCTGTAAGCATCAAATCTTCTTATTTACACACACACACACATTGTAACCATCCAAAAACGTTAATGTTGTTTTACTTAGGTTGCTTTCCTAAGGATATGATTATAATTAGGGTGTCAAAACACAAAAGGTGAATTTATTTCGAGAAAATTATTTATTTGCATAAATGTCTTAATTATTTGTTTATTTTCAATATCCGAAATCCTTGTCCTTGTGGAGACATTTTATGGCTCCCATGAAGAAAACAGCTTATAAATCATACCAAGTGATGTTTTTTGAAATTTAAAAATGCATCTTTTTTTTTACATGAGTAGGGTTAGTGTTGGGGATAGAATATATAATTTGTACTGTATAAAAACCTGTATATCTCATTTGATTCTCTAAAAAGTATATATATGTCTATGGATTGTCTAGGGCCGTGTGTGTGTCTATATATATATATATATAGATAGATAGATAGATAGATAGATAGATAGATAGATAGATAGATAGATAGATAGATAGATAGATAGATAGATAGATAGATAGATAGATAGATAGATAGATAGATAGATAGATAGATAGATAGATAGATAGATAGATATACAATGTGTATATCTATATATATAGACACATATATAGACATACAGTATAGACACAATATGTATATATATATATATATATATATATAGACACAATATGTGGTGTTGGTGGTTGAATATACTCTTTGTACTGTAAAAAAGCCTGTATATATCAGTTGATTCAATATATATATATATATATATATATATATATATATATATATATATATAGATATACAATGTGTTTCTATATATATATATATATAGAAATACAATGAGAACTAATGATGACTAGAACCGTCAAGTTCCAAAATTACATTAACAGTACTAAAAACTGATCATACAAGTAGTCCATATGACTTCTGTGCTATATAAATATTCTTGTCATTCGCCATAGCTCTCCTTGGCACGTTCATGAAAAAAGTAGAAACGTCTGATCCATAAACAAAACTTTATTTTTAGTAAAATCTTTTCAGTGAATTAACTGATTCTTTTTATAAAACCAGACTGAATTATTTGTTCATAAATCTGACTCGATCAGCATGCTCAGTCAACTCACTCATTCAGTGATATGTTTGCAATTGTTAATGGGATTATCAATAATGATTTAAAATTCAGGCTTCTTTTCTTCAAAAGAGATATTATTGCGCATGGGTCGTATGGAATACTTTTATGATGTTTTATTGCAATTGCATTGAATAGTGCAATTGCTAATCAAGTGATAAGCACCATCAAAATTTTTCTTTTTATGTTGTTCCACTTAAAAAAGAAATTCATTCAGGTTTGGAACTGCATCATTGTGAGTAAAAGACAGATTTCTGGGTGAACTTTCCTTTTTGATTCTGTACCTTTAACAACTAACAACACACTGTGTTGTAATGACATGTTATGGTAATGTGAAGTTTGTTCATGGTTTGAGTTTTGGGCCATGAAACACACATTAAACATATTCAATTCCAATGCCAATGCCAAAGTAAAAACACTCTCAGCACCTTCACAGAGAGAGACTCCTTAGCTCTCATTTTCAATTCCTATATTACCCACTTACAGTGTTTAACCCCAATACAGAGGCATTTATCCCAGAGTGCCTCTTTATCCCCCTGGCTTCCTTTTCAGGCATTACTCTAGCGGTTGATGTGTTCTCCCAGTTTGCACACAGGGTCAAACGCACAACACACGAGTGCTAAAGCTGTTTTGGGGAGTGGTATTGTGAGGCGGTAAATTTGTTTGCAGATGGATGATGGGATTTGTAGTGCGTGGCTTTTCCCCTGGAGTTCAGGGACACTTGGATACATGAATGCCATAGAGGAGATTAAAGAGAAGAGACACCCTCGTGTTCCAGCCGAGTCTGTCAAAACCAGAGCTGTTTGCTTACATGCTCTAAAGGATAAAAAAATTTGTTCTTTGTTAGAAGAAGAATCCTCAGAAAAAAAATACACTTGTATCAAACCTTTATTTTAACTTTTTCTTCAGCTCAGCTTTTTAATAATGATAAACTATATACATGTGCATATAGTGTTTGGGGGTTTTTTACAGGATGGCCAATGCCAAATATATAGTAAATTATATATGTTTATAATATATTATTATGAAATAAATATTATTAATAATATATATTATTATTATTATTATTATTAATCATAATAATAATATTCAAAGTATCATTGTATCATTAAATATGAAAAAAATTAAATTGTGTAGTACAATGATATTGTATATCTATAGCAGGGTTTATTTTAGTATTTCAAATATACCACTATAATATTTATTTATTAAAATAATGAATTTGCTTACTATATTTCAATTTTGAGATTTCATTTTTAAGTGTGGCCTTTCATGTAATATTTATATTTTATTTCATCTTTTTAGATTTAGTTAGCAATAACACCCATGATCTGTATAAGTGAATTGTATATAATGTGAATTTCTCTCTCTGTGTGTAGGTAACTCTAATTGCATATATTTTGTCCTGCTTGTATCTAGCAAGTGTCCATCATTTTAAGGACAGCAGACACATTCACACAAGCAGTGAGAAAATTGTTGGTGTGAGCAACTGGCTCTGTGCCAGCACTCATTATCATATAGATGTGTGTGTGTGTGTGTGGTCATATGGGTCTGTGTCACAACACTCTTCATTTTACTCCCCATTCGAAGCAGTGAGCCTCGTTGTAAGCAATGTTGCCTCACGTCGTGGAGAGGAACACGCTGGTTACATATGTAGTGTGGCCACTTGGCTTTGTCTGTGCAGTCATCGCATGCTGCCAGATCAGCCTCCTACGTGAGCCCAATCACAATGAGCTGATCATGTGATCACCGGGTTGGGGAGGGGGTCTCGTGTTCAACAGTATTACAACAGTGCCCTCTTGTGATCATATTTTTGTCCTGAAATTAGGATTTAATTGATAGCTGTGCATGTGTAACATGCCTGGATATGTGAATGGATTGAAATTTTTTCCAGTCTTAAAAAATGTCCAGCTCAAATGAGGGCTTTCTGTGCTCCTCGAGCTCAGATCCAGTTTGGGATCATTCATTCAGGTAGTCTGTTTTTATAGCTGTGGGCGGCTCAGTGTGGGTTTAGCCACAGGCTACATCTAATTAGACAAGAGCACTGGACAGCCTTTCCATTTGATAGCAATTAGAGCTCTTCGTCAAACCACCAGCTGGAAACATGTAGGTTGTGTGAGCACGTCTGTATGTGTGTGTGTGTGTGTGTGTGTGTTAATGTTTGTGATCCTGGCCCCTGGTTTAAAACCCAGACTGCAGGGCGACAGTTGCCGTTCAAAAACAGATGGCAAAGTCAAGCCTCGTTGGCAAGCGCCATTCTTTTTTCCTTTTTTTTCTAATCGGTAACATTTCAGGTAATGACTTAATTAGCTATGCAAATTGACAAATCAGTGTGTGGATATTGTTATTTATTCAAAAAGCCCACCTTAATGAATGAGAGTAATTAAGAAGCAGAGGGGTGGGAAGGGCTGACAGTGACTCTGGGGTCTCAGCCAAACCCCCTCACGAAACGGCACGAGAGCCATGGCACACAAATAAACACAGATGCAACGGTAAAAGAGCTGAATCACGAGACAGGTTATGCAAATTGAGCAGCTCTAGGAGTGTGAAGGGTATGAGGAAAACAGAAAATTAACTGGAAAATGTATGCATTGACAATTGGTAATATATCACTGTTCACAATACATTTACTAATGTTAAAGGGGTAGTTAACCCAAAAAATTAAAAGTCACCATGTGACTAAATTATGAAAGTCTTACGGGTTTGGAATGACATGAGGGTGAGTAATTAAATTATGGGATGAACTAACCCTTTAGATTAATATATCTTAAAATGTTAAATAATATTTCATATCTTGCTGTTTTCACTGTATTTTTGATCAAATAAATGCAGCATTGGTGAGAGACTTCTTTTAAAAGCATTAAAAACACTGTACCGATCTCATACTTTTGAACGGTACTGTATGCATAACCAACATAATAAATTATGTAAAGTTCATTGCTAGTTTATTGTTAGTTGAATTGACCTTATTTTAAAATGTTACTGGGCTTATAGCACATTTGCCATTTGCAGAAATTTGTATTAAATGCTAAACTGCATTTCAAATGCAATCACAATGATTAATAGGCACGCTGACATTCAATTTCATTGCTTCTGTTGTAAAAATAAATAAATAATTTAATGTAATACTAAAGTGTCACACGCTTCAGTTTACTGTAACTTCGCCCAAATTATAACACTAGAGAACTTGACTACATAAACATTTCATTAGAAACTTTTTCTTAATGCTTTAATACATTTATCTTAATTAAAAGCAACAAATATTAAAAATATATTTATTTTAAAAATTATTTTAGACATTTTAATTAAAAGCAACAAATCCAGTGGAAAAAAATGCATGTCCATTTGACTAGGTTTCTAACATCTGAACATTGTGATTAACTGTAGAAAGTGCAAAAAGATAACAAATAAAAGTGCTACAAATATATTAGTACTCATTTTTTCAATGTGCTCTTTTTCTTATTGCAGTAGTCATTTGGTCAGCCTATTTACTTCGCATTTTGACTGATCGGTGTCCGATTATAAATGCATATTTATTTGCCCACATTAATGCATCTCAGCAAAACAGATACGAATGCAGTCTACTATAACCACGCTAAATGTAAATTCACTTCCCCGATACTAAAGCTGGGACTGAAATTATCTGTTGAACTCTCAGGCAAATATTGTTTGAGTTTCAATCAGTGCGTCTCATCTTTGTTTGCTCACTCATGTGGATTGTGGAGCTCCTAAACTTATGTATGCTGACGTAGGTCTGTCCCATATGGATCTAATATTCTGTTCCCTTCAATATGAGACAATTGGACTCTTGGCAATGGGAGCTAGAGGAGTAGACAATGAGGCAGACAGGTAAAGATAAAGAGCTCCCATGCTGCATCGTGTCGACACACATGATCAACGAAGCATGTGCTCCAGTTAACTGATCAGTTGAGCCTGAGAATTCAACTAGAGAGAGAGAGAGAGAGAGAGAGTAAAGAACAGAAGACTTGTGCTGCACTAAAACAAACATCCATGTCTGATATTCTCAAGAAATAATAATACAAAAAAAAAAGTTAACTAATTAATCACACAATTGATTGCTATTTACCATGTCTGTATATTTAATATATTATATTGTATATAATGTTTGTATATTGTATATATTTGTATATATATATATACACACACACACATTATTTTTAGTACATTAAAATACAATTTATAACTAATTAATCTTAATTCAATCAATTAATCACATCACATCTTTATATATTTTATTTAATATATTCTTAATATATTATTATTTTTTAAATATAGTGTTACTAATAATGTATATAAATCTGTATATTTCCAAACCCTATATTAACCATTTTATCTGGTGCTTGCTAAGGTCAGGGTTAGGGATCACTGGTCCTTGTGTTGATCTAGTTAGTTTTTTTCACAACTTGTCTTTCATACTGTTGTTTTGTCAGGGTTTTTTTGACTGTGTATGTATATTTATTGCAGGATGTGATGGTGGTAGGTGAGCCCACTCTGATGGGCGGGGAGTTTGGCGATGAGGACGAGCGTCTGATCACGCGGCTAGAAAACACACAATACGACGCCACCAACGGTCTGGACGATGACGACGACTTTACGAGCTCGCCGGCGCTCGGCAACAACAGTCCCTGGAACAGCAAGCCGCCCACAGGACAGGACAGCAAGCCCGAGAGTACGGCCTCGCAGCCCTCTCAGTAGGAGACAACATGCGCAATGACAAGTTAAACCACCAGGGCGGCGCACTCCCTCTCTCTCTGACCTCACTTTTTACCCTTGATGATGTTAATCCCATGTCATGGTGTCAATGATGTCGTCATTTTCACCAGAAACGGATGGTTCCTCTCTGTATTTTGGGTAACATTTAGGAACTTCACTGACCAAACTTTGGCAGCAATATTTGCTCACTGGATTTTTTAAAAATCATCTAGCTAGGCTACAAAGCAGCGTAAGTAATGTGACTCTTGGAGGAACTTGACTTTATTAAGGCTGAATGAGGTCTAAATTAACAGAGACCTGAATTTGGGACAACTTTGGCCCAATAATCATTGTAAAAACAAAAACTACCATCTGTCTCGCAGTTCATCACATATCTCCATAGTGACTTCGGTTGCCAACATTCAACGTCAACCAATGCTGGAGAGATGGTCATGTTGGCTGTCTTCTAACTGAAGACTGGAACTGCAGAGGCATCCACCGAGACCAATCCCTGAACATTTGCATTTTTATTGGAAATTTGTTTGGCTATTGTCTTCTTCCCTCTGCTTTCAATTAAAAGTGAACCGCCTTGCATTTCTTCAACACAACAGACTTAACAAAGACCGCTTGTATAGAAGAGGCAGTTACCATTTACAGATTGTACTTTAATTCAAATATTCCTATTTGATTTCAGAGTCAATGTGTTATTTTATTAATATGTGTTCTCCTCATACATTAGGAGTTTTTTTTTTTTTTTTGACAGGCAGGCACATGATTATTTGTCCATCTTCCGTCTCTATCCAGTATTGACTTAATTTCTAAATGGAACACGTTACGTTTCTGCATGACATTTTGAAATCTGTAACATGTTCATTGCCAGACTTTTGAGGTCATGCTGGACTTTGGTTATCAGTTTGAAAGCACAGTATCCAGGGTTTTAACTTTGACAGTAAAAATGCGTTCTGCTTCATCTGATGTTGTGAAACCTTGATGTAAACGACAGCTGTTTTGACATTTACGAATTATTTGACTTTTTTTTAAATAATGGATTTCATACACAGGAATGAGCACCATACTGAGAAATGAGAATGTTAAATACAGATTACTGTAAGTCCAGCCATAAATATTCTGTTCATTAGCTTTAAATGAGTTTAAATTACATTGTAATATGTATGAAAACAGCCCTTTCATCTGAAAATCATCATTCCAAAAACTGCAATGCCCTTTCAGCAAGTTATGTGATCACGTTTATACAGCTTTATGTAATTTATGTAGCTAGATACATGCACCTTTTCTCCATATACTGTACATTGGATTTGTAAGTCCCTTTAAAAGTTGCATAGTGTGCTTTAATGATTAAAAGTATGATGATGATGACAAAGAGCCAAATATTTCTTTTTTAATTAGTGTCTTTGTTTCTATAACGTTGCTTTATTACAAAACGTATTTCCTGAATATTCTCAAAGCCTGAGATATGTTCAAAACAAGACACAATATCAGCCACCCACCGTTTTATCCTTGTATTATTGAAACTCTGCACAGTTTGTAAAATATTTAGTGTTTTTGTGTCATATCCAAAAATCTTCTGTGTATGCTCTGCCATTTTGTGTGCCAATAAATTGTGCTTACAAAACAATTTGCATAAATATTTCTGCACCCTCTAACTCAGGGTTTACTTTTGTCCAACACTTTGTGAGTGTAATCTGCCTTAAAACAAAAGGAAGAACTTGTGTGTGTGTCTGACCTGACTTATGACACATCTCTCGTCGAAGTAGACCTATTTACGTTTACGTTACGAGTTCAGTTTTGACAACAGCCAGGTAAATAAATCCACCACACTCTTCGTTCTGTCCCTTGTCTCAAGAAAGCCCCAATAGCGCCACCCTGTGTTCAATATGATCACACACTAACTACTCAGTAAAAGATTTTTACTTAAAAATGCATTATATTCCTGCTTGTTTTAAAATATATGCATTTCAATTTATAAATGTATCCCTTTTCAGTATTATGTAATTGGGGGGGGGGGTAAAAACTAATTACAGTTACTATACTTCCTATTGCAACTTCTGTGATATTTCTATAACGTGCTTATTCTGCATACTTTGTTTATCAATATCACGTCACGTGCACAATACACGTGTGATGACACCACAGCGAAAGGGTCAAATATTCCCAGGATACTGCTAGCAAAGCTGCTAGTGAAGGCAAAATGAGGCTTTCTGAACCACTGAGACGATGCTTCATTCAGCATTGCTCACTAGTGACACCTAGATTACTGCACAAATCAGTAACAGACAAATTAATTAATTCTGAACCAATGACCTGGGCAAACTGATGATGTCTACAAAAAAAGTGTGTTGTGGTTTAGAAAATTCCTCTTTTTGGACAAAACCCCTCCAGCATTGCAAAAGATCCTTTCATAAGGAACAGAGGATGCAGGGGAACATAAACATGCCGGTGCTGCCATCTGGTTTAAATGATGCTGTTGAGCCCCTACGGGGGAGGATCTCCTCTTTCTTGCTGCCCCCTTAAAGCAAAACAAATCCAAAAGGGCAATCCAAATCAAAAAACAGTCCAGATCCCAAAATCCAAAGCAATCCAAATAATGTTATCTAATTTAATTAATACAACACGACTATAATATAGTTACTATAATTATTAATAACACTATAGTATACGTATTATAACCTGATATTATGTAATAATATACATGACACAATAACAACAATGCCAATGATTTCTCTATCTCTCAGACTCTTTGACACTACTACTCCTGCAACACCCAGAAGGTGGCGCGAGTTTCGAACAATCCCAATCCGGAAGCGACACTCAGACTGAACCGATGATGATGTTTTCACGAGAAACCGAGGCCTCGTTTGTCATTAGACACGTCATTTTCACGTTAACAACACAAGCTTAGCATCATCTGGTACATTAATTTTTTCTTGACACAAGCTCCGACGCCTCGGTTTAAATGTCACGTCACTAACTGCAGCGATATCGAGGAGGACAAACGTATTTAGTCGATCGGCGGCGAAAATGACGGAAACTCTCGGATTTTACGAGAAACCCGCCGTTATAGACGAGCACGAGCACTCAGGTGAGCTTGAGCATCTGACAACTGACCTTCGCCTTTTGCTTCCAACGTGGCATTAGTTTACCTGCTTTACTAAATGGATGTATAAGTCTTTTAATGTGGCCACAGCTAAAGTGTGTAACAATGATGTTTGTGTGAATATTTCGTTTTCTTACTAAGCTGTCACTGAAACCAGTTCTAAATTGTTTTGTTTCATTCATTCAGATATCAACTTGTCTAGTCTTAAGTGCTCATGGGAAGCCTGAATGGGCCATTTGAGGTCTTTGAATACATTTATCTTAAACAGCCTGCCTGGTTCTGTTCCAAAGTGGTGTTAGGAACACTTCCAGAGAAAAATGTGCACTGAAAAGCTGACCGAGGATGTCCTCTAGCCTCTGCCCTATTTAGAGGATATGTAACCGCTACAGTACTGCAATGAGTGGACAATTTTTAATTTTTTTATTTATTATCTATCTAGGGGGATACATGCCCGTTGTTTTTATTGTGATATTGTTTCATTTTGGGCACCCAAAAATCAATCCCCCCAAATATGTTTACAAGTATCTAATGTTGCAAAATAAATCATTCAAATGTAGCATATGCAGTCTAATGTTGCAGGAAAGATCAGGAGTGCACCGCAAACTCATCTTGTCAATGATCCACAACCCTCAAATGAAATTCTAGTGGTGCACACAGTAAAAATTGATTAATGTATTACCTCACATGAACTAACCATGAGCAATTCATTTGTTACTGTATTTGTTAATCTTTGTTAACGTTAGTTAATAAAAATTATAATTCATAGTTTGTTCATATTAGTTCACAGTCAACTAATGTTAACTAGATATTAATAATGTATTAGTAAATGTTTACATGAATATGAACAAAGATTATTAAATGTATTAGTGCAGGTAATTATTAGTTCATGCTAAGTAATGTAGTTAATTAATAACCCTTATTGTAAAGTGTTACAAAAAATAATATATATATTAGGGCTGGGAAACGATTAATCGCGATTAATCGCATCCAAAATAAAAGTTTGTGTTTACATAATATATGTGTGTGTAGTGTGTATAATTATTTTGAATATATATACACACATATGCATGTATATATTTAAGAAAAATGTGTTATTAATATATCAAATATTTATATTTATGTATAATATCAATTTTGTATAAATATATATAAAGTATATACATGCAAATATTTCTTAAATGTGTACATGCATGTGTGTGTATATTTATATATACAAATTAATTATACACACTACACACACATATATTATGTAAACACAAACTTTTATTTTGGATGCGATTAATCATTTCCCAGCCCTAAATTATATATATATATATATATATATATATATATATATATATATATATATATTTATATAGGCTATATATGAGAACCCAAAACCCAGCTTCGGTACTTGAACTTATGAGGGGGCAAAAATGTTGTGTGCGCTTTCACCAAACAAAAGTTCAATAAGCTTGTATTTTAAGTAAACATGAGCATTGACATTATTAAATAGATAACCGAATGTCTATTATCTGTTGAGAAGGCTGTTGTCAGACTTGAAAATGTCTGAATAGTTATTCTTGCTATGGCCATTATTTTTCTCACCACTTGCATAACACGTCACTTTTCCACTTCATTGGAATAATTATTTTGTCTGTTATGCATATATGATATGTTTGTAATTTTGCTAAATTTTTTGCAGAAATGCTGAAATGATTCTATGTTGATCACCATTTTAAATGTTAAGCCTTTAATAACATTGAACCGCTTATTTGGTCTCTAACCCATAGACCTGGATGACTCTGACGAGCCGTCCCTGTTGAGGTTCATGTGTGCCGAGATGACCAGGGGCTACTTCCTGGAGCACAACGAGGCCAAGTACACGGAGCGGAGGGAAAGGGTGTACACCTGCATGAGGATCCCCAGAGAGCTGGAGAGGGTGGGTCCCACAATTCTGTTTCTTTCTTTTGAGGTGTAACCCAAAGGAACACCTCAGCATAAACGAATCTGAAGCATGACCCATGTGAATTAAGTAAATCCAAGGACAAATTGCGGCATTTTCAAATACAAATACAATACAACACATGCATTTCATGCATGGAGACTTTTCCAAATATTTAAAGGGTTTGTTCACCCATAAATAAATAAATGAATGAATGAAATGAATCGAGCGGTTTAGTCCAAATTTTCTGAAGAGAAAATTTCCTTTATTTTTCACCTTTTCTTAACAAACACAATAAAAGTGTTTATTGCCACCAGATGGAGATATTGAGCTATTGGAAACAGATATTGAGTTATTGAAGGATGGTCAAACATGTGTGGATTCATATAGTGTATATCACATTTCATTTTTCTCATCTGATTCAAATAATGTATATCAGATTTCATATTTTCTCATAGCATTTTTCCATTCATCTCAAGACCTCAGGATCACACTCGCACTACTCAGGTTTGTGTGACGTGTTGACAGCTGAGGTATGTGCACACAAAGACGGCTCTGTGACCCTGACGTCGCTCCGCCCCTCAAACCCTAGAAATAGCTCAGCAAACTCTCCAAACACCAGTTTGTTCATTACGTTTCCAGTGCACAAATGAGAGGCTAGATCTGGAACTACTGATTCCTGGTCAGTACAGACAAACTGAAGACAAGTAATACAACCCAAAACCAGCTTTGCTGCTTTCCGTGTGCCACGGTTTACATGCTTTTCTGGAACTAACATCCACTCAGTCAATGATGAGCTTCGTAATAGATATCCACCTTCATTCAGAATGATCGCTGCCTGCCAGTTTGTTTTCTCTGAGCAGGTAAGGTTCATGCTTCCTTCATCTCGCAGGGCTCAAGTATAAAGATGGCTGATGGGCCCTAATTGATGAAACTGTCACTTGACTGTAATTGTATTGACCAGTATTTTGTTGCCACTATAGTTTACCCAACATGTTTGGTCCAATTCTCACTATTTACTAGTTGCTTATGCATATTTTGCGAGCATGCATTGCATATTACTGGGAATCTGACTGGGGTATTGGCTGTTTATTAGTAATTATAAAGCACATATTAATGCCTTATTCTGCATGACCATATTCTACATCCCTTAATCCGACCCAATACCATAACTTAACAACTACCTTACTAACTATTAATAAGCAGGAATTAGGAGTTTATTGAGGCCAAAGTCGTGGCCCATGTTTTTATGCTTTGCAAACTTAAACATTTCGAGATTTTATTAATGACAGCTGATTTTTTTTTGTCAAAAGTGTGTCATGTATTTACTGTTCCAACACTAAATACAATTTTGAAATGTTTTTGTAAAAAGTGTCTTAACGCTCACCGAGACTGCATTTATTTGGTCATAAATACAGTAAAATCAGTAAAATTGTGAAATATTTTACAACTCTTGCAATGGCAAAACTATATTTTTTAGCATTATTACACCAGTCTTCATTGTCATGTGATCTTTCAGAGCCTAGTATCCTGATTTGGTGCCCAAGAAATCTTTGTTTGGTGTACTATCTTTTTTTATTTCTTTTTTAAAAAAAAAAAATATATATATATATATATATATATATATATAGAAAGAAATAAAAAAAGATAGTACACCAAACAAAGATTTCTTGGGCACCAAATCAGGATACTGCTTTTAAAAAAGAAATAAAAAAGATTGTGATATATATATATATATATATAAAGAAATAAAAAATGTTTTTTATTTCTTTTTTTAATATATATATGTATATATATATATATTAAAAAAAATAAATAAATAAAGATCCTGATATATATATATATAAATTTGTAATGATTACCGAGCTGTATAGTTCATGGTATTATTGCAAAATATATAAAAATAAAAATATTTTATTTTATTTATTTGCTTATTTTCGTTTTTTTTTTTTTTGAGAGGTCTGTAAAAGTATTGTATCATCTCCAAACAAGCACTCCTTATTTTATAGCTGCTCCCTCAGGATTCACACTCAGACTTTAAAGAGCCAGTTGCTTGTGGTGTATGTTAACGTTTTAATTTGTTCCTAATGGTCTTTCTCTGAACGAATGAGTGCCTTCTGAAGATGAAAAATATTTTAAGGTTACGCAGTGCTGGCAGACATATTCAAAGCCTCCTTCAACACTTTGCACGCCTCAGTGCGCTCAAGCATGTAAAGCATCAGGATTCAGGGCTGAGGGGTTTCTTATTATGATGTCTATGTGGTTTTTGTATAACATAACTGAATGCAACTAAACATATTGCATAAGTGAGTTTATGTGCTAACAGCACTGTTTGTGTCTTCCTATAGTTGATGATCTTCGGGGTCTGCCTGTGTCTGGATGCCTTTCTGTACGTGTTCACTCTGCTGCCCCTGAGAACTCTACTGGCCTTCCTGAGGGTGCTGACGATACCCTGCTGCGGCCTCGGGTAACACACACTCACAAAACTCATATATATTGAAAAAGATGTACTGCCAATAAAAGATTTTTTAATGGTTTTAAAAAGTCTCATGCTCACCAAGGCTGCATTTATATGATCAAACCTACAGTAAAATAGTATTACAATTTAAAATAACTGTTTTTTATTTAAATATATTTAGAAAATGTAATTTATTCCTGTGATGCAAAGCTGAATTTTTAGCAACATCAGTGTCACATGATCCTTCAGAAATCATTCTAATATGCTGATTTGATGCTCAAGAAATATTTCTTCTTATTATCAAATTTAAAACATTGTTCTCCTGCATAATATTTTTATGGAAACTCTGATACTTTTTAGGGTTCTTTGATTAACAGAAAGTTCAAACGAATAGCGTTTATTTGAAATGGAAATCTTTTGTAATATTATAAATGTCATATAAACTGTCACTTTTGATCATTTGAATGCTTCCTTGCTGAAGAAAAGTGTTTCTTTTTTCTTTAAAAAAAACTTACCCCAAACGTTTGAGCAGTACTGTCAAAAGAAAATGTTCAAAAACAGCTTGTCAATGCGGCAGTACCCTTTAAAGGACAACTTTGTTCCTTGCCTACCTCTAAATGTGCATTTTAGTAGCTTAAAGTAGTAATATGTATTAATAATAAGTATATTATACAGTACACATATCCTTTCACAGTATACTCTATTTGATGTGTACGCCTACACATCTCTCCCCACAAGTTAAAACCCATATGCACATCTTTATAATATTTTAAGCTAGAGTTTTGTCTGTGGAAAAACATTGCCAACATTAGCTTTTCAATTTCACAGGCAAATTAGAGAGTGTCACATTTTACAATCTGACAAACAACAATCATAAAGGACAGTAAAATGCAGTGAAGCCAAGTGTCTTCAAACCACAGGACACAAGAAATTAGTGTATTTAGCATTGACACACCTATACTTGGGAAAGATTTGGGACTGCACATAAAAGTTGTAGATGCAATGAGAATAATTTCATAATCAGATTGCGACAGGTTTTTTTGCGTACGTTCGTTCTCTAAATCACATGTACGCACATTGGATGAATGATCGTAAGATGAAGTGTTGGGCAGTGTCTTACCAACATTGTATAAATGTAGCCCCCAAATCTTCCTCGCTTCTCAATCTGCTTTGATTATGCCATGTTCGTAATGAACAATTGTGTATTGACATTTCCTCAAATCAGAGTGCAGTAAAGTGCCTAATGTGTGCCTCTCCCTCCTCCCTTCAGCGCTAACGTTTGCCCTTATTGCAGACGGAGCAGGTAGGACGCCTGCCTTCAACGACTGTGACCCATTCGTCATTCTGTTTGATCCATATATTTTATATTAAGAGCATGTCACTGTAGCATTTGCCAGCCTGGTAGGGTGTATATGTCACTGCCCATGATAACTCTCTTCATTGAATGGTTTAGCTTACGATATGACGGTGCAGTCATTTTAATTTTAAATGTCAGCAGCTGGCAAGTGAAGTGCTTGAATTTTGAACTGTTAAGTGTCTCGTCTGGCAGTGTTTGTTTCATTTCTGTACAGTGTGACTGGAGTGTGTATCTGGCACCTGTATGACATTGAAGTGCTACATTATATGCCATCCTACTGAAAGAAAAAATATAGTTTGGTCAGTTTACTTTAAGCTGGCATGTTGTTGTCTAGTCACCTGCCAAAACCAATAAGCTAGACTAATTTAAGATCAGCAATCCTCTATAGACTGGTTTATACAGTTAAAATGTGTTTTT
Source organism: Cyprinella venusta (assembly GCA_038021265.1). Lineage (NCBI taxonomy): Eukaryota > Metazoa > Chordata > Actinopteri > Cypriniformes > Leuciscidae > Cyprinella > Cyprinella venusta. Next base: position 8,725,034 of record CM075873.1, read on the forward strand.
TCTCTCTCTCTGGTGCATTTGGTGGCAATCTAAAGTACACTTTAAGATTTTATTAATACCTCTCGGTCATATCTCCAGTTCCAGGAGATTGTTAAAAAATATTTCTATTTAAATGTAATTGAAGAGCTTACCAGTCACACTCCTGTTTTGGTATGATCTTGATTAAATTTACTGCTACTTTTAGGATCCTTTACAATGGATGAGAGAGACCTTTCAGTTGCCTTTGAGAAGTTACTGTTCATTTGCAGAATTAAAACCATTTAACATTTAAATTCTCATTACCTCAACATTATTCTTGGATAGAAACGTCTTCTTACACTTAAGCCTGGCACTTTAGCACAAGCAGAAGCTCTCGCAGATAAAAGACTAATATCAGTATGTGTGCAGTCTTTGCTTACATAGAGACAGATTTCATATCCCAGATGGCATCTTTGAGTACTTTCTGTGAGTTACTTATATAAAAAAATTCCTAATATAGTTTATCTTTATGTATTTTGGTAATATAGTATTTGAGCATCTCAGTTATACTCAGAAAGTAAACAAATTCTGCTTGTCATTATACATAAAAATACATAAAAATAAAAACAAATAACACTAATATTTAACAAGGATGCTTTAAAGTCCCTATGTAATCCCTTAAACCGCATCATTGATCACCAAAATGACCAAAATGTTTTTTCCTTGAAAAAAATTCTTCAGTCCTTAAAATTGTTTGAATGTAACTCAACACCCTAGCCTCAATTAGTATACATCAGGGATGTATTCACATCTTAATGCTGTTCTTTTGAACTTTATATATTTATCAAAGAAAGCTGAAAAAATTGTACAGCATCTCTGTTTTCACAACAATATTAAGCCACAACTATTTTTAACATTAATAATGAAGTTTTTCCTATTTCCGAAGGATCAATTATGCTCAAAATTCAGCTTGTAATGTCTCAGGAAGACATTACATTATAAAATATATTAAAATAGAAAATAGTCCTTTTAAATTGTAATAATATTTTATTTTGATAAAGTAAATTCTGCCGTGGAGAGCCTAAGGGACTAATTAAAAACATATATGTATCTATATGTATATATTTTTCAGCTTTCTGTTGCCAGTTCTCAGTCTTGCCGTTTTCCTGAGGATGTTTATGTAGATTCGTCCTCGTGAGTGGGAGTGTGATGCCTCAAGTAAAAATGAAATGTGTCAAGTTTTTCCTTTTTTATCCTCCTTCCCACACCCTGGGTGCAGAATCTTTGCTTTAAATCACAGCTCTGCTCCTCAAATAAATCTGATACCTTCTGTTCGTTTGTCTACCGCTGAAAGTGTCTTAACTGTGAACCAAGCAGGGACGTCAGTGCTAAACTCTCATTGTCTGTACATGAGGACCACACATCAGACATCTGCATGGGTTTTGAGTTGTTCCATGATGTTTTTCTCATCTGGGTTTTTCTCCAACTACTACCACTTTTGACCTTGTGATGTTTATTAACTCCCTTTAAACACACTGCTGGTTTGTTTTTCAAGATGCACAGAAAAACAATCATGTAAATCCTTTTCACACACTAATCCTTGAATATTTCATGAGTTTGCATCATTATCGTTGTAAAAATTCAAATAGGTTTACATATTTAATGATTTTAATCTAAGTCTTGAACATTATATGTTGAAGTGACATTCAAGTGTGGACTGTAGTTGAAGAAATTCCCATCTGTGTGTTTCTCTTGTTGGAAAGAAACCCAAAGCATTTTTTCATGGCCTCATTTTGTAAACTCATAAGGTTTATTTATAATGAATGTATTCGGTAAGCGTTCTCCGCAGTTTGTTCTGACTCTCAGGCCTGTTTAATACACTTCTGCTGTGTGTGTTTTTTACCAGTGGCTCTCGGTTCCTGCAGCCGGCTCAGGTGTGTGACCTGCTGAAAGGTTTAATCATGGTGCTCTGTTACTCCATGATGCACTACGTCGACTATGCTATGATGTACCACCTGATCCGCGGCCAGTCAGTCATCAAACTCTACATCATCTACAACATGCTGGAGGTATCGAGCTGCTCTTTTGGATCATGTTATTAAGAAATCATTCACCCAAAAATGAAAACTCTATCTACACTTGGTTTGTTTCAAACCTGTATTGAACTCGTGGACACATTTTCTTGCTTTCTTGCATTTTTGAGTGAACTACTCTTTAAATATCTGTTATTTCATCTCTCAGGTGGCAGACCGTCTGTTCTCTTCTTTTGGGCAAGACATTCTGGACGCTCTCTACTGGACAGCCACTGAGCCAAAATCACGGAAGAGAGCCCACATTGGAGTCATCCCTCATTTTTTCATGGCTGTCTTCTATGTCTGTATCCTTTTCAGTCTACAGTGCTTTGGATACTTGAGACAATTTTGATATTGCAAATTAGAACCCATTTGATCAAATGTGTCATGATTTAGTGTAGGTCTCATTATTTAATACTTTAATTCTATATTAATGTTTATAGAGGTGTGGTGTGTTTGTAATTTAGGGATTTCCACATGAAACCCTGGTCATATTTATCATCAAAACAGAATTTCCTCCCTGAACTTTCAAGATTCTGACATAAATAATATTCTGTTGACTCTGATTCAATATACTGCAACTTGTAGCACCATAACATAATATCCATGACAAAAGTAGTTCAATATAATTGTTTTCCTCAGTGAATATTTGTCTCAGTTCTGCATGCCATCCTCATCATGGTCCAAGCCTCTACTTTAAATGTGGCCTTCAACTCACATAATAAATCTCTGCTCACAATTATGATGTCTAACAACGTAAGTGTACACACACACACACTCAAAGTCATTCTGCAAATGAAAGAATCTTCAAATCTTAGTTCAAGAACGATTGTCTCACTTTATACATTTAGAATTTTGTAATCATGGTTTTTACAGGCATGTGTTCATGTTTCAGTTTGTGGAAATCAAAGGAAGTGTGTTTAAGAAGTTTGAGAAGAACAACCTCTTTCAAATGTCTAACAGTGGTGAGTCTTAAAACCAAGTTTTATTGGTTATTTATTTATATATACACATATATATGTGTGTGTGTGTATATATATATATATATATATATATATATATGAGGATCATTTTTTTAAATGTGTGTGTATTTAGCAAGGGTGCATCAATGTAATCAAATGTGACAGTAAAGACATAAAAGATAAGATAAGAATCACTTTATTCGCCAAACGCATCAGCAGATACACAGGAATTTGATATGGCCATCAGTTACACACAAACTCGCACACAAACATATGCGTATAGCTACAAAAAAATGTCTAAAACAATCAAAATAAATAATAAAATAGTCCGAATAGTGTTTCATCAGCTATTTAAAAGGGAAATGGCTCTTGGAAAAAAACTATTCAAATGTCGTGAGGTCCTTGTCCTCACTGCCCTATACCTTCTCCCTGAAGGAAGCAGCCTAAAAATGTCACTTGCTGGATGGGACTGATCAGCAGCAATTTTAGCTGCCCTCTTCCTGACTCTGGCCTCATATAAGTCCTTAAGTATAATGCTATGCTACGAACATTTTCCATTTTGAATAAATGTTGTTCTTTTGAACATTCTATTCATTATAGAAAAACAAATGTGTCACAGTTTCCACAAAAATATTAAGCAGCACAACTATTTTCAATATTGATTATAAGAAGAAATGTTTCTTGAGCACCAAATCAGCATATTAAAATGATTTCAAGAATCATATAAAATTATTGACTCGTTACTGGAGTAAAAAAACATCACAGGAATAAATTACATTTTAAAATGTATTCAAATAGAAAGGTTATTTTAGATTGTAATAGTATTTCTGTTTTTACTGGATTTTTGATCAAATAAATGAAACCTTGGTGAGTGACTAATTTCAAAAACATAAAAACTTGACTAACCCCAAACCGACGAATAGGAGTGCAAGTCCTGATACTCTGTGATTTATTATGTTCATGTACCATGCTATTTAAGTTTCTGCAAAGAATACTTCGTTATAACCATGCAAAATTTCCAAAACATAATGGTCATACCCATTTGTGCAACACATTTTTTACGTGGATTATACAGTCAGGAAATATTACAGCAGTGTGCCTCAGTTATGGTTATTCAAAATGACTACCAAGCTGTACATTATTATAATCACTTTCTCTTTCACTTCGACTCTTTGATCGACAAGCAGGTGAAGTTGTGTGTGGGCTGACTCAGAAATATTACAGCATCCTTTTGAAATGCTAATCAAAGCTCACAAGAGCTTTCTGATAACGCTCTGAGATGCTGACAGGCTGTGGTGCATTTGAGGTCCTCTTTCCTACAGAGCTTTCATGAATACTGTAATCAGCACCTATTCTGCTTTCCGCTGTTTACTCTCTCTCCACCTTCAAGTGGCCACTACGTCTTGTGGTCGTCCATGATGGAAGAAATCCTCAAGTTACTGTTCATACACAATCTGCATGCGTTGTACGGATTACCGTCCTTTGAAGTCTTACAAGCTAAAAGCTTTATTTGTTGAATGGTTTCCCCTCACATTTTGCAGGAGAGTGACTTTGAGAATATTATAAGATGTGCAGACATTGTTGCTCATGTGTTGGGTTTATATTTCTGTCTTGCAGATATCAAGGAACGCTTCACCAATTATGTATTGCTCCTCATCGTGTGCCTGAGAAACATGGAGCAGTTTTCATGGAACTCAGGTCTTGATTATGACTAATTAGTCAGACATTTTTAAAGTAGAATCTATTTTTTTTTTTTATTCTAATTGGTTTATTGTTGTGCCAGAATGAAGATTTTGGATATTTTGCATCTTATGAGGCAGATTCATAGTGGCTGTGATACTATTTCAAAAATGCTTGGTTAATCTGTTAATAGTGTTGATATTGCTTCCAGATCACCTCTGGGTTCTGCTTCCTGATGTCTTCATGGTCATCATGTCTGAGATTGCGGTTGACATCGTCAAGCATGCCTTCATCACAAAATTCAATGACATCACAGCTGATGTAATTTGTTTTTCAAAGATAATCGATCTCAAGACCACATGTACATATGTACACAGGGCCATAGATTGCACTAAAATATACAAAGGCAACACATTAACCATTATGTAAAACCATGATTTCCATGTTCTTTAGGTCTACAGTGAATATAAAGCCAGCTTGGCCTTTGAACTCGTCAGCAGTCGACAACAAAATGTAAGTGATCATTTTTTGTTTGATTTGTGAATGTAATATGTAATTATGTTTATTGTAAATACTTTTTATTTGAAAAAGAAATCTGACAGCACTAGTAGCTGTAAACAGCATAAAATGGCAACAAAAAATAAAGTAAGGAAAATAATAGAATCCAAATGCGGTTTATTCACGGACAGGCCTACACTGACTACAGCGATTCAGTGGCGAGAAGGATGGGCTTCATTCCTTTGCCTCTTGCTGTACTGGTGAGAAAATGTTTCACTTATTTAGCTACTCCTGTTATTTTATTTTTAGCCAATCTAATTTAATCTGACACTGAGGATATGGTTTTGTTTTCTCTATCTCCTTCAGTTGATTCGGGTGGTGATGAGCTCAGTGAAGATCCAGGGCGCTCTCTCGTCTGTCTGTCTGCTCCTCTTTTATCTTGGGTAAAATCAATTACCTAATTGTAGGCATCACATAAACTATTATGTTTACTGCATAACTCTTCTTGCAACCCAATCTCGACGGACCTAGTGTTTGAATGTTTTGTTTTCCTGCTGTGTACGGATACAGTCAGTGAACGGATTCTGAGAACAAAATATAAAGTCAATTTCTCAGTAGAGGTGGTTGTGCCAGTATAGTTTTCAAATCATGTAGTGAAAGTTTTTTAAACATTATTGTTCAAATTTTGGGGCCAGTAATGTGTTAAGAAGAAATTAACATATTTATTCAGCCATGGTGCATTGAATTGATCATAATTTATAGTAAATGCTATCCTAACATTTCAAAAGATTTCCATTTCAAATAAATGCTGGTCTTTTGAAGGATGAAAGATCAAATGAAGGATCATGTGACACTGAAAACTGGAGTAATGATGCTGAAAATTCAGATGAATAAATTGTTCAAATACATTAAATTGTAATATTTCACCAAATTACTCTTCTTACTATATTTTTTGTTTAAATAAATGTAGTCTTAACAGAAATCTTACAGACCCCAAACTTTCATGTACACATCAGTGTATTTTAAGTTTTACTACAACATTTCCTAATGTAGTGAGGATAGCTCACTACATAATGTAGTCTGACCTGCTACTTTCGCTAATTATTCTGTGGAGTAATTTGTAACATTTTGGCAGTATTGTGTGAGTAGCCTACCTGAAACAAGCTTGTTTTAGCTTTAATCTTTTTACTTGTTTGTCTGATTCTGCAGATTAATAACATTGAAAGTCTTGAATAGTATAGTTATTCTGGGAAAATCCTGTCGATATGTGAAAGAAGCTAACATGGAGGGTAAGCTGTTTGAAAGACCGTCTGCTCAAACCTCAAAGCAAACTCCCAAGAAAGCCAACCCTGCCAAATCTCCCCCACCCTCAGGTAACATTCTGTCGTTCTCTTCTAAACACATGATGTTTTGTGGGGAGGGTTTTTAAAGAATCATGTTTCTTTTCTTCTTTGTTTTTAGCTGAACCTGAAGTTCAGCATCCCTCCACCTCCATCACCAAACAGCCGACCCCCAGGGTGAAGCCTTTTCCCCCGGCTCCACCCCCTATAACTGTGGTGGCCAGTGATCCGCCACCAGATTCTCCCCCTAAACCAGAGGAGAGCAGCAGCGAGACACCACAATCTACTGAACTTAAACACAGAACCACAAATAAAGATCTGCTGGAGATCGACCGCTTCACAATATGCGGCAACCGAATCGGGTGAACTTTAACCCCATCTCCACAGTAACTGCTCAGGAACGAAAGTCGAGTCCAGTGACATAATTGCGAGAGGCTTTCGAGTGAGTTCTTCAGAGGTTGCTACTATTTATCTCTAACTTCTATTCCTGTGGAATATCTAAGGAATCAGATCGAGTGCGTAAAGCACCTCAAATCAAAACAAAGAATCTGTTCACCCTCGGCAGGCTGGCACATCACATGGACTAGAAACTAGGAAATGTTGCTCTAGGATATGTTTGTCTCGATTTTTATCCGAGACGGAACATATTGAACAGTAAATGAGGCATGAACGTCTTACAAGCTAGACTCTTCCCACTCAAAATGTGTCAGAGTAGAAACTAAAAAACATGAATTATATATTTATTTTTGAACACTTAAAAACTATTTAATAGATACATTTCTATTTATTGACACTTTTGGTGTAGAATATTATGCTAAACAGATTTGCCAATAATGCTGCCATTAGATTTGCTCAGTCTGCCAAATATTTGTTTTAAGAAGTTGTAAAGGTGTTATGTGGTTAGATGCATTACTGTGTTTTTTCATTGTCTATTTAAAAAAAGGGAAGGTTTGTCTAGCCTAATGCTAGGCTCCTTGATAATTTAGCTTTGGATAATATACAAGGTGCCAATCCAGTAGACTTAACTTTGCACTGATTTGCCATATTGTCTTAAGCGGTACAGAGTATTTTTGTTTTGTTTATGAGTATGATATTGACTGTTTACACCAGCTATGAAAGAGCAAATAACTGTTTCATATGAAGTGTAACATAAAATAGGAGTGTTTTTTTTCTTCAACTCATCTGTGACCAATCATATTGTTTGACCAATATAATTATTTTGTTGTTTTAAATGCAAGTAAATTATTATAGAGTAATTAATAGTTCAATACCATGTTTATACTATTTTATAATGTTGCGTAGAAGTTGATTTAGCAACGAGCAAAGGAATTTACCTCCTGTATAGTCATGTGGTGCAGTGGTACCCAAAGCCATGTGACTTGAATGGATATTCCGTCGTTCTCTTTTGACTGAAAGTCTTTTTTAATAACTTAATAGAAGTGTTCCTGCCATATTTTCAAAGTTGTGTCATTTTCATTTCAGTATATTGTTCTTGTTCTGTTATCATTGTAAAAATTGGAAGACGAAATTTTGAAAAGATTCTGAACAGGGTTGCACAGGTTGTTGTCCTTATTGTTTTTCAAATGTACCATAACGCTAAAAAGTGGTTTCATACGTAAAGGTTGACAACTCAAATTTTTATGTAATGCCATTTTTGGGATGGCAAATAAAAGTTGTTTTCCAATTTGTGCCTTATGTTTTTTTTTTAAAGTCATCTCTTGAAATTTTTGTTTGGCTGTCAGTATTCAATAGTATGTCCATATTGTTTTGTTGTCTTTTGGTGAAATTTTATATACATTTATTAGGAAAATACCGTTTTTATTCACCTTTTAGTTTCGTCAGTCCATGTTATGCTCTGGTTTAAACTGTATCAGGCAGCCTGAGACCATAATCTGCCACTTTGTGACCTTCACTCCCACAGAATTTACAGACTGATGGACAGCTAGTAAATCCGCCCTCAACCGTCGCCAGCATCTCCATGTTCATGAGGTAATGTTCGCCTCCCTTACACCCACCACAAACCTCCCTTGTGACCTACAGATACCAACTTACCTACTTGACGCTTAGACATGGAGGAGGTAGAGCAGTAGGTTGTTTCTAAGGCAACTGTATGGCCATGTGGGTTTAGAACAAAGAAATCCTCTTGTAATTTTACTCTATCAAGTATATTCTGTGTATCAATATTCTCATAGCATGTATGTTAATGAAAGTTTTTTTGCCGGACTACCCAGTGTATTTGCCCACTGATGCGACCATGGTAATCTGTCATCTCACTGTTTGCCATGTCGGAAAAGGATTGTTCCTTCTCCAAACAGATCGTCAGGGTTTTGACACTGTTGGATTTTGCCTTTGTTCGGCAATGTCTGACACACAGAACATTCTGCAGCCATTGCATTCTTTACAGAATCCTTTAATCCATTACAAGAAAGAGAATGTAATCATGTGGATTCCAGCTCTGATATCATGTACTCCCAGCATTCTGAACCTTCACATTCTTTATGAAGTAAGCAGTTGTTTCCTATATGGGAATAGTGAAGGAATAACCTTCCTGGTGGTAAATTTAAGGCCATTTGCTGTAGTTAGGTAGATTTTGATCCCATTGGCTTTTTGGAATTGCACAGTAAGAGAGGTGAACCAGTTATGATTGATAACTGTTATCTAACATAATGCTGTGACGATAAATTGGTCTGTGGTGATCGATTAATTAGTTAGTAGTGTAATGTAAAGTACTCTCCATGTGTCGGGCTATATGAATGAAATAAATTAAGTACTTTCTGGTCTTGTTTGTTATCAAACCTTTAATGCCTTAATAAAATCTGAGAGAAATCAAATGAGTCATGTTGTTGGAGATCTGAGCCAACTCAGTGGGTGAACTTATTTGGCTAACACATAAAAAGCTGAGAAATTATATAAAATTCAGATGCTTGAAATAAACATCCTTATATTTGTTGCTTATGATACCATCTATATATTCCCTGTGCTGCACATTATGACTCGATTTTGCCAGGATTCCCATTTATAAGTTGTATTGTAGAAAAATAATTTTATCAACCCTCCCATTACCTCATGATTTTAGAGATGGCTTATAATGTGCGGTACTATATATGACTATTGGTATGTTTGTGTAACAGGAAACAATGTTCTGAGACCAACAAAAGATGCTGATCCAGGATGATATTCTACTTCTGACATAAGGAAGATGTTAGTTTTTCATGAATGATTTTTCCACCAATACATGTAGGCTATATAATTTAGTGTTGATCTAGGCTTAAATTAAAATAAATAAGCCTAAGATTTCACTTCAGACCGAATAGGAAACTTTCAGAGTCTGTTTAATTACATTTTTAGAGTAGGCTATTAAGTTTCCACGCAAAGAATTATAATAACAGTGCTAATGCTATTTTGGTTCAATTAATAGACATTTTTACAATTAAATAGTTCATAAAATAGCTATTAGTGCCATAGACTACGTTCATTTTGATCTTTAAGCATGATGTTTATTTTGTTGAGTGAGACAACCCATTAGCTACCACAAAACATATTTTTTAAATATTTATGTTAGTGTCGTTTTCTAAAAATAAACAAATAAAACCGTTGCGAGGATGATGTCATTAACGTTTCTTTTTTCATTAGAGAGATTTTAAAAAGAAGGAAACGTTGTGGAATTACTTAAATAGCCTATGAAGAAGAAGGAAAAAGTCCCTCGAGTCAGTATGATACACCATTAAGGACAACGGGGTGATTAAAAAGTCACATAGTCTTTCATCAGTGTTTGAAAGTGGAAAAGATGATAGAAACTGCCTAACTGAAATCATCGCGTCACTGATCTTTCGCACCCGGCAGGCGGAGCGCTAGCACGAGCACAAGCGAGTCTGTATTCACTCTCACCTCACTGGCTCACGCTCACCAGTCGTGTTATTATAACGGGGCATCTCTGACTGGCCGACAGAGAGACGCGAGGTGAACCTGCAGGAGCCGCTCGCCACGGGGGGACCATGATCATCATGAACCGCTCGCCGGATAGCAGGACTTGAGACCTGCGGTTTATCCGGTTTATTCTGTACACCCAGAATTTCCTCCACTTCCATCATCTGGAATTGCTTTAACACTAGAACTAATCATGCTGTGGAAAACGGTACTGATAATTCTGTGCTGGGGCTTGACGTCCGGGGAACTCCAGGACGGGCAGCCCGGCACTCCTGCCGATCCAGCGCGGAGAACTTTGGATTTTGGATTCGTCCCCTCCGGAGTTTACGAGACCGTCGCCTATTACGAGCCAGGGGCCATTGGGATTTTATTTAACATGATGCACGCTTTCCTCTATGTGGTTCAGCCTAACCCGTTTCCTGAAGGTGAGCTCAATCCTGTGATTTTCTTAAACTTTTGGACACCTTTAAAAATCAATTTTATGTTTCCCTCACTTGCTAATTTATTTGATGCAGGTTATTACCATATTATGCTACCACACTATTCTCCAACAGCATCTACCATGTCCATATCATGAGTAGCCTATGAGAGAGCTGCCACCTGTGATATCTCTCCATGGTGAATAAAATGGTGTGAGGGGTTACCTTTGGCTGGTCTGGCATATTCTCCACCCACCCCCACTGTGCTCGTCATTATTTGTTAAATCTTGAGATTAAGGTTGTGAGTGACCCTGTTGAGTCACTATCCTAATGAGCTAAAAGGCTAATCTTGAATGCCATATGTTGCTGCGCTTTTATTTTCCAGCATGCCACAGGTGGATATAACCTGGTTCCTAGAGGGACCCAAAACAAATGCGCTTTTCGCTGCAAATGCCATTGAAGATGAGTTTTTTTTTTCTTAGCATTAAGAACATGTTATCGGAAGAAACACTTTCCACTATGTAATGCAATTATTCCATTGGATAAAACTTAATTTTATCCAATGGAATGATTCCATTGATGCTAAATGTTCATCATGGAACTGTAGATGCCCATCAAGAACCATTTGAGTGTATAGATCTTGCAATAATTTTGCAAGGATTATACTTTTTTCATTCAAAATTTCCAAGGTTATAATTCCTTCTTTTTCTGCGGCTTGTTCATTTTTCATCTGGTAGTGATGGCCCCCCTCTAGCAGTAGGTCCAAGTCATCCGTGCATACGTCTTCTGAACGCATGCAACACTGTTGGCATCTTGTTTTAATTTCTCCTCCTTCGTTCTCAAATAAAAATAGCCACAGCTGTAGCCTTTCGGCAAACTAATTAGAATGATAAAAGCTCTCTGACAGGCCTCCAGTATATGATAATTCAGCCCGCTGCGTTTGATTTGCAGTAAAGAGACAGCTGCGGCAGTCTCGTCATAACTCCAATCCTGCTTGATTTGTTCTCTGCCACTATGTTTGTGCCATTCTTGGAAGTAATTTCTTAGCGTGGATTTTCTTAGCCTGGTCACGTCACACCTAGACAGACGTCCTCAAATCCTTTGATCCTTAAATCTGAATGGACATTGACAAGTGAAAGTAAGGACACTGATGTGAGATGGTAACCCTCTGTCTCCTTCAAAAGAAACAGTGTCTTTAGACCTACAAAAGTACTTGTAAGATCAAAGCTTGCTCGGGGACGATGGTTCGGTAATGGCCTATTAATTGCTCAGTGTGGAGGTCTCTGGTTTCGCGGAGTTATATTACCAGGAAATATATTAGGGAGCAATTCTTTGTTCTCAGACATTGACCTGTCTGTCATGACTGCCACCTTTGGTCTCTCTCTCTGTTCCCTGAGCCTTAGGCTGTGTCTCATTTTGCTCCTCAAAGCAAATTTTTGTCTTTAAAGGAGTAGTTCACTTTAAAAAAAAAAAAATAGAAATTAAGGTTTCTGATGAAAACTTTCCAGTATTTTCTCCATATAATGGACTTCATTGGGAACCAAACGGTTCAAGGTTCAAATGAGAGTTTCAGCGCAGCTTCAAAGGGCTTTAAACGACACCAGACGATGAATAAGGGTCTTATCTAGGACCCTTTGAGTCATGACTCGAAAAAAGATTTGTTCATTTTGATGAACGAGTTTGAACAGGAGAGTCACGAACGCTCATCACAGAACAGAGCAAGGTGAGGATTTGACCTTATAAAACTTAAAAAATTATTTTTTTAAATGAGCGATCGTTTCGCTAGATAAGACCCTTATTCATCGTCTGGTGTCGTTTAAAGCCCTTTGAAGCTGCACTGAAACTCTCATTTGGACCTTGAACCATTTGGTTCCCACTGAAGTCCATTATATGGAGAAAATCCTGGAATGTTTTCATCAAAAATCTTAATTTCTTTAAGATGAGAGTTATAATTTGAGTATCTCCTTTAAGATGGTGTGTCATTTCAATAGCACTATTGTCGCCTATTGAACGTTAAAGTAAGGATTGTTTCTATAAAGGTTTATCGAATATTTCCCACATCTGCCACTGGTCGTGTAAAGCTGGGTTCAGACTACAGGGTTTTCGGGACAATTTATGCCTGATTTACCCCCCTATTAGTCGTGTATTAGTCGGTTATGAATTCCATTAGGGCGCAATTGTAATGTGGACACCCTTAAGCTCCATCTCAGATTATATGATCCCAAATCTAGCATTCCAGGTGATGAACTGAGTCCATCTGAAGTAGGCGTATGCAGTGGAGGCAGTTGCCAGGGCAACATAAGTTTCTCCCATTGGCCTACATATGTCTGAATGCTGTAGTGTTACAAGGTGTGAATAGCCAGTGCTTTCTGCGAGAAAAGCAGTGCTTTCGTAGATCTTAACAGATCCTTGTTTAACCACAGGACAACCAAGACTGGAGAAATGTTTTTAATGCCAGGAAGTATGCAAAAGGGCTATTGTAATTTAATAAAACGTATATATTTTTGCAGTAAAGTCAGTTGTATATTTTTACATTTTGAATGTTTTACTAATTGTCGAATATGTTGAATTCATGTTTATAAAAAAATGACACTGCAGAGTGTGACATCATATGATGTCACGAGTGTTGCAGTGTCCAAAGAAGTTTTAAATGCTCAAAGTAAAACAAAACAAAAAAAGACATATTTTTGAAAAATTCAGCCAGCAGGGTTGCTGAAGGATGAAGCCGCAGTGTTGATGGCAGATGGCCGCCAGCTTGCCGTGCTCCCTCTTGCTCCTCTACATCTCGAGAGGCAGTTATGACACTCACTGAAGCTGAGGGGAAATTAAATTGAACTTTTTCCTCTCTATTGCTCCCTTTCCCTCGTTCCATACCCCAGTTATCTCATTCTGCTTGACCTTCTTTCTCCTCCTTGCCTCCACTCAGCAAGCCCTACCATACATATTCGTGTCCAAAACTCCTCAAAAGGACTCATATGTAAAGGCTGTTGCTGTTATTGTTATTGTGGCATAAAAAACAATAGACGGTCATTACAAATATATTCAATTCTGATGCTAGGGACTTGGACACAAATCCAAATGGATGTAATGTTTAATTCAGAAAAGAATGGAATAGAGAAACCTTCAAAATAAGTTGTTGTACTAAATCATATTCATACATTACAATTACACAGTGGGTGTGTGCCAGACTATGGTTGTTATTTTATGAACAGCTGTGAAATGCTTCCCACATATTTGAATGTAGTGAGCATTATTGATGTTTGAGGAGGACGTTGGAGATGTTGGGAGCGTGTGATTTGTCACGTGTTCTCATGACTCCAGCATGACTGTGGTGCTCCAGGGACTGGCACATGTCACTAGATTTCCTGGGGCATCTTTAATGCAGCATGAGACCCATGAGCTCCAGTAAACCCACTGCCCAACTGTCAGCATTATCAAAATGAGCTGGCATCCTAAAAATATGTAAAAGATCATTTCTCTGTTTCCTGAAATAATGTTGGTGTTTCAGTAACGTATTGGTTATGAATCATTGGTTTCATTTGTTTATATTTAATTGGTATCACTTTAGTTTAGGGTCCAATTCTGACTATTTACTAGTTGCTTATTACTATATGAAGCACATATTAATTAGCCTGGCATGCAGACCTACATCAAGGTGTTAGGTCTGGGAACTCATCATTGACAGGGCTCGATCCGAGGGGCGGGATAAACTGTTGTCTTTCAAATTCTCTCTGCACGCAATTGGATAGCGCTACAACCAATCAGAGCAACGAAGAAGGTGACGGCTGAGTCCCATGCTTTTTCCCACCAGCGTAGCAATTTCTGGTCTTGGAATGACTAGAAGCCTCAAATTTAGCGATCTTAAAGAACACGATGAATTGTAGGGCGATAGCAGGTCCATTAAATACACAGGAGCTAAACCATTTAGGGCTTTATAGGTCAGTAGTAGTACTTTGTAATTGATATGGAACTTAATAGGCAACCAGTGTAGAGATGATAAAATCGGTGTTATATGATCATATAAACTCTAGCAGCTGCATTTTGCACTAACTGTAGCTTGTTTATTGAGGATGCAGGGCAACCGGCTAATAAAGCATTACAGTAATCTAGTCTCGAGGTCATGAATGCATGAACTAACTTTTCTGCATCAGAAACTGATAGCATGTTACGTAGCTTAGCAATGTTTCTAAGGTGGAAAAAGGCTGTTCATGTAATGTATTTTCGAAAGACAAGTTGCGGGCTAGTATGACACCCAGGTCTTTTACTGTATTGGATAAAGTAACAGGACACCCTTCTATGTTAAAGTTGTTTTGTAAGAGGTTTTGTGTGTAGGTTTTTGGACCAATAAGTAATACCTCCGTTTTATCTGAATTTAAAAGCAGGGAATTACGCGTTCACTGTGAGAGACACTGTCAATTTAGATGTGTTTTCATCTGGTCGTGATGAAATATATAATTGAGTGTCGTCAGCATAACAGTGGAAATTAATTCCATGTTTACTTATAATATTACCAAGTGGCAGCATATATATATTGAGGATAGCAGAGGGCCTAACACCGATCCTTGCGGTACTCCATAGTCTACTGACGTTATCTTCGATTTTTCGCCATTTAAACAGGGAAAAATGGGGAAATTTATCATTTTCATAGCAAGCATCGGAAACTATTTTTTTAAGTGTCAATAGATGAGGATGACTGTTTTTTTGTTGTTGTTTTTTGTCACATATTTGATTAGTATTATTAAAAAGTGTTACATATTTAAGATTTTTAGCAGATCAGGAAATATATTTTACTAATGCTTCCGGCTACTGACTGATCATTTTACCTAATTTAAATACATTCCACAGACTAGCAGATTTCCCCCCAAATTCAGCACAGAATAAGTATGCTGATTCCGCCTGGACATGCTTTCAGCTTAAACACTCCGGTCCTGGCTTAGACGTAGTCCCTTATCTGAGAGCTGATACACTCCTGTCTGGATGTGCTTAAGCACTGCAGGGCTTGTAGCTGCCCTAAATCTTGCCCTCCTGCTCAGACAGACAACAACACAGACACCCGCACACACTCTGCCACCTTTGGTGTGCTTTACCTGGGGTTCTGGTTGAAAGCCAATTCACAAGAACACTTTAAGAGGATTTCAAACTGTTAGTAGCCATTGAGCCATATTGAGAGTGTGGCTATAGGCTTCTGTGGTGTGTGAATCTTAAAGACTGATTGCATAATGATGACCAGGTCATGAGTGGTCATATGTTCACTTCTAAACAGATAAATTAAGACTGTCTAAAGTCTAGGAACCATACTGAACTACACTCACTTAAAGGATTATTAGGAACATCAGTCCAATTTCTCATTAATGCAATTATCTAATCAACTAATCACATAGCAGGTCCTTACATGCATTTAGGGGTGTGGTCCTGGTCAAGACAATCTCCTGAAGGTGATTTAGGCAATTTTGAGCGTGGCATGGTTTTTGGTGCCAGAAGGGCCGGTCTGAGTATTTCACAATCCGCTCAGTTACTGGGATTTTCACGCACAACCATTTCTAGGGTTTACAAAGAATGGTGTGAAAAGGGAAAAACATGGCGAAAATGCCTTGTTGATGCTAGAGGTCAGAGGAGAATGTTATGAATTCATACACCGTCAGTGTATGAATGTGTGTGTGAATGGGTGAATGTGAGGCAATATGTAAAGCACTTTGGTGGCCATTAGGTCTATGAAAGCGCTATATAAATGCAGTCCATTTACCATTTAGAATGCCGGCTGATTCAAGCTGATATCGAGCAACTTTGACTGAAATAACCACTCGTTACAACTGAGGTATGCAGCAAAGCATTTGTGAAGCCACAACATGCACAACCTTGAGGCGGATGGGCTACAACAGCAGTCAAACACAGTATTAATAGTATGGTGTTCCTAAAAATCCTTTCGGTGAGTGTATATATAGACTATTTATGGAAGCTTGTTTCTGCCACAGAATGAAAAATAAAAAAGGTAATTTTGACTTTTTATCTCACAATTCTGACTTTTTTCTCACAATTGCGAGTTTACATTTAATTCGGATTTCTCAGAATTGCGAGATATAAAGTCAGAATTGTGAGATAAAAAGTCAGAATTGCGTGTTATAAAGTCAGAATTGCGAGATATAAAGTCAGAATTGTGTGTTATAAAGTCAGAATTGGGAGATATAAAATCAGAATTGCATGTTATAAAGTCAGAATTGCGAGATATAAAGTCAGAATTGTGTGTTATAAAGTCAGAATTGGGAGATATAAAATCAGAATTGCATGTTATAAAGTCAGAATTGCGAGAAATAAAATCAGAATTTATTGATATAAACTCGCAATTGCATGTTATAAAGTCAGAATGGCGAGATCTAAAGTCAGAATTGATTGAAATAAATTCGAAATTGCTGTTGTAAAGTCAGAATTGTGAGATGATAACTTGCAGTTGCGAGTTTATATCTCACAATTCTGAGAAAAGATGTCAGAATTTCGAGAACTCGCAATTATTTGTTAAAAAGTCAGAATTGTGAGATAAGTCTCAATTCTGTCTTTTTTCTCACAATTGAGAACGACTTTATATCTCACAATTGTGACTTATTTCTCACAATTCTGACTTCATATCTCGCAATTGTAAGATGAAAAGATGCAATTATTTATTTATTTATTGATGCATTGCAAACAAGCTTCCCTAACTATTAGAATGGGAGAAAGGCATTTTATTTTTGTCTAAATTTGGCCTTGCATTCATTCATTATTTTTTGTTATTAAACATATCTATTACGGGTTTGTGTAATATTCTGAGTTTGCATTTCACTGTTTTTATCATTTTTGAGTAATTCTGAATCTGTTTTGTGCTAGTGAGAGGAGTAAATGCTTACATTTAGTCTAGAACTACAATAACCATCACGTTTGCACAAACATTCACTTCCGATTTCTCTTAACATGGGGAATGGAGAGGTGTCAGGCAATAAATGGAAAACTTTTTAATTTTTTTATATATATAAAGTAAATCTTTTGTTGTGAATTTAAAATGAACGCATTACTTTAGTTACTTGAAAAAATAATCTGGTTATGTAACTTGCATTACCCCAACACTGAAAAGATTAATTAAGCTTTTATTTACAGACACCATTTGGTTTGATATTGTGTTATCTATCATACAGTTAGTGTCTCTTAGTGTCCAAATATGTTGTGGGACGGGAACCTCTGTATTTGTGTCGCACACATTAGTGATGTTTGTGTCTTGATGGTAAGCCTCTCTGGAGCGACTCAGATTTAGACTGTCATAACTAAACTGCTCCTGCTGCTAATGTGATGATCGCATTTACATTTAAACTCCAGTGAGCGTTTTCCTCCGCTGCCTCATGTTAGCATGGCATTATCGGGGATGTCAGACAGTGAACACATCAGGTGTTCTGTTCTGCAGTGTTTTTGAGAGGAAAGTGGGATTGCTGTAGCCTCTGAATGAAATACTTATTTTTAGAGGAGTTGCACACATACACACAGTTACTTTCTCTCTCCAGCATGTTGTGTGGGTTGGATTTCTCTCTCTAGAGAGGGAAACAAAGACTTAAACTGAGAGAGAGTGTAATGAAAGACTGGCAGTGATCCTGAGCTATACTGCCCTCGATTATACAACCACATTTAGCCAAGTCAAAGGGGCTATTTAGGCATCCAGAGATACAGAAATCTTAGCAAAGACAGACCATTCAAAAACACTTTTGTGTCATCCAAAAGGTTTGTTCAAATCTTGAAGGTGTCTTATCACATATTTTTAAAATTATTATTAGTAGTATTTTCTTTGAATCTGTGATAGGGTTGGTCATTAGACCTATATCTTGAGGACCTCTACTAGTGACGGTATAAAAGTTTCGTATCACAATAATTACATCATGGTATACAATATTATCATGGTATTGAAAACATTACAAAACAGGAAACGATTAAAGGGTTAGTTCACCCAAAATTCAAATTCTGTCATTAATTACTCTCTCATCCCAGAAAAGTAGTGAAGACATCTTTAAAATAGTCCATGTGACTACAGTGGTTCAGGCTTAATTTTAGTGTACAGAAAGAAATGGCCAACCCTCTTTGTGAAAAAAAAAACTACTTAAATAATTTTTAAAAACATGTCACAAGACCCCCCTGATATCAGTTTAGGCAGTACCATTGCCTATCTATTTGAGATTTTTGCTATAAGCTGTGGCCATGGGTTTGAGTCAAATATTTAGAGCTGCTCCATCCTTTAATAACAGTGTCTTTGCAAAGTGACTGATTCGCAAACTATTCTGTGCTGAAATGTACCATTCAAATTCTTAAACACAGATTAAAACAGTCAGGGATCTCATTAAAAATAAAGTTCAGCTGCTCTTTTTTAATATTGGGATTTTCAGAAGCATATGTACTGTAGAACAGCAGGTTTTACTCTTATTTTTGTTCTTTTTTCTAGTTTAGTTTAGAAATATCAAATATCTGATAACCGAATAGGCGTGGAAGTGATGCACCCAATAGTCCTCACCATGACCACTTTAATCAAAACCGAGGCAAGAAATCCTCTTTATGAGGTGACGCCTGCAAAGTGGCCTTAGATAACTGGTAACAGAATGTAACCATACTGGGACATTTCCAGGTAACACTAGAATGTCATGAACATGAGGTCAGGGAGTTGCAGTGCTTCTGAAAGGGTGAAAGGGCATCCCAGCCGGGAATAGAGGAGAGGATGGCTAAAGCTACGTCACTAGGGCTTCTGGGAAAATCCAGAGGTTATTCATGGGCAGAGTGAGATGGCTGATAGGATTATATAGACTGTAAGTGAGAGCGATATAAGGGTGTATAAGGGTGAATAAGCATACATGAAATGAAAAAATGAAGGAGACAAAAGAGAATGTAAAATAAGGAAACTAGAGAATAATAAGAGAGAAATGTGATATATGCATTCTTTCTCTTGTGGTAATTTTAGAGCCTTGAGAATAGTGGCAAAAAAATATTTCTTGTGCCTATGTCACGTAACATTGGATGCATTTTTGACATTCATTTTGTTTGGCATGATATAAATGTAAATCCCCTTATTCAGTAAATCAATTGTATGTGACAGAATTCAGCTGTTTGTCCAGATTTCATGAATATTAGCTTACTATATAGCAGGGGCGAGGATGAAGCTCAATGCGGAAAAATCAGGAAGCCTGTCGAAGGCATATTGCAAGTCCAGGACAGCTTTGCCGCAGGAGGGGAGCCAATTCCACGGCTGGACAAAAAACCACTGGGGAGGCTGTACACGGCAGACTTGTCAGACAGGCAGATGGGAAAGATAACCAAGCATCAACTTGCAGAAAGTCTGGGAAAGTTTGAGCAGAGTCAACTACCCAGGAAGTTCAAGGTGTGGTGCTATCAGCACATCCTGTACCAACAAAACCTGTGGCCCCTTATGGTCTGCGAAATCGCTTCATCACACATCAGCAGAATGAATAGCCTAGCCAACAACTACATCTGCAAGTGGATAGGCTTGCACCAATGCTTTTTAGAAACAGGTCTCTTCGGTCAAAGCATGCTGGATCTCCCTATCAAATCCATCAGCCTAGGATATAGGACAGCGGTAGGCAAGTTGGGTCCTAGAGAGCCGCTGTCCTGCAGAATTTAATTCCAACCCTAATCAAACACACCTGAACAAGTCAATCAATGTCTTCAGGATTACTAAGGCTATAGGCAGGAGAGTTTTCTTTCAGTGTTGGAGCCAAACTCTGCAGGACAGCGGCTCTCTAGGACCATACTTGCCTACCCCTGATATAGGAGAAGGCTCGCCTTGTGCTGGAACTAAAGAACTCAGCAGACACGCTCATAAGGAGTGCGAATGTTCCCATCCGCACAGGCCGCAAACACCGAGAAGTGATGGGGGCTGTCCAGACCAGTCGTCCAAAGCCACCAAGAGACAGCAGAAGACCATGGTGGTGGACGAAATCACAAGACTGAAGAAGGAGCGCTGAAGGCAATATCCCAGGGCACGCAAGGAGCCTGGACGAGATGGGATGCTACCATCAACAGGCGTATTACTTGGGCAGATATCTGGAGGACACCTCAATCCAGGCTCAGTTTCCTGTTGAGGGCGACCTACGACACCCTTCCATGCCCTAAGAACCTCACACTGTGGTATGGTGATGAAGTGGGCTATCATCTGTGCAGTTGCGCCATAGCAAGTCTCCAACACACTTTGTCAGGATGCAGAGAGGCATTGACCCCGGGACGCTTGAGGTAGCGCCATGATGCAATCCTGACAAAACTGTCCGAGATCCTTGAGGGCTGTAGGGTGGCAGCAAATCATTCACTAGCAACTGAAGAGCATGAAATGACAGGATTTGTAAAGCCTGGCGGTATTTACTTATTTCCTGCTCAGAAGAAGAGCAGCATGCAAAGAGTGGCAGATACTGGTAGACCTTAGGAAACAGCTGGTCTTTCCAAGAGAGATCATGAATACCAGAATATCGACCAGACATAATCCTGTGGTCCACAGTGGTGAAGCGAGCCCTCCTCATCGAGCTAACATCCCCTGGGAGGAGAATTTGGCAATAGCCCATGAAAGGAAGCACCAGAAGTACGCTGAGTTAGCAGCAAAGTGCAAAGATGCTGGCTGGAAAGCAACTGTTCACCCTGTGGAGATTGGCTGTCGAGGCTTCGTGGGCAAAGCAGCAGTCCAGCTGTTACATGGAGTGGGCGTAACAGGCTCTAGGCTGAGGAAAGCCACGGGGGAGCTGGGTGTGGAAGCGGAGAAAGGGAGCTACTGGCTTTGGTTGAGGAGGAAAGAAATTGGGTGGGGATCATCACCTCAGTGACGATGTACTGGTCGTGGGGGCGAAACATCTATGAACGGTGGTGTCCAATTGATGACCCTGCAGCTAGACTATCTCTAATATTAATCTGTTTTTATTCAATTAATCTGTGTCAGGATTCTTTGATGAATAAAAAGGTTTTTTTTATAGAAATCTTTTGTAACATTATAAATGACTATTACAACTCCCACTCTTGATCAATTTAATAAGTTTTTTGTTTTTTTTATCTTACCCCAAATTTTTGAATGGTAGTGCATCTTTATTAAGTTATACTCCTATTCTTTTGGCTGCTTCCCAAAAGGATGGTTCAGGTTTCAATGCCGTTGTGGGTTTTGTGAAAACTTGGCTCACACAGATAAAATCTGAATCGAAATATTCCTCTAGCTTTGATCTAATTTAGCACTGCTTCAAGCATTTATCCCATGTGGGCTGTACTTAAAAAAAAAAAAAACATGCATTAGAGTATAATGTACAAATACTACAGATGCAGATGTTTCCTCATTAAAATGTATGCCCTTGCTTATCTGCTTACCACAAATTCACAGCGCAATAGGAATAGAGATATTGCTCGTAATAGCATTGGCACGTGACTCGCTAGCATTTGCCAGCTGAAATGAGCCTCTTTGCATCATTTATTGCCTTGAGGCTGTTTCAGCTGTATATGTCAGTTGAATATCGCTCTTCATTTTGATTTTTTTAAACCATGACGTTGTTAAAGTAAGCAAATGTTTACATGGAGAAAAGTTGTGCTTCTTGAATGTTCATTAGAATCAATACATGGGAAAATCAATTCAGTTTCTGTTCAAATCAGTTTCTGTTTAACAGGGTATAGAAGACGAGTGATTTTGCACATGTCAGAATTGTGCAACTAATTCATCCCAAAGTAGATCAGGGAAAGCCACTGTGGACACACAAAGACTGGCAAATATGTGATCAGTATTAATCAGTAACACCTCAGTGACCCTTATTTATCTTTATATCAGCTTTGCCATGATCAGTAAGCTGATATTAAGCAGGGATTGCGTTTATTCTGTGTCCGTAGAGAGAGAGTCCCAACTGCTGTCCTTTAGAGTAGTAATAGTATACAGCTTTGAGGTACTGTTATGAACTTTTATGAAAACAAAGATTGTCCCTTCCCCTGTGACGAGCTACTGTACCACTAACTTTTTGCCATTTTTTTTCCCTGAGGGTGTAAATTCCATAGCTTTGGGAATGCGTAGTAAAGAAAATTAAACATCAAGGCATTTCACTGTGTCTTTAAGACATATATGTATTTATATTTATTGCAACTCTCTTTACTATGGCATACCCAAACACTCTATTGCTCGTCTCCAATTAGTACAGAATGCTGCAAAGTTCCTCAAAAGAAATGTAAATTTGATTGTTTCATCTATCTTAAAAATCACTGCATTGGCTACCTGTGCATTTTAGAATTGAGTTTAAAATTCTTGTTTTTGTTTTTAAATCCATAAATAATCTGGCACCAAGCTATTTGTCTGAGCTACTCTGTCCACACAATCCCACACGAAACCTGAGGTCTGGTGATTAGAGACTTTTGTCTGTCCCCAAATGAATGTTAAAGAATAGACGGGAAAGGGCCTTTGCGATTGCTGGCCCTAGGCTGTGGACCAGCCTTCCGCTTTACATCAGAGCGGCTTAATCGTTCTGCTTTTAAATCCTATCTTAAAACCCATTTTGTTTCTTTAGCTTTTAATTCATTGTGACATTTTGTCATGAATGTGTGGTTTGTCCTTGTTATTTATCTTGTCTATTGTTCAGCAGTTTGGTCAGCCCTGTTTGCTGTTTATGCTATATAATTAAATACAAACTTGAAACTTGATGGAGAATGAAAATAAACAGTCTTTAATCACAAACTCTGGAGGAAACAGCTGAACAGAATGCCAAATCAAGACGACTAATGAGAACTCAGACAGGCAGGAAACAGGAACAAAGCAAACTAGTCTCAAACTGAACATAAAAGAATAGGCCTATACATTTTACAGATCCAAAACACTAACAATGGAAAACATCACAATCCAGTGAATGATTTTTGTATGAAATGTGCACAAAAATAATCATAACTGATCACCAGCACAGTTTCTACAACCTAATTCATTAACCTTGAATGTGGACCTAAAAATAATACTGATACATTTTTTCAAAAACAGTATGTAAGTAGGCCACATAGTCTGGTCAGCTGACTTGTGAATTGCGCAGTTTGTAAGGACATAAACACTGGGCCAGGAATGTGGAACAGTTCAAGCTTGCATAGTCAATTATAGTTTGAGGTTATGATGATTGTTCTCAGAATAGAATTGAGTATAAATCTGTATTTTCTATTATATTTGCTTTTATTAATATTCTGAATGCCATTGAAATTGATATACATTTTGACAGGCACGTGGAGAAAACATGTCATTTAACCAGACTTTTCAGAGAGTTTACTTCTTTATGTTTTGGACCCTATTTGTGTGTGAACGGAAACACAAATGCCCAGTTTAGCAAAGTCATCAGCAATGTGTGAATCTCCTTATAGGTTTTAACAGGCTATGGGCACAGATGGACTCATAAATGTGGATCTGTGCCATAAACCATGATGTTATGTCTGATAAAAACCATGTACAGGACGTTAATTAGTAGATGGCCCAGGGATCGTGTATTGTTTCTTTTCTGAGCAAGTGTTTTTCCTTTCCACCCAAAAGTCATTGTTCTCATAAAAAATTCACCACAAGGAAGTGACAGTTATTGTCCCTCAGGTCTCCTGAAGAGTTGAAAAAGTGATTCTGTGTAGATGTAAACAAGTGAGATATATGTTGCAAAAAGAAATGGAGCATGTACAAGGAAGCTAGCTGAATTAATGTAGTCACTCAAGAGTCCAATAATTGCTGTATAGACCATTTCAAAAGATGTAAACAACACTGGCCCAGAAGCACTTCCTGTTTCAGTTTGTAACTGTTTTCTTTATTTCACATGTAAAGAAAACTTCTTAAAGATGTTTGTTTAACTTTTTGATTCAGTTTTAAATGTTCTGTTGGTTGTATTTTATCCCAGCTTTTATGTAGTGTTAAAAAACTGAAACAGGAAGTGCTTCTGTTTATTCACTTCTACCGTAAATTATTAGAAGAAAAGAACTTTTCAGGTGCTTCACACTGTAAAAAATTACCAGCATTTCACAATAATTAACAGTATTATTTTACTATAACTTGTTGTAATTGAGTTTTCCCTGTAATATCCCAATGAATACTTGTAAAAATACAGTCTCCATGGATTTTACAGTATTTAACTCTTATTTTACAGTAAAATATTGTAATCTAAAACCTGCTGTTATATCACAACAAGGTCTGTAATATCACAGCAACGCAGTGAAAAAAATTCAGGATTTCACAGCATTAAACCGTATTATTACAGTGAAATACTGTATTTAAACATGCCATGGGAAGTCACATGACATAACCGAACTGTTTTAATTTGAACTGAAGGCTCCGTCGTGTCTCTCTTCTATTCCGGGCTGAATGGAGAAGGTGAGCAGCATGCATGTTTGCAGAACTTACACCCATGTTATTTTAATATAATAATAATGATAATAATAATAATAATATGTACTTCAAATAAACGTTTATCGCATGACAGTTCACATTTTGTTAGCAAGTGCCCGCGGAATTGTTGAACAACGTTGTTCAGATAACAACAATATATCTCCCATGTAATGGCTTGGTGGCAATGCACTGATATAAAATAATAATATTAGTTGATTGTACTAGTTCACCGAGTCTCTATTTTCCCTGCGCATGCACCGGTCGCCCGGGAGCCAGCCACAGACATAGGCCACAGACGACGCTTCATGCTTGAAAGAGAGGGCGCGATTTTCTCTTCAGCTTCATCAGCAGCATGGAAAGATTGTGTACGGTAAGTCATTTTTAAAATCCAATGTCTTTGAAGACTGTTTTTTGTTTAAGGGTAATTTAACTTATTTCCTAGGCAGCGAAAAATCAGAAGATGGTTTAACGTTACGTTAGTAAACAGTAGCAGCTAAGTTAATAAGTTTACCTCGGAAATTCCAGAAGTTTCCGTTGAGGTTATTTTAAAGTCAGTGTGTTTATGTCATCTTTACAGTTTAGAAGGCTGTAGTGACGCGATTCAACCTTAAAATAATCCCGATACTATAATGGTTTGGTTATTTTTCATTTCGTCGTCATTAAACGAATGTGTATTGGCTGTTTTAAAATATAGGCTAAGGTTAACGTTAATGCATTAAGGTTAAGTTAACGTTTTCTTTAAGAGAAGGAAACGGCAATGGGTAATAGAGATTGAACTGTTATAACGTTACTTATGTTTATGTTTCTGAAGCAATAAGTGTTCAAATGAATCTTTTATGTAATATTTCAGATTTGTTGAGCTTTGAACATGATTTCCAATCAACATTAACTTAACGTTACACGACGTCTAAGTTAACATGGACCCGAGACGGGAAGGCGCCATTTGCTTCACTGCAAACTTGGCCTGTTTGGTAAGTATTTTTAAAATTTAATATGTCTATCACAACTGATTTTGTCTAAGATTAATTTAATGTATTTCTTAGGCGGCAAAAGGGCTGAAAAATTGTTTAAATTTAATATAAATGTGCCTCAGAAATTCCTAATGGCGGTTTCGTTAACACGTTTCCATTGAGGCCATTTTAACACAGCTTACGTTACATAACATTACATTTAGCTAGTGGTTTAATGTTAACGTAGTTGCTTGCAGACATGAGTCTATGGTTTTTTTTTTTTTTTTGTTGTTGTTTTTTTTTTACATTTCAGAGATTGTGTGAAGAGAACCTAAACAGGTCTGGACATAAAGAGTGTTGGATATCATTTGAATTTTAATGATTCCAATTTGTATCCTTAATTTGATTCCAACAATGTAAAATATAATTTTAGATATCATTCACATGTATCCATTAAGTTATGGGCGGCAAGTCACTTTGTTTTCTCACTGAATCATTTATACAATCCATTCAGGAACATATTAAGTGACTATCTTTAAGAATCGGTCATTGAATCATTGATTCACTAGATTTGTTTAAAAACGCAGGTTCATTCATAAACGGAACACTCATATTGCTTGGAGATGCACAACGATACCGCTGAACTCCCCAGCACCCCTGTTTGATCATTCCAAGGTAATGTTACTTTGATCTATTATCAACATTTCTAACTCATTATTTTGTTTTCATTCTAGAAATCTAGCTACATGACCACAATAAATAATAATAATTACAATTATAATAAGAATTACATTTGTATAGCCCTTCGTATAGCAGATTCCAAAGTGCTCATAATGCATAATGTTTATTCTGTTCATTTCAGGTGACATGATGAAGCCCTCTGGATGGCGTAAATCCATCAAGGGACATGTTGTGATGGGGCCCACACCCTTTCTTTTTGCATGGAGTTGCTGCTTTCTTCATTAGCTATTACGTCTTTAACCTTGAGGTTCCTACTGCTGAATCGTTCGACGCTGGAGTTTATTCAAAGGTATTTTATAAAGATCACATTTAATCTTGTAATTCGCATTATAGTACAGGCTTCCAACTCAATGATTGTCTTGAGGTCTAAAATGCTGACAAACGAGGTACCTGAGGCTAACCTGGTGAGACCACGCTGATCTCATGAACTCATTCAATTTCTCTCTGCAGATCAGTCTGGTTTCTACACGTTATACTGACAAATACCTGCTGTTCCAATCACAGCTATTTATTTTGTTTTGGGGCAGGCTATGTGATGATGGGTCCTTGAAGCATATCTTGATAAATGCTGTCTGCAATATATACTGTAAGTCTATTTTAAACTGAAACTATCTTTGCTTATTAACAGGTTCTTCCTGGGCATCAATCCTGAAAAAGGTCTCAAAGACCAAGGAGCAGACAACAATGAACCCTCGTGTGAGCACCCTTTTGAGGAAACTTATTGACTTTGAGTGGGCATTATTTTATTTTTTTTGCAGCGGTAGTTGTCAGGCTCAGTTGAGTAGCCTTGTTCTTTTTGTAATTTTTCAAGACAACTTTGCAGTACAAGATTTTTACACAATGCTGTTGCAAGTGGACTCATCATAATGTTTGAGACTAAGAGGAGCAACTGACCCCTTTACGGCATTCCTTCATCAATCTCTCCCTTGCACTCTTATCTTGCCATGAAGACCTCATTCCCATCCTGTCCATTCTTGTGACACAGCTAGTTAAGTAGTTGAATTGTGAGACAGGTTTGAGACAATTTCTCTGCATTTTTATATGGCTTTTATGACTAGAAAGATTATTTTCTTGAACTTTTGAAGTTCTTGGCATCTGTTGTACATTTAAAAATATCTATTTGTTAATAAATTTGCCATTGTGCTTACATTGACTTTACCTCAGAGTTGTTGTTTGTTGTTGTTTTTTGGATAGAGGGGGTTAATAGGACAATGCTTGTAAATTATTGGCAACTTGTACATTACTTTCACACCTGTACTACTTCCTGAACTTAAGCCAGCTCCTTGTTTCCTGTCTGCTATTATTGGCCAAATTGATTAATTCAGGTGTGCCTGACCTCAGTAGTCACGGCAACAATAATCAGACACACCTGAATTAATCAAGTTTGCCCAATAATGGCAGACAGGAAACAAGGAGCTGGCTTAAGTTCAGGAAGAAGTGCAGCTGTGCATAAAGCCCATTCCCCAGTAATGTACTGTAATATCACAGTAATTGCTTTGTACAGTTGTGTTTTTACAACAATGCATTGTAATATCACAGATGTAAAATTACAGTAAATTGCTGTGAGTATATTTCACAATATATTACTGTAAACCTTACTGTGAAAGTAATGCAAAATTTATCCAATTATTTACTGTAATTTCACAGCGAAAATTTTTACAGTGCATATATAATGAACCATAAAGGGGTTTTTAGGGGTTCATGGGATCCTTTTATGGATATTTTTTTTTTTTGGTAAGTAAATAGTATGATTTTTTATCACTAGTGATTTTTTATCACTTTTTTATCACAAACTATATATTGCCCTTTATCACTATACTATTTTGTCTAAATAAATACAAAATAATTGGTACAATTGAATTTAGGCATCACACTATTAGAATGCACAGGTATGAGAACTAGATATTCATTTTGAGGTTTGCTAATAATTACGTGTAACAGTGTTATTAAATTATTAGGGATTTATTTTATTCTATATTGGCCCATAATCAATATATCATGCATATGATGCATGCATATATTAGTTTTTGCTGACTTCCTGATGAAAACACTTATACATGTATGTGTATTTTTTAATGTTTGTGGAAGGCTTTATCTTGTCTAGAGAGAACATATTGTACCTTTTCACTGCAACTGACAAGACAGGGATAATGTGAAGATATTATATATCATGCATGTACATACTCATTTTACATGCAGATCCACAAAATAACCTTCCTCAGTGAGTATCAGAATACAGGGCTATTCAAATTGGTCTTTGTATATTCATCTAAAAAGAGTCCAAGCCTGTAGATGCTGTGAAGAGATTGGTGTTGTTTCCAACTGCAGCTTGAACTCACTCATGCATTTAATTCCATTTTTATTAATACAGGGCTTGAAAGAGAGAACTACATTTTATACCACCCCCACTTTCTTTTTTCTATTAGTTTTTAGGTTACGTCCTCCTCCTATTCATTCTTTCTGTGTGTGACACCGGATTCCTCTCTCTTGGTAACTGACTCCTTAGTTACAGATGAGCCTTATTGCTTTATGTGTGCTTCAACAGATTGTTATTGTTAATGTTCAGGTACAGATTGTAACCCTCTGGGACTCTAAGCAGGCACCAGGGAGTAGATGAGAAAAGTCATGAGCATTGGCTTAAAGGCATGAGGGTGGTGAGAAGTGACACGCTTGATCACTCATGTTAAATAGATAGCAGACGTCTCAACGGTTTATGAAGCATTCAGAATATTCTGAAAGACATCTTATTCTCTCTGCTGTTCAAAAGCTACAGTGTGAAAAACCTCAGGCTAATGTCACTAAGTTGCAACAGAAGATTTTCACGCAATGTCCTGTCACTAACAACAGATGTTCGTATGCCGCAGCTCAGTATAGTTGCTAATGAAGGGTTTGGGACTGAGCTTGTGCTTGTGGTACCATCAGCTAAGTTGTCTTCGCTGCTGACATTTGTAACCATAGCAAAATTTTGGTGTAGCACTCATTTTTTGGGGTGAGATTTAGATTTTGCTTTTTTTAAGAACTGAAAACTTTTTTCAGCAAGAACACATTGGGCCCTGTTTTTACAATCTAAGCGCATGGTCTAAAGCACAGGGCGCAAGTGCATTTAGGCCGTGTCCAAATCCACTTTTGCTTAACGACGGGAACATGGTCGGCGCGCATGGTGTAAAAGGGTCGTTCGTATTCTTTTAATGAGTAAATGGTATTTTTGGGGCGTAACGTGCAAATAAAATGTGCAAAAAACAAACAGAATGTAATTTCACATCCTCTTTAAAAGCTAGTTGCACTTGTACCATAACAGATTCTCTATTTACATGGCAGAATTTGCAAGCGGAAAGACTGAACACTTCTCCGGAGAGGAAACGGATCTGTCTCTGTGGTTAAAGCGTGCAAGCATCTACGGGACAAGCCGGATTCCAACATATCTTTATGTACACTGTATTAATCTTTTATATTGTAATCCTTTTATTTTTAATATTTGACTAGTTTGCTGCAGCACATCCCTGTGTGTGTAATAAGCGGTGTGTACTGTATACGCGCGTTATAGACGCACATTACTAACGCACTCTTTAAATAACAAACAAATAAACTGGTCTATTGACTTTAGACCAGGTTTTTGTTGGTTAATGACACAGTCTATTTCAGTTGCCTCACAATAGCAACGCACCAACAGTTCGCTTGAATACACCTCGTTTTCAGACCAGTATGCCCATGGGTGCACAAATGGATGTAAAATGGATTTGTTATTCAAACAATGTGGCGCAGGATTTGAAACTGAAAACTGTGTCAGACTAAAACTAACAAAATACACTTTTCTTACTTCGCACCTGGCACTGCATTGTGTTAAGTGTATGATAGGGCCCAATGACAGCAAAGACCTTTAGATTGTTAAAAAAAAGGCTTTTGAACTTTCTATTCATCAAAAAATTCTGAAAAAAATATATCAGTTTACTCAACAATATTAAGCAACACAATAGTTTAAATAATACCGCAAATCAGTATATTACAATTATTTCTGAAAGATCATGTGACACTAAAGACTGGAGTAATGATGCTGTTAATGTTTTTACTGTATTTTTGATCAAATAAATGCAGGCTTGTTAAGCATAAGAGACTTCTTTCGGGTGTGTTCACACATGTCAAGTCATTTTGTTCATTTAAAACGAACCCTGGTGCGATCATGTTTTGCTGTCATGTTTTGCTGTAGTGTGAATGTGTTCACAGTGTGGCAATAATACTAAAAAAATAGCAAATTTAAGCTGAGAGGCTTCAAACAAAAACTTTCGACTTTAAGACTTTAACGCTTCCAGCTTGGTGTTATAAGGTAATCAAGTGAATTTGAAATAATTGCTAAAAATGGCAAAGGTTTGGGATTGGTAAGATTTTTTAATGTTTTGAAAGCAGTATCTAATGCACATTTTTTTTTATCTAATCTCCCTTTTACTTTTGAATGTATGTTATCTAATCAATTTTTATAAATTAGTAGTATTTGTCTTCAATTTGATGTATTTATGAGTACTCAAAACCCATATACATCATTCAGGAAAGGCAACTCATCCTGAATAAATTTTGAATGAATGTTTTAATATAGTACTTACAGCATGTTTAGCCAACTGCTATGCCTCAGTCTGGTTGCTGAGCACCGATAGCTTTGTTTGGAAGAGACTATTGGCAGCTCCAGCTCTCTGTGCATCTCCCTAAGGCTTTTGACGCACTAAACAGGATACAAGAGCAAAATGTAGAACACCCATAGAAATGCATATCTCTCTGATATTCACTTTTTTAGAGTATAATCCTCTTATTTATGCAGTTCTCTTGGATGTCTTTTAGCTCTGTAAACCTGGTAGTAATGCCTCTCAGGAATCTTTGGTGACTTTGCAGACATTTGGTTCATTATTAGCATTGACTTGCCATCAGTCCCATTCTAAAAAGATTATTGTACTTCTCCATTTTATCCTCCACAGGATTAATGACATGTTTGATGGTCAAAGATAATGTAAAATATTCCGAAATTGTTCAGAAATTAAAGGCAGGATATGTAATTTGCTTCAAAAACTTTTTTTGGTATGACAGATTGAAAGTCTCTTCACATCCTGATAGTGATCACTAAGGCCCTGTCCCAAATGGCAAACTTCATACGCAATTTCGGTCTAGTGGACTTATAATGGTTGCCGCCTGCGCATGTCCGTTAAGTACTTGATACCGTAGGGTGCCCCTATTGACATTTTATGTTTCAGAAGAATGCTCGGTAGTGCCCCCTTTGCGGGAAATATGAGCCTTCGATGCACACTTTTGCCAAGCCCAAACTGAAGCGAGCTCCACAGCAGACTTCTTCCCGACAGTCTGATTGGCGTTATGTCACGAAAATGCATGGGACAGGGCCTAAGTGGTCTAAATCTATTTATATGAATTTATATTGTCTTTGGATGATGTTGTCCAATCATAGGCCGTGTTCTGAGGGCTACGAAAAGACGTCCTACCTGCCTGTCAATGTATGTTTCGCACAGACATTATACAGCACGCCCAGCAGCACGTTTCACGTTGTTATGTCAGCACATGGGTTACTTCACTCTGACCTCTCAATTAAATTAAATTGAAAGTGATTACTAATTGCTGTTTTTTGTTTGTTTGTTTTTTTGAAGACAAAAAAATCAGTCTTCAAGTTATAGAGTTCATATTTAGCTGTCTAGATAATAATTTAAACATTAGCAGAACTTGCATATAAAATTTTCAGTATGTTCTTGGCACAAGATTGTCATCTCAGCGATTGCTTGGCACATTTCAGAAGACTTGTGCCCTGAAAGGGCATTTGTAATCACTTTCTTTCTCTTGACAGATTCTAGTCTTAGGTGTTACTGAATAGATGTAAAAACCTTTAGAGTTGCGCGTCTCTGGCGTGCCAAGATAATGTGAGGTGATGTGGCTTACAAATGTATTCAAGGCTGCTTATCTCCACAGCCAACCTTGAGGAGATTTCATGATGAAATATTTATGAAGATATGGTGGGGTTTTAAACTTTTTAAAAAAGGGATAGCGTACTTCTGAGAAAATCTCTTTCTTTCTTCTGCACTAGCAGAGAAACGTCTCAAAAGCAAAGTCGTGGGTGTGAGAGTGCGTCCTGCTGGGAGGATGAGAGGAGGAAGGAACGAGTGCCGTAGAGGATGGATACAAAATGGCTGCATCAAAGAGAAGGTTGCTCTGATGAAAGAACGTGTTGCGTGACGTAGAATTAATACACGTTTTTGTGATGTACCCCAAAGTGCCACGTTTTATCCGGGGCAACAATGTATCTATAATTAAGTGGTTCTCAAAGTGTGAGAGGAACATCCTTAAATTCAAATGTGCTGCGTTGTCCTCCTTATTTCTCTATAGTGCGCTCACTGTTGCATGTTAATAAAATCGCAAAAAAAAAATCTTTTCCTGACACAGAGCTGTCGCATGGCTTCAGAATACTCAAAATAAGTGAAAACACATAGGTACTTTTAAGTAAAGTTTATTTTCACGTTTAGCTTGATAATCCGCTTTTGTGTTCCACAGACAAAAATAATTAGATTTATTATTATATTTTTTTAGATTATAGGCTATTCCTTTATATATATATAGGCCAACTGATAAAAAGTCCTGGAAAAAACAGTTTTTCCACATTTAATGGGGATTGTGACAAAAAAGAGAACCATTTCTACAAACAACTCCTTGCTAAAGAGTATAGGCCTAAACGAGCTTAACAGAGAGAAAGAGGAGGGGAGCTATTACTCTGAAGCAAACATCTTGATTATGGCCTAGTAAACGTGATGATGTGCAGGGATTTGTGTCATAAGAGGACTGTGGCATACATTGCATACCAATAGGTGAACAAACAGTCATGTACATGCGAAGACATGCTCAGATGTTCGTTTTCCTCCACATGATTTGTAAGTACAAAACTACATTCAGAGCAACGTTAGACTTTCTCATTGTCTGTCATTTTGAGGGATAGGGTCATTTAAATTTTCATATTTCAATTACTTATCACATGATCCTTCAAAAATCATCAGATTTGGTGATCAAGAAACATTCCTTATTGTTAATAACGTTAAAAAATGTTAGTTTGTTTGTTTTTTAAACTGATATAACTAAATACTGACCACAAACGTTTGAATCGTAGTGTACATATTTATCAAAAGGTACCAGGTGTAATATGCCATCACCTCAGGGAACCACAAGTAATCCACAAGTAAATGTGTGTCGGTGCGCTGTTTTTTTTTTTTCGAGTCACTCGACACCTTTGGCCCTTCTTTTGTTTACCGCCGAGCCCTGTAGCTTGTTTACTTCCTGTTAGATGAATGGAAGCACAGCCAATCAAACCAGGTCAGAGAGAGAGGAACGAGAAAATGTACTCACAGAGGTCCATGAGAAATAGACCGGGCCTGAGAAACTGCCAGCACAGTTTGTTTAGCCTTTTTGAAGTTTTTGGACACTGACTAGCTGCCGCGGGTGGGATTAATGGAGGGTAGACACACAGTAAAGCTAAGTAAAATGTTGCCATTAAAAAGTTCCTATTTAGGTGGCAACAATTACATTAAAGCACATGACAAGATTAATTTTTAAACGTTTCAATGCATTTATAGTAGGTGCATCACGTAAAGTTGAACTCTGCTTAACCTTGTCACATCCAATCGCCCTCTTTCACTGAAAACAAATGACTTCCAGTTGCTTTGGCACTGCAAATCGCTGTCAGTGCACGCACCCTAAGAAGTCAGCTGGCTTGGTGGATAGCATTTGGAAATGCAAGAGATTGTAGGGCGTTTTCAGATGATATGCTTCTGTATATTTCCGAGTGTGTATTTGCTTGTGCGTTTGTGTGTGAGTGTGTGTACAGTATGCGACAGCCCGATCGATCGGTGAAGGATAAGAAGAGACGTGCTTCTGTTCCACCTCTCCACACACTGATCTTTTTTTTTTCTCCTCTCAGCACTCTTCGTCTTTTTTGTCCTCTCCTCTTACTGAGAATTGTTGCTATCTGGAAGAGACAGCTGGAGGACTATGCCCCACTGATTTCTTACCCACAATCCAATCTGCCCACAGACCACTGAACTCTCTCGTTCTCTGTCTGCCTGGTGATATCATGAAATCAAAATGCTTTTTTCTTGGTAAATTTTGACGAAATGCTTGACCAACATAAAATATTGTAGTACAGCCTACTTAGACTGATATTTTCGACAAAAATAAATGTGCAATCATCAGCTGATTTTACCTGCAGGACTTCATATTTCCCGCAGGTAATACTTCATATTTCATATCATATTTCATTGACATGACAATTGAATAACACATTTAAAGATTACCTGAATATCTACAGTATCTTATGTTTTTGATGTTTCATGAAAACATCTGAAATGTCTGTGTATTTGACAAATATTGCATCTAATCCACTTCATATGTGATAAAAGTACCCAAACACCACGTGAGCATCATTACGGGAAGCAGAAACTAATTCCACCCCGACGGAAAGTCGAACACACCTAATGTCTAATAAACAATACTGTGCAGGAGCCATCTTAATATAAGAAGTCATAAGGTTGCATTGATCACATGATGCAGAACAACATTCATAATACATGAAATAAGCTTGCTAAGGTGTGAAGGTATCAGTCTGAAATATATCAAAAACTGCTAATCAAGCTATTTCATGGGTTATTTCAAGGTAAAAAAGAAGTTAGACATGATGACGGCGAGCCACTTATTAAGGAGTTTCAAATTTCTTTGAGAAAGTCATTCCTTCCTGCATAATTAATTCCTCATTGTTGGGTATGATGCAAAAGTAAGCCAATCATGTACCAAGGGATTTTAAAGAAGATTTCTTTCCTTGAATTAAGGTCATGCAAATTAACCAGGGACTTATAGGGAGCGGCAAAATATAGCTAGACAGGCTAATGCAGTGACTGGTGATGTTTTTTTTTCATGGCCACATGCTATGATCCCCTAAACATTACTGCTTCTGTCTTTGAAGATGAGTAGGCCTTCAGGAATCATTGGAGGTCTCTGCAGTAAATGCGGAAACACTTTAGAATACGGCTCTGTTATTAATGAAATGAGTTCACACTAATAACATTCTAGTTACTACTATTAACTATAAATAAACTCTGATAAATTAGTATGTAATAGTGCTCAGTTGAAAGAGCTAAGAGCTACTAACATTACTAGTAGGTTGTCATTACCTTCACTTTAGAATTAAATTAGGCATTATGCATTATTCATTTTAATTATGAACTTGTAATTGGTAGGTCTTAGTAGTTATCTGGGTGGAAAAATAGTAGTTATTGATTCACTGAATTACCACATCCGACTATGCACTATAATTCATGAATCAGCGTTGAGAAACTCAGCTTCCTTTGTAGTAATTAATAAATGACGGAACTGTATTCTAAAGTTTTACAGAAAATGTATGAAGGCAATTAGAGCCATATTATTGCAACAACAACAAAAAAGACTTGTCAAGTTGTCACTGTAATGGTGGCTGTACAGCTACACTGCTGATTATTACAAAACATATTTGTTTTGTTCAGAGCCGTGAGCATTTCAAAATTAGCTTTCGTAATACTTTGAGTCTTTGCTACTCTTCGTATCACACTGAAAATCCCTGCAATGCACCAAATGGAGGATGTACCTCTGTCTCTCACTCATTTCTTATGATGTTTTCAACCCACTTTAATACAGTACTTTGAGGCTTAGACTCAATCTTAACAGAAATGTGTTCCACTACAAATGTGGCATTTCTGATTGAAACAGAACTTTTAATGTTGGATGAGATTTAATTTTCTCCGCAGGGAATTGATTGGATGGTGAGAAGTGCTCATATGACAGGTTGTTTGAGGGGAGTGTCTGTAAAATAAGAAGAAGCGCTACAAATTATTCCATTTTGATGACACTTTACAAAGACAAACAAATTTATTTATTCATTATTTTTATAAGGCTAATGTAGTTACTGTATCGTTCAATTACATCACATTGCATTGTTGATATTCTACCATATAATTTGTAATGGCTTGACATGCTCCCTCTGTGCTGATTCATTGTCTACGGACAGCTATGGGACTGGAGGCTGTTCCATTCAGTGTTTTGGGATGTTTGCCATCATTGCTTCTTTTGTTTGTGAAGTTGTATCCAGGTGATTTGGTTGATAGATTATGGTGCAATGGGAATGGAAAACCTGAGCATTCAGAATGTAGAGAGTGACCTGTCTATACTTAAATGGAGAAAAAACGAAATCTGCAAAATACAATCTGAAAGTTTCTGTTTTTTTACAGTTGACCTACTACAGTATGTGTTAAGATTTCTCCCATTAATTTGGTTTGTACAAGTGGTCTTTCACCTCCCCCTGTACTTTGTTGAGGATGCATTGCACAGATTGCACTGCATGTTTTCTTCTCTTACTGTAATTTGAACATGATTTGCCATTGCTTTTGCTTGTAATCTAAATATTTAATGCATTATAATGCAAATCTTATCAGCACAGTCATACAAAACTCAGATGCTCCCAGAGGACACTTTGTTATGTCAGTTTGTATGAAGACAACTAATTTTTCCTCTCAAGATTGTGGCACTGGGGCAGCTGGGGGCTAAGTACTCGGTGAAACGTTCATCCACAGTAGGCTCGTTGTTGGTGTTTTTTTTTTTCATCTGGATGCTGAATAACATTACGTAACCTGTTCTGACGTGGCGGCACTGAACGAGGCCGAAGCATGCTGACTTTGTTTTCCCCTGTCATTGCAGATCTCGTCATCAGCGTGGCGAAGGATAAATTCGGAGCCATACAATCCGAGTACCAGAAGGTATGTGCATGTGACTGTGCTTATACCTGAACCTCCATGCCATTACGTGCTCCGCCACCGCAGTTGAGATGTGGTGACATTGTCTCAATGCATCTATTATGAAACAATATTTTAATTGAGTATGAAAGCCACGGAGCGAGCTTTGCCCTGTTATGCTCTTATTCTGGAAGAGCTGTTAATTGCTTTTGGCATTATGGCCTGTAGTAAATAGAGGAAGAAACTATTTGTTGCTTTTTAATAACGAAAATGAGTTTAATTAAACAACAGCTCTTGCTTTGAAGTTTCAGCATTCAGCTCTTGGGACCAAACAAACATATGGGGCAAAACTTAATGAGTCAGTTTCACCAACATTGTTGAGAGGAAATATGATCCCGGAGATGCACAGCCCGATCATAGTACTCAAAGTGCTTCAATTTACCACATTTATTTCTCAGCCTATATTATGTTATATTATATTACAATTATAGTATATTATAATGGCTATCATTTAAGTTTTTATTTTATTTACACTTATATTCAGCAAGGACACTTAAGTTTTAAATCACTAAATTGAATTAAAATTACATTTAAGGCTTTTACATTGTTCGAAAAATTTCAATTTCGTATAAATGCTGTTCTTTGGAATTCATCCAGCGGCACAACTGTTTTCAACATCAATAATATAAAGAACTCAGCATTTTAGAATGATTTCTGAAGGATCATGTGACACCAAAGATGTATTTTTTATATTATTTTATTTTTAGGGTTATTCAAGAGTAATTGATTTTATTCAAGGGTAATCAATTCAAATGTATTATTAATTTGGCTTTAATTTAAATGAGCATGTCTTTACAAAGTATTTAGTGATATTGTATAAGGCTGAAGAATAATTATCTCAAAATTGTCAAACATCAGCCAATTAACCTATTATCACACTTCACTTTTGCTGTTTTGCTCTTGTAACACTTAAGAATATAGAAAGCTGGATATGGATGCGACTGTCGGTCAAATCCATGATTCACTCAATCCCTGGGGCTGTCAAAATGGGTCTGGTTCCCATTAAAGTGTTCTTCCTGGTCCTTAAGTGATTTTATTTGCTTATTTGTTTGACTGTTTATTTGATTTGGCTTACCATCTGTTCTGTATTTTTTTTTTCTATTTTTGCCGTTCTGCATGCCTCATCATTTGGCACCTCCCAGCCAGAAAACATTGTTCTGACGCTACAGGTAATGTGTGTGTCCTGCTATAGTCGTATCAAGGGCCAAACCGGACCCAAGTCTGACTGACCACCCTCATTCCTTAGTTCCTCCTAACCCTTACAGTACCCAGCCCTGTACTCATGCTGTTTACAAGTTTGCTTTAATGTAACTTTCTGGTCTATTTTTGATTGTGATTGTGTCATCCATAACACAACATTTGGTAGATCAAAAATTTTTAATAGACATAGAGTGCGTCTCAATCAGCTCCCTAGCTTCTGAATCAGTATATCGTGTACACATATTCCGGCACTGGTAAGGACAGTAAGGACCCTGGCTCACAACACATTGGGACATTGACAACAAAACTGTTGTCATGTCATCATCAATAGCACTGCAGGTATTTATGAACAAAAGCAGAACTAATATTTTGTGGCATTTATGTTTTTAATGTTATGTAATGTACAGGGACAAAGGTAAGGAGACAGGACGTTAGAAAAGGAGGAATTATGACACCCAAATTAAAGAAAAATAAATTAGAGCTGTTTAATATTCCATTTAATGGATATCAAATGATTTGCAAACAAAAATATTTCATTTCTACAAAAGGCACACCAGATGTTGAATATTTCTACTTCAAACTGTATTATCTTTGACGTGGCTGCTGCAGACAAGAGGCTTTGTATCAAATATTTATTAAAACAGGACAACTGAAAGAACTCTAGACAAGGAATGAGATAAATCCAGCAGGCACATGAACAAGAAGCCACAACAAACACACACGATACAACTGTAGATTGGCAATGCTAGACAAGGAACAAAACAAAATAAACACTGGGGTATATATACACAAAGGGAAAACGAGGTTAACAAGATAACAAGGGGGAGTGGCTAATTGTCATGGGAACACTCAAGGGTAACCAAGGGAACTATCAAGCCACATCTGGGGAGAACTACAACACATGGCACAAGACAGGAAATAACACAAAAGTCCTCACTCAAGACGGGAAAACAGGCAGGGATCATGACATTATCGACTGCCTTAGAACCACATATCTATGCGCTAACTGCTACACATCAGCTCGAAATCAAGATTACACACTTTTAATACAGTTTTAAAATTGGGAATATTATATAATTGAATTTAATTGAATTCATTGAACTTTTTTCTTGGCCATCCTATATTAAAATGACAGGTATTAAATGTCTCTTTCATCTCTTGTAAGAGATGGTAAGAAAATCAGAACTAGTAATTGGTAAGATAAGAATAGTAAGAATAGAAGAATAGTAGAGTAATTGGCAAGATTTCCTCATGTGCTGTCGGCAGTTCCCCTTCGTCAGATTACAACGTGATTGAGTCAGAAGTGATTCTGGCGAATGGGGATCGCTTGCGAGAGCCAACAACTTCGAGTGAAATAAAACGAGCCAATGCATATTGGCATGTGCTAATTGCACCAGCTGCTATGCATTGTGGCGCGAGCATATAACAAGCAGCAGGTGCGTTCGCATCTTTGTCTTTCGCTTCGGAGCCAGACGGTGAATGCTGTTCCTGTCTCCTGCAAGATTTCTACACTGTGTCGATCGAGTCTTTGCGAGGAAGCCTCTGTGTGTGGTGTTGGTGTCATGGCGCGAACAGCGGTGGTCGCGAACACTCCGTGTCAACAGTTGAGAGCAAAAACAACTGTTTTCACAACTTTGTTGGTTCGGTGGGCGTGACACAGAAGGTGCGTTCCATTCGACAGGGTCCCTACACAAGTGTTCACTGCTCCCTACTCCCTGGACACGGTATACTGTATCAGTTGAAGTGGATTTCACTGACTTCCTGTGAAGTGATGTACTGATGTTCCCTTATTCCCTATGCCATTTGCAGTGCCCTTCGAACTGAACATGTTCGTTCCCTTCGAATTGGAATCTCACTTAAGATGGCGAAATACCCTGTGAAGTCCACTTCGCAGTCCACTTACGGTCGAATGGAACGCACCTTGAGAGTGAGTGCTCTCACAGGATAGCACTATTCCCTATGCTATGCACCTCAGAGCACTTCTAAAAGAGCGAACACGATCTGTCTGCGTCTTTTTCAAAATGTCGTTCAGATCGTGAGTTTCTGGACGTGGTCAATGTTTGACTTTTCGAATTTTCGAATGCGTTTTTTTGTATTCGTCATTCGGTAACTCTGAATTGTCGAGACGCCTCTGGACGTGGTCAATGTTTGACTCCGGCTGACGGGCATGATCGCTGTATCACGTCAATTATGTCTCTTATTATGCAAACATTACAAATTGGTCATGTATTAGTTGGCACTTAAAAGGCAGCAATCTATGTATGTAGACAGCAAAGGCAGCTCAGTAGTTTTGGAACATAGCCTAAAGGTCCTTGCACACTAAGTCTAAAATTTTCGAATGCGTTTTTTTGTATTCGTCATTCGGTAACTCTGAATTGTCGAGACGCCTCTGGAAGTGGTCAATGTTTGACTCCGGCTGACGGGCATGATCGCTGTATCACGTTCTTGGGCTATAGGCACGCTGAAATGGCGCTCGTGGATGACTCATGTTCTCATTGCGGGAACATGACCATTGCGACATTACCTCGAAAGAGGTGGAGCCCCTTCGCTTATTCCCCGATCTAGCGCTTATTCTGCCCAGCAGAAGAAGCCTACTTCGGTTTATACCCTTGATGACCTGAGGATCACAGTGAGAGGTAACCCGCCGAGCCAGTCTCCTCGGGCCCCTCACTCCTCTATAACGCTTCCCGGAGCGCTGGAACGGCCAGCAGCCGTGGCGTTTTGGTAGAGACCCATATCACTTCTGACTCACGTTGGAGTGATCTGACGAAAGGGAACGTCTCGGTTACGTATGGTAACCCTCGTTCCCCGAGTAGAGTCCCCTCGTCACAGTTGCTGAGCTTCCGCTGTACGGCCGAGTCACAGGTCCGGCTCCTCAGTGGAAACACAATGATGCGAATGCTGCTGATTGTTATATGCCCGCGCTGCGATGCACAGCAGCTGGTGTAATTGTATTATGTGCAGTGGCTCGTTTTATTTCACTCGAAGTAGATAGGCTCTCGCAAGCGATCCCCATTCGCCAGAATCACTTCTGACTCACGTCTCCGTTCCCTACTCGGGCAACGAGGGTTACCATACTTAACTGAGATGTTTTTAGCTCAGCTATGACCCAGTGAGGTGTGCAGCTATGCTAACAGGGAGGAAGACATCCATAGATGAGCCATTCTGAAGCTTGAATATGCTGATACTAGAGAAGTGCAGCAGAGGGTCAGTGAGACTCAGAGTAGAACGGTCAGTATCCTCATCGCCTATAGGTGTTATGCTATATGTGTGAATTCCCCCTTAGTGGCTAAGCTTTTGTGTAATTTACAGCAAGACTTTCAGTTCTTACCCACATAGGCATGATGGGAAATGAGCTTTTAAAACCACTTTTAGAGAATTTTAAATATGGAAAGGCTCTACACTTGAGGAGAAGCAAGGGTTCTTGGTGACAGACAAAGCCTCTGGTTTATTCAGCGGATTAAGCTTATCCGCAGACTAGCCTGAGGAGAGCCCTGCTCATTCAGAAGTGTCCATAATGCTTCGGGACGTGCAAACGGATTCAATGGCAGCATATGGATAAAATGTTTAACATTATACAATCATGTTACATGCAGTATGGAAATTTTGCATGGTTTAATTTCCTTCATTTGAAATGCAGTTTCCTTGGAAGGCTTTATGAGACAATGATACTGTATGTGCTTCACTTGGAAAAAAGCTTCCTCTTGCAAATCTTTTGCTAGTCTTTTTTTAAATGATATACCGTGAAAATATTTTGTATCTTGTTAGATATATCTTGATCTTCCATTTAAAATACAGTTTAACATAAGTATAATAATAACATTATAATATGCCTCTATATGAAGTAGTCATTTAGTGTAATTGTAGTTCTAAAACATACACACATGACACTCTTTCCTTCCCTTTAGTAGTGGATGAACTAACCCGAAAATGTAAACCTAAATAACTTAGATGTCTTCCTGGTTTCAAATAAAGACTTCACTGAGATTTATTTTCCTGAAATTCGTTGTGGATCAGGCTTACACTGCATTGAGGAAACTATCTCAAATAATAACTCTTGCATTTATTGAACATTTAAGAAATTCTAATCTGTGAACCTTTGTGTTGTGTGCAGGTGATTTATTATGAGATTGGTTTTGTGGTGTGTGCGGCACTGGGCCTGCTGTTCACCGTGCTGCTGCCGCTGGTGGGGCTTCTCTTTTGTTTGTGCCGCTGCTGTGATAATTGCGGAGGAGAGATGCACCAGAGACAGCGGAAGAACGCAGACTGCCTTAGAGGACTGCTGACCACACTGTTACTCACAACCACCTTCATTATCACGTAAGTTTTTTGCGTTTGTCTGAATGCGCAGGTTCGATTGCATGCCTAACCTTTAACACAGTAAGTTTCCATTTCCAAACCTAGTGTGATGCCTACATAGGCGGTATTTTAAGGTGTCATATGCACAAAAAGGCAAAGGATGTTCCAAAAGGTCAAAATGGTCTGTCTACCAAGATCCTTTCTTTTGAGCAGATTCGTATTCAAGTCATCACATATATAATTCTAATGAAATGTTAAATACCATAATTCTTTCAACAAGTGAAAAATAAAACACATTTAAGATGATAATTTAAATGAATTAAATTTAGATGTGCTGATTGTACATATAATTAAGTAAATGGCAACAATATTAAAAATGGTCATTTTAAAAAAATCAAATTTATATTTATTTATTTTAAGGTGACGTAGTTGCATTGAACTTACTCAAACTCAATAGTAAGTACATGTAGTAACGTGTAACTGCATCAACATAAAATAAAGGGTTGCCAATATGCTAACATCAAGCTCTATTGAAATCAATTATGTCTCTTATTATGCAAACATTACAAATTGTATTAGTTGCCACTTAAAAGGCAGCAATCTATGTAAGTAGACAGCAAAGGCAGCTCAGTAGTTTTGGAACATAGCCTAAAGGTCCTTGCACACTAAGTCTGAAATTTTCGAATGCGTTTTTTTGTATTCGTCATTCGGTAACTCTGAATTGTCGAGACGCCTCTCAAAATGCTTGCTATGAATGCAAAAAACAAACATTTTAGGACAGACTAAAGTTTCAGAGGCAGTGTGTAAACGTGATTGACACAACGTGAGGTCGTATTTATTTTTTAACATGCAAAAATGTTGGACTCGGTGTGCAAGGACTTTAAATCATCAAGAGCCAATTCAAAAGCTGAGAAGTTCAATCAAAGACCTCAGCATGGACACTTTTGAGCTTGCAGTTAATCTCCCTGTCCTAAAGTCGCCATGTTCCCAAAAGCATATTGTAGACAAGTGTACACTACAAAAAGAAATACAGCAGGATCGTACAA
The DNA here is from genome assembly GCA_038021265.1 of Cyprinella venusta. Taxonomy (NCBI): domain Eukaryota; kingdom Metazoa; phylum Chordata; class Actinopteri; order Cypriniformes; family Leuciscidae; genus Cyprinella; species Cyprinella venusta. The sequence goes on from CM075873.1 coordinate 8,769,326, forward strand.
TAGTGGGAACTCCAGGATAGCAACGGCACATTGAATAGAGTGTTTGATGTGCCTCTGCTTTATGGATTCAGCTGGCTGGCTCTTTATTAAAGATTCCATAGCACATGCCTGGCTGCCTGGAGATGGGCATGTCTCCTCATGCAAAAACTGGGATTTCAACCTTCATGATTTTGATCAAGCCCTATCTGGGGCTACTTTACACACTGCTCTCTTCAGGGTCAGTCTTGTTTAAAAGTAAGACAGGCGCCACCCAGTTTCTTTGTAGGAAGTTTAACTGAAAATCAGATATTATGTGATCATCCTAAGAGGACTCTCAAAGAGAGATTATGGAAATGTTCTTGAGTTTGAAGCATCTCCGGGGGTGCAGGTTATGAATACGAATTGTGTTTGTCTTAGTAATGGGTTGAAACCTGGAGTTGTGTTGACCCATCTTGTCCTTTATGTTTTCCAAAGAAATTTGATTGTAATTGCTTGATGAACTCGGGCCGCTTTCTGAGTACTCTGCGGTTTTCTTTTGAAACATTGGGCGTAATGTAGGCTTGATGAATAATTAAAAAAGTGACCCAATTATGACAAGAAAATTCATCATTAGTGCTCATCTTACTTTTAAGAGAAAAACAGTATATCTTAGGGACACTGTCAGCCCAGTCATGAACACAATGGTGTGATGGTCAGGCTAAATAACAGCTTTAGGCATGTAGTACTTGTATTTTTAGTCATTTACTTTACAGTTTTCTAGACTTTTTGTATCACTGACAGATATCCTGCAAGTAGCGAAAGATCATTTGAGTAACTAATTAGTAAAGCTGGTAAGATTTTTTTTCACATTTCTGAAAGAAGTTTCTTATGCTCACCAAAAATACAGTAAGAACTGTAATATTGTCATTACTTCAAAATATTGTCATTATTAATGATAATACATCATTACTTTACTCTTCAGTGTCACATGATTCTTCAGAAATCTTTCTTATATGGTGAATTGCTGCTAAAAAAACATTTCTTGTCATTATCAATGTTGAAAACAGTTGTGCTGCTGAATATTTTTGTTGAAACTGTGACACATTTTATAGAAAGTACAAAATAAGAACATTTATTTGAAATGGAAATTAATTAACGTGGTTAATGCTTTTACCGTCCCTTCTGAATAAGTATTTCTTTATAATATATATATACTGTATATATATGACTCAAACCTTTTGAATGGTAGTGTATATATAAAACATAGCTTTTCTATGATTAAACGTGGGTGGTTTAATGAATGAATGTGTGAGTATTGCACAGCTCAGCTGCACTATGGATGTCATGTGAGTTCGCAGGCACTACTGTATTGAATTTGACAGGCCGTCTCTCCAAGCTGAGAGTTGAGTCAGTAATATTTTTGTTCTGAAGAATCAAAACTATGTCTTATGTATACTGCATGTGCCATTATGTTAAAAATAGATGCTATTGCTGTTATTTACAAATGACCGCTCGCATAAATTGTGTCCTCGTTCTGAGGAAGGCTGCTCTTTAAAACATAATGATACACTTTGATGCTTTTGCATGCCATTTTTATTATTTATTTAATTCTGTATGTGCATTTATATTTAAACAGTCCTAAATCAAAGTAATAGTTTAACAAAACATGGATCATGCATTTTACATTGACATGGATACGACATCAGGGTTTACATATACATTTAAATTGGCAGATTCATTCATTAAATTAATTATCTTTAACCCTGGTGCTATATGTATAGTCGCGCAGACAAATTCACAGAGCGAAACATTTCGTTGCTAATAGCTTGAATTTTAAAGCCAATGAGATTAAGGGATCAACTTTTTCCTCAGATGTTTCCTGATATTCCTTATATTAGGGGAATTAAAGTAGGGACTCTAAAGCTCAAATAATTGTTCTTTGGAACAATTAGATGAGAAATATTTGATTTTGACTTCTTTTGAAATCTCTTGGTTTTGAATCTCTAAGGAAGACATACTGTATGTAAGCTTACTGCGGGACAATCTGAGGAAAATCTGAATCAAACATTTCCATTTGCTCTCAGTTTAATCTCATTGCTATCTAGTAGAAACCATTGAGATATTAAAGTGGTCTAATTTGTGATTTGTCATTTCTATATGTCGCTCTATGCGTGTGGTACTCTCTCGGCTGACTGTTTCTAGCTGTGATTGGATGTAGAGCAGAAACCCGGCTACTACTCAGAAGGAGTGTTATGCTCAGGGCACTGGAGGTCACCGGGGCCACTGCTCCTCTGCCAACCCTGGGGCTCAGCATGGAGAGACGGCCTGTCAAATTCAATACAGTACAGCCTGTGAACCCACATGACATCCATAGTGCAGCTGGGCTGTGCAATACTCACACATTCATTCATTAAACCACCCACGTTTAATCATAGAAAAGCTACATTTACACAGTATTTGTGTCAGTTTAGCCTGTTTTCGATTTCTTCATCCTTGAAATGTTATAATGCTTGAATAGATCTTGATTCAGTCATGGTAATTAATCGTTGTAGGCACATACTGTATGTGTAAGTGCTTGTACTTTTACTTTTTTGCATGTGTGTGTGACAGTTAGCATTAGCCTTTCAGCCTCATGTTAACTTTTAGCATTTAGCATTAGCCTTTCAGCCTTAATTAAAATTAGACTCTGCAGTTTTCTCAGTTCAGGGTTCATTATCGTCTTTTGTGTTTGCATCTCTAACGATCAATATTAAAGACTCCCTTGAATATTTTCCTGTTCGTGCGTATTGTTTACCACACCAGCCTTTGTAGTTGAGCAATGAAGATAACTACAGATTTTAAGTCATGAGCTGTCAGTACAATACTGCAAAATCTTAACATACGTATAGAAACACATAACTGCAAAGTTGAGTGTTGGGGAGTCTGATTTCATGACTTCTCAGTTTCTATAGTAACAGTCAGCGACTACTCTGATTGGTGGACCTCTCTTCGGGATTTTGACTACTGTGATACTTCAGTTAGAATTGGGAAATTGAAATCACACTGGCTTATTGTGAGATTCTCAAACAGTTTGGAGTTATGAAAGGGGTCCTTGGTGTAAATACATTTTAGAAACCCTGATTTAAGGTGACTAGTGCCTGAGGATTGTATCTGGTTAGAGACATGTGTTTGCGTAAGGGAGAAACGATGGTTATGTCCTGATGTGACTCTGCATGTGTGAGTGTGTAGTAGTAGTACAGCTCTCCTTGGCACATAGCTGTACAGTTGACTTTCATCAGTATATTTACAGGGTTGTGATTGCGTTATAAAGCAGCCTTTAAATAGATACATCATCAGACATTACCGTCATCAGTCCACCGAATACAAATGAAAATCAGTCATTGACGAGAGTTTCTTCTGTCAGTTATGATCATGAATAATGAGTATTTTAGCTGTAATATTCAGTTGAAAGAAAACGCCCACAGTATTTTGGTAGCACAGAATGGTGAGAGAATGCTTTTGTTTGTGTGGTTAATCATGTGTCCTCCTTCTGTCCTACACTTGAATGGAAAAGAGAAATGATTGTCTCACACTTCAATTACCCGCCAGATCTGGCCTACTTTCACTGCACACATGGGGCTTGCCACTTCCATTTCCACAAACATATTCAATTTAAAACTTGTGGAAACCTTTAAAGGAACATTTCAAACAATACTTTTTTTTATTAATCTTCTGGCCAAAAGTTTGGACTCATTTTATATTATAATACCAGTCATCAACAACAAAATATAATATGTTTTTGCTTCGTTAATTCATTTGTGTTCTAACATTTTAGCGTCTTCAAAGTCCCCAGGTGCATTCGGAAATCCTTTATAACTATTTAGAGGTTCCCATGTATGCTGGACACACTTGTTGCCTGTTTATCCAGTGCAATTCATCCATTTCCAGTTGTTTAACTGAAAAGACATACAGTAATATAAATTCTGTCAAAGGTGTCCAAACTTATAATTGGTTCTAGTGCATATGTCTAATTTAGCAGTCATGGTATTTCAGTACATAACATCCTTTCCGTCCAACTTTCCAAAATAAACGTCTGACCCTCATTTTCCATTCGACAGTGGCTGTCTTTGTCTGGGTCAGTAGCTTGGGGGTGTCGTTGTGGTGGGCCGATCGCATTACAGGTCTGTTGAGCACTGAGGAACCAACAGGTAGACCTGGAACGCCTTCACGGCAGGGCGAAATTAAACCCGGTGGGTCATCCTCTGTTTAAAGAGGCAGTCAAGGAGGTTCTCACCCCCACCCTGCTCCTCAAACCCCCTTAAGAGGCATTTATAGACAGGGGCGCTGTGGGACCTGCCCCAGGGTCCAGTCTGGATGAATACAGCAATCATTGTGGAAGTAACGCGATTCCTGCCTCCATTAGTCTATGGAGACATTCTTCAGTGCACTGAACCAACCCAAGTTATAAAGTCTATTTTTACCATGATGCCAAAGTGAGCTCAGAGACGTCTTTAAAGTAAAGATTTAATAAAGAATATGTATTGGTCAAATATCATAAAGGTTTAGTTAACCACACAATAGTTTAAAAACTATTTATACTAACTTTTTTGGTACTGTCTATCTCAGATATCTATCTAAGTGACTTGTTGTCACTTGTTGTCAACACATGTAGGTATGTATGGTATGTATGTATGTTATTGTATATTTAAAAGATAAAGAATTTTCTTTTTTTACAAAAAGCAGAAATTTAGATCCAAAGTCTACTCTTTGCTGTTTCATATAAGGTTCCCTGCAGAGTTTTAGGCCATCTCATCGCCCTCTGTGTGGAATGCATTTCGCCATCTTCAAAGCCTCTTTGTTCATTGCCTGCTATGTTTTCCCTGACCTTACAGAACAGAGCAGATAGCAGCTTACCAACACACAGTGAAGACAGAGAGAGGAGGACATGGGGAATAAGGGGGTGAGAAAGAGGAAAACAATGGTGCTTTGTAGCCAGCCACCCATTTCAGTCTGTGGTCTGTTTCCCGCCCTGAGATCATTCTGCTATGCACAGTATATAGCACATATCTGCACATAAAGCACAACATTTCATCACATCTTAAAATTTGGCCAGTTTGCTTATTGTTCTAATGAAATTCCTCGGTTGTGTGTCTATTGAATGTCAAGTGTAAATGTAAAGCACTTTTTACAATACAGATTGTTTCAAAGCAGCTTTACAGAGAGAACAGGAAAATAATGCAAAAAGGTTTGTTTCCAGAAGAAAATAGCGTCACAGTTTAAAAAAAAGTTAGTAATTTAGTTTATATATATATATATATATATATATATATATATATACACACATGTACAGTAGGTGGCCAACCAGAATGCCACTTACCGCCGCGGCAAATCCACCGCGGCAAAAATAAACCAGTCGTATTTCAAAGTCGTTCGTGAAATGACCACCAGGTCACGCAAAGGGACATTTAGCGAAACCATGATGTCAACGTCCAGCTCAGTTTAGTTCTTGTATAATAATGTCATTGCAGGCAGATCAATATTATTGTTGAATATTAAATAAAATGCTAAATTTGATGTCCCCTACTAAGCAATGTAATACTAAGAATGTATTTAAATTGCAATTCAATAAAAACTCATAAAGTAATGCCCTAAAAAATGGGTAGCATTATATCTTTTCTTTTGTACAATTTTCTTTACAAAATGACTATTTAAAATTCACTGCAGTATATGTTACACGGCCCGTGTTTAAAGTTACAGTACAAAATTATTCCCATGTTGCTCCTTTTGTATGATTGCTAATGAAATTGAAAAACTAATACCTGTGTAGGTGTGTAACAATCTAATTGTTGTCTAATTGTTTTAGATTTCAGAATATGTTTAAATATGGTATTATTGTAGAAATGAAATGCTAGGTTTTGAACTTAAGTTTAGTCTTAGAGTTTTGAAAAGAGTATGTAAACACGTGCAAATTAGCCTGTTGGTAAATAGCGTTTTTGCTGTGTTTGTGTCTAAGTGAGAAAAATAATTGATGTAATTTGAAAAATGTAATCATTCAATGCCTTTCGTGTCAAAGTAGTGATAAAGTTTAGCCCACATAGACTACTGTTGTGATCACTGTGTAAAGAGTTTTGAAAAAGTGACCTAAGGAGCATATGAATGTGTCATTGATACTCTTCATACGCAGCAGCACCCACAGACTCATCTTTGTATGGTACATGCATTTATGCACAAAACCAAAAGAGTGATTCACACATTTTGATGCAACATGATAAAAAGCCTTCCTGTTTGCACTATTGTTGCATAAGTCAATCATGGCTTTTGTCCCAGACTGCAGAGAAAGCCTAGCATGATAGAAGACGGTGCTGCCAATGTTCGGCTGCTCCCACAGTAGCCATGAGCACACCAAATGAAGAAAGACCAATTAGGATGTGTGAATCATGAATAGGTACTAACAGAGGGCTGTTTTTTTGCTTGAAGTGTCTTTCAGTCTAATTAAGGAGAGCTAGCAGTCACCCTTGTTTGTTTGAAATGCTTTGCCAAATGTGTCAGTCGAAGGTTTCTTTGGATTTATTCACAGAGTTACATAACAAAAGTTCTGTCTTCCTGTATAGACCTGCAGCAGTATGATGTTGCCTCATACTGTTCTCAATAAAACTATGCAAGAGTAAGAGAACATTCCCAAAGCGAGCCAATTAAAGCATCCAAACAGAAGTATCCTCACCAAGCTGTGAGGAATATGCATCTTGTAATTGTGCTGTAGTGCTGCCCCCTACTGGCACTCCTGAGAGTTACGGCCAAAGACATGGAGGGGAACGTGTTATTTTACATATTATGTTCCCATTTTTCCTTTTCTGGCCTGATATGGTTTGTGTTGTTTATTCATCAGGGCAGGGGTCCTTTGTGCATATGCAGCCAATCAGAACCTGAGTTCTCAGCTGAAGAGCGTGAGGAAACTGGTGAAGAGTAACCTAAGAGACCTGCACACCTTCGCCAATCAGACCCCTGCAGTGAGTAATACAACCATAAACAACATACACTATTATACTGATGGATGGATGGATGGATGGATGGATGACAGTCATACAGATAGATTGATTGATCAATAAATTGGTGATGGATCTGGTTGCTTAAAACAATGGTCAACTGAACAGTTCAGAGATTATGAGCATTTTAGACACTGCCATTGACTGAAAGTATTCTTTTAGTAGATGTTTTAGTATTGGTGAGTGAGGACTTGACTGAATATATTGATGTGTTAATGTCTTCCACAGCAAATTGATTACCTGATCTCTCAGTATGGCACCGTGAAGCAACATGTGCTGTATGACCTGGAGAGTAAGTATGCTACTGGTCCTCTTTAGAGGAATAGAAGGTGTTGCTGATGCTAATGCTAATGGACTAATGTTGTGGTGTGTCTTCAGATGTAGGTCTTCTCTTGGGTGGAAGGATACAAGAGGAGTTGGGGAAAGACGTGCAACCCTCCCTGAACGCTGCTCTCAGCATGACTGGAAGTATGTCGATCGCTTTTGTTTTTTCTTTTTTTCTCCTGTTTTCACCTTTTCTGTGAAAACTGTATATATTGTAATATATCATATATCAAATGAGAATATAATGTTGATATACAATACGTTGGTTTTGGTGATGTCTTACTTCACTGTTTTGTCTTTGATTTGTTAGTCAAAGTGGAGAAAGCCATTAAAGGTAAAGTGGTAATACACCCTGACTGGTCCTTCCCGTGACCTTCTATATGTAACAAAGTTGTGATTGACTCCTTTTTCTTTCCCAACAAAACCTGGCCCAGTTATTTTCCCATGTGTATTGTTGTATCCTTCCTTGGTGGAACCTGCCCATCCCATGTCTTAAAAACAAGATATCTGAACGGTTATGAAATACATTGAAAGATGCAAAGCCAACAAAGTCATCTCACCTCAATGGATAATATTTATTATAGCATTATTAAAGCGGACATATCGTGAAAATTTGACTTTTTTCCATGTTTAAGTGCATGAATCGGGTCTCCGCTGCTTCTTCCAACCCAGAAAGCTTGAAAAGTGACAACCCAGTAACTTTGTTTTTGTAAGCCTTTCTCTGCAAGCATGTCAAAAAGTAAGCCGATCATATTTAGCTCCCCTTCTGACGTGAGGGGATCTTATTATAATATTTCCACCGGTTAAACTGCACGTTTCCAACCACGGAGCCGCCGTTCAGCGTAATCACTTCAAAAGCAATGGCGAAAGTTCGAGCAAAGCATGCAAACTCTACCGTCGTTGCTGCACAGACGAGCACATAACACTATATGACCAAAAAATGTCACAGCTGTCTTATAAAGACCTCAGGGAACTGTCAACTTGTGTAAAAGTTAAACATCACAGAGATTCATCAACGTAACTCATTTACATTTATTCATTTAGCAGACGTTTTTATCCAAAGCGACTTACAAATGAGAACAATAGAAGCAGTTAAACTAACAGTAGGACAACAAACAGTGCTATGACCCCTCTCAGTTAAATTTAACTAAAATTTGAATTTAAAATTTTTTTTAGTTTTTTAAAGTTATGCAGATCATTCCAACAACAGGGAACAGTCATGGCTGCACGTTTTTGCTTACACCCAAAAAAAAAGGCAAATTTGGCAAGCGATAATAAATTATCTGTGGGGTATTTTCATTTTTGAGCTGAAAATTCACAGACACATTCTGGGGCCACCATATTACATCTTGTGAAAAGGGGCATAATATGTCACCTTTAAATCAAAGAAGCATGTGTTCAATTGCGTCCAAAATCTTCAGAGTTGTTTGTGCCTCGGTTACTGACCAGTCTCTATTTTGAATGTTCATTTGTGTTTCTTTGCTCATTTGTTCCCTCTCTTAGCAATGCGAGACACCAAGGATGCTCTAGAGAACGTGAGTTTGACCTTGGAGACTTTGCAGGAAGGAACGGCCAAACTGCAGGCTAACCTAAGCCTGGTGCGCGGAAGCCTTAGCAACGTCCTGAACGATCCTCTCTGCAAAGATGTGCGCTCGTCGGAGATTTGTCGCAACATACTTGTCACCCTTCCTAGGCTAGAAATTGCAGCCAACTACTCATCGGTATGAAAATGATTTCTCATCTTTTTTTCCCAACGTACTGTTACCACAATGGTTGGCAAGTTTTTTAAAAGTAGAAAATAAGCAGAAAACCAAAACGCATGGCTGTTTTTTTTTGTTGATTTTAGTTGCCTGATGTGACTGAACAGTTAGACAAAGTGAATGAAGTTATGAAGACGGATCTCAGCCAGATTGTGGAAAAGGTACTTTTTCCAGTTTTCACATGATGTGTTTGCATAGATTCAAGACAGAAAGTATTATATTTCAGTACAATAGGATATTCAACAAGAGACAAAAATTTTATTTTGTCCAAAAGTTTGGGGTCAGTATTTTTTTTAAAGCTGCAGTCCGTAGCTTTTTTGGGTTAAAAAATATCCCAAATACATATTTAATTGAGCACATAACCAGCCAGTGTTCAAAACTATCTGCTTGCCGTATACTCGATTCAAAGCTCTAAGCTTGTAATAATGTTTTTAAATTCCAGTGGTACTGGTGGAGTTTCGAGCTTGTCTTTGCGTCATTACGTCACATCTATAACGTTAGACATAAGGAAGAGTCTCAGCTAGTAGGCGATATTGTGTGTGAGGATGTTGGAGGTGGAGATTTATAGCCTTTTCTCACAGCACTTTATATAATTAAACGTATCAATTTGATAGTGGATCCAGAAAGGTTAAAACGAAAACAATCACCAGTGACAACTGGAGTAAAGTTGATAAATCCGCGAATGACTGCAATTGCAGATTTTGAACAGAGATGGTGACAAAGAGGAAAAACTGCAGACTGCAGCTTTGAGAAATTGAAGCTTTTATTCAACAGGGACACATTCAATTGATCAAAAACCTGAGCACCAAATCAGCATATTAGAAAGATTTCTGAAGGATCATGTGACACTGAAGACTGGAGTTATGATCCTGAAAACTAAACTTTGCATCGCAGGAATAAATTACATTATTAACAAATAAATGAAGAAACGTCTTTCAAAAAAATGAACAAAACAATCTTACCAACCCCAAGCTTTTGAACAGTATTATATCCAGTATTTTTTGTACAAAATTACAAATACATTTTTTAATTGTTTACAGCAAGATCAGGAAGGTATATAGAAATAAATAAGCTCAGTTTTGAATGATCTGCTTTTCTTTTCATCTGTGCTACACAGGGGTTTACATCTTTCAATGACACTCCCACCATGGTAACAGATCAAACCCGAAATATTGTTGAAGGTGAGTTCAGAGATCAAATGCAGATTAGAATTCAGATCTCTCCAAAGATTGATACAAAATCTCCTTTCAGTAATTTGCAAAAATATTTTTCGACTTTTAATAAATTTAAACACTTTACAATAGCTAACATGAACTAACAAAGAAGGATACTTTTATATAATTTAGGTACCATCTAGGTTAATGTTCATTTCTACATGTACTGTACTAACAATTTTTTTAACATTTGAAGTTAACCACACTACTGTCCAAAACTTTTTTAAAGAAATTAATAATCTTATTCTGCAAAAATTAAAGTAAAAACATTTATATTGTTAAAAATTTCTATTTCAAATAAATGCTGTTATTTTGAACTTTTTATTTATCAAAAAAGTGTTTTCCATAAAATATTAAGCAGCATAATTGTTTTCAACATTGAAAATAAATGTTTCTTAAATACCAAATCAGCATTTTAGAATGATTTATGAAGGATCATGTGACACTGAAGACTGGAGCAATGATGCTATGACATCAGAGGAATAAATTACATTTAAAAAAACAATTTATATATATATATATATATATATATATATATATATATATATATATATAAAAAGCAGAAAAATAGAAATAATATAATGTTACTGTTCTTACTGTTTGTTTGTTTTTTTATCAAATAAATGACGCAAAACTTTGTAACAATACTTCAAATTATATTAATAAACGCTGTAGAAAATTGTACTAATGTTAGCATATTTAAACTTATTGTAAAATAAACTTACAGTGAAAATTGAATCATTTAATTGATTTAATTACCACATGACTTGATTACAAACAAAAATGTACCTAAATAATATTTAGCATGTTCACTCTTTGTAAGGCCTGAGGATGATGGGCATCACCAGCTAACATCTTTTTGGGAGGTTTATTCCTTGCTACCGTCACCTTTGGCTTGCTTACCCAGACACAGACAATAAAACAAAATTCTCTGAAAATACCATGGATTATGAGAAGCACTTGACAAATACTAAACGTACGGTTGTGTCTGAATGTTCTCCTGTAGGGGTGAAGGTTCTGCTGGACGACATTGGATCAAACATCACCACTTTCACCAAGCTCTTCCCAATTCACAGCTCTCTGACCAACTTCACCAAAATGATTACTCACACACACTCACAGATCGAGGACATCTACCCACAGATCGATCAGATGGACTTCTACAGGTACTTCACAAGCTCTCTCTCTACAGTTCTCATATAATGGTGTCAATGCAGGCAGATCAATAATATTGTTAAAATTAAATTAAATTACACAACTTCACAAACTCTCTCTTTTCTTAGTTTTCGAGGTAAAAAGTCTTCCATGTGACCTTGACATTGTTCGTAATGTTTTTTCTTCAGGTGGATCTGTTGTATTACCCTGTGCTGTATCGTTGTGCTTATCCTTGCCTTCAATTTTCTGGGATTGTTGTGTGGTATTCTGGGATTTGACAGGCACGCTTCTCCAACCACACGTGGATGTGTCTCTAACACGGGAGGAAACCTGCTCATGGCGTGAGTTTGAGTCTCTAGTCTAAACCCATCAAATGGATGTGGTATAAAACAGACTTGTCTGCACTCACTCATTCACACACTCTTCCTGTGTTTCTCAGTGGTGTGGGATTCAGCTTCCTGTTCTCTTGGGTGCTCATGGGAGTGATAACAGCTCTGTTCTTAGTAGGGGGGAATCTTGAGAAGCTTGTGTGTGAACCCTTCCAAACCCGACAGCTGTTCAAGGTAAGAGAAATGCATCTCGCTGTACGGTTAATATATAATAAAGGTCTGAGACCACAGTGAAAATCTAATGTTTTTCATTTAAAACCAGGAAATAAAAAGGATTTTTTGGATTGTGGGTGTTTTAGAATTTCAGAACATTTAGGTTATGATGCAAAATGATTAAGGATTACTTAAAATTCTGCATTTTTCTAGGTCACTCATCGAATAAATGAATGTGCAGCATTGATCATGTGAACTGACAGTCAGATGTTTTTACATTCTGAAATTCATGTTCATCTTTTCAATTCATCATTCCCCTTAGATTGAAATAATAATATATATATTATATAGCATTACATTATAACACTTTGCAATAAGGAAACATTAGCATTACTCAATACTTGGTTAATAATTGTTTTACATTATTAGTTTATGTTAGTTTAAATTGTTCATGTTAGTTCACTGTGCATTAACTAATGCTGGCAAATATAACTTTGGATTTTAATAATGTATTAGTAAATGCTAAAATTAAAAATAACTTTTAATAACCGATTAATTTTAATAATTTAGATTAATAACTGCAGTATAAGTATTGTTTATTGTTAGTTCATGTTGTAACTAATGTTAATGGATGAAACCTTATTGTAAAGGTTATCTATTATATTATATTATATTATATATGTTCCATTTAAATTTTTCCCTTATTTTTTCATGTTGATAATATAATTTATAATTAATTTCGTTGAGTAAAATACCAAACTAAGGGACAAATAAATACAAGGAAAAAATCTGTCTCATTTAGTGTGGTCATGTTGTTTGCAGGTGTTAGATACGCCCAAACTTGTCAACTCTGCTTGGAGAAACTTCATACCAGGATACCTGTACAATGACCCTGAGATTGACCTTACAGCATATTCTCTTTACAGGTAATATTTTCAAACTGAAGAGTAATCATACTCTAATAATGACTGTTTTAAAATTATTTTTATTTCAAAATATTCTAATTTTGAACTCAACATAACAGAACAGATATAACAGTCTTGATGAAATGTATGAATTTTAGTGCATTAAAAAATAATTTAAAATCAAATGGCATATGCAAACAAATGCTTGACATTTTTTCAGGACCAAATTTTCTGAGCCATCTTACAATAGAAATGTCTTTGGTAGTCCAGCAGATGGCAGCAGAGTATGGTTTGAATGCTTTCCCTTTTCTCTCCTTTCTTAGTAACTGTAAGGACAACAGAGGGATTTACTCTGCTCTTCATATGGATAAGATCTTCAACATCTCAGCCTTCTTTAACACCAGTATGGTGAGTGGATCAAAGGCTGATCTCACGAGAACACGCAAATCACAACTAAATGCACTGTAGCTTTCAAAGTCCCTCTCTGAGATTAGTGATGTTAGGCTACTGTTTACACCCGATGCCATTATGGAGAGGGTATATTGAAATGTTTAATGAGTGAGATGCAAACTTTCTAATTAATTTTTGAGTGCTTGGCGTGAATTGATAACTATCTAACAAATTTGGTTATTGGGACTAATTTAGGTTGGCTATGAGTTCTTGCATTAAAATACAGACATACACACATTTACAAGAAAGCAGATATTAAATTTTGTCATTTTTGAGTCAGTCTTATTTTTTTATCTAAAGCAGATGATGCTTGTTTTTCTTCTCCTGCAGATTTTTGCCAACTTTAGATATATTCCTTGTGAAATACAGTTTTATAAGAGCTCTGATGTGGTGTGGTTAGGCAAAAACAACAGGCAGTTTTTCCAGACCAGTGTTAGTTGTTTTTCTCTCTGTTCTCTGCAATTGGCAGAATATCTCAAAACAGTTCATTTGAAACTTTTATATACAGCGTCTATAAATGCCTTCATTTCAGAATGATTTTTGTTTTCAGTTAAAATCCTGTAAGCCAACATTCTTGATCCAGTGTCACATGGGATTCCGAAATCTGAGACCACATCGAATGGAACATTTTAGGATTTTATAAAATAAAGAAAATCTTGTGAACTGCATTATATAGGCAAGACAGATGTTTTGTATCTATTGAAGCACAATATGTTCTTTGGATCATCTCAAATCAATAATGTATTATATTAATAATAATAATGTATTAGGTAATAACGTATTATATATGTATTTTATATATATATATAATCTGAGCCACTAGTAAAAATAAAAAACAATATTATTATTATAGTAACACTTCACAACAAGGTGCCATTAGTTAACATTGGCTAATGTTAACATCAACTTATATTTATAAATGCTTTAGAAGAATTATTCATTGTTAGTTCACTAGTAGTAACTAATGCAGTTAATACCTAATGTTAACAAATGGAACTTGATTGCAAAGTGTTACTATTTTTATTTACTAGTGGTCTTGAATATTTCCTAATGACAACCCATAACAATTTCTTAGACTCCTGTCAGAATCAGATACAGAGCCTCTTTTCTTTCTGCAGTACTCCAAGGATGTGTCAAAGAAGTTTGAAGGGATAAAGGTGGACCTGCGTGGCATCATTCTTCTGGAGTCAGAAGGCAAACAGAATTTAATCAGCTTTACTGAAACTGGCATTAATGATATTGACTTTGCTGCCTATTTGGAGGAGGTACATAACATACATAAAAGCACATACACATTTTGATTGAAACGTTTGCTCCACGGGCTTTGGTGCATGTACAGTCCAAGATTAGAGAGAAACTGTGTCCTGTGGCTTCTCATGTGTTTCTGTTTATCTTCCAGGTTAATAAAGGAGTGACTCGCATTAATCTAGTTGATTTTGCCAGTCAACTTGATGCTCAAGCTGATCAGTTGGTAAGAGTTGGTTCAATTAAAATAATATTTAAAAATATATATATTTCAATAATTTTAGGTGTTACATGAAATTCACTCATGGTTACTAGTTTGCACCAATGTGAATAACTAATATATTCTTTTCTAATAATAACTGTTTCTTTCTTTTGCAGTCTAAAGGGACCTTGCAGACTTCATTAAAGGGACACGCTAACACTATAAGGCAGATCCACATCCAGCAAGTCATCCCGCTGGAGCAGTCCATGGTAATCTATTCCTGTCTCATAGATTCATGAAGGGTTCTGCTGAATCAGTTCTATTCGGTTGGATTGCTTGCAAATGAAAAGCATTTTAATAATGTTTATATTGCTGTTCACACCTGTCTGATTTTCAATGATCTTTTTTTTTTAATTTTCCTTAACACAATCAACTTGATTTATGGCTTCGAAGAAATATGTGAAAGCAAGGGTAAGCCTGTATCTACCAGTAATGGCTACATAAGCTACAAGTTGTTTGCTCGTTTTGGTTTCTACTTAGTTTTTTCTGATGCCATCATGAAAAAACAAGCATCATTTTAGAATAACTTCATCCTGTCTTTGTCCTATTGATCCTTTTCTTTTTATTTTTAATTTTTTTTTTTTTTCAAAATATATACAGATTTATAAACTGGTCAAAAGAGTGAAGTGTGGAAATTCTGTCCCTCTAGTGGCATCAAACAGAATTGAAGAAAATAGTGATGTTTTCTAATCCTTCCTGTTGTTGGCAGACCATTGGTTAAAGCTTTGCCGATTTGCTTTAAAAAAAAAAAAAAAAAAAATTGTCACTGTTTTTACACATTCGGAGAAATCAACGTAGAAATTAATGGAATGAGAAAAAGCTTTTAACATTGAAATATTCACTCTTCACCTTTAAAAAACAATGTAGGTATGCAATTTAAGCACCATTTCATATTTTGCCAATGCTGATATGATGAGAGTTGATTAACTAGGGTTGCCACTACCTTTTCAAAATGCATTTTCAGGACTAGGACTTTTATTTTCTCATCCATACTAGATGTGAAATATGAAGCTGCCCCTTTATCACAAATCTATAATTTAGTCCAACTGTTTTGTGTCACATCTCTCATTTATTGTGACATGATGTGCATGAAATGCATGTAATGCAACTGTCAGGTTGCATGACTCTCTGTCACCCTTCTGGTTCCCTTGAGCTGCCAGTTTGTTTCCAAAATGGTCATTTACTGTACTTTTTGCACCATTATAGATGAGATAATTTGGACATTATGATTCATTCTATACCTCCATTATCTTCCTTATTAAAGAGCACGCTGAATCAGAGCATCAGACTTCTGGAGAGGACGTCCTCGGACCTGCCTGTAAGTTACTCATTTTAAAACTGCCACCTGTTCAAAAATATCATCACGGATGCATTTCAGAACATGCTTTTTGATTAGCTGTAAATGTTTTGCTTTTTAGATCAGAGTTAGGGATGTACTAGAAGCCGTTGATACCGCCCAGTTCCTTATTTCCCACAATGCAACATTTTTGATCAACCAGGTAATGCAAGCGTATTAAATAAAACCATGTAAGAATGATTGGTGCATTGGTTGTATTGTACTGATGGTTAATATATGCTTAAACAGGAAACCGAGAAATACAAGCAGACTATCATTGGCTATTTCAAGCAGTATATGGACTGGATCAGAACGTCTGTGAGTATTTTTAACTATGCACCTGTAGTAGCATCAATGTCAGATTGCTGGCGATCGATCAGTTATAGTGCATTATTGTTGGGTTGAAACCCATTTGTTTTGCTGCCTTATTGTAGCTGGCCCTGGAGGTCGCTACCTGTAAACCGCTCAGCAACATTGTGGACACTGCTGAGATCCTGGGCTGCAGTTTCCTGCTGGATTCAATGGTGAGAGAACCATAAGTGTTTTCCATACAATTAAAATGGATGGTGATTTATACAGCCAAAAACTACTTTCACTATAGGTTTGTCCCAAATCGCATACTGTTCCACTATTCTAGGCCGTTTTTGTAGTATAAATAGTGCGAGTAGTGCGTTCACACTGAAAATTCTAAAATGAAAAGGTGCACTTTAAGTACCTGGTTGATGACCTTATTTAACCGGAAAAAACGAAGTGTGGAATGAGAAAACGAAGTGTGGAATGGTTCCCTGAGAAGGCATCACGTCCTAGGACACCTTGAGAGTTCCCAATTATCAATAATATGATCAGAACAATTTCAAGCCAGGGTTAAAGGGATAGTTAACTTTGAAATTAATTTTTGATATGTTTTAGCGTACCTCAAGGGCATCCAAGATGTAGGTGTCTTTGTTTCCACAGCATTTTCAATTTTGATATTTTTAAGTCAAACCGTTCTTGTCTATCAGTTATATAATGAAGGTATATGGGGTCCACCTCAAAGAGCATGCACAGAGAAGTCCAAATTAAAAATGATTTAATGACTCGTAAATGTACACATTGATGGCCTAAGACACGAATCTAGCGATTTGTGTGAGACAACGAACAGCATTTATTTATTTATTACCTCTTGTAATCACAGTCACGTCCAAGTACTCTGAGGGCGAGGGCGCTTCTGTCTGCGCAAGCACCAGAAAGCCCCAGAAGTAATCTCTCAAACTTCCAAATTCATTCCTAATTCAGGACCCCATATGTCTCCATTATATGACTGACAGACAAGAACAGTTTGACCTAAAAATATCAAAATTGAAAATACTGTGGAAACAGACATCTACATCTTGGATGCCCTTGAGGTAAGCTAAAACATATCAAAAATGAATTTCAAAGTGAACTATCCCTTTAATGTTTTAACCTAAAATATTGTTTTCATATACAACAATTTATAAATACTACAGCCTAAACCTAAAACACATCCTAACTCATAATAGAAAACCCACTGCATTTTTACAACAACAAAAACTTTATTTACTTTTTTATATCATTTTACAAATGAGGATGTTCCTAAATAAAGGTTTTGTCAGATTTTTCTCACTTCTGGATACAAATTTCAAGAACATATAACAGGTCTGTACTTGTGGGCCAGTGGGTTGTTGTTTTTTACCTGGATTATCTTTTGGTAGTCATTGCATCCTTTTGTCTACTTATTTGTATAAAGTTAAACTTTATATCGACATCTTGCATGGTGAGACCAGATCATACTTTGATGGAATGTAATTTACCCTTTACGTAGAAGCTTCCCATGCTGGAATACTACTTTCTGTGTTTTAAAAAAATCTTCTTTTCATAAGCAATCATGCAGAGTATGTTGATCAAACATGTCATTTATGGTTAAGTGGAGTGCAGTTTTTGGGTGGCTTTAAGTAATCTTGTGCTTATTTGTTGCAGAACACGTTCTGGTTTGGACTGGGCTGCTCCTCGTTGTTTCTGCTCCCTAGCATTATCCTGTCCATCAAGCTCGCCAAGTTCTACCGCAGAATGGACACAGAGGATGTCTATGACGAGTAAGTATCCCAAATATGGCAAGTTTGTGGTTGCTATTCTTTAAACAAAAATTTTTTTTTATCATTTTTTATCGTTTGCATATTGTTTTTCTCTGCTAACGGAAACCCAAAGTGCAGTTGTTCAGTCAGATGAGAGGACTGTCACTAAATGTTGTATAATTAATAATATGCATTAATATATGAAAGTGCAAATGCCTCATTCTTTTCTTTTCGTTGCCTCAGAGTAGTTAGTAATTTTTTTCTCTCTCTCTCTCTCTGTTCTTTTTCTGTTTCTTTTCTCTGTTCTTTCCAGTTCCTCTGTCTCGGGGACTTGGCATTTCACGTTATGATAACCATTCTTGCTATTTCCATCTTAATTCATTCTTCGTCTTTCTGTCCAGCACTTTGCACTTTATGAGAACTACCTGTATATATTGTTCAAACAGTGTTTGTTTTAATATTTGTCGCGCATTCATACGTTTACAGTCAAAGATCATTGCGATTGACAAGTCACCAAGTGTCTTGACCAAAGACGTCCATTTTGACATCCATGTGATGTCTCTGTGCGCCACTACAGTGCATCTCTGTAACATTTTTGCTTGTCTTGTATCTTTTTAGCATTGAGACAATTCCCATGAAAACGTAAGCTGTTTTCCCCCTTATATTTTCTCTCCACTTTCCCGCTAAAACGACTTCCCTTTCCTGTTTTGTACATAAACCTTTCTGCTTAATGGTGCTGGTTTAAGCTCTAAGCCTTGGACTGCTTCTTCGGGGAAGGGCGCTGTTTGTGTTGGTGTGTTATCTTTGAGAAGCTCCCTTGTTTAACATGAAGGGCTGTTAAAACAGAAACCTTAAGAGCACACTTCAAAAGAATTGCTGTACATTTTACAAGATACGATTGCAATTTATACCGAATCATACTCTACTGCACAACCTTGCGTGTACATTTTTCAAGACCGTTTTAAAATGAAACTTGTTTATAGTCAGTCAGTCGCATGCCTTTTCTCTCATGTCACATCATGTTTTTTTTATCTATGTAATGTTTTTTTTCAGTATGGAAATTGGTAATAATGGTTATTATAATGAACATTTAGAAGGTATCCAAAACCCTGTAATGGCAAGGTAATCAGAACCATATCCACGCTTAATAAAACCGCATGCATTGGAGGTACAAATCGACTGAGGTTATATTAGTGAGAGGTCTGATGCATGCGTGATTTAAAGGTGCCCTTTGCACAAACATGCACCTAGGAATTGGATATTTCATTTTTCTCATTTTTACGGTCGTGTTTGCATGCTGGCTAACTCAATAGCAGTCATTTAGAATTTGTGTTTTGCATTTAATATTTGAATTTATAATAATGCATGCATGATATTGCTGAATTTATTGATTGGCTAAATTTGAGTCTCTCACTAGGCTGCTATGGCTGTGCATGGTCTTTTTCTCTAACTCATCACTAATGGCATGTGTTTCAGCAACAAAACATGTAAGAAAGGTCAGGACGGTGGGCTAGAATGACACAGAGCATAAACAAGAACTAAAATTGTGAAATAATAAATCAATTTAAAATAACTATTTTCCTTTAAAATATATTTTAAAATGTTATTTATTCCCATCATGGCAAAGCTGAATTTCTTCAGCAGCCTTCAGTGTCATAATCATTCAGAAATCATTCTAATATGCTGAATTGCTGCAGAAACATTTTTTGTGTGACATTCCAATCAAAAAACACTTAAAGCAACTTTAATTATTAGTACTACTGCTATATGTGTCATTTTGAAAGCCTCGTCCTGCCCTTCTATAAGAATGATGGGTTAAAATGGATGGCGAGATGATGGGGCTGTGTGTGGATGTTAATACACTCTGACCCTGACGGTTTTTCCTTTTGTGCCTCAAGCATCCCTACCTATGACACTATGACTCGATTCCCACGGGCCTCTGCGCCCCCGCGCCACGCCGACTGGTGACTCTGAGGAGGACGCTCTGTTTTTTAACAACAGAAAGGTACTGGGAGCTGCAGATAAGAGCAAGCGGACTTGCTCTTCCTCTCTAACGAGCATGTGTATCTTCCTCCCGTTCATCTAATTACATTTTAGTTTGCATTTGTTTCCTAACCTTTCACTCTCGATTATGTATCATCTTGTGTGGTCTGTCATTACACCAACAGCATGTTTCGTTTTTGCATTCTCTTTCCATCTTCAGAAGCATTCGGCCTGGATAACTGCTGACTGTTCTGCCAAGCTTTGTGTGAATTGTGTTTCTTAGGGTCCATCACTAACCACTTGCCCGTATCATTGTGATCCGCCAATGTTTGCCTTCAAACATTCCTGGCGGCTCTGCAAACAGATAGATGCCAGCGCTCACTGTGTGTTTTGTTTCTTTACTTTGGTCTAAAATCTCATCTCCCCTCTCACGTCTCATGTCCACCAGTTCATCCGTATCACTCTTTGCCGTTTATTGTGCATTTGAAACTACGCAGCAGGTGTAATTTTGCAATATTTGTTTCTCTATTTTGTTCTCACAGTGCTATTGGAAACTGGAATTGAAGCTTTGTGGACTGTAAGTTGTTTAAATTGGCCTTGTTTTACATTAAACCAGTGCTTCTCAACCTTTTTGACTCCAAAGCCACCCACTGTCCACAACAATATTCAAAGGCCCACTTGATTTTTCCAGTTTGGGATTTTAAAAATATTTTTACACATTTTCGACCTGATTAAATATTTTATGAAAAAAAAAAAAAAATAGAAAAAGGTATATTCTATAAAAATGCGCTCAAAATTATACCTTTTTTTAAAATTACATGACCAGGTCTGAAAATCACACTTTTACAAATAGGCTTCCTCATATATCCAAGCTAGCCAAGCTAACAGGGAACGTTCTCAGAACTTTAGCTAATGTTCTGACAAGGTTATCTCAAATATTCTTCTCAAACATTCCTCTGGGAACATTTATAGAACATTTGCTCAAATGTATCAGGTCTATGTTTCATAATAATCTTCTCAAAACGTTAGCACAAAAACTTTCTTTAGTTTATACATCATTCATGGAGCGTTTTATTCTGAAATGTTTTAGTTCGTAAAATGTACATTCGTCGAACATGTTATTACTTATTTGTTTCAGAATATTTAAAGAACATTCAAAAGTAAAGTAAAAGTAGAATGATAAGATTACATAACCAAAAAATTAAAAACCTGTATGTTTTGAACCTTCAGAGAACATTCGTTTGCATATGTAACGTTTGCATAACTTAAAGTTAACCAAACGTTCTTGGAACATGTGTTTGTTAGCTTGGAAGAAAAAAAGGAAAATGAAAAAAAGCAGTTGTTGAGGGGAATTAAAATAAGATGTATCTTGATTTTTGGTTGGTTATTTAAATGCTTGTTTAGTCTAATTTTAAATCATCTTGAGGCCCCCTATAGTCAGTAGTGAACCGCAAGTCCGTGTTCCCCTCTGTAGAGATCCGGTCCCGGTCCCCTGGTTGAGAACCACTGCACTAAACAGAATAAAAAAGCTTGTATAAAATCTACCAAAAATACTGCATGCATTGTACAAAACTAATGATTTTCTCTCGCTGTGATTTTCTTCTTTACCACAGACTCTCTCTGTGAACAGCAGGCTCAGCTCAGACAGACGACATTAAAAAAGGAAACTCAAATACTTGAAGCTGGGACCTGCTGTCCATGTGCCCATGACATCGATCAAGATGAATTTTTATTTGTTGTTGTTGTTGTTTTGACTATTTTGCACCCCTATGATTCAAGTCTTATGGACTGTCCCCTTAATGAGCTGTTCTCCGATGTCACATCCTGTCAGTCAGAGAGGCCTCAAAGTATACGGCTGTTTTAACTACTACATGTGTCTTTGTTTACAGTCATAAATCACATGTGATGAGCATAACAATGTTTCTTTTTTCTTTGTATAGTGCTTTTTAACATTGTGGAGTCGAGACCACTGAGAGTTGAAACAGAGCAAGCCAGCCACCCATGAGCCACAAATATTAAACATAAACGATGTGTTTAGGTGTTTGCAAAACATGCTAAGTGCTAACTAGTGCTAATAGATAGATGTTGTCAAGCCATTTCAAGGGTGAATGCATTGTTGCCTTTTCAGATTTTTAGCTCGTGGTACATGTAAGCCATGCCACAAGTCGCAAGGTCTTTGATTAGTTTTACCTAGACTATTGAGACTGAGAACGCAAACTCACATTTGATACTGATCTCTGGTTAGCCGTTTAAGATGTCTCTATGTGTTTATGCTCTCTTTTGTACTTGGAAATTTAAGATATGATACATTTGGATTTAGTAACATCACAAAAAGAACTTGGTAACTTTATGTACTTTCACAGTTATTAATGATTTTTCGGTTGCTAATTTTGCTGACTGTACTAACAGTTGTTCTCCAACACATTGTTGGATTACTGTAAATTGCTTTTGTGACACCAAATCTTGTTTCATTGTAGGTCTCAGGTCTTAGGGCTTTTTTGTTTACTTGATATAACCATATTTTTGGACATATGCTGATTATTTGAACTTATTGTCAGTCAGCTTTAAAGCGAGTGAATGTACCTCAGAGACATTTGCTGGTACGAGAGCAAGGGAAGACAACAGAGCCCCTTTACGACGACTTTTACAGAGCCTATAACGCTGTCATAGTCATTGACAATTACTCCACCAAATATTTCAGCTGTTTAATGTTAGAGACATGTCAGGTGCTACATATTGTTGCTCAGATCCTTCACACATTGTGTATATGACAGTGTTATCAGGGCCTCAGGTAAAATGTTGTACTTGATTTATACCCAGAAAGGTCCCTTCACCTCACAGTTTCACTGTTTTGCCATACCACTCGTAGCATGCGCATACTTGGTGTTAAAGCTTGCTCGAAGATGTTAGTTGTGGTGGGCCTGGTTGTCAGTGCCGTTGGTTTTCAAGTCATTGTGGTTAGGCTGGCTAAAACTGTAAAATATTGTGAATAAAATTTCAGATGAAAATAACATTCTCTGGTGTTGTAAATTCCGAATTCAACCACTGTCCATAGCATTCAAATCGAGTTACAATATAAGATTGGTGGCAAAAATAAAGTCAGAGGTTATAAAATGAAAACAAGGGAAATACTTCTTTTTGTAAACAGACTGTTTCTCAAGAGGTGAAGTTCTAGCTTACAAAGACTAGAATGTCATGAAAACACAAAACAGTGTTTGGATCTTTATTAGACTTTAAAGGGGCAATATGTGCCCACTGGAATTGGTTTTCACGGTGCCTTTATACTATTAACAAGAACTTGTTTTCTATAACATAAAAAGAAAAATTGTTTTAAATGCTGCATCAAATGTGTTTATAGTGTGCCTAAAACCAACACTTTTGTAGTGGCTATTTATACATAAACTTAAACAAAAACAAATACCAATAAACTTCTCAAATGGCCACTTGAGGCTACGTCATGGTTAGGCTTTACGCAGGTTCAGAGGTACCAAAGCAAAGTGTCCATACGGTATGTATGGACACTTTGCCAAGATTGAGAAGACAGTCCATACCAAGATTGAGTTTGAGGAGGTTTATTCACACAGTTAAGCAAGCTCACAGACATTTCTGCTGCCTCTCTCATGCTGGTAAAAAACCATATGCCCTCGTGCCTGCCGTACTTCCCACCTTGACCTACTTATGCAAATGAACGTAACACCATGTGACCAATAAACGAAAATACAAGTAAA
This sequence comes from Cyprinella venusta, assembly GCA_038021265.1. Lineage (NCBI taxonomy): Eukaryota > Metazoa > Chordata > Actinopteri > Cypriniformes > Leuciscidae > Cyprinella > Cyprinella venusta. The sequence goes on from CM075873.1 coordinate 8,793,282, forward strand.
GCATAAATACAAAATAAACCAAATTAACTTTAACAAGAAAAGAAATAAATTAGGCTATAAATTAACTTACGCCCAAAATAAACAAAAATAAAAATATAGCTCCAACAACTATAGGCCTAGAATGGAATATTGTGAACTGTATCAAATGTTTTTTGCCTTACATTTAAAATTTGTAAAATTTACATTTTAAATTTCACTTGAGTCAAAATACAGATATAACTGGTCAAATATTACTCCGCTTCAAGTAAAAGTTGTAAAGACCCATTTTTACAACTAAAAGTATTATAAGTAAAGTACTATGTTTTTAAAAGTATTTAAGTATCAAAGTAAATGTAAATTAATTGTTTTATTTTTTATTATTGTGGCAATGCTGTACGGAATAGCCAGTTTAGCACCTTATGCCTTTGAATCTATGCCTGCCTACCTTCCCTCATATTTAGGCCTATATGAAATTTATTTCTAGAACACAGTTCCAGTAGTGTAATTGAATGTATGACTGTGGCTATGTTTACACAGAAACGATTCTGAAGAGAAAACGCAAAAGTGGCGTTGTGCAATCACTTTTTATTCTGCGTTTAGACGAGCGTTTTGTGGAAATCCGCGTGCATATGGTGACGCACAAGTGTGTGAAATGCAATGTAGTATGCTAGGCACTCCAGGCGGCTAGGTGGCAATATGGAGCACTGCCACACAACAACACCAAGTCTGCGCGCCTGCGTGTGTTTTTGCCCACTCTGGAGGGTGGTTTCACTTTTTTGCGTTTTAAAGTCCCAAAAACGCTGTCACCATGTAAACAAAAGGCACAAAAAACAAAAGACAAAACAAAAAACAAAAGGCACATCAGATAAAATATTTTTAACTTTTCATCTGCGAGCGCTCTCGTGTAAACAGGGCCTCAATAATGTCCTCAATGGTTTCGGACAACAATTGGCTGTACCCTCAAATATTGCCCTATTTAAAGTTTTTTTCGTCATTTACTATGAATATGTTAGCCTTACTGTTATCTATAAGCTAGTGTGCTCCAAAACAATGACAAAATTTGCATTTAGAAGACCAACCCAACCCAACGTCGGGTTGACTTTCTGACAACGAAAATGCAACCCTCCAAAATCATTCCCAGACTGACGTTCCTACTTTCTACTAAAGGACCTTGACAGAGTTGTAGTGGAGTAAAAAGTATGATATTTGTCTTTCAAACGTAGAGAGGTTTCAAGAAAAAAAAAAAGTAAATGTCCTTTGTTACAGTCCACCTCTCAACTGATTTTGCTCTATCCAAGACGGTTTCTTTATTTATTAATATAACACATGTCATCTATGTCTGTCAGTTGTACCCATTTGTTAGATTAATTAATTTCACGCATTTTCAGCTGATTTTAGTTTCTGCATCAGTTAGGGACCTCTTTCTCCCAGATATGATTGATGGCTTGAAAAATAAAAATGTTTTTGCTGTAATAGTGGTGTTTTCTCAACATTTTCTCCATGCCTCGTCTCTTTAAGGGATCATATAATCATATAATATAAATGTTCTTATGATGATCTGTGTATATTTTTTCATTTAAGCCCTGTAAAGTAAAAAATAAGAAATAATTGTCTTAACGCCACGAATTGTGACTTAATATCTCACAATGTGACCTTTATTGTTAACTTTTTCTCGCAATTACCTTTTTATTCTTTACACTGAGGTGGAAAAGGCTTCAATAGTTTAGTGACCGAAGCAGATCACATTTTATCACATAAACCAACTTGACTGGCATACGGTCTTGCAATGAAGTCCACTAAACGATTATTTTTAAAGTACTTGCATAACCCAAGAATAGGTTTTCTTGATGGAGAGCATGGACAGATTGTTTCCTAACATCATAAACAAAAACACAATCACTAAACGAATATAGCTGTGGTGTATTGAGAATTACGCAACAAATGCGGAGAAAGTTACAGAATTGGGTGTGTAAATGGCTGCTCTCTTTGTCACTTACTTTATTGGGCATTTTTCTCAATTGGTTACATATGTGTGCCTGCTTTTCATTGAGATTTGCCAGATAGCCATGCCAACAATACACACCCCAGGCAAGAAGCCAACATGTGGGGCAAACAAAGCCTTTAAATAGAGGAGTCAGAAGTCTCTCCACTAATGTCAGCGACTCACAACATGTGGACAATCACAAGCACGCTCCTGCTGACATGCTGCCTCCAGGCGGCTCTCGCTCAAACACAGGGTCGCGACGATGAGGAACCAAGAGGCAGGAGGAACATTTGGGGGGATGCGATTGAGTTTCTTACCAAAGGCACCAAAGATGAATGCTACTTGAGCGTGACTGGGCATGGGGATCTGACAAAACTCCGCATCTCTTGCCAGGGCCTGGAGCATTCATACTGGTGCGAGTACCAGGGCAAGCCTCAGGTCTGCCGCTCGTACAACAAAGATCCACAGCATTACTTCAGGCAGATCATGTGGAACCTCCGCAAGCTGCCGAATGCTTGCCAGGGCCAAAGTGTATTAAAGCCTCAGATGTGCAAGAGAGCATCCGACGAGGCCCAGATGGTCTTCACAACTGCATCCTCGGCAGACGCCCAGCCAAAGGACAGGCCCTACAGACCAGCCCCTGTCAGAACCGAGCAGATGAGACCTCAACAAAGACGACGAGAGCCCAATGCTCCCAAATCCAACACTCGGAGGAAAGTTTTTACACCTAAACCAACTGTGCCACAACCAACTACACAGGTACCCATGAGTGAGGCCAAGAAACTTGCTCAGGATTACTGCTGGCGCTCTTTTAATGGTGTGTGTTCCTGGGTCATTGGGTGGTTCAGAAATTAAGGACAAGGTGGGACTCTTATTTTAAAATTACCAAACACAATATGAGTGTAAATCTGAAAACTGTATTTAAAAAAGTGTGTCCTCTCTGCAGTCACTCACATTTCCGCAGACAACAAACCCCATTCAAGATGACTCTGAAATGTCTAATCTGAAGGTTTCGGACTGACAGAGACACCATTCTCTACAATATATTCTTATGTTTGCAAATGTTCAGACTCTAATGTACAGTGTAACAGAATAGTCAGGATTACAAAACTAGCAATGAATTTGGCTGTTGAGCATATATAATGCTGCCAACTGTTGTTATACTGATGTGGATTTCCAATCCATAAACTATATGATGAAGAACTTCATCTTATATTATCATGTGTACTGAATACTATATGTGTATTAATCCTTGCTATGTTATGTAGCCGACTGCTGACCAATTATGGGTCAGTATTTCTGAAAATTGGAACCACAGGTCACTTCAGACTGTAATATATCAATGTGAAAACTCATAATGAACATGTCTCTGTTTACTGCATTTTAATAGTGAGGTACTCAGGCTATATATGTTTTTGTAATATACAAGTTTATGTATGTTTTGTGTATGTTATCTGATTAAATTTGGGCTCTTTACTTTAGCTTTTTGTGTGGCAGGTTTTTTTTTTTTTTTTGGCAGAAGATGGCGCTTTTGTGTTAGAAATACTTCATACCTGAGAAAGATCTTTCAAATAGGCTACAGGGCTGGATTTATTTCCCATTCCCATTATTCCCCGTTTTAATACCTTTAATTTACATTTACAATTAATACATTTAATTTGTACAGAACTATTTTCATAGGCGCCACAATAAAAATATTATTTTAATGTGTGTAAATTGTGTTATATGTGTGTATATAAAAGTAAAAATGGAAAATAATAGACCAGAAATATAATGACAAAAATGTTTAAATATAGCCTATATAGAAATAAATGTAGGCTATGTAACACAAAAAGGTTGTTTATTATTTTGGCCGGTAAAAAAAAAAATTGGCTGGTGGATTTTTTCATCTACCCGTCCCCGTAGTAGGTGAGACAAAAAGTTTATTTTGGACCCTCACAGCACACACGAGCATGGCACAGCGGCCAAAAACACACACAAATGAGCATGGCACAGCGGCCAAAAACACACGAGCATGGCACAGCGGCCAAATTCACATGATGCATACCGTATTTTTCGCACTATAAGGTGCACTTAAATGCCTTTAATTTTCTCAAAAAAAGACAGTGCGCCGCCTTATAATCTGGAGCGCTTTATAGGCTATATATGGAACTAGGCTATATATGAAAAATGTCCTAATATACATAAAAATATAATCTGCACCAGATTATAAGGCGCACCTTCAACGAATGACCTATTTTAGAACATTTTTTCGCCTTATAGTGCGGAAAATAGGCTACGGGTATGATAAAAGAGAAAGCATTGTCCTACCTTATTAAATCAGCAGCCGTACACCAGCGCGCTCTTCTCCGCTACCCTTTCAATGATGCAATCCTTGTCCAAAGAAACCAGAGTCTCTTTTTCGATTGCCACGAACATGCTTCAAGATGCTCCTCCGCTGTGCTCCTTAATCGATTCTTGATGAATTTTAGCATGGGAAAGCTTCGCTCACATGCAGCTTGTGTCACAGCCAGAGTTAAAAGAAACTTGTATCCAAGTCTGATTAGATGGTAGGAGTCAGTGAGCAGGTTATACCAAACTTTGTAGGACATAATAACAACAGATGGAACATTTTCTGCAAGACTGGCAGGTTTTGTTCACAACATCCCGTTCTTCATCTGGACTCTGCTGCTGCTCATCATCTCTCCATCCTCAGTACTCATCTTGGTCAGATATACTCTTCCCACACAGACACCTTCAGCTTGTCCCAGTGTGTAGCCAGGCTAAGTAGTTCTCCCTGTAAGGCCTCAGAAGTTGCTCTGCTTGGCGCTCAGGGCATTGAGTGCGCCTGCAGGTACACCGTTACATTTCAAGTCATTGAAATTCTGGGGATCAAACAGGGCGAAATCTGTGTATAGTTCTCTGTTTTTAGCAAAACGTCGGGAAATACTTTCAATGATGGTATCCAGAATGACATTGTCCACTTGTAACTCATACTTGCTGTCAGCATCTGATATGGTTGTGTCGTCGTCACATAACTCGCCTGGCATCTTTTTGGTCTCCGGTTTGGCAGCGCATGTTCCACCTCTGCGTCTGTCTGTCTCACACACATTTAATTCTCCATTGGCTTGTGATTGTCTTGTGTGCTTGTGACAAAGCGATGGGCCGTGAGCAAATCCATTCCACTAGTTTGCAAATACTTGGAAAGTGGAGTTGTTTGTTGGAAGATGCGTAAAAACGTCTGGCCAGTGATGATGGTTTGGTATTCAGCAGAGCCTCTGCATAACCGTCGACCTTCGCACGCACAGTCGGCTTCATCATGTTGTCTTTCTCGCTCAGGGCCTTGAGTGTAACAACAAAATCAATGTAAAGACATCCTTCTGGATCCCCAAACTTCCCAAACACTTTTGTGAGCGCAGTGTCTTTGGCCCACCATCGGGTTTCAACCCTGATTAGGCGGAACACTCCACACCTGATGAAACACTTGTTTGGCCGTAGTCATGTGACGTAGGTCCTTTAAATCACGCGGTTCGGTTCAGTGATTCGAATCATCTGCGCTTCGGGATCTCGCAAAGCTTCGAAACGTGTTTCCCGTCATCCATCCCTAAAAATATCCTGTATTTTTACGCTCTGACTGTGTTAACTGACTCAGAACACGCAACTATCTGTGTCTCGGCCCACAACAATAGAAAATCACACCGGCCCTTCTGCCATGTGCCAGAATTGCCAGATGGCCAACCCGGGCCTGCTTGAAAATAATAAAGAATTTTTTTGCAATTTAAATAATAGGACATTTCTCAGTGATCGTCAATAAAACAAAATTCAATTTTTCTCGGTTTAATGAAAACCAATAGGTCGTTATGAGGGGATTGCGTGTATAATAGGCTAGGTCAACATCCGAGTATCCACTGGAACGTGTTAACGCAAACGTGTAAGTTTCACGTTTGAGAGGGTTAAACCGTGACATCTACACGATTTCCAAAGTGGACCAACGTGATTATTTCACGTCTTGTCGTGATACCGGGTTGTGGAGTGAAGAGGGAGGTGCGTGAGCGAGATGCTCTATAAATGTCACACAAAGAAACAGCAGGTGCAAAACCAAACATTTCGCTGCTCTCGTGCATTATACTGCCATATGAGTTTATCTATTTTCTATGAAATCATCTGTGACCACAAATGCCACGAACGGTTTTCGTTTAAGTTTATTTTTTAATATATTCCTATGAGGACATGATGCGCGTGACAAACATTGCTCTCGTTCTGAGTTTCGCCTGTATTTTGCAACAATTCGTTCAGGTGAACAGCCTGAGAGATAGAGGGAGGAGAGCACAGACCGATGGGAAGGGGAGGGGAAGAGGTCAAAGAAATGAAAACGGTCTAAAAGGGAGATTCTCACTGAAGGATGGAGCGCGGTGCTCGTGGCTCGCTGCGCGCGAGCGTGATGCGTTTGTATTGGGAGTCACTTGTAAAAAGGGGGCAAAGAGTTTCGGCTGCGAATATGTAGGAGAGCCCACCGCATGTCAGCAATACGCATCCAATGCCATAGCCTACTGGAAACAGATCGCTCGCTCGCTGAAAAAGCAGAAGAGATTGTGTCGCGACTCTACGGCGATGGTTAAAGCCGGTATGTGCAGGAGCGCGCCCGCGGATGCGCACTTCAGACTGAAGGACAGGCGTCCCTCTTCCAGAGTCCCGTTACCGTCGCCCGAGGGGAACAACCACTGTCCTGACCGGATCGAGAGACTGAAAGTGGCCGAGGAATCCTGCAGCAGCTCCTGGTCTTCACTGTGTACATTTCTCTTCTTGATGCTTGAGAATGATGAATGTTCATGATGGACTTTGAAAAAACTATTTTATATTCTAAATGATATAGCATAGTGATTTCTAAATGTACCTATTTATGAGATTGAAGTTTTGTAAAGGTTTCTCGAAAATCAGTTCTTCAATAAAATGTTTTGTCTTACTATTGGGAATAAAATATGACATTTTCTGATTTTTAATTACCCTCGTATTTTTCGTGTTGTGTCATTTCTGCACTCATAGGTCCTTGGCTTGTAGGGTTAAATTAATTCCATTATGTAGGCTAAACTATATGGCTTTTATCCAAAACACATTAATCTAAAAGCTACACCATTCATAGCTCCACAAGAAGAAGAAAAAATGTATGCTAATTGTGTAGGCTACCTACAAAATTTAGAAACATTAGATTTCAACAATCCTTGCCATTATGGGAAAAACCTGTGTAATAAAGGCAGAATTCATACTAAATTTGTGTTTGTCTGATTGGTCACTGGAACAAAATGCCTTAATTTTCAGTTTACAGTAATCTTTTATCCTCACAAGAATGTTCATTACAGTTTGGAAAGGTTTTGGGTCCCGCATGGAGACTGGCAAGTGTGGAACTAATTACTTTGACCTAGAAAGATCCTTTTCCTTTGATTTCAGTTGTAGCTTTTGCTCAGATGAAGATTGCCTTTTTCTTACACGTACTCTCAAATAGAAACAATGAATAATTTTAGATCTCCTGTTTAAAACGCAGATTAATTACTCCAACAGTGATCCGTGCATTCCATAAAGCCACGTTCTTCATACTAGTCATACGACGAAGTCTTAGAAACTATTATTCCTCAAGTTATGATGTGTAATAAAATTTTGAGGTCAGAATAATTCCAGAAAGTAATTCCAGAAAAGAGCCATGAATGTTAACTCCATGTTTAGAGCTGGAGAAATGTCAAGATAACTTGATCAATAAAAACAAACTTAATCTGTGGTTTTATTTTTTTTTTGTTTTATCCACCCCTTTTTGGAATATACCCTCATAGCATTTGGAAATCTTTAATTTTGATGTTGCATTACAATTTGCTTTTACAGTTTTACTGTTTCTTACTAATTACAAAAATTCTCTGAATCATGAAGAGTATGAATATGTTCTATGAAAGCAGTAAATTACTGTTTTGAAGCTTCAGATATAAACATATTCTAGGATGTGGCTCTTTCTACAATACGTTGGTTAGTCATGAACCAAAACGCTCAAGCACACAAAACTGATTTTAGAATCTTGTGGGTTTCTGGTAACCATAAGAGCCTATGGTTATGACATTAAACACGCTCACATATGTTGTGGCCTCTCCTTTCCAAAAACAACATCGCTGTTTGCTGACTTTTTCATTATGTAATTTAAAGAAAGCACCAATAAGGGACATTTCTGGACTCATTGAAACGTGATTATTAAACTGAAAACAGCAACAGGAAAATCTAGTGGAATATGACTGCGCCCAAAACCGCATTATTTAGCCCAAGGATACGCTTTCAACAGGTATTAACATGAAGAATCAATTTGCTCATAAGGTTCCCATAAATACTGTGTTGCGTGACATTTTGGAATAAAAGAAGGACCATTGTTTAGATTTCAGCTCTTTGAAATGAACTAACTATGAAATATTGATCTTTTCATAGATTAATGAAGGTGTGGTGTTTACTTGTGTGTGTGATGCCAAATTGTCACTTAATATTCTTGATGCTTTCATCTCCCACTGTGATTAATTCAAACCCTGCTCTCATGTAACCTCTCAATGGGATCCTTTACTTCCTGGTGGCTCCTGTGGGGTGGGCGGGGCTTCATGAATGGTTTCCATGTGGACTGAGGTGGCCTGATCTCACACCCTGACATTCTGGACTCTGATTGGCTGTAATGGAATTCCATCTTGGAAATAGTGGAGTCCTCCCGAGAAATGAAGGGCTTTGTGTTGAGAGTGCCAGTGTTGGGATTTAGTAAAGCGATTTAGAGCTTGTTATCTGCACACACACACACACAATCCACATACCACACATAGTAAAACAATGTGATCTTATAAGAGTTTCAACATCTTTGTGGCTCATACTGCAGTCAGGGCAGTCGCAGTGGGGTGAAAGGTGGTGATAATCAAGGTCAGGGGGCCTATATTTGGTCATTATACAGATTGGGGTGGAGGGGGGCAACAAAATCCAGCAGTTTTACTACATAGGCCACCAGTGCCAGACGACAGGCACCAGTGCCACAACTATAAAATTCCATCTTCTCTCAATACTTAAAGAATCCTTTTTATTATCAGGTTGTATGTTAAAGTTTTCAGTCTTTGCTAGTGTAAAATAATATCTGAGGAAGCACATAATATTTAACAGTAAAATCAAGAGCCAGTGATAATCTATGAAGCAAAGTCATAGCGACTCACTACAAAATGAGCAGCGTGGAGCATTTGAAAACGTCATTTGGATAAATAATTTTTGAAACCAGATTCAAATCTATCATACTTTGTGTTGAGATAACAGTATGAAACAGAAGTGCTCACTATAATTCACCCACGTATAATATATACAGCATGGGGACACATATATTTTACATTCTATAAGTTATAAAGTTTTGTAGGAATTGTGTGAGTTTTCTGTCATTTACACTATATAATAATAAGTATGCTCAGAAAGGCTGCATTTATTTGATCAAAAATAAAATACAGTCATACTATGAAATATTATTTCGATTTGAAATAACTTTGTTTTGTATGATTTTATTATTTTAATACATTTTTAAATGTATTTTGTTTCTGTTATGTCCAAGCTGAATTTTCAACACCATTACTCCAGTCTTCAGAATCACATGATCCTTCAGAAATCATTATAGTTGATTTGTAGCTCAAGAAAAATTATAATTATAAACATTTTTGCTGCTTAATTTTTATTTATTTTTTTTTTTGTGGAAACCGCAATACCTTTTTCAGGATTCATTGATTAACAGAAAATTCCCAAGAACAGCATTTGTTTGAAATATCTAAATAAGTACTGTAAACACATTTAAGCTTCAGTATAAATTGTTTTCGAATGTCAACATGTATGTACAAGGAAATAATCTCAAGCGCTTTTATTAAGCAGAAAAAACACACTTGACAGGTCAAAATAGGCTGAGTAAACCTGAAAGAATTTGTAAAACAATACTGCCATCTACTGACAATATTTGTGAGGAACTACATAAGAATTTAAAAAAAAAACCATTGATATAGTCCATTACATTTTATTTTCATAGTCTCTATTTTGAAACAATGATTCAAGCTAAACAACCAAATTCTGTTAAAGAATCAATACATCAAACATCACATCAAAACCATCAAATAACCTCCAATTCTCCAATACTGACACAACTTATTCTCAAACCTTATGGTTATGCTTATAAACCTTAAAACCTTCTCAAACATAAATATGTAAAGATAAACACAAATGAGAAAATATACACGAGAAAGTTGAAGATCAGATAAAGACTTGTTTTCACACGTTAAAAAATAAATAGGACCTCATGTTATGTCAATCACACTTGCACACCGTCTCCGAAACTTAAGTCCGTCATAAAAAAAAAGCTTTCTGTGTTTTTCGCAGTTTGAATGGGGTTTAAATGGTGTTTTGACAATTCGGAGCCACCGAATCACAAATACGAAAAAACGCATATGGAAATTTCGAACTCAGTTTGCAAGGGCCTTTAAACTAACATGATAAAGCACAAAATATGAACTATTTCTAATCATTACCACCACACAGGTAGAGCAGGGCCTTCTGGTAATCTCCGTCAGTGTCTTCCTAAAAATATGTACAAAAGCCATGCTAAGATTTCTCTGTCTGAGAGAGAGAATATGTGTGTGTGTGCGCGCATAACTTGCCTGTATGGTGCTGTAGAGTGATTCTCCATACTTCTTCTTGTATACCGCTCTGATGTCCAGCATATCTCGCTCACTCCTTGACACCATGATCCTTATGAGAGTCTCATCATCAGTGCCGGCACGCTGTAAATAAACAAACCAATAATGTGTGAAATCTGCTGTTGAATTATCATTCACATCAACACATTCATTTACTAAGCAGGCCACAAGTTGTTTTTATTTTTCCACCTGAAGTGTCAGCGTTTAATAATCTTAAATGAGCACCAAATGATCCAATTCATGATTGTCAGAGGGGGGAAATTGATGAGAATCTCATGGAAATAAGCCTTCATCATACCCGCATTGACTCTCGGAGGGTTTCAGCAAAATAAGCAGGCACGCTTTTTGCACACTTAACTGAGTGGAGAAAGAGAGGAAAAAAATCAGTTTTAGATTTCATTTAAAGGGGTTTTACTCACCCACATGTTGTTCTTAACATGTATGTTTTTAGTTATACAGCTCTTGTCATGCAACTATAGTTAAAAGTGACCATAAAATCACCTTTATTAGCCTGTCTCCATTATCAGTCAAAAAAAAAGACAACTTACAAAATACTTTCCTTTGCATTTTCTTGGATCTTTTGATTTTCATAGTTTGCCTTTTTATTCTTGCATTTAAAGGTGAACTCTTCTTTTAATCTTCATAGTAGAGTTATGTTCAGTCCATCCAAATAGCAAAATCAGGTTATCTTAATCATGTACGTATAGCCATACTGCAGGAATTTTCATACCCACAGCCAGCAACAGTGCTTCCAGGTTCCCAGTGCACTCATCTTTTAAGCTCTCTTCAATATCACAGCCGGCAATCTTTTTGTAGGCATCAAACACTGAAACAAGAACACCAAAGCCATTAGGTTGGCCCATTCTGAATGCATCAAAAGGCTTTGAACACACATATACAAGCGTGTACCTTTTCTCAGGTGTTCTGCACTCCTGTTGCCAAGTATGTTGATGAACTTGTCCTCGTCCGTGCCGAATTTCTCCTCTCCGGCAGCAAACAGCTCCTGAAATACAATCAACAAACAAACACTTCTAACGTTTGCAACTTAAACCCGAGGATCTGGTTACGTCTTTTTTACATCAACGTAAATACGCAACTCTAATGATTGGCACAATTTATAACAATACATTCAAAGTCCAAGCATGTGTTCAGTATAATAAAAGCGATGCAAAAGCACCATACAAGCTCAGACAAAGCTATTGTATGGTTTCAGAAGACTTGAAATATAGTGAATAATTTATAAGAGCTACTTTTATGGTGCTTCTTTGTCTTTTTTTTTTAGCTTGACTGTATAAATCACCATCCACTTTGAAAGGAAACAGAAGCTTGGATATTCTGCCTATGAGAGTGAGTAAATCACAAAATTGTATTTTCTTTATTTTGCCATACAGGTTTGGAATGACACAAGGTATAGACCATTTCACAAGATGTAAACAACACTGGTCCAGAAACACTTCCTGTTTCAGTTTGTAACTGTTTTCTTTATTTCACATGTAAAGAAAACATCTTAAAGATGCTTGTTTAACTTTTTGATTCAGTTTTATATGTTCTGTTGGTTGTATTTTATCCCAGCTTTTATGTAGTGTTAAAAAACTGAAACAGGAAGTGCTTCTGGACCAGTGTTGTTTACATCTTGTGAAATGGTCTATAGCTATACAGAATTGTCATTTTTGTGACTGTTGAACTTTACCTTGGCATCTTTTTCCACTCTGCTCTCATCCACTCCCTCATCCCTGTTTGCCTGTGATAGGAAAAGAAACATAACCAAGGTGAGAGAACATCAGAGAAACATCAGCCCTCCTCCACCTACCACTTATGCTGGGACGGGGTGTGGAATTTCTCCTAACCTGTTAAAGTCTGATATTGAATTACCTACACTTTACCCCTGAGAACCATTTAATCTTCTCCACAAGATTAACTCAAGGGCTGTTTTAATTACTTGAGGATGACTTCACGGGTGCTCATGTTATCATTCCAAGAGGAAGCTTGCTTTTTTTAGTATCTTACCGTCTTATCTCTGATCCTATTCAAGATGATGACCAAACTCATATATCACAGGATAAGTCATTTTATATAGGCTCTTGATAATGATATATTGATTGGAAATAATGGAAATTATTATATATAATCTGTCTAGAGAACGTACCATCCTACTGCTCAACACTTAACTTAAGTAGCCTCTCTATTCAATTTCCTTTTAAACTGAGAACCCATTGGGGTTTTTTTTACCTGTACAAGGATCACCAGCAACCTCTGGTAATGTCCTGACGTATCACCCATAATGTCTTTTTCCAGTTTGCCTCCATGTTCTAGGTCAAGACACATGAGACAGGGTCTATTGACAGTTCACACTTATCTCGACAATTGCTGCTTATTGGTCTGAACTGAGTCTAATTGGAAGTGATCGGTTGTAACAGTGATGCCCTGCATTAATTATGATCAGTAACACTTTACTTGAAGGGGTGTGCATAAGACTAACATGACACTTTTATAATCATGACATATATGAAGGAAGTTTTATGCATGTTTGTGACAACTGTCATTAAGTGTCATTCGCTCAGTTATGACATTTTTAATGCAAATATGACATTGAGATGTCTTTGTTATGACATAATTTATAAACCAGTACATCATAACCTGTCAGTGTCTTTGTCATGACAACTTGACATTACTAAGACAACACAAGCTGTCATAAACATGACATAGCAGATTAATTATCAAACTTTATGGGTTAACATGACATTAAACTGTCAGGTGGTTGGTTTTGACATTGCCTGTCATGAAGCCTTTGTAACTTTTTAATGACAAATTCAATTTGTACCACTGTAGAAATATTCATGACACAGTTATAATGGCCTCATGACAGCCAATGTCAAAGCCAACCACATGACAGTTTAACTTAATTTTATGTCAAGACATCTTAAACAATGTCATATTTGCATACAAAATGTCATTATTGGGCGAAAGTCACTTACTTTGTCACAGTTGTCATAAACATGCATAAACCCTACTTCATATTCAAGACATATGTCATGTAATGGTTTCATGTCATTCTTATGCACACCCCTACAAGTAAAGAGTTACCCTATGATCAAGTCCTCTCAAATATTATCAGATCAAATGGGTTTCATGCATTCCCTCACCCTCACCTTACTGTGCTCCATATTTGTTTGCCTGTTTGTTTGCAATACAGACAATAAGGCATCTCTGGGTAAGGGAAACCCACCGCTTACAATGGACATTTACCAAAAGATTGATTTTAAATGAATTATTTTGAGTGTCCAAATGAAATATAAATGAGTGAGGTCATGCATCAACCTTGCAAAGTTGCAATGGTGAGATATTTTAAATTCAGCCTAAACCTGTGCCTGCACAATGAATATTACCTTTCTTGTAAGCTTTGCAGATATCTTTTATCTCATCACATGTCCTGGATGCCAGAATCTCAATTAAAACTTGGTCCTCAGTACCTACTCCCTGTAAGTAAAAAAAAAACATAAAACAAATAACCAATCAGCTCAAGCGTATCATAATGGGAAATATCATTCTTTCTTTTTTTCATTTTTTCTCATTTTAATTATATCCCATAGATGATGAAAATGGTGATGTTACCTTGATGGCCTTATGGAGTTCATTTGCATCATATATTGCGGGTGGAGCCATCAGGGCCGCAATGAGATCCTCTAGCTTCCCTCCAAGCTCAGATCGTAAGTCTTTCACTAGATCCTGTAGAAAGGGACAACATGAGAGAAATAAAGAGAGAACATGAACCATGAAACAGAAGAATGTATAATGGCCATCAAACTGATGATGCAAAGCTCATTAGCATTTTAACACCACTTTAGATCATGTCAGCACTGATTTATATCAACATCAATAAATGGGTGCGTGCAAAACGATGGACAAAAAGAAAAAAGTAATCTAAATGTACTGCTATTGATTCACAGCAATGTTCCTAAGCAATTGACTGAAGGGAACAACAATCATGTTTGAATAGATTTTGTCTTCATTTTGAACAGTATTTCTACTGTTTTCATTTTAAACCTACTTTACATAGCTATACTTTATGTATACGAATCTATAGAGTTAAAAGACACAAAAATTAGATTTAAAAAATATATTATTTCTGGTCTGGCACAAGATAATAATGTAATACACTCACTCACCTTGCCATGAGCTTTCTTATAGGCTGCTTTTATTTCCTGTCGCTGGTCATTACTGCGAGCTGCCAGTAACATGAGGATGGTATCTTCATCAGTGCCTGAGAGATAGTGAGATATTGTATAGGTGTGAGCTTAAGATGGTTTATTTCTATCCACTGACCATTCAAAATCAGCAGGAAAAAACACCTAGACCAAACAAATGGTGAATTCTCAAGTGTGTCTGATTTGTTTAACTCACCAATTCCTTTCATGGCCTTGCGCAAAACGTCTGCATCATGCTTTGCATTGAAGTTCACAAAGGGTTTCACACTGCCTCGGGTTGCCTGCAGAAAATACAAAACCAAAATGAATGTATTCCAAAAAAAATTATAACTATAATGCCAGTATATAATATTAATGGAAATTGGCGTCATTCTGTTCTTCACAACTAAACTCCATAATGTGTCAGGGTTACTATAAATATAATTTGAATATTCAACAATATTCTGAGTATCATAAATTATTTGCAGCCCTTGCTGGTTGTCAAATATGAACTCGCATTAGAAAATACGGCAAATTTTTAAAGTTAGCAGAGCAAAATATTTGTTTATATTGAAACAAAAGCAGAAAGTCAGATTTGGTTTTTGCAGGGTTTCTGTTAATATTACTGTGGCTAAATAGGAAAATGTCAAACAAAAATAACTAAGGGATATAATTCAAGACAATAAAAAACATCGGATGGCATCTGGAGCGAGTGAGTTCTGAATGGATTAGAGAGCACAGGTGTTTGAGAATATGAGAAACATTAACCTCATTATTAAACCTGCATGCATTGTCTCATGTTGTTCATTATTAGTCTACGGAATAACTAAATATCAACCAAATAGCAGACAAGTGATCATAAGAAACAATAATTCTGTAAAATGTATAAAATAAATGTAATCTCAGTCTCTAGATGACCTTTCAAAGGCTGGAAGCAAACAAATCCACAGTTCTTGTTAGAAATGTGATTGTAATCTTTCTGGTAGCCACTTAAAAACTCTGTAAACAACATATACACACAGACAGAGTGTCTGTAATCCATACACAACTGATTAAAGATAGACCAGGACTATGGCTCAGGTTAATGATAGTGCTGTGGTGAAGGATGAGATAAGGTATAGGGTTTGGGGTTCAAGTTCAGGTGGAAGGTTAGGGATCAGTTAACCCTGAGACCTTCAGTCCAATTCGATACCAAAACCAGTAGCTTTAATCCCATGGTTTCTATAATGAACTGCTAAGAAAGCACTATGTCTTGGAATAATTTCATCTAGTAAAGTTGCCTGTGTCACAGCATTAAAGTTTCAAGAAACAACACACGATATCAACATGCCAGCCCAAGCATTACTAATCTATGTGCTACAGTATATAGGGGTTTACTTGGTTCTGGCAGGAGTGGAATGATAAAGCCACAGTGACCTATTCAGTGGATTTCCTCATACAGGTATCATCTGCTGTAATCCAATCATCCATCACCAACTCATATATTCTTATTTATGGGGATTCATTTACGTGAAAAACGATCACATTTCACCTTTTTTCTATATTTTGATGACACTAATGATTATCACAGTCATTATACTACTTGTTTTTGTAATGTTCAACCGATAAAAACTATTACAAATATATCAGACCGGAGTTAAACACGCAAAACATCACAAGACCAAGTCCTAAAATGAGCCTGAACTCACGTAGGCTATCTTAACCATTTCAAATGTTAATGTTAATACAAATGCAACTCTTCACTTACCATTTGTGCAGGAACAGGAAGCACAATATGTGAAGTTCTGAAAAGAAAGAGTAGGCTATAGGAAACGTTTTCTTTATCAGACCAATTCAGTAGGCTATTACAAAAACTACTGTGAAATTAATCGACAGTTTAATAGCTTAATGACTGAGGCTACATAACATTAATAACAGTAGGCTACGTCATCTATTCAGGACAGCGAACGTACCTGTTGAGTGTTGATGTATTCTGTCACCTGTGCGCGAAAGGTCAGACTTCTGGCCAGTCAACAGCGAGGGAGGGAGTTGTGGCTGGATGTAGGACACGCCCACAATAACAGCTGTCAATCTTATTGACTGACGTGGAGAACACGAACATTGTAATGCGCTCTGGGCTTCATATTCTTTAAACGTGACGGTGACAAACTTTATATATTTTTTTAGCATTTAGTTGATAAAGCTATAAAAAATTACTGGTCAAAATAAGTATAAGCTAAATAGACATAGAAATGACGAGGGAACACTACAGTGTTAAGCTGTTTTACACCAAAACGTCCACATGCGCACTTACCTTTGTTTTCAGGAAATACGCTCAAATACAGTTTTCACTCTCTCGACTTTTGACAACTTTGTTAACTGAAATTGTTGTTTGTGTGTGGACTAAATTATCATTGTTTTCTTTAGATGAAGTTTGTCTTTTCTTCATGTCTTGGATTTGAACTTAATCAATAGTTTGAATATTATTTATTATATAATTTACAGGCTGTGACAGATATAATAACCAGAGCACCGAACAGCCCTCTCCGAAAAGTGAATGATGGGCAATTGTAGACTTATTGCCAGTGCCTTCCTTAAAGAATTATGCTTTTTCCTGTGACTTTTAATGAGATGCTTGTTTTATTTATAGCACATCACTTCAACCCAGCAACTTATTTTTGCTGTGTTGAGGTAATATAATAAATCATGCTCATTCCTGCAAAATGGATCGTTGGTAGACTCGCCTAGCAAGCCAGGAACATTCATATTTATATAATTATTAGACAATTACTAATGTGTCAGTGGCAGAAGTGCACTTAAGTTCAATCACACCGTATGTAAATATCACTCATCAAATAGAAGAACCCATGCTGATTGTGTTTGTTTAAACTGCTCAAGTACATGCAGTGTGGTGTGAATTTAATTTTCTCCCTTGCCTCACACACACAATCACACGTGTCTTGCCCTGTGAACGGTGGAATAAAAGCAACAGAGTTGACTTAATGGATGAGGATTTTTTTACTAGACCACTGATTAGAACATCACAGTATCCCTCTGAGTGGTGTCTTACGCATATGCAAATGCATGTTTAGACGGTACTTAAATCTTTCATCCTTGTGCAGATCAAGGTGTGAACATTGCCAGTTAAACTTATTAGCTTTTATTTTGTTTAAACAACATTTAACATTTTGAGACATATTATTTTCTCCGTCTCCATCATTAACTTTATCCACCTCACTCAGTGTACCAAAGAAACAACAATAAAAGGACCACTGAAAGATATGCAAGGACACAAGGGGAAATTATGTCAAAATGTGCCGCTTTCTTTTACAAAGCTATCAGAATATTTTGTGACACAAACATTATGTTTGAACAGTATTGAGTGCGACAGGTCCCTTTGTAATTAGCAATTCCTAAAGGAATTAAGGGTTGCGTCATGGAAAGCCATTTTTAATTTTGCAATTTAAGCCATTTCTTAATATGCAACATAATTGATTTCTCTCTTTCATTCATAAATTACACTCTTCCTGCCAAGGACAAACAGAAGGGTGGGGAAATCTATTCTGAAAATATTAGCAGAAATATTGACTGACTTTTTCAATTAATCTTTTTTTTATGTGAGTGTTTGTGTAATTTTGTGAGTGAATATTGGTGTTCTAATATAAATTGAACTGAAAGCTAATATAAAATAAATTGAAAGCCAGTAAGTACATCTCACATTTCCTTTGCAAAAGCTTTAAAAGTCCTCAACACTGTTTTGCATTCTTTCATCACTCCCATGCACATCTTTGCTGCTGTTTCAGAAATCAGAGCTGAATCTTTATCCGACGTTTCTCCCTCAGAACACTTGACGTCTGCAGGAACCGAGATGTGGCTGAACGGTGCGTTTGCCTACAGAGTTCCCGAGCTGTTTGAGCAGCATCCACAGAAGAAGTCCCATCAGAAGCAGCAGGACTGTGAAGAGCCCCACATACACACTTAGGTTCCAGCCCCATCCCGCTATAAGAGGCAAGGCTGTGGACGCCACCAGGAATCTCCTTGGGGAAGGCATCAGTTGCAATAAAATTGCATTAAACTACTCCAGCACTTCAGGGAATCCTCTGCTGAAGCCAGGTGAAATGTGACTTGGTTTGCAAGATTTATCCATGACAGGTCCTTGATGTCCCGATGTCAAATCTTAATTTGTAATCCAGAAAGAAGCATGCTTTGTCTCTTTGGTGTTGTGCAAAATGAGAATGATGCTTGAAGTCCTCTCTGCAGCTGCACCCCCTCCTGCTGTTGTTGAGTCACATCCACTCCCTTCATCCATTGTGTGTGTGTGTGTGTGTGTGTGTGTGTGTGTGACTATATTATGATGATCAAATTTTCCTAAAATCATCTACACTAGCTATATGGTGCAACAACGGATGAAAATGTAAAAATTCAGAAAGATTTGTTTGAGCGAGGTCATAAATAAAACAAATAAAATATGAATAGCCAAAACAACAGAGGTCAATGGAAAATGAAAACAAATGTGTTTTGCTTTTGAAAAAGCATCCACACTGGATCGATATTAAACCAGCCTAAAATGGTTTGCTGGTCTTCACTGTTCTTCCAACCCACAGTCAGACTGGTTTGTCAGCAGAGTTCTTCCTCCTTGTTTTATTGGGTTGTATCCACAAAACATAAGCTTCAATAACAAACTAGGCCTACATAAAATTAAAACTAAAAACATGTAAATGAATTAGATATTCCTCAGGAATGAAATATCCTCCTACATGAATAGACTTTTGTCCTCTGTAGTGGACATATTTTAGTGAATTTCTCTGACAAGATACAAGTCGTTTGTTTTAAGGATTTCCTGTAAAAAGCTCATTCATGGCTTTTCAGAGATACCAAATGTTTGGAGGTTTCACAATGACAACAACTTCTCATTGATCCTTAAAATGACTGACATTAATTTAGTGATCAAATTTTGTATTTTGTAATTATTATTTAAATCTAACTAATTGTCTAATTGTTTATCATACATCAACATCTCAGGGTTATGTGTTTTTTAATCAAAATATTACTTTCTGTTACAAAACAGGGCATTGATTTCATAGATGTCCTCTTTAGATGACCATCATGTATCAGGCATTTGGGGAGAGACGACAAGTTATCTACATTAATGGCAGATGCTTTTATGCAAAGCGACTTACATGACATTTCAAGGTACACATTTTAAATTCTTATCAGTTCTTGCTTTCCCTGGGGATTGAACCCATGACGCTGACGTTGCAAGCGTCAATGCTGGGTACTGTTTGAGATACACTGGGGAAAAAAAACATCAATATTCCAATGAAATAACCTCAGCCCTCCCCATTCCAGTTCTCTTTCTACGACATTCAGTATAGAAACATTGTATTTAATGGCAAAAACATTATCAAAATTAATGGTAGCTATTTATTTATGGCCATTTTACTCGTAAAATGTAAAATGCTAGCTTATCAATTCATTCCGTATCTTTCATAACACACCCAGTTGAGTATCATCTTTAAACAAAACCTAAACATTCATTGGCAAATGAAAGAAAGAAAAAAAAACTCCAGTAGGATATAACTTTAGTTCTAATTCTATTCTTCACATTGTAAATACTTTCCTAAATCCTAACTTTATCCACATTTCAAGACTCTATTATCAGGTTTTTAGGGTATCAGGGGAAAATAACGTTCAGATAAAATTGTGATAAGATGCTTCTAACTTGAATTAAATAAATAAAAAATATTCCCAGTGTTTTGAACAAATCGCGTTGCTGTTACCATGGTAACCAGAGATGGTTTGGGTGGCTGGCAAACATGGCGGCGCTACAGAAGAAACGTGTTAGCTGCAAACAAAAACACTTTTGCTGGTGTACTTAGTCGAATTATTATTTTTTTTATCTGCGGATCAAAGCATATTGTTCGGATAAATGTTTATGAATATACGGGATGGGGGTGTCTATATATATTAACGCGACATGAATCATCTTGTAAAGCGGACAAACTGACACAGCTAACGTTAGCCAGTCTTATCTGCTGCAGAAACAGCCACTAACTAACTAATCCGCAGGATAATCCAGTAGGTTGTGACTACTAGCGGGACCACTGTGTTATATGTCGGTCGGAAAAGCACGAAATAAATATATTTCTGTTTCAATGCATCTTGGGGAGTGAAATACATGGAACTGCAATAGAACATCGTAAATGATCAACAGTTAAACTGTCATAATTCAATCGGATCTGTGGACTGATTATTCTAACAAACGAAATGGAATTAAACTTAAACCACGTTGATTATCTCCAGGTAAGACCTCAAGCATTCCTATATGCACACATTTGTTCATTACGGTTAGTGGTCAAAAGTAATGGTAACACTTTACAATAAGGTTCATTTGTTACTACATTAGTTAACATTAACAAAGAATGAACAATACTTCTTCAGCATTTGTTAATCTTTGGTAATGTTAATTTCAACATTTATTAATACTTTATTAAAATCTTTTTAACATTAGTTAATGCACTGTGAACTAACATGAACAAACAATGAACAGCTAAATTTGTATTTACTAATGTTAACAAAGAATAACAAATACAGTAACAAATGGTTAGTTCATGTTAGTTAATGCATGAACTAATGTTTAATAAATGAACCTTGTACGAAAGGTATTTTTTAATGACCCTACAAATTCGTTTAAAACATCAAAACATGAGTAAAATATTTTATATGTATATTTTAAATATGAGGAAAGATAAGATATTTATCTGACAATTATTTGACACAAAAAAAGCTACAGGTTTTATTTTTGCTAAAACAAAAAAAAAAAACTTACAGGAGGAAAAAGCATACACTGACTATAAGATAATAAGTTATTAATATTTAGTTGGTCTTTCTTGTTTGTTTTTGCATGTTAGTTTCAGCCTGACCAAACATTATGCCAGCACATGTTTCATCATTCAGACATTATTAAAGCTGATATATGCTTTGTTAGTTTAATTATCAGAATGAAAATGTATTAATGGTTATGCCGTCTTTGTTTTCTCAGGTTGGAGTGACATCTCAAAAAACCATGAAACTCCTCCCTTCTGTTGGGCGAAAAGCAACTCAGAAGGTATATCTACATCCCTTTTGAAATAATATTCCAGGTTTAGTGTAAATCCAACTCATCTGCATCATCTGTTCTCAGTAAATAGTTACTACCATACCTCTTAACACATAATATTAATCTTACTTCACTTTACCTACATTAAATTACATTGTCAGTAATCAAATTGAACAGGGAATATTTTTGTAATAGAAACATCCACCTTAAAACTGA
Organism: Cyprinella venusta; assembly: GCA_038021265.1. Taxonomy (NCBI): domain Eukaryota; kingdom Metazoa; phylum Chordata; class Actinopteri; order Cypriniformes; family Leuciscidae; genus Cyprinella; species Cyprinella venusta. The sequence goes on from CM075873.1 coordinate 8,815,422, forward strand.
CTGAAAGTATAGAACAAGGTAACCTGGAGATTAGACCCCACTTGTGAAAGAGGATGCAACAAGTCCTATCTATTTGAGCATGTGCGCGACATTACCCCCCCTCATTTGTCTATGGGCGTCCAGATGGCTTTACAAATGAAGTTGTAGGTGTATCTTGTCATTCTAGCTTGTCATTTTCTCATTTCAGGTGGCTGTTGCAGATCATGATGGTGTTGTGACCTGTTTTGGAATGAAAAAAGGGGAGGCTGTGGTATGTATCAGAAGTGTTTCCTGATTCAATGTACAATCGCGATCGAATGTTTGGGGTCATTACTATTTTTTAAAAGAAATGAATACTTCATTTCAGCAAGGATGCATTAAAAGTTATCAAAATTGACAGTAAAAGATTTTTATTTCAAATATGAAATAAAAATGGCGAATCCTGAAAAAAAATCATTGTTTCCACAACAATTTTAAGCAGCACAACCGTTTTCAAAATTGATAATAAATGTTTCTTGAGCACCAAATTTAGTATATTAGAATGATTTCTGAAGGATCATGTGACACTCAGTACTGGAGTAATGATGCTGACAATTCAGAATTGCATCACAGGAATAAATTACATTTACAATAACATTTAAATATAACCATAATGGAATGGAATCTTATTGTAGTAAGTGTTACCAATAAATATAAATTGATGTTAACACATAAAATAACTTCTTCAAGGGAAGAATAAATGTCTGTTTTTTTGTGTTGTTTTTTTGTCAGCCTGTGTTCAAATCGCTCCCAGGACAGAAGATCACCAGACTTGAGCTTGGAGGGGCGTTGGGCACCCCACAGGAAAAGATCTTTGTGAGCTCTGGGTCTGAAGTGAGGGGATACACTAAAAAGGGGAAACAGTTCCTTACATTTGAGGCCAACCTAACAGAGAGCATCAATGCCATGTGAGATCTTGCTTCTTGTTTTTCCGACTGTGTCTATATCTATATTAATGATTAGCAGATTTGACAGTGTCTTTCTGGATGCATCTCTTCTTGTTTTGCCCCTTTTTTTCCTCAGGCATGTCTCAGGGGCAGATCTTTTTGTGTGTGCCAGTTACATTTATAACCATTACTGTGACTGCAAGGATCAGGACTACTACCTCTCAGGAGACAAGATCAATGACATCCTGTGTTTACCTGTAGAGACCGTGGGCCGCATGGTACCCATCCTGGCCTGCCAGGACAGAGTACTTCGAGTATTGCAGGTAGCCAGACACAACCTTCCGTCCTGTCCATATTTCCCACCCTTTGTCTGCACTTTCTTACCCAATCGCTTGTGGTCATAATTTTACACTTTGTGCTCCATCAGGGATCTGACCTTCAGTACGATGTAGAAGTGCCCGGACCTCCAACCGTTCTAGAACTCCTTAACAGAGATGGAGGTATGTGCTAAAAATATGACCATTCATTTTAGTGTGAAAGCGTGTATTGGTTTTTTGTAAGAATTTGATAATGCATAAAATCTTGGTTCACAGGAAAAGGTGGTGAGGAGGTTCTTTATGGAACAGCTGATGGGAAACTGGGTCTTGTGCGAATAACCAAATCTGGACCCATTGCCGGTTGGGAACTTGATAATGAGAAGAAAAAAGGAGGTAGGAAATTAAAATGTTGAAAACGGATTGCTTATTGAAATATTTACTTTACCTGCACTATTATTTGAGACATATTTATCGATTTGCAGTGCATTACCAAACCTTTATGTTGTAATTTTTTGGGTGAGCTTAGCTATAATGCCTGTTTTATTACCATATAATTGTATTCAGGCTAGTCTGTGTTGGTCTTTTCAAGGTGTGCTTTGCATCGATACATTTGACATTGCTGGTGATGGTGTAAAGGACATCCTGGTGGGAAGGGATGATGGCACTATGGAGGTCTACAGTTTGGATGGTTCAAATGAACCAGCACTGCGATTTGAGAATGTGAGTGTCAAATAAATCATATGAAATGCATGAAAAACACTTGTTTTGTTTCTGAAAAAGCAAGTAAGATGTTGTATTAAATTAAATTAAATTTGTCTTTCTGTGTTTTCAAGGTTTTGTCTGAGAGTGTCACATCAATCCAGGGTGGCTGCGTCGGAAAGGAAACGTACGATGAAGTTCTTACGACAACTTACACAGGTTAGCTGTGGCTGTTAGATAAAACCATTTTACCATGTCTTTTATGACAATAATAATGTGGATGATGTCAGTGCTTGAAGTGACCCTATTATTAGCATTAAAGGTTCCTAAATTTGTTTTGAAAGTCTTCTACAATAGTTTTACATGCATCCCAGGTCCAAAAAAACATTTACTTAAAATTTACAGCATAAAATCTATGATTCACCTGTGCTGTCTGAGAGCTCATAAGCAATTTGTGGTCATGTGGCTGGTTTCCAGGATGGGTGTCAGGTCTCACCACAGAGCCTCAACAGATGGTAGCAGGCCCGGGGGATGAGATCAAGATGAGCCGGGAGACCCAGGGCAAGGTTTCTGCACTCCGGTACTACACATCCAGCTGTTTCTCGCTATGAAAACAGCAAAGATCTGCTAACTAATCTGGTATAGATTTTAAAATGCCTTCTGACATGCCTAGTCTGCTTGTGCACTTTTTAGGGCTGAGTTGGAGCAGTTGCAGGCGAAAGTATTGCAGGGGAGAGAAAAATACCAGCAGAGCTCTCAGTCCAGCACGGCTGTGTCTGCTGTGCCAGTCTTTAGCATCAATGACAAGTTCACATTGTGCCAGGATGATGCCAGCTACAGCCTCACACTTGAGGTGCAGACCGCCATTGACAACCTGCTGCTACAGGTTAGAGAAATACACTGATTCGTCCTGCTTATAGTTGTGGACACCAGTGTTTTAAAGCTTGGGGTTGGTAAGAATTATTAATGTTTTTTTAAGTCTCTTATATTCACCAATGCTGCATTTATTTGATCAAATACATAAAGCAGTGAAATGGTAAAATATTATTATAATTCTAAAACACCTGTGATTTTAATATGTTTTAAAATGTCATTTATTCATGGGATGGCAAAGTTGGATTTTCAACAGCCATTACTCCAGTCTTCAGTGTCACATGATCCTATCATTCTAATATGCTGATTTGGTTTTTTTTTTTTTTATTGTTATCAATGTTAAAACCGGTTGTGTGGCTAATCATTCTTTTTTCATAATTCTTAAAGAACAGCAATTATATATATATATATATATATATATATATATATATATATATGAAGAGTTCAGATGCAAAAGCCTCTAAATGCCATTTGAAATTTTCTTCTAAAATGACCATTTTTATCAAGCTTGTATATTTAAGTTCAGTAATTTCACTTAAATGACAATTAATAGGTAATCTTCATTGCCATTTAAGTGAAATTACTGAACTTAAATATACAAGCTTGATAAAAATGATCATTTTAGAAGAAAATTTCAAATGGCACTTAGAGGCTTTTGCATCTGAACTCTTCATATATATATATATATATAGTATTCATTTCTTTCAGTAAATAATAATGCTTAATACTTAAAGGTGCACTTTATTGATTTACTAGAAGATAGTCTATGGCATGTAAATATGAACAGAATGTTATTCTATTGGTCCTGCTTGCTATATATATTTTAGCATGCCTGGATTACTGTATCAGCAGTCAGAACCAGCAATATCCATTTTTAAGTATTTTAACCATTGTGTTTAAGTATTTCAGCATTGTGAGACTGAAGCTTCCTTGCATTCATTTACATGTGTTTTTGTACTCTGACAGAGTGATGTTCCTATTGACCTGCTGGATGTTGATAAGAATTCAGCAGTGGTCAGTTTCAGCGAATGTGATTCAGAGGTAATGCACATGGGTTCCTTCCTATGTGCCATATCATTAAGCTTACTTAATCACATCACATGTGTTTGTCAAACTGGTTTTGTTTGTTCATCTAACCCCACAGTCAAATGGGAACTTCCTCCTCGCCACCTACAGGTGCCAAGCAAATACCACTAGGCTGGAACTGAAGGTTTCTATTTCATTGTAAATTTGTGTTTGGATTGTTTCCCATTATAATGACATGTATTTTGTTTAAATTGCTGCATTTGAGCATTTGTCCTGATTTTTCTCTAAGGTGAGGTCTATTGAGGGTCAGTATGGCACCCTTCAGGCTTACGTGACGCCAAGGCTTCAGCCCAAAACCTGCCAAGTGCGACAGTACCAGATCAAACCACTTTCCCTCCACCAGAGGACACACTCAATCGACCAGGAGCGGTGAGCGAAGACACACGCCTGTTTCTTCCTTGCATATCATGCATTTATCCTGCCATATGAGCATTAACATGATTCTCCCTCTTCATCGCTAGGCCTGTGAACACCTTAAGACTGACAGGACAGTTCAGTTTCGCCGAGATCCATTCCTGGGTTGTGTTCTGTCTGCCTGAGGTCCCAGAGAAAACCCCGGCAGGAGACAGCATCACATTCTACTTTCAGAACACTTTCTTGGGAACACAGCTAGAAGCCACCTATTGGTGAGGCCACCCAGTTTAATATCCAAATGCATCTTAATGAAATGTTTCCATAAATAAATACTATCTATGTTTACATATGCCAAAGGACTGATTATGTTTTGTCATTATCTATGCTTCCATTGGAAATTGAAATACTGCATAAAACACACTTTTCATCCCATGTGTTTTAGAGAAGATTGTCGCTTCTTAGAAACTGGTACAGATATCTGTAATACAAATACAATCATTTTGATGACAGACTTTGACTCAGGCATTTCAGAACGACCCAACCAACATTTGAGATTGTGTGCAATGAAATAGTTCCACTGGTTAGACCAGTTATCCAATCACATCCTCTGTTGAGGCAGTCATTTTGTTGTGCGTCACATAATTTATTTGGTAAACGTGTTTCCATCTTAGTTTATGTGCATTTTTTCCACCTTTATCCAAGTTTTATCCACCTTAATTAAGCAGTGCACATACATTATTTATGTGCATTTTTATTTATCCGTATGTTGGCATTTTTTTGTTATGCGGTATCCCAAAATTCGCATCAAATTAAGTGTAAGGAAACATAGCTGTTGTTGATTTCACATATATCGATTTTTGCCAATAACAAACACTTGGATAAAGATTCTACTAGATGATTGCATTATTAGAGGAAGTGTTGTGATTAATCATTGTTTCCTTATTTTAATGGATTCCAGTAAAGGTGAAGCAAACTTCAAATCAGACAACATTTCTACCATATCCATACTCAAGGATGTTTTGTCCAAAGAGGCCACTAAGCGAAAAATCAATCTGAATATATCCTACGGTGAGTTCACAAACTGATGGATGTAGTCAGACTACAGTGATCTTCATTATTCATGCAACAAATATGAGTGATAAGTGCTTGCTTTGTTGTTATGTTGGTTTCAGAGGTGAGTGAAGACTCTGTGAGCCATACTCTTCGAATGATTCATCCCAAGCTAGAGTATCAGCTTATTTTGGCCAAGAAAGTTCAGCTTATCGATGCTTTAAAGGTAAAACATTAAAAAGACAAACAAAAAAGTTTGCTAAAAACAAGCCTACTAAGTGTGTTTCCCGTGTGCATGTATTGTATGCAGGAGCTGCAGGTGCATGAGGGGAATGCTGATTTTCTGATTCCAGAGTATCGCAGTATACTGGATGAATCTGCCCAGCTCTTAGAAGAATATAAGAAACAACCTGCTCACTTAGAACGATTGTACGGTACGTGAACCCAGATGAGCGCCGGAGACTGTATTTTAACCCTGTTTATTCCAATGAGGTCTTTGCAATGAAATAATGACACATCTATAAGTAAACCAACCATTTTGTTTTGTTTTCACAGGTATGATCACCGATCTTTTCATTGACAAGTTCAAATTTAAAGGACAGAATGTCAAAACAAAGGTTTCACAGCTGCTTGCAATTCTGAACAACTATGAACTTGATTCATTGATGGATTTTTTCAGTAAAGCTTAATGGAATGTGAAATTCAATCACTGTTAAGTAATGTGTTTGTGAATTTAGTTTTTACAATAAACATGTTATACTATAGGGATACATATTGTACCAATACAGATTTAAATTTAAAATGTGCAATGTAATGATTACATTGATAAACTATGTGTGACTACAGTTATTTACTATATTTTTAGAATACTCATCCATTGTCTAGATGCATTTCTACAGAAATAAAAAAAAAAACTTGTGAAAAATTCATGTCTGCCCCCCCCCCCCCCCCCCCTATTCCATACTGTTTGGCTTATGTTTGATATTTACAGTATATACATGTACTGTATAAATGTGTGTGTATGTATAATTATTATTATTTTAAATACATTTATTTTTTAGATTTGAGCTTTTAGTGATTTCTCATATAATGGATGATTTGGGGATTTTTGTTGTGTTTAATAGTAATTAAATAATTTGGGGGGAAAAAAACCTTTGGAATAAGTCTTTCACACGCAATAATTCTCAAATACTAGCCGATTTGGTAATGATGGCCCTTAATAAAGCTACTTTAATGTACCTTTTTTGAAATAGATATATTAAAAGGTACATGTACTTAAAGTAGCTTAATAAAAGGTCGCTTTATAAATATATATGTATTTATTTTTTTTATTTTTTAGCTTTTAGTGATTTCTTATATAATGGACTGTCATTTCAGAGCTTGTAAATTACGTATAAACGTGACATTATTCATCTTTAGTTACATTGTTCTCAAACAGTTTAAAAAATCCTTTGAGCCAATGAAAGCAACTCTCAACGGCTCGCTAAGTAAAAGCGGAATCGCAGTTTGAGCTTTACGGCTTCCCGTATAATCAATGACGTTTGGGTTTGCTGCATTCTGATTGGACCGTTTCAATAGTCGCGGGCTACTTGAACTAGGACAGCAGGAATATCAAACCAGGCAGCTGCAACAACCAACAAGGCGCCGTTTTAGTTCATAGAAGTATCTTTTGTGAGCTGGCCGAGGCGTGTTGCATGGGTTTACACACACCGGCATGGCGCTGTTTCTGTAGGATAGTTGCATGATTTATTTTTGAATCTCGGTTTTGTAAGACGCCGCTTGCAACTGTTTATACTATTGTTTTTGTCCGGATTTCAACAGATCACTTCTGCCAGTTCCCCTGGTTAGTGTGATTGTCTGTGTTTATTCGATCTCCACGTGCCTGTGTTTGATATAAACGTGTTAAAACAACATCACAATCTGCTTTTAAATCCTTTCAACCATCGATCTTTTGTGCAGGGCGTCTTGAACTGATCGTTACCGCTGGAAGGATGTCATCTGTCGGCCAAACACAAGGAAGCGCGCTTCATGATTCAGGAGCTGATTTTCACAACCAGGAAAACATGCTTTCAAGACTACGCGGCGCGGCAAAGAATCGGACTGAAAACCGAGAAAATGTCAACCCTAAACCAGGCAACAGGACTGTATTGGGCGCCCTGGAGAACAATCAGCGCAGACAGCCCGTCCTGCGCGCCGCTAAACAGGTTCGAGCATGCAGGGCACATGACTATAAAGTGTGCTCTCTTAATAAGGCTGCTTACAGGCTGCTTCGTGATATATCGTTCATGCATGATAGTCTTTAATCAGTGTTATGCTTTAAAATAAGTATTGCTAACTGCATAATGATAGACTGAATGTTGCTTTAGTTTAACCAGTCATACAAATCGCAGGGTTTGTACCTTTTGAGTCACGAATATAAATCTAATCCGTGTTCCCTTTTGTCAAACTGCATTTATGGCGCCAGAGGTTAAAATGAAATGCAGTGTTAAATGCCCGTAGTTTATTCCCTCCCAGTGCGCTGACCGCCATTTTACAAACCCACTCACTACTGCTTTAGTAAACTAGCTCGTTTAAAGGCATCGTTCACCAAAAATTACCTTTTTACGTCCTTTGATAATATACAGCCTTATGACTACATTTAATCTGATGCACAAAATATGCTTGTGACTGAGGTTGTCATTCTACCTAACATCTCTCCTGGATTGGTAGTTTAGGTGCACTTAATATTAGACTCGTTAATATTTCAACAGGTGCATGCCCAACCCATTTCAGTTTCTAGTATTATTTTATTTTTTTGAGGTGTCAAAATAACCCTAATTGTTTTATACAAATTACAAGGTAAAAACAATTGATCTTGAATATTATTTATACTTGTATACAAGTGTTTTTTGCAACCCTAAGATCATGGGTGCAAATTCCCAGTGAAATAAATAAGCATAAAGCAATTAATGTCTTCAGTGCTGTAAGTTTCTTCAGGCAAAAGCTTGTGCCAAATGGATAAATTTATGTCTTCTCAAAAGATGGTCTAAACTAGCTATTGCTTTTTGTTCTCTGTGCAGCTGCCATTTAATGATTAATTTATAATCATAATGGAAATTTTGTACACTCTTTTAATCATTCACAACTCTACATCACCCTGAAAGTTAAGAAAAACATGGTTAACCAGTATTTCCATCAAATCTAATTGAAATAATATGAAAGGTTACTTCCTATTTGTTCATTACACTTTTTTTAACATGCCATCTAATCCAGTTTTTTTTTTTTTTTTTTAGGTCTCTGACCCCCAAATAACTGCATGCAAATCTGATGAACATGGCAGGAGCTTTGGAGAGAAGCCCTCCACCAGGCCACCAGCTTTTCAGATTCATGTGGATGAGCCTGATGGTGCTTGCGCTAAGAAACTGTCTACACAAAGAGCAACCATGGATTGCTCACCACTTACTCTAAATCCCACTGTAACCCGCCTACGGCAGCCCCTCGCCACCATCGAACTGCCAAATCAATTGGAAGCTAGTTTTGGTAAGATGTGTGTTTCTAATTCTTTGCCTGTTTTGTAGTTCTCTATACGAGACCTGTAAATAACTTAATTTTTTTTTTTGTCTTTATAAAGATTCTCCAATGGATATGTCAGTAATTGATGGTGAGGAGAGGCCCACAAATGTCAATGAAGTCTCAGATTATGCCGCAGAAATACACACGCACTTGCGGGAAATGGAGGTGAGGAAGTGGATTCATTGAATGTGATAATACTTTCTAAAGAGAATGCTTTAGAGGATATGCATTAAAGTGTTTGCTTGCGCTTCCTGTCATCCAGGTCAAGTCAAAACCAAAAGCGGGTTACATGAAGAAACAACCTGACATCACAAACAGCATGCGTGCCATCCTAGTGGACTGGTTGGTGGAGGTGGGAGAGGAGTACAAGCTGCAGAACGAGACCCTCTACCTGGCTGTGAACTACATTGATCGCTTTCTGTCTTCCATGTCTGTACTGAGAGGGAAACTACAGCTGGTGGGCACAGCTGCTATGCTTTTGGCTTCGTAAGTATCTTTGTCTTAAAGCCTCAGACTCCACACCACCCCCCTTCTCCACTCTCACCTCTCCCTGTTTGACTGTAGGAAGTTTGAGGAGATCTACCCTCCAGAGGTGTCAGAATTTGTTTACATCACTGACGACACTTACACAAAGAAACAAGTGTTGAGAATGGAGCATCTGGTGTTGACCGTGCTCTCGTTTGATCTCGCTGCTCCAACAATCAATCAGTTCCTCACCCAGTATTTCTTGCACCAGCCTGTGAGCAGCAAAGTGGAGAGCTTATCAATGGTGAGACCATTTCCTTGTGTGGCCTCTGCCCATTATAACCAAAAATAGATTTAACACCTTTTTGTTTCCCCTCCAGTTTCTTGGTGAGCTGAGTTTGATAGATTGTGAACCTTCCCTGAAGTACCTCCCATCTCAAACGGCTGCTGCGGCTTTCATTTTGGCCAACTACACGCTTGCAGGTGGATCATGGGTAAGGTTGCACAATTCTGAATATTCATAAAGTATGAATATCTTAAACTAAAATTAGTGTGAGCAACTAGCAGTTAGCCACAGGGTAGTTAATCTTTCAGTGTCAAACTAGACCAATCTGGATTATAATTTATAATCTTCAACTTTCTATTTCAGTCAAAGGAGCTTGTTGAGATGACCGGGTACACTTTGGAGGATCTTATGCCGTGCATTCAGGATCTACATCAGACCTACCTCAATGCTGCTCAGCATGCACAGCAGGCTGTTAGGGAGAAGTACAAGGGCTCGAAGTAAGTTCAGTTAACCTGGCTGTGTGTTGGCATAAGTATTAGAAGATTGCTTAAAGATTAATTATTATTATTTTTTTCTTCCCAGGTACCATGAAGTCTCTCTTATTGAGCCTCCTGAGAAACTAATGCTGAACTAACCACCCCATCAACTTTGTTCATTGGTTCCATACCTCCATGAGAATTGTGCACACCTTTGATGCTTTATTTCCATATCTCCAATAACTGAAGCCATAACCTCGATTTAGGGGAATGGTGAGATTTTAGTGACATGTACATTTTTATAAGCAGTCCTGAAGGATTGTGCCTTTTTTTAATGCTTGAAACAACCAGATATTTGTACATTAGGTAATCAAGCATTGTTCTTATATTTCAGTGTTTGTATTCTATTTTTATGAAAGACTCCAGCAGTGCACTTTATTCTTTTTTTTTTTACACTTCTTGAAGTGACCTTCCCCTTTTACATCTTAATAAAAGTGCTGCTGGCCTTTATGCTTTGTCTTTTTTCTGTCTATCTCACTTGTAGAAGTTGAGGAGGTGATTCTTTAGACCATGTTGAGGGGGTCTCATGGGCTGTGTAGTGTATAACCTGGTTTTGACAGACAACACTTTATTTACGGTCACAACATTGTGTTTTATTGATTCTTTGGGCCTCAGTGTTAAAGGGATACTCTGCTTTTTTGGAAATATGCTCATTTTACCACTCCTCCAGAGTTAAACAGTTGAGTTTTACTGTTTTTGGATCCATTCAGCTGATTTTCTGATATTTAGAAGAATATCAGTAACCAGACAGTTTCTGGTCTCATTGACTTCCATAGTAGGAAAAAAATATACTATGGTAGTCAATGAGACCAGAAACTGTCAGGTTACTGATATTCTTCTAAATATCAGAAAATTGGCTGAATGGATTCAAAAACGGTAAAACTCAACTGTTTAATTCTGGGAGAGTTGTAAAATGAGCCTATTTCCAAAAAAAAGTGGATTATCCCTTTAACAATGAACAGTAAATGTTGCTGTAATTATTAAAATGAATAGGTAAAAAAACAATTTATTGTTGGTTGTTAGCTCAGGTCCATTAATTATGACAACTTTTGAAGTTAACATTAAAGGAGAACTCCGGCGAACAATGAACCTTTGGTCTAATAAAACATCGGTACCTCGTTAATCGTTCTCTGAGGATTGTTTTCATGATAATCGAATGTAAAGAGTTTTATCTCTAAAAACTGTTTAGCGTATAATGCTAGTACTGGGGGCATTGACCAACTAAAATGAAATCGCTAGTTTATACCACTAACAAGGCTTAAAATAGCCCCGCATTAACGCAGGAACATAACAAGGCTCCATACATGCAAAACGAAGCATTGACAACTTTGTAAGTGTACAGACCGTTTATTAAGAACATAAGTTATAAAGACCGTTTACTTCGTGTATACATTCAGAAGCCATCTTAGGAAATAGTCTCGATAAGTCGATCCCCGAACGTCGTTCATACAGTTCAGAAGTTCGTTGAACTTCATACAGTTCAGCTCACTCATCACGACGTTCGGGGATCGACTTATCGAGACTATTTCCTAAGATGGCTTCTGAATGTATACACGAAGTAAACGGTCTTCAAAACTTATGTTCTTATTAAACGGTCTGTACACTTACAAAGTTGTCAATGCTTCGTTTTGCATGTATGGAGCCTTGTTATGTTCCTGCGTTAATGCGGGGCTATTTTAAGCCTTGTTAGTGGTATAAACTAGCGATTTCGTTTCAGTTGGTCAGTGCCCCCAGTACTAGCATTATACGCTAAACAGTTTTTAGAGATAAAACTCTTTACACTCGATTATCATGAAAACAATCGTCAGAGAACGATTAACGAGGTTCCGATGTTTTATTAGAACAAAGGTTTATTGTTCGCCGGAGTTCTCCTTTAAGCTTTAATATTTAAAGAATGAAATGTGCTATTATAATTGCTGATAATTGGTCCTTGCTGTAAAGTGTTACAATTGAAAATGCTGAAGGCCTTTGAGTACTACACAAGGAACTATAGTATAGAGACTGCAGCATTATGGCTCATTGTTGGGTACAACTTAATGTTCACAAATTAAAGTACAGTTTATAATGTACTTTATCCTGGTAATACGTAAATGCTGCTGTGATGGGGTTGAATTAATTTGATATAATACCATATTTTTCTTTTGGAAAGTTGTGGGATTTTTTTTTAATACTTTAGATAAATATAATAGTCTCTTAATATACAGTATGACCTGGCCTGAAGTGTTTTGTTGCCACAAAAAATGTATTTATTTATATGAATAGCAAAATCCACTAATATGTAGTCCTTAACGTCAGAGGAAACATCCTCCCCTACAAACCTTTCATGCATTTGTAATCCTACTTATGAACTACATTAAAAATACAGAGCTCAATATACTGTAGTGGCCAGCAGGGTCGGACAGGGACCAAAATTCGGCCCTGGCATTTGTGGTTTTGACCAGCCCAACTAATTGATGACGTTAAAAAAAAACGTCCTCAGAATCTGAACATTTTTCCCACTGAGACACACCATACAAGGCAGCAATGACTTTCACACAGTAGTCTGTAGGCATACACGACATCATGATATAAGACTGAGGCGCATAGACTTTGGGTCCAAAATTAACCAGTGTAAATGGAGTAAAAAAAATAGGCAGAGTAAAACTATTTTTTTAAATATAATTATAGTATATTATTATTATTGCATACATTTTATTATTTATTTACATTTTATTTATTTAATATACAATTAATACATTTAATTTGTACAGAACTATTTTCATAGGCGCCACAACAAAAATATTATTTTAATGTGTGTAAATTGTGTAATATGTGTGTATATAAAAGTAAGAACGGAAAATAATAGACCAGAAATATAGTGACAAAAATGAATTATTTTAATATATTTAAATATAGCCTATATATAAATTAATGTATACGTGACACAAAAAGGCTGTTTATTATTTTGGCCGGTAAAAAAAATATGCTTGGCTGGTGGATTTTTTCATCTACCAGTCCCCGTGGCAGGTGAGCCAAAAAGTTTATTTCGGAACCTCACAGCACACACGAGCATGGCACAGCGACCAAAAACACACGCACACAAGCATGGCACAGCGGCCAAAAACACACGCACACGACACGAGCATGGCACAGCGGCTGAAAACACACAGCGACCAAAAACACACGCACACGAGCATGGCACAGCGGCCAAAAACACACGCACACGAGCATGGCACAGCGGCCGAACGCACACAACACAACTGCTTAAAAATACCGTATTTTCCGCACTATAAGGAGCACTTAAAAGCCTTTAATTTTCTCAAAAAACGACAGTGCGCCTTATAATCCGGAGCACCTTATATATGGATCAATTGGTTAATAACACTCCGCGTTATTAAATTCACCCGCAAACTCGCGCTCTTGTCCATCTTATGAGAAAAAAAATAAAATAAAATAAATCTGCATTATTTGTATTTCACTTTTTGGTTTTGGCCTTACCTTACAAAGAACCAAAGACCAACAACAACATTTTCCAAACAGAAATGTTTCATTTCAAATTACAATTTAGGACTAGCCTATGTAAGAACAGGAATGTAGCATACACGAAAAGTCCTGTAAAATTAAACGAATAAATGGGCCTAATAATATAAAATTTATATAAACAAAAATATACATAAAAGTTTTAAAAGTAAATTAACTATAGGCCAGAATTTTGATAACTGAACTTTTGCTCAACGCGCACAATAAAAATTTAAATGGGCTTATAACCATTGTACACAAAAACTGCTGTAAAATTAAACGAATAAACGGGCCTAATAATATACTGTAGCTAAAATTATATAAACAAAAACGTATATATATATATATATATATATATATATATACATATATAGATAAATGTTTAAAAGTAGGCTAATTAATTATTAGGCCAGATTTTGATAAGCCTGATTTTTGCGCAGCACGCACTATTAAAATTTAAATTGGCTTAGGCCTATATCATCTGTACACACAAAAAAACAAAAACTGTAAAATTAAACGAATCAATGGGCCTAATTAGATAAATAAAAATTTGGCTATAGGCCTACATCAACGTGTTAAATTAAAAAGTAAATTAACTATTAGGCAACCAGACTTATATCTAACTGAACGTTTGCGCAGAGAGCACGTGGATAAAAATGTAAATTGTCTCAAAGAAGAAGAAGAAGAATTGCTTTCCTTATCTAGCCTACAGTTCTTCTGAGTTCACCTTCATGAACATGAGTTTGGACATTGTCTGAGGTCAATGTCAAACCCAGTCAAATGTATGACTGCAGTATCTTATGCGCCTTATAATCCGGTGGGCCCTATATATGAAAAATATTCTAAAATATATACAAATATAATCCGCACCGGATTATAAGGTGCACCTTCAACGAATGACCTATTTTTTTCGCCTTATAGTGCGGAAAATACGGGTATGATAAAAAGAAGCATGACCTACCTTATTAAATCAGCAGCCGTACACCAGCGCGCTCTTCTCTGCTCATCATCTCCATCCTCAGTATTCATCTTGATCAGATACTCTTCACACACAGACACCTTCAGCTTGTCCCAGTGCGTAGCCAGGCTGAGTAGTTCTCCCTGAAAGGCCTCAGGAGTTGCTCTGCTATTGTGTCTGATCAGTTTGGCGCTCAGGGCATTGAGTGCGCCTGCAGGTACACCGTTACATTTCAAGTCATTGAAATTCTGGGGATCAAGCAGGGCGAAATCTGTGTATAGTTCTCTGTTTTTAGCAAAACGTTGGGAAATACTTTCAATGATGGTATCCAGAATGACATTGTCCACTTGTAACTCATACTTGCTGTCAGCATCTGATATGGTTGCGTCGTCGTCACATAACTTGCCTGGCATCTTTTTGGTCTCCGGTTTGGCAGCGCATGTTCCACCTCTGCGTCTGTCTGTCAATTCTCCATTGGCTTGTAATTGTCTTGTGTGCTTGTGACAAAGCGATGGGCCGTGAGCAAATCCATTCCACTAGTTTGCAAATACTTGGAAAGTGGAGTTGTTTGTTGGAAGATGCGTAAAAACGTCTGGCCAGTGATGATGGTTTGGTATTCAGCAGAGCCTTTGCTTAACCGTCGACCTTCGCGCGCACAGTCGGCTTCATGTTGTCTTTCTCGCTCAGAGCCTTGAGTGTAACAACAAAATCAATGTAAAGACATCCTTCTGGATCCCCAAACTTCCCAAACACTTTTGTGAGCGCAGTGTTTTTGGCCCACCATCGGGTTTCAACCCTGATTCGGCGAAGCACTCCACACCTGATGAAACACTTGAAGCTTCGTTTGGCCGTAGTCACGTGACGTAGGTGCTTTTAATCACGCTTCGGTTCAGTGTTTCGAATCATCTGCGCTTCGGGATCTCGCAAAGCTTCGAAACTTTTTTTTTTTTTTCGCGTCAGCCATCCCTAAAAATATCCCGTATTTTTACGGTCTGACTGTGTTAACTGACTCAGAACACGCAATTATCTGTGTCTCGGCCCAAAACAATAGAAAATCACACCGGACCTTCTGGCATGTGCCAGATGGCCAATCCAGGCCTGGTGGCCAGTATTATAGTTATGATAGTACTGGGCCAGTACTATCATAACTATAACATGTTTTACATACAACATAAACTGTTATAGATATCCTTGAACGATACATTCGTTTTTATACTAGTCTTGCTGTATGAAATGATCGGTTACACATCAGCTCTAATACACAGGCAAGCCATTGCTTATGCAATCTTGTTCAGTAACAACTGTTTAATGGTTTTAAACTGAAATTAAACCATCACCAATATTATTTAGAATTTATTATTAGATCATAGATTTTATTCATCTACACAGACCATAATCATAAACAGTGGTAATAAATACAGAGACAACATGCCTTGAACAAGCAAATAATTGACAAATTCCAAATTGCAAAAAAAACTTGCCCTAACAATAAATAGCATTGAAGGCAAAGAACAGTTAATAGTATAGGGCTCTCTATGTGATAGATGAGAATCACAGGATAATTACACCTTAGTCATCTGTTCATATGAAGAAGGCATCCTGAAGTAACATTTAAAACTTCATGGACTCCAATGGCATTTAAGTCAAATAAAGGGGAAAAACTTAGGGGGCAAGGTACATTAAGATTTTCAAGGTAATCCAGTACAGTATAAAAAAAATATTAGCAAGAACATAAAAATGGAATCAAACTGAAGAACAGACAAGTATAACGACAGCTGATATTTGAGTTCCCAGACTCAATCTCATTAGAAAGACAAGCTATTAAGAGCAATATCTATTTTAACTAGCATTTAAGATTCAAATATCTCCAGGGATCCTTCTCTACCCCCAAAAAATCAATATAAAAGCTCTAATGAACTGAAAAAAGGTTGTACCCCTTAACAGACAACAGTGCAGAGATAAATCTTCTGGCTGATTTGTTTTTTTGGAAGCAGTCAGATTGATAGTCTCTCCAAAGAGCAAATGCCTCAGTGCAGAGGAGGACAACAATCTCTGAGCGATCAAACTTGACCATCTTGCTTGTAAGTCAATCTTGAAACTGTCCCAATCTGTGAACTGTAGTAATATGTGAATGTTCAGAGAGAGCAGTTAGACGCCAGTGGGAGCAAGGCGGCTAATGAAGGCAATGCTGTTGAGGCACATCCTCCTGAAGAAGGCAGGGCAAATGGGCTTCATCACAAAATGCTCCAGTAAAATCCTCAGTTCGGTGAAGAGAGTTCTGACAGGACACAAACAAAAATCAAACACTGATAAAAAGCTCATGTTTTTTAAAACATGTATAAATATACATTTAAAACATCAATGATCTGATTAAATAGTTCAGCTTGCTCTAAATATTTAATTTTCCACGAAAATTAGATTATTTTTATACACTTTACCCTTATTTTGGGTAAAGTGTGCATGTGTACAAATAAAACTAGTCCGTGTGTACATGATTCTTACCGGCAGTATGGGTTGCGTCTTGATGTATAGCGCAGAGTGAGAAACCGATAGTAGATGAAGGGCTGAAGCAAACTACCCTGGCCACTGTGAACCACAAAGCAAAATTCATTCCATCTTATTACAAGAAACACAGTTTGGCTTTAATCAAGTACAAAACTTTTTTTTTTCACCCTATAAAGACCATTGTATTATATTTGATACATACATTTCTTAGGCCTCTACATTTTCAACATGTTCAAAATTAATTTTGCAAAAAACTTGTACACAATCTACTACATGCCTTCTCTGTCTGATTGGTAAATTTTTTTAGCAGGTAAAAGTGTTTTTAGTATAATTCTAAAAATGTCAACCTTGAGGTTGTGGTACACGTCTTTTTCCAGTGAAATCTTTACTGGTTTTTAGAACGTAAAAATAAGAATATCTCATATATTATTTGTAATATTTCTAGATGAACACTTGCAGGACTGAAGCAACTTAAGTTTATTTGAATATCAATACATGATGTTTTTAGAAAAACCATGTTAAAAAGTGAATATCAAATTTGATCATTAGGCTTTTGAGGAACATTTAATTGTACATTTGTACATCAACATCATCATTGTTTCGCATTACACGTTTTGCCCCCACAATAGTAACTAAAGAGCTTTGATCATAAAAATATTCATTTATATATCATCTTACTAAGACTGATTTACTCATTTCATTAAGTCATTAGACTTTTTGGCCATATAAATTCAACAGATTACATATTTTTGCTCAGTTTGGGCATTCAAATAAAATGGATACTAGCTCTAGCATGAGCTTCATATTCTCAGTATATCATACTATCTGAATCATAAAGGCCAGATGTATCAACTATGATACTCAACAGAAATCTAAGTAGTAAAAAAAAAAGATTGTCTAAAAGTCCAAGAAATGGTTTCATTTAAAAGAAAAATTGGATTTTCTGACAATTATGTCATGTCAGGCTTTACAGGGTTAAGAATCCTTACCTGAAGAGCATGAAGACTGTGGCTGGCATCAAGAAGATCTCATTGCACGCGATAAACTTTAGGATGTTCTGCTGATTGGCTGTGAGCTTGTTCAGAAAGTTCCTCACAAACATAAGGCTGTTTGGGCCCATGGTCTGAGCACAGATGACAGACAAAACAAAATTAGGCTGCAATTACAACAAAAACACATCTGAGCTGTGCAAATAAGAAGGGCAGAGACTCACATCAAGGACTTTTTTAGTATAGGTGGTGGCGTGGAGAAGTGAGAAGAGGAACACAGGAAATATACTCACTGACAACACAAGTCAAGGCTGCATAAAGACAAAATGATGCCATAACACAAAGAAAAACAGATATTTTCCTTTTAAATATTCTTCAACATATCGTCAGGAAAGGATACTTGTGATAGGGTAGGAGTTGACTAGGATGAGGGAGTAGAGGAGATAGTGGCAGCTGTCCTCCTGTAAGGCCTGAGCCAGGAAGGCTCTGCTTAGCTGAAAGTGAGGAAGTCTCTGGTGCAGACGCAGAGCGCTGGTCAAGGCATTTGCCAGCAATGCCCTCTGATAAAAGTTCGCAGCTGCTTGGGGCCTGGAAAAAGAAAAAGCAATTATTCTTCTCCCAATCTTTCACTTCTTTTTAAACATATGAGCGTGGATGTGTCCTTACCACCCTAAACAGTCCTCATGATCATAATGCGATTCCACAAAGTATCAATTTTTGAATCCCTTAATGGTCACCGTCCCGCTAGCGGGAAACATATTTTATTAATCATCGTAAATTAGGTATTTAAAGCTTACATCCTCCATATTTATCCTGTGAAAACCATTTTGAAATCAAACATTGTGTTTCCAGGTACTTAAAGGGATAGTTCACCCTAAAATGAAAATTCTGTCATTAATTACTCACCCTCATGTCACTCCAAACCAGTAAGATCTTCGATGAACAAATGAAGATTTTTCTTATGAAATCAAAAAGCTTTCTGACCCCTCCATAGACAGCAATGGAACAACCAATTTCCATTTATCATGTAAACTTACACTTTAAATTAAATTTAGCAGGCTCCTCCCCTTGGTGGGCAGTGTCATGTATTCATATTGTATAATCAAATCTTTTCTAATCTTGACAAAACACAAGGTTTGAGACTAAAGGGCCATATTTGGCTGTGATAGAAGTGATATTGTGACAAAATGTAATAATTTGTGACAGGAAAACGCAAAAGAAATAATTTCAATAGAATGTGGGTGTCACCCGGTGGCTATTTTTGGTATAGCGCATAAAAATCTCATAGAGACTTCAGGTTGAAACTCAACTTTGGTTTTGGTTTCACAGCATTTTTAGATTAAAAATGATCTATAAAGTATATATTTTGTATAAAATAAAAGTTTAGTACTTTACAAGTTTGGATAGCGATCATCTATGCTCAAAAAGAGGGGTGACAGTTAAAAAGCTTGTGAAAATGCCTTGCAAAATAACATGACTCACCCAAGCAGAGGCAGAATGAACATGATGGAACAGTAGACAGTGAACAGCCGTGACAGCCACATAGCCGTTTCCAGCTTATTACTCAAGAGGAATTGCTGTAACACATTGATATAATAATAAATCATAACATTCTCAAATGAAGCAATTAATAAGGCAAGGAAATATGAAAAATCAATATACATAAAAAGTAGTTCTTACCACAGGTCCAGCCTGAGGGGGAGGAGGTGGACTCCTTTGCTCTGTGTCTGCCATCTTTCAAATATTAGAAGGCTAGATTTCTTGAGAGAAATAACATTATAAGCTTGCATTGCACCGTTGCACGTAATAGTTTAGATAATACAGTTAACACAATCATGCACCCAGGTTTCTTATTAACTCTTGGGATGAAGGAAGAGACAAAATGACTTTAGTTAATCTTTCTAAATCCTGAAACAATTTTTAAGCAGTTTTTTGTGTGGTTGTCAGGTGTGTGAGGGTGGGGCATAGACACAAGAACATTAGCTCTAAGTAATAACCTCAATGTTTTTTATTACTTATACTAAGCATTACTATAACATGAAGCTTTCTTACAACAAATTATTGGGGAGAAAAAATATTCGTCTTGTTTATCACCGAGGCGCTACCACAAAGCAATAAGAATTAGTTACTTCCATAATATCGACTCAAACCAGAACTACACTTTTCAATGTAACGTTAACTGCTGACTAGTCATCATGCCAAATTACAGATTTGTGAATATTACAGTGCACTTGACAGTTTTATAAATACGTAAATAAACTAAAAGTGTGGTCCATTAGGTAGTTATAAAGCAGCCAATTCGTTTCAGTTGAAATATGTTGGAAAAATCTAGAACACTCTTCATTACCCTAAGGAGCTAGCAATGTAACGTTAGCCGACAAGCTAACACTTCACACAACCCGACTACAAACACTGACAGCCCTGAAATCCCACTAACTTGTACGCGTATTAATACTGCCAAAAATAGATGAAAGATAAATATTAAATACCTGTGATATATCGGTAATTATCAGTTTTTGTGAGGAAAATCGGCTTTATTTCACCTCTCGGGGCGCACGCGCTGAAACAACGCACGGGAGGTTGGTCAGCGAGCAGAGGCGACCTCGCGTCTCGTGACCTCTGCAGATTCCCAAAATATCGCGATATTTCTGACACAAAATTTACTCAACAGCTGTCAGTTTTTTTTGTTTGCTTTTTTATTCCAAATATCTGCCCAAAATATTTCACACATACTCCATAATAATATAATATATAAATAACAAATATTTTACTTAATAATACTTACTTAATAATACTTACTTGATAATAAAATCTGTGAGTGTGTGTGACCACAACAAACAACCATAAATAACTGCCTATAAACACGATAAAAAACATGTAGAACACATTAGCATCGTATCCAGTTTTGCACTTTCTCCATTAACATTTTATTCTGAAAATGTAAAAAAAAAAAAAAAAAAAAAAAACTCTCACGCGGACGCATAAAATGTGCCTTTATTTCTTCGGTCATTATTTGTGCTGCTATAATAATTAATTATAATATAATATAACACATATATATATATATATATATATATATATATATATATATATATATATATATATATATATATATATAATTTGAAAATAATACAATAAAAAATGTAATTTTTTTGTATTTTTTTAAATACAAAAAAAAAAAAGATCGACAGAAAGCGATAAGTTGGAAAGCTACGTACAGACCATAGCTACAGACAATCAGAGCCACTGTGGAAACGCTTGTCAGTTCGGTTGTGCGCAAGCTTGTAGAGCTCCACGAGTTTGTAGTGATGCACGCGCGATATTTCTTAAAGTCTAGTGACTTCGACACACGGAGAGACAATTTTGGATAAAAGACAGCCGTTATTGGAGGTTCTGTTTCTCATGTCATAACAACAGCAGAAGGTCAGTAGGCTAAATAGTTTTTATTCGCTGAAACTGTTTTGACTGTTGACGACTGCGACTAGTGTCAATATCAAGCATGGAACGATGCAAACATCGATTAAACACAATTCAATGTTTATCTATTTATCATTTCCATTGGAGTGCATGAAAATTAAATCATGTTAACAACTTTTTGCATGTCTCGCGACATCCCATGTGATCAGCGTGCACGGTTCCCACCCTATACAGATGTCCGTACTCCATCAAAGATGCACGTAAAACGGAATTGCATATTTATAATCCTCTACATTTGTGTCTGTGTATACCTGCGTTTGTCACAGATGTTGACTTTCGAGGCGCTTCTCGTGAAAGAGCTGCAAAAACAGCAGAGCAGGGCAGAGTTCTGTGATACTGTGCTTCAAACTCAAGGTTAGGCATCTTCCAGTCCATCCTCTGATTAGTCAATCCTTTTCCATCTTCCATTATGTTTACTGTACTCTCTCCACCCCTGTCCAGGTGTTTCAGTGCCAGTGCACAGCTGTGTGTTGTCTGCCTTCAGCCCAAAGCTCTGTGGAACTCTGTCAGCCATGCCATCGCCCCTAAATGGACAGAGACGACTGATTGAAGTCCAAGCCGTAGAGGCCTGCACGTTGCTCAGTCTGGTCAGTCTGCTGTACTCAGGTCAGTTCAAGGAGGACAAAGAGGAAGTCCTATTAGCAGCCTGCAAACTAGGCATCAACATACCTCAACGAGAAGCAAAGAGGTTGGCAACTGAGAATAACACACAGACGGAGTGGATGAAAGAGGTGGCGGAGAGAGAGTGCCAGACCGAGTCTGTTCCGACGCTCCCCTCTGAATATCGAAACCACAAAGAAACGATTGCAACTGTGATTGGTCCGTCGTCATGTAGGAGTGATCAGGGCCTCTGCACGTATACCAATGGCTCTGATATCACCCTTGCAACACTTAACAACGGCCAGGGTAATCCAGAGAGCATTCCTTCCTTTCAAGTCATGGATGTGGTCCCTGAAACCCCTATGTATCCCTCAGTGAGTGGCCCTGCCTGTTTGCCTCAGGTCTTCGTATGTCCCCCTGCAGCTTCATACCAGCAGCCTCCAACCCCACTGCCAACTCACCCTCACCTTTCTCATAGTACTTGTGTTGAGCAATTGGCTAATCAGGACAGAGTAACATTGGGGAGCATTTTAGAGGGCGACGAGTGTGTTTTAGAGGCAATTACACAGTTTGAGAACAACATCCCAGGTTTTATCAACCACTTCTTTGACACTAACAGCATGCAGGGCGTAGGGCAAAGGGAGCAGAGTCAGAGAGGGAGGAGAGGGGACAATAAAACTGAGGGAAGGCCAAGAAGGGAGCGAAGGGCAAAGTTAAATGAAGGATTCGCTCTGAAGGGAGAAGTATTGAATATTTGTAAAAGAGAGCAAAATATGAATAGGTTCGGAAGGGTACCAAGGTCAGCCTGTATGGGGCAAGGTGGGGGTAGGGTTGGCAGGAAGCTAAATTTGAGACAAGCGTTCAAAAATCAAGTGAGGCGGAGACGACGAGGCAGAGGAGTGATGCAAGAGGAAGGAGAGAAAGGCAAGTCTTCATCAAGGGCCAGACAGAGAAAGACAGGGAGCAGAGGCAGATTGGTAGAACCAGTGTGTCAGGTAGGTGTCTCACAACATCTTCAGAAAAGAAGTTATGAGGACATATGACTAAAACATAACACAAATCCTTGATTTTTATTCACTTTAAAGTTTGAATAAATGATTTAGATGATTCATATCATGATCAATCAAAAAAAGTGGAGAAAGTGCTCAAAAAGTGTTACTCTTTAAGAAAATTAAAGAGCACCTGCTTAAAGGAGAACTCCGGCGTAAAACGAACCTTTGGTCTAATAAAAAAAGACTGGAGTAATGATGCTGAAAATTCAGCTTTGCCGTCACAAGAATAAACTACATTTTAAAATATATTCCAATTGAAAACAGTTTTTTCAAATTGTAATATTATTTCATAATATTCCAGTATTTGTGATCAAATAAATGTAGCCTTGGGACTTCATAAGAGCATACTTTTATAGAAACATTTTAAAAGATCTTTCCAACACCAAACTTTTGATTTAAAAAATATATATAAAATTATTAAAGGAGTAAAGGAGTAGTTCACTTTAAAAAAAACAACAACTTTTGCTGATATTTTACTCACCAATGTCATCCAAGATGTCCATGTCATTCGTTCTTCAGTCATAAAGAAATTAAGGTCGTCTGGAATCGTTTAAATCCCTTTGAGCAGTTTGCACTGAAACTCTCTTTAGGACCTTGAACCATTTGGTTCCCAGTAAAGTCCATTATATGTAGAAAAATACTGGAATGTTTTCATCAAAAATTTCTTTTCGACTGAAGAAAGAATGACATGGATATCTTGGATGACATGGGGGTGAGTAAATTATCAGCAAAAGGTTTTTTTAAAGTGAACTAACATGCATGATATGATCCCTTCAAATACAAATGCAACAAAGCAGTCACTGAAATATTCACTGAAATAAAACACTTGTCACTTTTTCTGTAGGATGCTGCTCCACCCCCAAGACGAAGAGGTCGCCCCTGCAAACGTCCCTTGCCCCAACAAAACGTTTCTCGAAATTTCAGTGGAACATCAGTACCTGAGCAGAAAACCGTGACCCCTCCGGCTCCATCCCTGATGCACACCGCACCCCTCCCAGCCGTCAATCACACTGGCCTCACTCAGCCAATGGACTGGCTGATAGATGACGTCATCGCACAGCTCCCTTTCATGTCCACCAATCAGCACGAAATAACAAACCCCGTCAATGTAGATTCTAACGTGGATCCTCCAAGATCGCAGTCTCCGGTTAAGCTCACAGATCTTGGTGTAGTCCAACCACAGCCTGAAGGTGAGCTGACTGACATACTTGATAGTTTCCTGAGAACGTTTGAGCAACACGTTAGTGTAAGTGAATCAGATGTTCAAGACAACATAACAGATGGTAGCCAAACCTGTGAGCATACAAACACATCAAATCCACACATCACAACAACTCAGGGGGAAAATGCCTCATTATACAAGAACAGACCACAAGTCTCCATTGTTCATAAACCACAGAAACCATCAGGTTATTGGCAGGTGTCAGATTTGACAATGGAGAAATCTCTAGCACAGCAAGGTGAAGAGAAGCCTGAAAATGTCAGGATGACCAGAAGCCAGAGTAGGAAGAGGAAGCTGGGAATTATCGAAGAACTGCCTAGGAGTAACGAGCTCCCCGCAAAACCGAAGAGAGAAAGGAAAAAAGAACGACTAGAGAAGCCTATGGTGGAAGCTTCTCTACCGAGGGAGAAGAAACGACGAAACAGAAAGCCGCGCGGTGAGCAAAAAGGCACCAACAGCACAGTTGACTCAAGCTGTAGTGTTGCGAGCGCATTGAGGAGAGTCATAAACATAGCCAGTGCTCGCAATGTGAAATGTTCCACAAAACCGACGCTTCAGAAGACTTTAGATGGGTCAGAATCCTCAGAGTTGCATGATCGTGAAGTGACCAGTCTGAAACAAGCGGGTCATGCTAAAAGAGACTCGACCAAAACTCTTCTAGAAGGAGGAACGTTAAATGTGCAGAGCAGTACAGGGACTTCACAACCCAAACGGCAAGTCATAAAGAATAAAGCCACTGGAAATAAAACCCGTCCAGCCATGTCTGCTTTTGAATTAATGAAAAAGATCTTGGAGAATCCGCAGAACAGAGAGGAAGAGCGAAAGGGAGAATATCACCGAACTGTGAGGAAACCGAAAAGAAAGGGGAGGCGTAAAAACAAGCAAGTACATGGAGCTGAGGTACTTATGACTAACAACACAGAGATGGATGGAACAGTTATGGTCGAAGAGCACAATAATAGCAGAATACACCAAAAACATGAGGAAACAAAGGGAAGAATGGAGGAGGTTGGCAACCAGATGACCATGTGCCTTCAGCATACTCTGCCGCCAGCTAAAGGTAAGTGCCCAACACAGTTCAGATATCGGATGTGTAATTGGTCATGCTCATTTCCCCTATTTTACATTTATATTACCTTTGTGTCTATCTAGTGCTCACTTAAAATTAATTAAATGCAATATTTAGCAAATCTCAAAAAAAAAAAACACATATTTATTGGTAATTACCAATAACATGAAAATAATGATCAGTTTTTTTATTAGTACTTTTCTCTGGTAATTATTATTTATTCACAGATTGCAGAATGTCAAATGCAGAGAAACTGATGGAGAACAGCTACAACAAAGCAAGACTTGAGACTGCTGACTCTCCCAATGATGCTCCCTTTCAGAGATGCAGCACAGAAGGCGTCATGTTTAAAAACGTGTCCTCGCATGCACTGGATCCCACCATGCCTCTTGAGAAACTCCGAAATACACAAGGGGAAACAGACAGTTTAGAGGAAGATGAGGATGTTGACGTCGTGGAGGTCTCTAGTTCTTTGTCCGAGTCCTACTCTGTGCAGCCGGTCACTGTGGACATTGTGCCTAGCACAGAGGAGGACGAAGATGAAGACATAGAGATTGATGTGACAAGTTTAGGATCCAATTAAACATGGACAAATTTCCGTTACTGTTTAACACCGTTTAGCTTTAGTACTAAATAAATGTCCACCGACGCTTATTTGTAGTACATGGTACCTTTTCCCTGTATATAATTCAATACAGAGTTTACACAAATGTGACCGTTGGCAGTATTTGCTAATTTGACTTTGGTGGCTTCAGTTTCAGGCATCAGAAATTTTTATAGTTTTAAGTTCTGAATGTTAAAGTTGTTTATTTGTGTGTGACAACCATGCCTTCTTATAAATAATGAGACTGCTATTAATGTCTGCAGAGTTTTCTTGTCGTTTCCCATGTTCTGAATAAAAAGACATGGATCAGACCTTAGTTGTTCTTGTGTTCAATTACAAATCTACATGTTCGATAATACTAAATAATGCATAGTGAAAGAATAAATTCATATATTTGACAGTCTAGGACTTGCACCTGTCAACTAGAGAAATTCTACCATACTTCCGGCATATTTGACATTAGTGTACATGTAACTCTGTTTCTCAACTTCTCCATTATTATTGACTGTCGTATGACAAAAACCACACAAAAAGTGCAGAGATTTTGATATGAATATGAGAAACTCATCACATATGCTTTAATTAGAAGCATCAGCAGTGATTTATTATAAATTGCATATGTAAAATATTCCCTAAACTTTCCAAATAGCACCTTTCCAGATATCTATAGTGTTTATTAGAAAATGTAAAGTTGTGTAAGGAACTGGATTTTGCATTTTTTATAAAGAAATTAATATACTTAACGTAACATCCTCACACACAATAACTGCACAGTCACTAAAGTGAACAGGTTATTTATTAAGCATTTATTCATGTTTTTGTCCTCCTACACATTACACCTGAGCTGCTCTCAGCCAGTCCCCATCCAGAGACATGGCCTAACTTAGCATGGTTTGCATTGGTTGTGTTGAGCACCTCGGGAAGGTGTTGTTTTAGTACCTGACGTTAGTCATTGTCAGAAACTGATTGGCACCCTCGTGTAAGACACGATGATATGTGTGTGGATGTGTGTTCCTAGCAATAAAAAGACACTCGTTAGGAAATACAGTGTGAGTTTGTGTAAAGCGTGTTTGTCGGGCGGCAGGGTGATTGGTGTAGTGTCCCCTGGTGAGGCTGAGCTCTCAGTGCTGGATTCTGCGGATGGACTGGATCTGAGGGGTCTGGCTGTGGGAACCCCAGTTTCTCCAGTGCTGATAGTCTCCGCTGTGCCTCTCACACTCCATTATGTACTGCCTTCCCTTGTATCCTGGGAACTCGTAACACACGAAACTACACACGTAGATGGAGAGATTAGGGTTTCTAAAATTTAAATTTCTGTACTAAAAGGAAATAATACAGGGAAAATATAAAGAAGAGACTCACGCGCCACACTGCACATGCATGGAGCCCACTTCAGGTCTACACCATCCCATGGCCTGCAGAGAGGGGTAGTCGTCACACAGCTCCACACTGCGGCCCAGGAAATTTTCCTTCTCGAAGATCATCATGCGACTGCTCTGGTGAGACTGTGGGGAGCGCGAGAGAGTGTTTGACCATATATATCCACATATTCAAGTGATTGTATATCACATAAAAATATATAATGGTGCGGGCATTCATTTTTTTCATTATATAAAAAGTTTAAGAGATCAATAAATAGTGCTAGAATAAATGGTGAGTAGTTTGCATTAATATGTTATACATTACATGAGATAAAGTTAGTAATCTAATAAAACCTTAATGTATATCCAACTTTACCTTGATACATGCAGTAGTCTCACGTAAAATGATTTTTACTATACAACATATCTCAACTGCTTGATTGTTTATATTTTCACAGAATGTAAACTATATTATAGATCAGCAATATATAATAGTAAATCCAATTTTACCTACTGTACACTCACATAAAGCAGTTTCCTATTGTGTGATTGTTTATGTTGTCACATAATGGTACATACACTATATTACAAATCTATATGTATCGTTGCAAAATGTAAACTATATCGTGTGACTCTAATCTGTTAAATGTGACTCTAAGCCTTGAAGATATTAAGATAGTATAAACATTGACATCATAATTTTCTGTAAAGCTGCTTTGGAACAAGTGTACTTTTAAAAGGGCTAAACAAATAAATTTGACTTTTTGATTATTGATTTTGGTTTTTACATGAAGCGTTGAGATCGCATGACCAGTCGAAGGCTACTCGCTTTATCTGTTATGGACACTTGACTTGACGGATAATTATTAAATATCGGCCTGCACAAAGGAAATAATACTCACAGCGCAGTAGATAGGTCTAAAAGACATGAGTCTCTCCACATGGTAGGACAGGTTTCCACTGTAGGCATCCCAGTGAGGATACTCTCCTCTCTCCAGGATGAACTGCTGTCCCTGGAAGTCATGGTGCTCGTAACCCACCCAGCTATGGATAAAGAACGTCCAGTCATACATGGGCACATTCTATTGGCTGAAACGTTCCATAGGCACACATTTATTTGACCAATAACACTACAACTCACGCGCCACTCTCCACACGAATAGAACGGATGTTGTCGAAGCCACACTCCTGAATGTTGCAGCATTCTGAGGTGAATTCCTGACATTTTCCCTGGAAGTGTTCCTGCTCAAACACAGTCACCTAGGATAGCGGAAGAACAAATGTAAAGTGTGTGAAAATTTTGTTTTCTTATAATATATATGCGAAAGGTACACAAATAAATGACTTAAATGGGTTTGTTTGCTATATGAAATAAAAGTGACAGCTTATTCTATTGATCCAGCTGCATCATTATAACAACAAATCATTTTTGGGGATTAAAGATAGGTAATTTCAAAAGAGATTGAATGGATGTATTTAATGACAGTTTACCTTGAAGAAAGGAGCCATTCCCATGCCATAGCTCATCATGGGCTGCATCATGGCAGATCGATTGAACCTATACATCTTTATTTCTAAAAACAAACAAGGGTTGAAAAACAGAAAAACATGTTAAATATCATTTAAAATAATTAGTATTAGAAGTAAACCATTTTTTATCATTATTACATATAAAAACAGTTATTTAAAACACCCAAAAATCGATGTAATCGATTAATTAGGTATTTTATTGATAATAAAATGTTAGATTTAAATGAAAACCATTCGCATAATGTGGCCATACTAAGAATATGTTTGTAAAGTAGACCATAATAAGTTTATAATTGTGCCATGAGCTCGTTGAGATGTAATTTGGACTCTTACCGTTTTAGTCACTGAGCTAGAGAGTGGCACGCGCCTTAACGCCTGTTTCGCGTGGAGCTTTGAGAGAACCTGGCGCTTCAGTTTTATACCGACCTCCGCGTGCGCGCACTCCTGTGCGCGCTCCCGCCATTGTGCGCGCGGTGCGCGTGGACTGCCTTCTGATGGGCTAGCGGACAGGCCACAGGGTCGCCAGCTCAGCACATACTATAGAAGTCCCACATGGGTGTAGTGAGCCCATTCACTGACAAGTGCAGTGCGTTTTGGGTGAAAGCAGCAGACACAAAGGGTTTGGCCCCAGTGTGTTCGTGCAGTTCAGCACTCCTGCTCACAATGAGACCAAAATGCTGGGATTATCTGAGGGAACTTGCTCCAACTGAGTGTGGTTTTGAAATGATGTATCTGAGCTGCCATGGGTGCAGTGAGGAAAGTTGATGCTGATTTTCATACAAGTCAAGATTTGGGGGACCAACCTATAAATTACAATGTCTGGTTAAAAAATGATTCGGATAGATATACTGTATAAATAAATGGTTGGATCAATATAAAGACATTTATGTAATTTATATCATGAAAGTTAAACATTTTACAAGATCAGTAGGAAAGTGATTTTACTTTATCAATATAATCCATAATGGACATTACAGTGGGCATGTCCACCCATTATTCATATTAGATTAATGGTTAATTGTTGAATGTTCCCAGTGACACAATGTTTTATAAAGTTATATTGTTGCCATTTATTTTAGATTGTTATTATTATGTACTTTTATTTATTTATATAATTATTTAGGAGAACAAGCATATGTTGTGTGTGCACAGCACTACAAGTCCAAGACAAATTACTTTTCAATGACAATAAAGTATTTTTCTTTTTAATTTCAATCCTAATTTCATTTTAATTATATTTCAATCTCAATTTTATCTTATTTTGGTCCCCCAATCCAGAAAATGTGATCGAAATATAAAAATTGTGTAAAACGCTGTTAAATCATTGGTTTAATTAATCGTGCTTGAAAGAGAAACCTGATACAATGATTTTAAATGAACATGATCTGCTCACATAAAGTAAACAGCATTAAAAAATAAATAAAAAATTGAAAAAAATATAGCAAAAAGTCTTCACCATCAAAGTTATTGGTTCAGTTTCAGTCCCTAATAAACTTTTGCCCGCATATTGTAAGTGTTTTAGGCTCTAAAGTCCAATATTGGGAAGTGATTTATTTGGAGTTTAAATTTTTTTTCTGACTAATTTATTCTCTCTGTCTCTTACACACATATACTCTATTTTTCACTCTGTGCTGATGATGTGGGTCTTCTTTTCTGTGAGTCTGCTGAACACGGCATGTTTCATTGTGTCATTGTAATCCTCACAGACTCAGCGCCAGGGTATAAAAGCTGCGGACACGGCCAGACGCAAACACTCTCAGAGTGAACCCTGGGTACGGACACACACTCACTGAACACAGGTAAGACAGCAGAATATCCACTCACATACACATAAAACTTTAACCTAACAGCTTAGAGAGTATAAGAGAGTTGGTTTTGCAAGTCCACCCCGCACTTCCCCTTTGTCACTACCACTTTAATATCATTTGCCCCAAAGACCCCCTACATCCATTCCAAACATATGTGTGTTGACTTTTTCATCTCCTAAAACACTGTATCCCTCTCTTCCAGCGTAGATATGATAACATGTTATGTAAACTAGTGGTTGCCCCTCCCATTTCTTAGTCTCATTTTCTCAATTCTGAGCTATATTACAGTTATACGAGTTTATTTTTATTAATTCTTTATTCTTAATTTTACCCCAGGCATCATGTCTTCCAGTGCAGAAAAAAAGACTGCCTCCCAGACCGACGGCAAGGCAGCCCAGAGCAAGAAGTCCGAGATGGGCATGATGTCCTACAGGGTAAAAATCCTCATGTGCACAACATCTCCTACACTCGGACGTCGATTTAACATTACACTAACAGGTTTCTCTCTCTCCATTAGATGCATGTGTTCGAACAGGAGAACTTCCAGGGACGCATGATTGAGATTAACGCCGAGTGCATGAACGTTTGTGATATGGGCATGGACAGAGTTCGCTCACTACGTGTGGAGTGTGGACCGTAAGCATCACCGTAAAGTCTGCATCTATGTAAAAGACACGTTTTAGGAAGAATAACCAATCTCACTCACCTCTTCATGTGCAGTTTTGTGGGCTTTGAGCAGATGAACTTCTGCGGTGAGATGTACATCCTGGAGAAGGGCGAGTATCCTCGTTGGGATTCTTGGAGCAACTGTCAGAAGAACGACTACCTGCTTTCCTTCAGACCCGTCAGAATGGTGTGTAAATGCGCAGGCAATGCTTTAACACCTTCAGGCTCGTTATTTGAATGCACTCGAATGACACTGATCACTTTCTTGATCCCGCAGGACCCTGAGAAGCACAAGATCTGCCTGTATGAGGTTGGTCATTACAAGGGCCGCAAGATGGAGATCATGGATGATGACGTTCCCAGCCTGTTCTCCTACGGATTCACCGACAGAGTTGGCAGCATCATGGTCACCTGTGGAACGTAAGTGAAAAGTACCTGTGACCCCTGAGGATTCACTTGGACAAACCTCTGTGCACTTCCCAAAAGCTTGATAGTATTGATGAGTGTGGCTGTCAAAAACATATTAAACTGTTAACCAGGAAAATTACTTAAGGAAAAAAATCTGTTAAATTTAGGGGGGGGAAATCTGGCAGCTGTGGTTAACATAATTTTCCTGTTAAAAATACAGTAGCAACATTTTAGGTTTTACAGACTTTTAACCGTACAGAATTTTCAAGCAATAAAACATATTTCATTATCTGATATAATGTTAATTTACTGACCTTTTGAAGTATTATTATCTGTTCTGTTCCATTGTAATACACTGACAGCCAACAACCACAGCTGTAATGAGAGTCAAGTGATCCATCAAAGCTCTTTCCACAAAAAAAATTAATACTAATGTTTAAAAGCTGCAAAGTCACTCACAGAAACATTAAACACTAACATGGTAACATGTTGAAATTTAAAAATGCAATAAACATTAATTTAACAACATTAAATCTAACATAAACCCCTAATGCACATAACTGATTAGAAAAAAAAACTAAGAACATTAAACATTAAATGTGAAGTGCAAGGAATTGAGGGAATGTCAATTTACATTTTTTTCACTTTAAATTATACAATGACTTTTTCACTTCCCAAAACTGTATATTAAATGGTTACAGTAAAATTACATTAAATGTACAATTATATATATAACAGTTATACCGTATATAGTAAGGAAACTTTCTGTTAATGAATTAACAGGTAAATCACGATAATTTTTACTGAAATCAAAATATTATTTCGGCTAACCTTTAGTTTATTTCAAGCACAAAAAAAATGGTTTTAGTTTACTATATCAACCCTGGTTTAAATATATAAATGAGTTTATGCTAGTTGAATGTCAAGGGTGCACAAACTAACCTGCAGAGTCTTTTTTTTCTCAGCTGGGTAGGCTATCAGTTCCCCGGATACCGTGGCAGCCAGTACCTGCTGGAGAAGGGCGAATACAGACACTTTAACGAGTACGGCGCCCGTTGCCCCCAGTTTCAGTCTGTGAGGCGCATCCGTGACATGCAGTGGCACCCGCACGGCTGCTACACCATGGCCAGCAAGTGAGGGCCAGTCCAGGAGAGGAAGAGGAGAGGTGGAGTAGAGGGAGAAGGGCGCAAGAGGAAAGAGAGGAGGAGAGACGTCTGAGTGGCTGCATCTTCCCCGTGCCGCCATTATGAGGGGCGGATGTTTTCGGGGTGACAGACACCCTGACTCACATTGCAGTCTGTGTCTGTCGAGCTGATAAAGTCCAGATTCTCCCAGGCCTCTGAGTGTCTCTGTGTCGGATGGAGGCACAGATAAACACACTTCCCTCTTCCTCCCTAGTTCCTCTCCTCTCTTTCTCTCCTGCATCACGGGTTCTTTTATTTCCTTCCATAATTTATTTACTTTTTTTTGTCATCCGTTCTTTCCCCTGCCCACATCCCTCTTATCCCAGGAGCATGGAAAGAGAGAGGGAGAGATGAAGGGATGAGGAGGGAGAAGCTCCTGTGCCCTAGAAATCTCTCTTTGCTTGCTGTACAGAATCCTGGTCACCTTTTCAATAAAAACCTACAAGCTTGATAAGAAACGTTTGTCTATGTTCATGTCATGCATATATAATCATGACTGTTAATAATAATCATGAGGCCTAATAATAATAATCATGTGCATTATGAAGTAAAACTGGTGTATGTTCACAGGAGTGTGAAATGTATTCAGTTAATGTGTTGTAACTTGTAGGGTTACATCATGATTTTCAAAGAATTTTAATAAAGTTAGATTATAAAAATATATATAAAATAATAGTAGCCTATGTTAAATAGCTCATGTAGGCTATATTTTTGCGGTTCAGATAGCCTATAGGTAGGATAAACTCAAAATGAACAGAAGTTTATATGAGAATGAACAAAATACATAGCCTAAGTAATCTCAAAATGTAAAAACATAGCACACAACTTTATAAAGTTGCACCATACAGGAATTTCGCACAGATGCAGTTCCATACATAGTTTAAGTGAGAATCAACTGAAACTGAAGAATTTATACATAAACGCACTGCATTTTGTATTCAGATGAGATCATAGAAATGTCTGGAACATAAAACTTTTGCACCATTTCAGGCCACACAGTTGCCTACCTCTTGCGGTCTGGGTATGGTACACACTGGATTCAAAGCCACGATGTAAAACGTTCAGGGCCTGGTGGCTTAACATGTTGAGCTGAGAAAAGCTTTCAGGGCGAGAATGAGCAAACAAAAGCATTACTTGGGATGTTAACCAGATTAGCATGCTAAAATAACTTCATGCTAACGTAGGAACGTAGATTACGGTTAACCTGATAGCTGAAAAGTGACATTAGAAAGAATGGCAATTTGTTAGCATGCTAACCATTTAGCATACAAAGATAACTAGCATAATGTTATACCCTAAATTATATGATTAACTAAATGTATTTTTCCATGTACATATCTGAAATGCACTTTCTGTAAAGCTGCTTTGAAATAATATGTATTGTGAAAAGTGCTATACAAATAAATTTGAATTGAATTGAATAAGACAACAAACATGAAATGTCAACGTGTGGCTCGGTCCAAATATTTGATTTTGGACAAAACTGGACAAACTAAGTTTGTAGGAGTAACGTTAGCGGAAAAAAAAGTTTCTCATTTGCTTCAAAATAGTGGCCAAATAAAATGATGGAAAGAGAAAAATTACATAGGCCTATCAGAATCGGCATAAACCAAGGAAATTAAGGACACAGAGAAAAAAACAATGCCAAATAGCGTTTCTGCTACAAAGAAACGTATATCTATGGAACACGTGTTCAAACTTTCCATGTAGCCTACCTTCAGGACATGCTGATGAAAATATATAGCAATTTCTGGCAAATTCAAAATGGCGGACTGATGGTTCGTCGATCCTGGCAAAATCCTCGGATTAGGCATGAGTCAAGGAATCCATAAACACCAAGGTTACAATTTTCTGACAAACTGTTCCAAAGTTATGAGAAAATAAATGGCCTTTTAAAAAGCAATTTTCAGATCTCATGACCTGTAGGTGGCACTGTTCTCTTTCTGAGTGAATGTGTTAAAATCACGAAGAGGAGAGACGTGAAAGGGTAATTATCAAACCATTGTAATCAAATTATTTTATTTAAAAAAAGTAAGCACACTACACAACTTCAATACACTCGTAATAATCAGACAAATATATCTCTGAAAATACCAAATTAAACAGTACAATTACGACATTAGGCTACAACACTGAAATTAGGCTAAACTCTGCTAACAATACTTCAAATATAAAAAATCTCTCTTTTTTTTTTTTTTTTTTTTTTATAACAAATTTTATCTCTTGAGGCCTATCGAAAAACATTCAGATAGCTGCACCATGTGTCCCTCATAGTGACTTGACGATTTTTTTTTAACAATATTAATTACCATGATTGTCCTGGTACAACATATGAAATGTCTTCTCAGACAACAGACAAGCACCATAACATAGAATATAGAAATTACAAATAAGGTAAAAATAAATAAATAAATAAAAATTAATAAATGAATAAAATAAATAAATTAATGAAATAAAATAAAAGACTAGGGGTTTTCAGAAAGTTTCACATCCACTATCAAAGTAGATAAGATTAAGGCATTCTTTTTCTTCATCAATTTTAGTGATAAGAAGTAATGACACAGTTCTTTATGAAAAATGTAAAAGTTTGGTAGTGTTTTCAGGAATCTATTCTTGTGTAAAGAATTTCCCCAAAAATAATACACGTGTTTTGTTTACTGCCAAGCGTTTCATCTTTCATAAAAATACCAAAAATTATATTTTCCTTTGTTAATACAGGAAAATCTTTAAATTTAGGAAATAACCAGTAATGCAAATCCTCCCAAAATATAATTCCTTCACAAAGGCTTTGCGAATTGTAATATTATTGGGTAAATGTATGTGAGTTATATAGAGAAACTCCATTCACCAAAAGCTTAGGAAGACAGTGGGTTACATTACTTTGAAATATGTAGAAATACATCTGAATTATAGATTGTGGGATTGCTTTGATCATGTTATCATACTGTTTTCTGTCAAATAAATTACATTTTAAACAGAAAATGTCAAAAGACAATGGCTCCAGTATTATTTAAAATATGTATCACAGACCATATTCCTTTCTTCCACCCATTTTTGTAAAATAAAGACTTATTCCTCAATACCACATACCTACAGTTCCACAAAGGGATGTTGTGAGGACTAATATCAGCATCACAAACGTTTTTTAAAACTCTCATCCACTTTGGGGATCCCATCGACTTATAACGCAAATAAAGTCTGTAAAATTTCTGTATGGCTTCCGTCAACGTGACATCATCCTCACAAACTCTGTAAGGTGATTGAGGAAAACAAAAAGGAAACAGAAATACAGTATATTCAGTGAGGTAAACTGAAAATGCTAAGAAATTAGAATATTAGTCGTCCTTATTTGTAAATCTCGCTCTTTTACCTTCAAAGTCAACCAGTCCGTCCCCGTTGAGGTCGGCATCACGAAGGATAGCGTCAATATCGCTGGGTTTCAGCTGTTCTCCCATCAGCTTTTT
This sequence comes from Cyprinella venusta, assembly GCA_038021265.1. Taxonomy (NCBI): domain Eukaryota; kingdom Metazoa; phylum Chordata; class Actinopteri; order Cypriniformes; family Leuciscidae; genus Cyprinella; species Cyprinella venusta. The sequence continues at coordinate 8,851,940 of CM075873.1, forward strand.
CATGGCTTCTCTCAGTTCAGTGACGCTGATTTGCCCATCACCATTGGAGTCAAACTGCAAACCGGTGAAACACTGATGAGGCCACTGATGGCTGTGTGTGTGTAAGTGTGTGTGTGAGTGTGTGTGTACCTCTTTAAAGGCATCTCTCAGCTCCTTGACTCCGATCATGTCTGCTGTCTCTGCCAGCATTTTGGGGCCCATGAGCTCCACAAAGTCCTCAAAGTCGATTTTACCCCCACCTTAAAAAATACAGAGAACACAACTTTAAACAGATTTTTTCTACTTTTTAGTCTTCTGTAAAATAAGTAAAAATGTTAAATAAATGTTAAATACAACTTCATTTTAAATCACATTTTATTATTTTATCCATAAAAATACAGAAAATACAGATTATTATTTTTTTTCTATAAATTTTATTATTACATTTAATAATAATAATAAAAGTTTAATTTATTAAACTAATTTATTCATTTAATTAAAAATCCCAGATTTGTTTTATGGTCTCAGGAATAGCTATAATACAGTACCATAATATCTATATGGGCATTCTCAGTGATGTCACTCACTTATTTGTTGACTCAGTTCAATGAGCTCCATCTCTGTCGGCATGTATCCCATCGTCCGCATGCATTCGCCCAGGTCCCTGCAGTTGATATATCCTTTATTCCTATCAAACTCTTTAAAGGCTTCTCTTAGTTCTGCATAAATACAAAAATGAAAGAGACGTTGAAATATATGAACAGGGTGTTTAACAATCTGACTCTTGGGTGAGGAGTGTGGTTTGTGTGAATACCTTCTATCTCCTCTGGCCGCAGTTCCCTGTCCTGTTAAAACAAGAGACATAAGAATGACGTTAAACACTGATGCACTTGAAGACATGCATCTCTCTCTCTCTCTGAATCATCAAAACCACTACACATGGGTATGTGGAAATGAGAAAATGGGACAAAATGCAAGTTTGAGGACTGATTCCAATGTGTAATAATATAGTGACATGGGTAGTCACTAGATTACATTGCCCGGCAGCAGCTAAAAGATAAGGAGATTTGGGGGTTTAACTTGTGGAGGGCCAAGAGAAACCAAAAGAGTGGATGAGGTTAAAAAGAGTGCCATGATAAAATCCCATAGATGATTCTCTTTTCCATTTACAGCTTTATCTATAATACCCAATACCATATAGTAAAAACATGCATCTCAAAAATCTCAAAATATTATGTTATCTGAACCACATTAAATATCCAAGTTGATTTGGACAAAAAGAAAAAAAGATGTGATGATAAATCATGAATATATTTGTTTACAGTGTGCATACGGTTCTTTTGAACTTTCCATTCATCAAAGAATTCTGAATCAAAAAATTAAGCAGCACAACTTTTGACACTGAAGACTAAGAGTAATGGCAGCTTTTCCATCAAAGAAATAAAGTATATTAAATTAAACATTAATAATATTTCACAATATTACTGTTTTTACTGAATCAAAATAAATGCTCAAATAAATTGCCTTGCAGGGTGATTAAAATGAAAAAAAAAAAAAAATCTTACTGATCTTAAACTATTGAGTGATACTTTTGGACAACTCTTGATGGCTGCTGAACAAATAAGCTTAAGCAGGAAAATAAAACAAACCTGCAAACATCACTTTAGGATGAATTATCTTTAGAATTCCAAACCAGTGGACGGGAGTGAAATGTATGATTCACAATGATGATGATGTGATCTTTTCTATTAATGCAAGTGGAGAATGTAGATGCTGAGACACTATGTTTTTAGTTTTGCATAGTACATACGAGCTGTGACTTTGCGAAGCCCTGTCTTAGGAAGATGCATGCGGGTCCGACGATATTATGTAGCATGGTGCAGTTTTGGACCAGTGCATTCAGAGGCCCCTTAAACTCAGATGTTACTTCATTTTCTCCGTCGGCGTCTCCGGGTGGGCAGGGCCCTGGCGTCACTGGCCCAGCCACTTTACCCTCAGACACACCCTTGGGGTGAGGCCAAATTTGACTTGAGACATAATCTAATCAAGCACATTTTAGCCAATTTGTTTGACACGTCTATTAACTAAAGTATATTAAAATACAGACAACAAACTAAAGTATATTAACATACTGATAACAAAATATCTAGAGGCTATATTCAACACAGTTCCTCAATATACAGGCCCTGACCTTTCAATAGGTTCCTCTTACCTTCTTCATTTTGTTTTTCATGGAAGGTTTGGTGCAGTTTCCCATGCCTTAATCCTCACTGAAGACGTTTCCGATATCTTTTTATAATATTAATTTATAGAGTGGTATGACAATAAAACAACCGCCTGGTTCCATATTAAGCTACTTAAAGTCCATGTTGTTGAGTTACTCTAAAAAAACGTCTCTTTAAACCTTTGCATTTTTCTCATTATAACTAGCAGTCAAACAAACCACAAACAACTCTACTGTTTCATAGAACAAGCATACTTGTCCCTATTCTTGCCATTTTCACATCTCGTTTAAAAAATCTCTTCCCTATCCACTCACTTTACTCACAGATTGCAGTCCAATGCAAATGATTTCGTTCACAAGCTGAAAGAGAGATAGGCCGAGCGGGAGAGGGAGGTAAGGGGAGGGTGAGAAATGAGAAGCTTTTTTAATCCCTATTTCAGATTAAAGACGGAGAGCCACGGGATGATGTACAGAGAGAACAAGGAGATTTGAGGAAACAAGAAAGAGCAGAAACAGCAGTGGTCGATTAACCAGGAGATATTGTGCATATTTTTATTTCCAATGACTAATTGGAAACTATTGCTTCCTTTTTCTTTTTTTATAGCCTAGATCTTGTGCATTTATTTCACTCAATTTCTGTTTGCTCAACATTAAATTATTACATTTTCCAATTCAATATGCTATGATGTCTCACAACACTTTGAACATCTGGGATTCGACATTTTAACTGGGGTTCTTTGTAGGATTATATAAAATAAAATTAAATAAAAATATTTAATATTCCGTACTATTTCTAGAGTACAATTTCTTCTATAAAATGCATGGCATTGAACGTGTGATCTTTGCAAAGATAGATATCATAGATGTTCTTCTTCCACTCAAGAACAGGATACTATTTTTGGATCATTTCAAATCATGCTAAAACATGATCATCAGATTTTTTTCTGTTTCTATGAATAATTGCAGCATTTTCATTAGTGGTTTCAGATTGCACAGCTATTATTTCAGCCAAATTGGTATTATACATCAATATCAGCCATATAAAAAAGAAAGAGTGCATAGTTTGTAATTTAGTCAAATGAAAAATACAGGAGGTTAAAAGCTAATGGATGTCTTTTTAACAACGGGTGAAAGTTGTGTGTGTGCATGTGATAATCCCAGTCTAATCAAAACACACCTTTGGGCAGATGAACAGAGAACCACAATTTAATCCGCACTCATATTTTAGTAAAACCCTGCGTCATTGCCCTGTGTATACAGCCTGTCAGAATGATAATCTACTCTAATCCAATCACATGTACACGCTGAAACTGTGAAAGCAGAAACAGTGTTTCTGAGCCAACATTGTTGTTTGAAAGAAAAGATCAGCAAATGTAGATAAACGCTATACTTTAATGTATAGTGTATAGTAAAAAAAAAAAAACATTATGACACAGCATTTGTGGTGTGTATGGGGAAGAATTAGTTTGAGTCTGCATGTTTGAGCCAACAGCTTAGAGTCAAGTCAAACGAGGTCACTCTGTGAGCAGCTGAGCATTGTGGGACTATTGAGCCAGATGTGTTTGGGTTCACCAGCTGCTGTACATGCAAACTGCATGAGTAATAGCAATGGTGTTCTCATGACGGGAAATGCTTTTAGGTTATGCTGCTATAATCAGTTTTTTTTTCTATCAGAGTTGACAAAAAGCAGTAGACACAGATGCTCATATACAGGAAGTGGTTGTTTTAGAACAAAGATCTAAAGGTGGCCGCAAGGAGGTGCTGGAGGTCTGTGATTTTACAAAATGTTTTTGAGGACTGTTTTGAGGGCTTAAAATAATGATCAAATATTTTTAACGCAAATATTTAAAAACACTACTTTGGAACTAAAAAAAACAACAACTGCATTATTATTTTAAAAATGATTCCAAATAATTTTGATGTAAATCAGGCTTAAAATGTTTTTCTGCGTCTAACATTAATCTAATGAAAGGTAGAAAAGGTCATATAGTCAACTTAATTCAATTCAATTCAAAATAAAAAAAATGTTTAGTATGTAAAATAAACGTTTACTCATTTGCTTTAGTACAGCAACAAAATAAATGTCAATTATCCTAGCAAAAATTATGTCTTTATAACACCTTTACCCTTCACAGATTATGAATTGATCTTTACATGATTTCATGAAAATCTAAAGATGCTTTTCTGTTTTAGAAACTGGTTCCCTCGAAATAATTAGTTTTTAAGTAAAAATAAATAATTACTTACTTTTTAAAGTAACAATTATTACTTATTTGGGGGTCCTTGGCATCAAAAGTTTGAAAGTTGCTTATTTTAATCTTTAAAGCTGCACTAATATACAGAATTTATTAAAAAAATCCATGGTTGTAAAAACACTTATTTGTCGAAACAGTTCAAGTGGCCTGAGATGGAAAACAAAACCTAGCTATCAACCTCATGGTATATTGAGTTCCTTGTTTTTGAAAAATGCCATATGTTTAGCAGGGGTTTCATTTATTATAAAATCGATTTTCAGAAATTAAACACTCTCTTTTGCTTACCCTCTCATTTAAGTGGAGAGTTAATCGCGTATCAAGTTCAGATTCTTTGCTTTATTTATTGACTTAAAGATAATCTATTGTCAGACTAGTCAAGCTATGTGTTAACCCTTTCATCTACAATAGCCATTCTCAGGTAACTAATGGATAGAGTTTCAGAGAATGCTCTAATGAAAATTACTTTGCAAATGTAAGCTACAAAATAGGAAATACCAACATAACCTGCAATAGTTCATTCTTTTTTTCAGTACTTTTGACTAAACAAAAGCAAGAAAAGATGTTTATTAAATTCAGCTAAGGCCATGACTTCATCATAAATTCATCATCCTAAATGAGTTTGTTGATATCTATTTCTCCAAGCCAATTAAATAATTATGACAATAACAAACAATGATCCCTCTTCCAGAAAGGTGAGTGGGGAAGATTGTGTTTCTAGTGTGCTCACCGCTGGTGATTCAAGCTTGATATCAGGTGATTACCATTGGACGTAAGGCTATCCTATAGTGTGGGAATGCAACACTACATGGCTAAGACCAGGTCGCCAGTCATGAGTCATGAGCGGATGAACCACCAGGGGACAGGTACGTGCATGTTAGGACAGCTCCTTTACCTGTCGTCTCATGCCTGACAGTCACCTAACCACCTATCAGCTAATGAAGTAAGGCACTTTGGGACACAAGTATACATTCCCAGAATAGAAACATCATGCATCTAAAAAATCAAAAAATGTTTCATGATCTAGCATCGAAATTAAATTAAATTTAGTCAAGTAAAAAATATTGTTTAATATTGAACAGGGTTATTATCGTTAACTAAAACTAAAAGCTGAAATAAAATGAAATCTAGGTATTAAATGAAAATGCGAATTTTTGCAAAATGACTAAAATGATGTAAATACATAAAAGATTACTCAAAATGTAACTAAAAACTATAATAGTATATAAATAATACTAAAATAACACTAAATTAACCTTGAAAATTGTAAATTTTCCAATGAAAGTCAATTTTGAGGGTCAGGTTGGGTGGAAAAATGTGAATAGAACATATTGGATAATGATTTCTAGACTTACTTAAAAAGTTTACCAAGAAACTACCATTAAACTGATGTTTTGACGCGCATTTCATTTCTTATATAATTCGCTATATCTATTTCTACCATTAAATCTAGTCAGTCAGGATGACTAATTTATTTTAAATAACATTTTTACTAAAATAAAATCAGTTAAACAACTTAGATAACATGATGATATTTATACTTCACAAAGAAATGTACATCCTTTTATTTAGCAAAATACAGTATTAAGGTACAGTATTAGTGGGCCACCAGGCAGGAATCCCGTTTTTGTTAAACAGCGACCCCTGGAGTCGCTGTGGAGTATTTTAACGTTAAAAAAAACTTTTTCCTAAGTGTGTCAGAGGTTCTGGGTTCTAATCTGTACTAGTAGTATAGTTTATTTTCCTCATTAAAACCGATTGTTGTAAAAGTGATTGTATATCGCCCACCATTCAACCCGAAAGAAGTCATACAACCATTTCAATAACTCTAAAGCTGTTCAGTTAAGCTAAAAAGCTGCATAGTGTCCCTTTAAAGGGTATGAAATGGCAATATGTGTTTGGGATATGTGGCCTGCAGGGGGTGCTCATGTGCAGTCTTACTTGGCCAAACACAGACTCAACGATAGGTACGAGGTCGAGTTCCACCTTCTCCTTCGATTCCTCAGCCTCAGGGGCCTCCTCTTCAACTTCCTCCTCGCCATCTCCACCTCTGCTGGGAGGAAGGATGGGCTGATTCTTTCGCTGTCCCATTTTAGGTTTTGCATTGTTGTTGAATGCCTCCACCACTCCCATTTCAACTTGCTTCTTCTGTTTCTCCACCTTCTTCTTGATTGCAGCTTGGACCTGTCAGAAGGCACAAACTAAGCTGACGATTAATCAGCAACTGGGGACTAATTTTAAAGATAATTGCAATTATAAGCTACATAGAACTGGGTAGCACCATGTTTAATTTTAGACAGGGATGAAAACAAGGCTGTGAAGTGTGTTCAATAGACTGTACTGGTGTTGTTTACCAACATATTAAGACTCAGTAGACAATCATTTTGAAACTTGAGAGTTGTAAAAATTACTATGTGATATAATAGAACCAAATGCCTCAGCCTCATTTTCATCCATGTAAAATTCAATATGGCACCACCCTTACTAAAATGAGTAAAGGGAGTGAGACACACACACAGTTTTATTACAATGTGGGTTGTGTTTAAGAGAGAAAAGTGGGTGGAGTCAGAGCACTGGCTGGTAATTGTGGATTTGACTGATATCTTCTAAATGAGCCTGGACTGGAGCCAATCAAAGTTGACTGTTTTGTTTGTATTGTAATGTAGACAATAGGTCTGTTCGACTTGATTCTGCGTTGCGCAGACCGATCGGTGTACGACATCAAAGTACCGCAATAGCATGCTAATCGCTCTCGCTGTAATTTTTATGTCATACACCGTTCGATCTATGCACCACCACTTCAAGTCGAACACACCTAATTTAAACATTTCATTAAAATTTAACTATTCGTTTAGCATAATCACAGTGGCTGTGCTCATATTAAACTTTAATGTTAACAGTGACGTGTAATCCCGGGCACACAGTTAGCTAGCCACTATTAGCGACATGACTTGCTGAAACATTCTAAGACTAAACTGAACAAACTTACAGACTTTCCAACGACTGTAGCAGATTTTAAAGAACAACTGTGAACAGAACACCAACTAAACGCAACTGTTTTGGTGTGTTTGTGATCAGTCGTATCAAATTACATTCACAATCAGCCTTACAATCGTTAAGTGTGTCCCTGGCTTAAGTTCAGTCTTAAAATGCGGCAAACAAAAAAAGATTGTTTTTTTAATCAACGCATCAAATCACAACAATCCATCGATCTGCCATTGGTCTGTCAAATGGATAGCCCCGCCCCAAAACTTATGTCATTGATTGTGCCTATGTTGGTATGCCAGGCTGAGCTCAAACAAACAGAGAAGTGTTTTAATAGTTATAGTTATCTGTTTAGTTGTCTGTGCATACTAAGCTGGAAAAATAAGATATTTTAACATTGCAAATATCACAATTTACCTTTAAGCTGATTTTACTCAGAGCAGAATATTTCAAAGACAAAAATCACTCTCTGTGAATCTGGGGGGAAAATGTATAGTTCATATAATAAGCACACATGAATGACTCTACCTGTTTCGCTGTTCTCTCCGGTGGAGCGCTCATGCCGCCGGTACTACCTGCCCCTCCTGCTGATCCCTCTCGAATAATCATGAACATCCTTGCAACAATGGCACGCTCTCTCTTTCTCTTCCTCTTCTCTCTCTCTCTCTCTCTCTCTCTCTCTCTCTCTCAGTAAGACAACACCTGTTTTACCCCTCCCAGTATGGGCCTGTCAGAGGTTACTCTCCTGTGAATTTCTCAGAACTGTATTCAGTAACTCAAGCTGAATTAGGAAGGCTGGATAATTGTGTAATTTACTTTTCAAAAATCAAAAGAAATCAATTTAAACCTCTTTCTGCTTTGCCACATCTTTCATTCTATTGATGCCTATATGCCTCTCTCCATCTGACTCGGTCACCTGCTCCTCTGTAGAAGTCCACAGTTGGTCATCCTTCTCTCTGCCCAGGTGTGTTTTATCCAACAGGGCAAAGAAAAACTGAAGGATACCGTGTCTGCTGTTTGGCCTTCTAACATTCAGGTGACACTCTATCCATCCGATACCTCTCTCTCCTTATCTTTCATTTGCCCTTTTCGGTCTGAGTTCTAGGCTGCATTCTAAAGTGCATTGGATTGCTAAGATAAGAGGTTTCTGTGTTCATTCATTTATTTATTTATTTGAAATTTGCTTCTGTATTTTAAAGCGCTCTCTGCCAATTTTTGCTTTCTAATGTTTTTTTTTGTTTGTTTTTTTACAATAAATTCTTTTATTTTATTGTAATGTTATTTGTGTTGCAAACATCAACTATGAACCATGAGCATTTGTGCAGTGATCTCTATGATCCTGTTGTCTAAACCTGGATATGTTCTTATCTGATGCCACAGCAATCAACCTCTATTTGGTTCTGTTACTGGAGAGATGTGGCAAGGACTTTCAAGTAACTTATACGGAACGTTCCCTAATTATGATTTTTAGGTTATTATTTTGCAACAATAAAATAACCTACATGACCTAAACTCACCTAAAACATTAATAGGAACACCATATTGATACTGTGTTTGACCCCCTTTCGCCCTCAGAACTGCGGCATTGATTCAACAAGGTGCTGAAAGCCTTCTCTAGAAATGTTGGCCCATATTGATAGGATAGCATCTTGCAGTTGATGGAGATTTGTGGGATGCACATCCAAGCCACGAAGGTCCCGTTCTACCACATCCCAAAGATGCTCTATTGGGTTGGGTTTGGTTGATTCAAGCTTATCCTGCTGGAAGTAGCAATCAGAGGATGGGTACATGGTGGCCATAAAGGGATGGGCATGGTCAGAAACAATGCTCAGGTAGGCCGTGGCGAATAAACAATGCCAAATTGGCACAAAGGGGCCTAATGTGTGCCAAGAAAACATCCTCCACACCATTACACCACCACCACCAGCTTGCACAGTGGTAACAAGGCATGATGGATCCATGTTCTCATTCTGTTTACGCCAAATTCTGACTCTACCATCTGAATGTCTCAACAGAAATCAAGACTCATCAGACCAGGCAACATTTTTCCAGTCTTCAACTGTCCAATTTTGGTGAGCTCTTGCAAACTGTAGCCTCGTTTTCCTATTTGTAATGGTACCCGGTGGGGTCTTCTGCTGCTGTAGCCCATCCGCCTCAAGGTTGTGCGTGTTATAGCTTCACAAATGCTTTGCTGCATACCTCGGTTGTAACGAGTGGTTATTTCAGTCAAAGTTCTCTCTTCTATCAGCTTGAATCAGTCGGCCCATTCTCCTCTGAACTCTAGCATCAACAAGGCATTTTCTCCCACAAGACTTCCGCATACTGGATGTTTTTTCCTTTTTACATCATTCTTTGTAAACCCTTGAAATGGCTGTGCGTGAAAATCCCAGTAACTGAGCAGATTGTGAAATACCCGTCTGGCACCAACAACCATGCCACGATCAAAATCGCTTAAATCACCTTTCTTTTCCATTCTGACATTCAGTTTGGAGTTCAGGAGATTGTCTTGACCAGGACCACACCCCTAAGTCCATTGAAGCAACTGCCATGTGATTGGTTGATTAGATAATTGCATTAATGAGAAATTGAACAGGTGTTCCTAATAATACTTTAGGTGAATATATATATATATATATATATATATATATATATATATGTGTGTGTGTGTGTGTGTGTGTGTGTGTATATATTTGAAAAGTTTCAAAATTTTGAGATCAAATCTCACTGATTTCTATAGGACATAAACAATGGTGACCTCATTGTAGACAGTTTAAATGCCCACATTTGTGTTTAGCATTGTTAATCTTTTCAGATTTGATCAGTGCATTTAAATGTATCTCCTAACACATCTACTCATGCTCAGCTTATCTAACCCTTCATATTTAAGTAGATTTAATGATAATAGCATGAAATCTTCTCTGTCTGCATGTCACCTTCACCTGATGTATAATTTATGGATAAAGAGCTACAGAAGAAGAGAAAGCTCAGTAACGGAAAATGAAAGAGGAGATAAAATAGGGGAGTATTTGTACGTCAGACGCAGTGAACTCAGGGTGAGGGGAGAAGAGGGGATGCCATTAACTGACGACGAAACCGAAATGTAAACTGGAGGATTGAGTAACGACTCCTGTTGATTTCACAAGGATATCTAATTGCAATCTATCAAATGTTAAGAAAAGGTATAGGAGGAGAGAGGGATGTAGGGAGGTTAAGGGAGAAAGAGAGACAGAAAGGGTGAGGAAAGGGGCAAGTGGCTATAAATAAGAAAAAGAGAAATTAGATCTTGTAACGTAGAAGGATATATCGCTTAGATCAGTCATATTAAAAGCCACATGTAACTGATAAAAATTATAAGGCCTTAAACCGTTTGACCAGGTTTAGATCAGGAACAAATATGTACCTTTTGAAAAGGTATACCACCCTAGATGGCAGCACACCAATTTTAAAACTTTAAAATAATCTGTTGCACTTATATTGCATAATTATTTAAAAAATATATATTTATCATTTTAATTTCTAAACATAATTTACAGCAGTGTCTGACAGATTGCATGCTTCCAAAGAAGTTTGCGTGCTACAAAGAAAAATAAGTTCCAAAATTAAAATGAAGACTTAATCACAATTTTTCTAGAATTTATGGAAACTTTATTTCTTTATTCTCACTCTTAAAAATGCTGGGTTGTCAGTGTAGGTCAAATATGGACAAACCCAAACATTGGTTTAATTTTTTTAAACCAATTTCTAGCTATATTTTTTAGTTGTCATAGTTTAAGGTCTAATCGTGTCCTATTTGTGGAAAGCACCATATGCCATTTCTTAAAGATATGAAATAATAATAATAATAATGACAATTGATTGGATTATTCTCTTTCGTGTTCAGGCCAGAGATTATATCTTGACCCAGACATGCTCGCAGGTGAACTGTCTCGTTTAGATGAATTAAACATCACCCTTCAGAGATCACTTGTCCTGATGATTCACCACTGAGAGCAGTAAATGTGCTCAGATACTTTCTTGTTTTTAAATGAATAATCTATCTGGTTACAATTCAGATAATCCCACACTAAAACAGAAAAAGAGGTGCAAAATAATGTGATTAACTGAGACTGAACCTGTGATGCAGAGTATACTGTCATCTTTCCCTTTAACATTACCATCAATACTAATAAGTAAAATTATATATATATATATATATATATATATATATATATATATATATATATATATATATATATATCAACTAGGTCAACTAGCTATACTCACTATGTTTGTATCTTTTGTATAATGCAAAATGTTTCAATTACAATTTGTTTTATCTGAATAATAAACCAAAAAAAAAAAGTCAGAAGTTGAGTTACAAACATTACACTAAAGTCAGACTTAATATTCAGATTGTTGTAAAGGAAGCAGCATCAAATTCCACAAGTTTAATCAAAACCTGAACAAATTTGTGTTTTGTATTTTATCTCCCCCTATTGGAGGACCAAATGAACTTGCTTACTTTCACTCCAGGATTACAATACTAAGACTGTGTCCACATACTGGAGTTTACTGGAGTCATATACCGGGCAGGAGTTTCCCGGACGATTGCGCAATTTCCTTGATTTCACAAGACAAACAAAACGAAGGAACAAACACAAGATGTTCATAGCTGTTGGACGCATCACTAATGACGTAGTTTTATTATATAGCTGTAATCTCTTTGGTTAAAACTTAAAAATTCTTTCAGTGACTCGCCTTGCAAGTTATGTCAAAGCTGTATAAATTTCAGAAGATCCATGTATTAACAAACAAAAGGTTAGAGTCCATAATGTCCCTTTATTATTTAACCTATTATTCTACTTTACACATGGAATCTGATTCAGCTTTAGTCCGAATTTATTGTGTGATAATTTGGCTGTTTCTTGCTTAATTGGTAAAATGTATTAGCAAATAGGCCTAATAAAACAGTTTGAACCATTAAGAAAGTACTGGTTGAGACAGTGACAAAGTGATGCAAACACACAGTTTCAGGAAATTAGGAAATCTCAGAAAGTAGTCTTTTGACGTTTAAAAGACCAAAAGGAAATATGGAACATTTAGGACACAATGAAAGGATTTGTGTGATGCTTTATGATGAGAATTCAAGTTATATACACAGGCGTTATGACAAAGACACTGACAGGTTATGATGTTATGGTTTATGTCATGATGTCATAACAAAGACATCTTAAACAATGTCATATTTGGATTCAAAATGTCATTATTGAGCCACTTATTGACATTTGTCATAAACATGCATAAACCCATATTCATGGTTATGAAGGTGTCACATCAGTCTTATGCACACCCATTCAAGTAAAGTGTTACCCTGACATTCTTCAAAATATCTTCTTTTGTGTTCAGCAAATTAAGTTACAAATACAATACAAAGCATAGATACGATAAAAAAAGTGATGTAGTCAAGTATGTATGTAAAATATTTTTAGTTCGTTATCCCTCACCCTGTCACATGGGAAGGGTAGGGAACAATATTTACTTAGCAATATCCACTTAAATAATACTTTACAGCTTGACAACGCAGCCAATCACTTCATATTGTGCAAGCTCATCTTCCACTGACTGAGACTGGCTCTGACTATAAAATGGGTCATGTTGACATGCCTGGGTGTGTTTGAGAGTGTAGGAAATCTTACTAACACAAAAAAATCTGTCTCCAAATTAATTTGGAACAGAGAAGGACCTAAACTGAGGCGCAGAATCTTACCTGAGAAATCATTACTGAGATTTTATCGCTTGTATCGGTAAGTAAGTATTTCCATATTAAGCAACATTATGGTGGCTTTAAATTGCTGGAACAACATGTACTATGTTTTCATGCCTATAAATGATCATATGTATATTGTATTTATACAATATTGGCATGTATTGTTTTTTAACTGATAATCTCACTTGACAAAACAAACAGGTAATAGAAAGAAAGTTTATAAACCTTTATAAAATTACAAGTCTCTTTTCAAAGACATTTATTACCCGTCATTGAACATAATGCATGACGAAGTGGGAAACGGTTTAGACCATTTTGCTAGATGTAAACAACACTGGTCCAGAAACACTTCCTGTTTCAGTTTGTAACTATTTTCTTTATTTCACATGTAAAGAAGACATCTTAAAGATGTTGTTTAAATATTTTATTCAGTTTTACATGTTCTGTTGGTTGTATTTTATCCCAGCTTTTGTGTAGTGTTAAAAAACTTAAACAGGAAGTGCTTCTGGACCAGTGTTGTTTACATCTTGCAAAATGGTTTATAATGGTAGTTGATTAGCTACTCTTGCTGCGTTATTTTTTAGCTTCTCCAGTTATTTCGCACGAGAAAGACTACGAAGTTACTTATTGACCAAAATGACCCCAAAAGGATTTGTGTGTGTGCTTTCAGAAAGTGATTACGTCTTAAAATCTGTTATGATAAAAGTTCTTGACCTTGCTGTGACATTGGTGTAATGTAATCAAGTGTTGTAAAGCTGAGAATATACTGGAAACAGTACACTGTAACACATTTAACGTAAAAGTAACTTACTGGCAACAAATATCCAGCAAGCTTCAGTATTTTATTCCACGGTTAAATTGCTGTAAATCTGACTACAGTAGGTCACAGCATACTGTATAATAACTTAAAGTATATTTATAGTGTAAAATTAAGTTCTTGGTTTTGCACTGTATTTTAAAATACTGTAAATTTACAATGCAGTATAATTGATGACGGTAGATATACACATATGCACACAACTAACTACAATCTGTTACATCATCAATTTAACAGTAATATAAAGATTACTGTAATTAATCTCCCACTCAGTTTTTTTTTTTCTTCTTCACATAATAGAATAAATTAGTTAGTATATAAAATAGTTCTACAGTATAACAGCTGGAAATGCATCAATACTGTAAAAAAAAAGCTATAAAATTTACAGAAACTTACTGTAAACTGTTTTTACAGTACTTTTACTGATAAAACAGCGAAAGCGCACCGTTTTCAAATGAATCAGAATAATGTAAGCTTTTGCAGTATAATTGATGACGGTAGATATACACATGTGCACACAACTAACTACAATCTGTTACATCATCAATTTAACAGTAATATAAAGATTACTGTAATTAATCTCCCACTCAGTTTTTTTTTCTTCTTCACATAATAGAATAAATTAGTTAGTATATAAAATAGTTCTACAGTATAACAGCTGGAAATGCATCAATACTGTAAAAAAAAAAGCTATAAAATTTACAAAAACTTACTGTAAACTGTTTTTACAGTACTTTTACTGATAAAACAGCGAAAGCGCACCGTTTTCAAATGAATCAGAATAATGTAAGCTTTTGAGAACGTGTTTCAATTTAAGTGCAAGTTTTTGAAAACGATACCGTTATTGTCTCTGTCTAAACAACAAAAGCCCGAATTTGTGGAAATGGTAACGTCACGTGCATACGTATTACGTGTTCCTTTACAAAGTGACATCGCCAACAACTGGCCTGGGAGGCATAACATGGCATTTTTAGTTGTTTTTGTGGATATGTGTGAACAGAGATCATTTCGACAACGTTTGTATGTGAAACCACAAGGAGAAACCTTAGAATGGCTTCACAGAAATGAATACTCCTGCCAGTATCATGATTTATAACCATGAACTTCCATCTAAATCTATTCTTAAAATCTCTTCAGCTGATCAGAATGGTTCCGACTGCAAAGTCGCTAGTCTTTCTCTGCATGCTGATTGGATGGTCACAGGCCTTTCCATACCAAGATGTCACCACTGAGGACAAAGCAATGAAAGATGTTGACAAGGTAGAGAAAGAAAGACAAGATGCTATACTGAGAGTAAGTGCCTCATTTCATCTGTACTGATGTATGCTGATTCCGTACTCTATATTTTTTCTGTTAAGTTAAACGCATATTTAATGGGAAGAAATATCAAGCTATTATTTCTCTTTAGGTCACAGATTTGATTCCACCAACGTGCCGTGTGCTAAATGAGAGTTTGGATTGTCCATTGTCATGTCGAAATGCAAGCTGGGAAGTGACTTACATCATGTCAGATGGTGCTGGATCAGGAATTGATCACCCCTCTTTTTCTGCCACTGACTCTAGTGAATTCAACTCTACCTTTTTCATCTACATTAATACAACTATAGATGAAAATGGCTACAATGCAACCATTGTGAAATATATTGGTTCCTGTTGCTTCAAAGATGTGGAGATTAGTGTGACAGACAAGGCAGGAAACAAGGCAAAGTGCCCTTTTAATATAAAACAACCTGAGGTGACCACAATCAGCCCAATGACTGTCAAACCCACATCCAGTAGCTCTACCACAACCATCTCTCTTTGGTCAAGTTTAATACTGATGGCAATAAAATCTTCAGTGTTTTAACATGGATGTGCATTGTATATAAATGTGACAATGACTTGCTGTATGGTATAGTAAACTTTTACAGTAGAACACTTTTTTATTCCTTATCTTACTGCAATCATGTAGTTTCACTATTTATGTTGCTGTATCCTTCGAGAATAAAATCAACTTTGTGGAAGCATGTGTACAGTATACATTCTAATTTTTGTCATACTTTATAAAGTTTTACTTTAAGCATGTTATATCACAAAGTTCATAATTTTAGGATACAGCTAAATGAGGCATCACATGATAAAACACCAGTAATTTATAATCATTAAAGTATTCTTTAGTTTATGGATTAAGATAGGCCTACTGCATTCAACTTTTCGTATTTAGAGTAAATGATTATGTTTTATTGGGTTAGAGCGCCTCCAAGTGGCCAAGCCCGGCTAAGTTTTTCTGTGTCTATAGATTGAAGAGTTTCACATAGATAAAGTAAACTAAAGAACAAAAAAGTGCTATTAAATAGCAGGAAAAAGTCAAACATAACTTCATTTAGCAACCTTGACCTGATGGTCCTGGCATGGTTTACAAAAGCAAGTGCATGGCCACAAAGATCTTCTATTGATTTTTGTGATAAGGATGTGATCATTTTCCTATGGCCTATATTTAAAACAAACAAACAAAAAAACATTAAATATTTAATTAACATAATCAAAACTTAACCTTATGTTATTCTTTAATATCAATGCATTATCTAGCTGAGAAGCGGTTTAAAACAAAACTGCATGTATTTTGTGGAAGAACATTCTTTTGGTTGTGCTTCGGCTCTAAATGACTATGACTGCAGATTAATAAGGTTATCATACTTTTTATAAATTAAGCCAGAGTAGGCTAGAATAGTTAATAGTTATTGTTGCAAAAGATTGTTGAGATTCACAAATTAGAAAGTCAAGAAAACAGCATTAAATAATGTCCAACATAGGACCTACATCACAACAAGTTGTTTGGGAGGTTTCAAGAAAAAATTATCTGCCATGCCCAAGGCCATCCCAGTTCACTGACCTGAACCCTATTGAAAAACATAAGCAGAAAGTGTATAAAGCTGGACTTGGGAATGATATTTAATGTTTATTTCTAGGAGCAACTCAAAGATTTACTTAGCAGCATGCACTGACTCAATAATGGGCTTACTATACACTCTAAAACACCACTGAAAGTGCGATTTGTTAGATTGAACACACTGTCTGAACGTGTTAAACATTGACAACAGGTTTAGTATTGATTTTAAGTTTCAGTGTTGTGCAAGTTATGCTCCACTGACATAGTGTGTCTGAACAGGACTGAAACATCTCAACAAAATAATTCAGGAAGGAGACAAATCTGCAACCTGAGATTTCACTTTCCATTGGCGGTTTCATCGTTTATAACAGTAAGTAAGTTAAAAAAAAAAAAAACAGACAGGTGCTCTTTGTTCTGTCAATTACTTTTTTCTTAAGTACTGCAATGCAACTGGATGTCAACTATACCAATAAAGATATTATATAGGCAACTGATGCCTTTTTATTAGGTTACTAGAATATAGTGTGCAATTCTATTTTTGTTTTAACATATTATTGATAGTTAGCATGAAATAAATGTATTTTGAATACATTTTGGTATACCTTTTTTTTTTTTTACTATAAGGACTTCTCTATGGAGGACCAAACTAATAAAAAATTAAAAAAATAAATAAATGAATGAATATGTGAAGAAATGTAAAAAGAGAGAACAAAGTAATTTATCTTAACAAAGATAAATTACTATGTATGCTTTTATTTCCCTATTTCTATAATTACATATTTTCCCACATTTATTTGTTTTATCGTTTAATTTATTTAGGCTATGCATTTATTTATTTTCACTTTTATTTATGTATATATTATGCATCTATGTCAACATTTATTTGTTTATAAATGTATTTATACATTTATTGCTCTGTATGCTACTAGACGCTTTTACACGAAAGCGTGTCAAATTATTCAACCATACGTTATGTCATGCATTGTAGATCCTTTTGCAGCAAACTGCATTTTTAATGAATCTTCCAAAAACAAACAACTTTTCAATAAGAGGTGACATTTACACTAAATTGATTTCCTGGGGCATTTTTAAAAACCTTATTAAATAGTAGGCTATATGCGTCATACACATGGAGTACAGATATGGTAATACATGACATACAGTATCTTTTACTGTCTATGCCTATACTTCGAACGTCAACAAGAAGTGACATCACGCAACATCGCTTAGACGAGCACGCTTAATATTTTCTTATACATTTTTGTTAGAGTTATCTTATTTAAAATATCTTAGTGTTAAAATTAAAAAAGTTAACTTATTGATCAATACAATTGATTTAAAAAACTAGGAAAAGAGGAGGAAAAAAACAGCTTTTTAACAGCACATGTGGAATGTTTAATGTTAAATAAATTAATTCTCCTGCCAATAAAAGCATGCACTTTTAAAATATTTTTAAATCTCTCCAAAGCTGATCAGAATGGTTCAGATTGCAAAGACACTGATTTTTCTCTGCATGCTGATTGGATGGTCACGGGCTTTTCCACACCGTGATGTCATCAGTAAAAATGAATCAATGAAAGATGCGGACAGGGTAGATGGAAAACAAAGAGATGCTAAACTAAATGTAAGTACATTTGTTTGTTGTATGTTTAAACTGCTGCAAAATGTGCATCTTAACTTTTTTCAGTACAGTTTCCTGCCTGCCAATTCATTATACTGCTCCAAGTTAGCAATTACTATGGTATTTAATTGAAACAAATAACATGTTTCTGTTTAGGTCACTGATTTTACTCCACCAGTGTGCCATGTGGTAAATGACACTTCAGAATGCCTTTTATCATGTGGAAATACAAGTATGGAAGTGACCTATATCATGACAGATGGAGCTGGTTCAGGAATCGATCGCACCCTTGTTTCTTCCTTTGGTGGGGCTTCTAGCATATTTACTCAATATGATGGACTAGATGAAAATGGCTACAATGCAACCCTTTTGCATTATTCTGGGATCTGCTGCCTTCAAGATGTGGAGGTTTCTGTGCTAGACAAAGCAGGAAACTTAGGAAAGTGTCCTGTTATTGTAAAACGTGTCAAGCCATGACTTTCATTTTCTCATCGCTCCTCCACCACAACAACAACGTCTCTTTGGTCAATACTGATGGCACTTATGCTGTTCTAAGATGTATGGCTACATGAAAAATGTACATGTATAATTATTTTGACAATGCATTTTTAAGTGCAGTTAAAGTACTTGATGATGTCAATATTATTTGGTCAATGCTTTGATGAATGCCATAATAATACGTGAAAATGTGCTTCCTTGCCAGTATTTTTAATTTATTCTAATTCTTCCATTCCACTATTTGTGTTGCTGTACCATTAGGAAATAAAGACAAACTTGTGAAAGTAGCAGTCTGTTTCTAAATTGTATTTTACTTAGTGAAGTTCACAACGCAAGGAAGATGAGTAAACCCATCTAATCTTTCAAATAACTGCTGAAGCATATAAGCAACCGCTCACCTTGCTCTGGCTGTATTCACATCCCTCCACCTCCAAACAGGCATCTTGCTACCATACTCATCATCCAAGCAGTAGGCTAGTCCCACCGGGGGTATGTCAACACTCCCATTTTTCCCGGGTATCTCCCGTTTTTTAGCCCCATCTCCTGAACCCCTCGGTTTGTTATTTCCCCCACGGTAAAGTCACGGAATTTGCATGGCCTAAACTCCTTAGTGCCGAAGTGATGACGTCACTTTGTAGGACAACTCGTAAGTTGGCGGCGCAGGGTTCCTTCGATCGAAAAGCTGTGCATTTTCCCAGACTTTTAAAATCGTAAAAAAACAAGATCTGTGTTCAACGTTTTGTCTATCAAGATAATCTTTACAAGTTAATCCAAATTTTAAACATTTTGAAGCCTAATTTAAAGTAAAAAAAAAAACACAAGCAGACATAAAGTTTAAAAGAAAACACAAGCAGGTAACTGGTGTGTTTTAGCCTATGTCATAGATCAAAATGTGAAAATATTTAGAGGCTTTGTTCACCGTTATTTCAGGCGATTTAGCAAAAACCCATTCAAAAATCCCATAGGCTTTAGAGCGAGGGAACCAGGAGTGCTAAATGCTAACTCACTTCCGCGTTTTGGCCAACAAAGAAAGTGATAACTTTGTGTCTAATGTTGACCAGTTGCCAGATCTTGTATTAAACTCATTATATTCACACAATCCATATACAATTAACACCATATACAAAAAAATGGTTTGTCATCTCAACCTGGCAACTTATACCCCAGTTGAGCAGTCGTGGAAAGCTCAACCCGAAAGCGAGCAACCCCTCCAAGCTCCAGTTGAAGCTACATCCTCGAGCCCCGCCACTGCAGACAGCAAGCCAAATATGCTTTACCTTATTAGCATCACCAGCGTCAACCAATATGAGCCTGCATCTGACGTACAACCTAGAAGCTTTGCGCAGTTATACAGTTACACTCATAGGGTTACAAAACATGACATGTTTTTGCGCACAAAAAGTTTTCTCGTCGCTTGATAAACTTAAAATTGAGTCATAGTCACTCAGACAATTTTAACAATGTCTTTAACTTTTCTGGGCCATCACGTTTCGATCTCTTAGAAGCTTATGGAGAGTGAGACAGCCCTCAGATTTAATAAAAAATGCCTTACTTTGAGTTCCGAAGATGAAGGAAAGTCTTACAGGGTTGGAACAACATGAGGGTTTTTACTGACAGACTTTTCATTTTGGGGTGAACTAGCACTTGATTGTCAATGTATCTTGAACTGTTTTGTATCTTATATACAGTATCACATTGCAACAAGTAGGTTACTTGTCACTACAATAGCTGCTCATTGAGTATTATATATGTATATTAGTCTTTACTTATGTGCCACCCACAACCCAACCAACTATTCTTCAGCACAATGGTAACCCCACAAACTTCAACATGACAGAAACTCTTTTAAATATCACACACCGAACCCTACTACAAAGATATTTCCCTTTACTCAGAAACACATAAAATAAAACTTAATTTCAACTAAATAAAAGTTTTAAACCGCTGTCTAGTTTCAGTAATTGCAACAAAAATGCTGTAGGTAGTCCTAACACAAATGTATTAAGTAACATTACATATTTAAATGGATTGAACAGAATAACATTAAGTGGCTACTAACACAGTGTTTATTGTTCATTTAACTCATTTTAATTAAGTAAATTGTACAAACAGCAACAATCATTTAAATCAAATCAATTTAGTTTATTATCTTCCTAGGTTTCTAGTCTTGTTATTGTATTATTGTTTTGTTTGTTTATTAGTCTTGTGTCGCTGGTTTATTTTTTAGTTTTTTATTTGTATATAACCCTAATTTTCCTCTTGTCTCTGGTCTATCTTTTGCATAGAACTTGCATTGTATTGTGAGTCTTGCTTTCCTTCTTGTTTAAAGGGAGTTCACTTTGAAATTAATTTTTGAAATTAATGTTTTAGCTTACCTCAAGGGCATCCAAGATGTAGCTAGATGTCTTTGTTTCCACAGCATTTTCAATTTTGACATTTTTTGGTCAAGCCGTTGTTGTTTGTCAGTCCTATAATACAGTTTTAGGCGGTCCACCTCAAAGAGTATGCACAGAGAAGTCAAAGTTAAACATGATTTAATGACTCGTGAATGTAAGTAAACGAGCGGTATGTGTGAGAAAACGAACAGTATTTATATAGTTTTTACCTCTTGTTAACAGCCGTCCAACTGAACCGAACTGAACCGTCTCCAGACGTTGCCCTCTCGCTCTCGCGCGTCAACGTCACGCATTGTTTACACGGAGGTTTTGCCTTTCAGTAAAAATATTTAAATATATCGAAATCGTCATCTTTCACGATTTCCCGTATATCTAAATATGTTTAGGTAAAACTTCCGAAAATCTCCGTGAAAGGTAAAAACTATATAAATACTGTTCGTTTTCTCACACAATCCGTTCATTTCGTGTCTGCCAATTGTGTACTTAAATGCACAATAAATCATGTTTAATTTTGACTTCTCTGTGCATGTTCTTGAGGAGGACCCCCTAAAACTGAAAAACTTGACCAAAAAATGTCAAAATTGAAAATGCTGTGAAAACAAAGACACCTACATCTTGGATGCCCTTGAGGTAACTTAAGCTAAAACATATCAAAAATTAATTTCAAAGCGAACTATCTCTTTAAGGTTAGACTTATGAATCTTATCTCTTTACAATAAACTGCACTTGGTTTATTAACATTGACGTGCTGGAGTGGACATATTGTTACAGTGTTTGAGAACTGCATTTGCTATTTTCCAGTGAAGTATGACCAGGTCCAACATTTCAATTCACATGATGTCCACTAAAGATCGAATTTTCAACATATCCATGGTAGGAATTAAGTGGTGAGATCCTTTAAAATTAATGCTAATGTAAATCTTAGAAGGAGAGCTGACACACACACAAAAAAAATCAACTACCTGAAACATGCATAAAATGTATACATTTGTTTGATAAATTAATCCAAACAGTTTTTTTTTCTTCAAATTAAGAATCAAATTCTTTAGAACAGTTTGATGTTGAGATATTTGTCCAAAAATGATTGAATGATTCCAATGGTAGCCATCACAATAAGGAATAACAGGACAGACAGCATGAAGAAAAACCCTGGCAACCTAGAAACAACAGCAAGAATGGGCTGTAAGTAATATATTATGACTTGACAGAATATACTATATAAACAAATTTATTAAAAAATATTTTGATTATCACCTTCTTTTGGATTCCCTGATATAGCCAATAAAGTACATCTCCCTGCCCACAATATATATGATTCCTCCAATAGCAGCAAGCACTATAAAAAGGGGGAAATGATGACCTTTTCATAAGTTATAAAATGGTTTCTTATTTTTATTTATACACCATACATTTTGTGTAACTATACTATTGTATAAATACATACATAATATACTAACATACCTTCATTGCAAAAGATGCCAGAGATCCACAATACCACCAGGAAAATGGAATAAAACTCTACACTATTCTGGCTAAAGAAATGGTGGAAAGACATATTTGTGACAACTTGCCAAAGTAGATTTCATATTTGACTGTTAATGCATGAAATTGTGTGAGTGAGAAGTGTGTGTAAGAGGCATCATTGAAGCAGTTTGGCAGTAATAATCTTTGATCTTACTGTGCACGAAATGTCCTTTCAAACTCGGGTGGTCCAGTAACAGTGGGTGGCATAATTTTATGCTTCATCCTCGACCACCCCACACGTCTTGCCTGAAATCCTAAAATATTCAAATCACTGTTATTCAGCCACACCATTTTAACACATTATAACAAATCAAAAAATGAATGAAACATATCTGACATGTGATTTCAAATATATAGGCCTAGTATTAGCTTGCTAATCATACAAACATACGATACGAGAAATTATTATTATCAATTATTATTTATACACACACAATATACAGTTTCTATAGTGTATTCCCGAAAAAAAATGTCAGCCTCTAAAGCACTATATAACCTTTATAAGTTTTTAAGGGTGTTTTTTTTTTATTAGGTCACTTGCAGTGCAGTGCACTTTTTTTTTTTTTTTTGGTGCAGAAGTTAAGCTTACTTACCCATGTGGAGAGCAGATAGCATTGTCACTCCCGCGAGGAGAACTGGAAGATCTGAAGTCATATTTGTGATTCGAAACAGTTCCTTTTTTTGATAGTCAAGCACAGAGATGTGAAATCAGATCCGTGTATCGCCTGTTGCAGATCTCCTCCTGTTTTTTAAGATCAGGAAGTACTACTACTGCCTGGTCTGCAAAAGCTGTTGCATCATGATTCATGTCGAACTATGCACTTCGCCTTTCCAGACAAATAGCAGTACGAGTTGGGATTAAGCAGAAAGGATTGCATTGACCTATGTCGCGTGGGCGTTTGGACCTTTGATCTACTTCCAGTCCATTAAAATTAACAAAGCCAACAGGTGTTAGGTTTTCTTTAGAGAACATTGACGATCTATTGAAAACAGTGTTTTTTAATGATTCGTTCGAAGAGTCATCTGAGGATGTTATTTGGGAGTGATACATTAAACAGTATTTCACAACAAAAAGCTAAACGCATAGTGATGACACTGACAATGTCAGCTTGACCAGACTCTTGAAATTGTCACGAGTATTTTATCCCGCATCAAGTGATAAATACGTTTGAGAAGACTGTTATCCAGTTAAAGTCAGCCAATTGTCCGAGTGAACCGATTCGCTCAAATGATTCAGACTTCCCAGCGCTCTTGTGTAAGGAAATCAGTGCTGGCGCTCGACGTTGATGACGTCAGACACTGTGCGCCGCTGTATCTTCTGCGACAAATAGACAGGCAAATATAGAAACGGCTTGCTTTACCTCTAATAAACAACAGAGGAAGCACAAACATGGACAGCGATGATGACAATATGGAAGAAGTGGTGGAAGGTACGACAAACGTATTCACAAACGATGCGCTGTGCGTAACTTTGTTTTTGTCGTCTCGTCTTCAACTTTTATGCATTCTCATTCCTCCGGAGAGTATCCTACCGACACATGTCCTCTGTATATACACAAGCTGTCAAACACACCAGGCCCGTATGCGTTCGGACTTTTTAAAACCCCCAAATTACAGCGAGTCCTATTTCGGCTTTAGGCTCTTTAGTTAAGATTCTTTCTGAAATCCCATGGATGGAGATACTACAGTAGCAGAACATAGTTAGGCCAATTATGTTCACTTGAAATATCTTTCATTTTATTGCATTCACTTACACTTTGTACAATTTATATATACTCTTTTTATTTATATATAAATTGGATTTATAATTGCATGGATGTAATTAAGTGTTGACACAATCCAGAGTCGTGTACAGCAGGTCTCAGCTAGTGTACAATCCATCTGGAGATTTTGCCATGTCAAGTATCTAACTGAACCGATTAACCTGGGACATTAAAATTAGTGTTAATTTTAGGTATAAGTAGAGTGTTACTCATTAAAGAGACACTGTGTAGGAATTTCTCCCATCTTGCAGTAAAAATGTATTTTGCATTCAAACAAATTGTGCTCTCCTGCGCTGCGCTTTTACAAATGTGCTTTGCATCTACGGTAGCCATTATGTACCAAAAAGCTATGACAGGATGTCTTCTCATAGCACTTCTTCGAGTGTTCCTACGGGTGAACAGGTTTGTTATTTCAACAGCATCTTGACACAACAACAAACGAATGTTACAGTATGAATTACTGCCTGTGAAAAACATGAACTATTGTAATAAGTATTTATACCTTCTTTATTCGTTAGATTTTCTGAAGTACGTGCTTTGTTAGATATCATCATCAACTGTTAACTATAAATGTTCATCTGGCTATAAAATAATGTACATATCCAAACAATGAAAAAAAGCTTTAATTAAGACTGTAATATTGACTTACCTGTCGAGAAGAAAGCTGGTCTTCTTTTGAACTCTTTCTCTTGCATTAGCTCTATCCACTGGAAAAAGCTAACCCGACATTAACTCTTTTTTAGTAATCTCCGGTCATGTTTCCTGTTACGATCTATTTATAGAAAAATAATAAATTCTTTGTTTACGAGGATAAGTCAATTGTCAGATGTATTTGTACATCATTGAGGACATGTTCATGAATAGAAATATTTATTTTAAATAATAAAATACATAAAAAGTACACAATGTCCCTTTAATCTATTATTTTGCTTCTCTCTGACTACCATGTCATGACTTTTTAGGGCCACTTGATGAGGATGACCAGCCTCATGGTTTCTGTACTGTGACCTACTCCTCCAGTGACAGATTTGAGGGACACTTTGTTCATGGGGAGAAGAATGGAAAAGGAAAATTCTTCTTTTTTGATGGCAGGTTTGAGAATTTTGGTGTATGTTGGCACCATTGTTAAGTTTGTTATTGATTTTTCACTGTATGATTTAAATTGTGGAATATTAATCACTTGATTAGACTCTCTAATTAACTATTTAACTATCTCAATCATTCCAACTCTCGAAATAGATTAAACGGGACTTTATTGATAAGAATGTATTGTAAGAATTAAAGAAATTCATACAGCTTAAAGGGGGGATAAATTATGAGAATCTTTGGGTGAACTATTCCTTAAGTGCACATGCATCATCACCAGTACTATTTTACTATTATTTATATATACAATTTTTTTGCACAATTACATACTAAAAAGCTTATTTGGATCAATTTAATTATAGCACATAACTAAATATAATAATTTTTCACCTGCATATTACCTTTTTTCCCCTTTATAGTATGCTGGAGGGTTTCTATGTGGACGATGCTTTGCAGGGCCAGGGCATTTATACTTACGAGGATGGAGGAGCATTACATGGGACTTATGTAGATGGCGAGCTCAATGGACCTGCTCAAGAGTTCAATCCAGATGGTCAACTAGTCTTCAGGGGCCAATACAAGGACAACATTCGCTGTGGCATGTGCTGGGTTTACTACCCGGTTTGTTTTGCCCTACATCAAGCATGTTAAAGGACCAGTTAATTCTGTCAAGAACATCTGTTATTATTCCATAACATATTCAATTAGGAACATGAACAGTATTGAAAAGCTCAATGTTTTCTTTTCTTTTTCTTTCGTCTAAAGGATGGCGCCTGCGTGGTGGGGGAAGTGAATGAAGATGGAGAGATGACAGGAAAGGCAGTGGCTTATGTTTACCCCGATGGGCGTACAGCTCTGTATGGCTCATTTGTTGATGGAGAACTGATTGAGGCCCAACTTGCCACTCTTACCACTCAAGAGAATGGCAGACCACAGTTCACTATTGATCCAGACAGTTAGTAGTCCTTTTATCTACACTCTCATATGTCTTATCTGAAACTGTTTACCTGTTGATGCAAATTAAAAGCTCTAAATCTAAAATTGTTATAGGATAATCTTTCTTTTCTGACTCTCTTAGGTCCCGTTTACTGTTATGACAAATCCACCTCGTCATGTATCGCCAGCCATAAACTGTTGCCTGACCCTTACGAAAGTCAACGGTTGGTGCAAGCTGTGATCAACCATGTAAACCTCAAGCTATCAAATCTTGTTTTGAACAGAAAACATGTACTTGTTTGTTCCAGTGATGGATTGTCTGGTCTTGTCATTTCAGTGGGGGAGATTCAGTTGGTTCTCTAGTCTCAATACATTATTTCTTATGTTTTCATCTTGTTGATTGAAGCTGAAAGGTGGTTTTCTTTTGGTTTAACAGTGTGTATGCTGGACTTTCACTTATTTCCGGAGCTGGAGAAGGGCTGTTTGCAAAAACTAAGGCTGAGGCTAACACGGTGATGGCTTTTTATAATGGTGTTCGCATTACACATTCAGAGGTTTGTTTGTTTCCATTTTACATTATTCAATGCCAGAATGTAAAACTTGAAAAAAAAATGTATTCTAAAATCTGTTAATGTTTTAATTAACAGGTGGACAGTCGGGACTGGTCCCTAAATGGGAACACTATTTCATTGGATGAGGACACGGTGATTGATGTTCCGGAACCTTTCAATCTGACCGAGAATTATTGTGCATCTCTAGGTCACAAGGCCAATCACTCCTTCACTCCTAATTGCAAATATGACTCGTGAGTATGAATGTATGTTTTAGAAATATACAGAGACTATATGCTTTTGTTTTTCTATGTTAATCTGAGTTGTATTTTGTTGGATATTTCAATACCAACTAATCATATTGTTTGACAATATTGGTTTAGTCATGTAACCATTGTAGTAAAAGCTGTTATTACCTGTCCAGATATGTCCATCCTCGTTTTGGGCAAATAAAATGCATCCGAACAATCCGTGCCATTGAGAAGGATGAAGAACTCACTGTTGCTTATGGTTATGACCATGAGCCATCAGGGAAGTCTGATCCAGAGGCACCAGGATGGTACACAAAGCAATTGCTGGAGTTTCAACAGAGGGTGTCAGGAAAAGGGGCTGATGAGACCTACTAAGACCCTTTTCACCACTGCTGAAAAATATGTTATCTCCCATCACAGCCTGCACCTACCACCAGAAACTCTAACTTTGACCTTTGACTATCGCAAGCTAACAATTTGAAATAATCGCACTTTTGAACTGATTTCTGGCATCCTCGTCCATTTACAAGTATTTTAACTGATTTCCTCAAGGCGTCACAATTCTTTGGTTGTACTGTTACATTGTGGAAGGACCTGGTATGTGTCAGTTAGAGACCGAGTTGGTTGCATTAATAAGAGCAAGTTATTTTAAAGGTATTTTGACAAAAATCTATGAAATGGAGTAGAGTTGGAAAGTTTTAAAGACTATTTGTTACTATTTATTTAAGTATTCAACCTCTTTACCACAACTTGTGTTAACCATGCAGTATTTAACCAATAATAGTGTATTTTGCTGATCTGCTCATGTTTCCCCCACAAAGTAAAATTATAAAATTTGTTGTTATCGTCTCTATTGTCATGTACAAACAGCTAAAGTTAAGTTCATAAAGTCTCTAGTTGTCTTGAAGAATAGTGTTATACAGACGAGGCCCTTTATTTATTTATTATATTTTTACGGGGTTTTTTTTCACATACCAAGAATACAAAGAAAAATCTACACCACAAAATAAAATGTAAGTAAATTGTGATTTGTATGTTGGGAAAAGACAGAGCAGAGTGTATCTGAGGCACAATGTGAAGAGAAATCTTTCTACTGATCTGAACTTCAGCCTTTATTATGCAAAAGCTACCAACAACGATTTATCAATAAAACTCCAACATGTAGCACAAGTTCATTTGACTCATCTTTTCAACGTTCTTAGTTATTATATAGGAGGGGTGTTATGAAATGTAGAAGATATATCTATATTAAATAATAATATATATTTTCTTTATGCCAAAGTAATCAGGTCAAAACTCGCTGTAAATGTCCACACCATAGGGGCGTGGTCATCGTGTTGCACCTGCGCGCGCGCCCCAGGTAAATGAGTGACACGCTCAGCTTTACCGCTTTCTTCTTAACAAAGCGGCCCGGAAGTGATAAAGGGAAAACGGCATAGGTAAATACGCAATATATTCTAATTTAAAGAATTTATAAATGACTTTATACTTTTAAATTGCGCTTGACATTGTTTCAGAATAGCTTTTAGTATAATTAAGTTAGTAAAGTGGTTTTGTAGTCCCAGAATCAACCCAAACGTGGAAAGCGATAGTACTTACTGCGTCAAGTCAGTATACGTTTGATAAAGGATCCACCTCCATTTAGAAACATAACAGTGAAAGACTTTTCTCTTTTAAATAATAAGTATGGACCTAAAACTATTAATTGATTCTTCTGTCCCCGCTGAAGGCTTGAGATGGACCGTTACAGGTATTTCATCTTCAATCAGAAGAGTGTGGTGGTCCTCGGCATCCTTCAGGTGGCGTGCGCGGGGCTTTGCGTGGTTTGCGGCTTCATGGACGCAGTTTTCCGAAAGAGCACTACTCTGAGTGAAACTAGGGCTCCACTCTGGGCTGGATTGGTGAGAAAGCAATTTATTTATTCTAAAATGGCTTCCCCTGTTTGCCAGAATATTGTTGGCAAACATGTTCAGTCTCAAGTAAAAGAATTATGAGTTATGTCGAATGCCTATCAAAATATATCACGTTTCACTATATTATAACCTTAACATGTTTTTCTTTTTCTCACTGCTGCTGAATGGGTTTTCATTTATGAACCATTTATTCATTACTAACCTTTTGAGTAGGCCCAATTCTATAGGCCATTTCTCGCCCACCATACACAAGAGACTTCATGAATGATTTTCCAGGGTAGTTTGCCTTGCCAGGTCTTTCCCCAACCCTTCCTATTACATGTTTTGGGACTCACTCACACATTCATATGGACAATTTAGCATCTTTAATTCACCCTAACTGCAGGTTTTTGGATTGTGAGGGAATTTAACCAGAGGAAACCCACACAGAAAGGCCTCCTGGTTCAGTCGGGACTCAAACCAGGGACTTTTTTTCTGTGAGGTGACAGTGTGAAAGTGGTTTAGAATGAACGTAATACTGATTTGTTGTAACGGAAGATTATGCACATAATCATAAAGAAGATTAGGCTTAGGTGTCCCACTTGAACCACATTCACCTTATTGGCACTGATTCTGTAAAGCTCATTTAATCTTCCCTCCTCTTTTAGATTATGGCTGCACCTGGTGTACTTGCTCTTTTCGCATCTCAGAAGAAAAACCCTATTTTGGTAATTTTTTTTGTGAATTTACCTAGACAGTTGTCTCTTTCCACCTGTTAATATTAAATATATAACACGCCCTCATTAATACTTTAAGGTTAACGCCATGATCGTCTCCTCTGTGGTGTCGCTTTTTGCTGTTGTGATCGTCTTTGTTTATGCCTGCATCACTCTCAGCTACGGAGAGGAAGATGATGAGATCTTCCATGCCCATCCTATCCCTGAAGTGGTACGGTCACACCAGATCATTTTTAATCAGCTATGTTATACCCTTTAGCTTAAAATTTAGAAATAATTGATGTAGCTGTGTCCTGTGTAGAGGGTTGTACTCAGCCGGATGGTAAAAGGTGCAAACAGCACCCTTCTGGTGGCCTGCACGGGGTCTCTGCTCTTCTCTTCTCTGATTGTATACGTTGGCTGTCGCAGTCTGCCTCTTTGCGGCTGCTACAATTCTGCAAATGGCATGGTGGGTGAAGTCATCATTAGAAAATTGCAATATGTAAAAGTTAATATACAGTACACAATATTGAGCTGTTAATCACTGCATGGTTGGGTATTTTACAGGACTTTCTAGTTCCTCAGAATGATCCTGTTACTCCAACTGAACTCATATGCACTTGGCAAGGTACGCAAGAGATGTTGTTGAACTGGGTTTGTACACTGAAATAACAAAATCATATTTCATGAAACATCTTCCACATGAGCCACAATGTAAGTCATTATGATGATGTTAGTGAGGATGTGGCTGAATATAATGAGATTTCATTTTTTCTCATGCAGATGGTGAAGAGCGAATCTTTAGCTCCCCAGTGTCATTCATGGATCGCTGTCCTGAGCAGGAACAGCAAGACCTCTCCACGCTTCCACCATATAGCAGACTAACTTAGTAATTTTTTATAATGTGTGTGACCGGGCGAAATATCAAATATTGGGAAATTCAGTTAACTAATTTGCCCCAGAAAGTGTAAAATGTCCAAATTTCATTGAGCTTGCTTGTTTCAGTTCTACTTTAATGTGTTTCTTGATGTTTAAGTTATTATCAGTGCCATATCGATTTTAAATTATATTTTAATGTTTTTTTGTTCTACACACATATGCCTTCGCTTTATACTTTTTTACATCATGATATTTTTGCATTAATAAACCTGTATATATTATATTTTACAATAAACAATTATTACAAATTAAGAATTCTATACTATTTGCCTCTTTATGGAACTAAAACTGCAACCTATTGCTTTTAAATGGATGTTCAGACTAATAAAACTAATCAGAAATTTCATTTGGACTATGCACTTCACGTTGGCACCCATCTCAAACACAAAACAGACAGTATTGTTTTTGAGATGCGTTTCAGTTCATTACTTTAAAAAGAAGTTCATAGTCTAATGAGAAATGATTTCCCATATTCACTCTTTAATTGGATAAATAAGGCACAACATTCCTCTGAATTTCAGATGTGGGACTTTATTTCTTAGTAAAACATTAACTGTTAAAATCAAAACTGTAACAAGCTAGATTTCTTTTGCACTCCTTTGAATACAGTAGATTCATGGTTGATTTATATTGTTGATATTGCTATCACTTTCCCTCAACTCACTATCCAACATTGAAGATTTAAGTTGTATCAGAAAAATGATTAGTATATTGATTAGTATCTCAGAAAAAAAAATGTTATGCATGCTTGACTTTTGGCATTGCACTGTTGACCCCTGACATCATGTATTGGCTTATATACTGGTTGCAAAGATCCATAAATTCCACTGAAAGAATAATAAACCATAATTAACCTACATGTAATAATCAAGTGTCACTTTCACATTCAACAATCTTCCATATATTGGTAAAATTCTGTGGACTATTGAGATCTGCTTAAAT
Organism: Cyprinella venusta; assembly: GCA_038021265.1. Lineage (NCBI taxonomy): Eukaryota > Metazoa > Chordata > Actinopteri > Cypriniformes > Leuciscidae > Cyprinella > Cyprinella venusta. Next base: position 8,883,927 of record CM075873.1, read on the forward strand.
ATTACATTGTTATCTGTTATCAATGTGTTAATGCAAACATAAATAGACAAACAACCCAAACTAAGCATGAACCTACAAAAAGTATGAATGCTCATGATGTTTCTGGCAGATAAATGATGAGATAATCCTATTGTAATCACCCAGGGTTCAAAGCACAAAAAGTCTTTACTATGCATTCGCCATACCATGCATTGCACAGTTTCTCAGCCAATCACATGCTCCCTTACCATACCCCAATCAAACAATGGAACACATCAGCTAATCTGGCCCTTAACTAACCCACTCCACATACATTTTTGGCAATTCCCCATAAAATAAATAAAACATGTCATGCCTGAGATTCTTTCATGCACTTCACAGGACCTGCTGTGCGGTTACATTAAAGACATGAATGGATATTTCTTAATGGATTAAACTCTGTGCCGCATATTAGAGTCAGTGGGAAATAAAATATCCAAAGGAAAAGAGATAATTTAGCCATTAGCAAGTCTGCATATTTACTACTAAGAGATTACACATTCAAATATAGACTGATATCAAACCTTTTGTTCAGATTATGCATGCACAGAGCCATGGATAATATGAGGTAATCATACTAATCTGTGATTATACAGTACAGATCATTTCTAAGCAGTACTACATACAAAACACGACCTTAGACACTGACGTATATATCATCAGTGAATTATTGTCGCTTTTTACCAAAAATCTTAATTTCAAACCAATTTACAAGGAGGACTGGATAGCATGTATAGCATCACAGTTGATTTTATTCAGATAAATGACTGCTAAAATTTAAAGTAAGAAATTGGCAATAAATAAAACACTGGCAGTGGGACATGGACTGGCTTTAAGACTTTTTCGGAAAGGCAAGGATATCAGCTTTATTTTATTTTTAAATTCATCCCTCGCTTCTCTAAGACCTATTAGCAGCTCTAATCATAAATAACCTGCATTTAATGAGTGTTTGCCAGTTTGTCTTTTCCTCCCAACTTTCACAGGAAGCGCCTGCATGTGTGTGGGTGGGAGGGAGGGAGAGAATGAGAGAACAAACAACAAACACACAGACTAAACCAGATTCGGCGTTTCAACTGGGAGGCTAAAGTGATTTAACAGAACAGTTTAATCTAATTTTGGCAAGAAAATTGTTTCAAAGATATGATGAAAAAGGCCCCATTTTGTGTACGACAATTTCACTGCGGAACTGCATAACCAATTGAACTAGTAGGCAAATCTAGTGAAAGTGTTTGGCAGTGGCATATGAAGCTTGTATATGTAAGGTTGGCCTACATGCAACTTGTCAAAGCTTCTGATGAGTGCTGTAGAAACGTTTTCCCTTTACATAATGGCCATATTATAATAATAGCCAATCTTGAGAATAAATGCTCCTGTGTCCTCAATCCTGGAGTTCCGCTTCACAGAGAACACAAAAGCACCTTTACATCTGCTTCTCTAAAAAGTGCTTTACCTTTCATCATCTCCGTTCTGCAAAGAGGTGCCTCTTCCTTTAAACATGTACGTCATTAGCTCCTCCAACAACCACAACCCCAACTTCCCCTGTCCTCCTCATCCTGCCGCCTGAGAGTGACAGTATCTCCTGATCCGCATGGCGGCTGGCTTAATATCAACGGCTTTTGAGATTTCAGCTTGTGCGCCACAGTCATAAAAATGGCCTCTACGTGGTCACTGTTATTCCTACTGCCATCATCGTTTCCGTAGGGGTTTTTGGCAGAGGTCTCGAACAGAGGCATTGAGTGTGCATCGGCAAACTGCTGTGCTACGTCAGTGCTCACTTGTGCGGCGTGGCGCAGGTCGCATTTGTTGCCGACCAGGATACGGGGCACTTCCTGCCCCAGAGCATGCTGACGGCACTCCTCAATCCATGCCGGAAGGCTACGGAAACTAGCGGCATTAGTGACATCGTAGACAAACACAACAGCATGGACGTTGCGGTAGTAGTGCTGCACCATACTCTTACGGAAGCGCTCCTGGCCTGCGGTGTCCCACAACTGGACCTGGATTGGGGAAAAAGGAGAGCAATTAGCTGTCACATATCTGTTCTTTAAACGTTACAGGAGAATGCAGGGTGCATGCCTAAATGAACAACACAGGCAGGTTTTATGTGATGGTGAAGCGTGGGTCTTGTGCATGAGAGGTCTTCAAAAATGACATATAGTGTGCAACAGAGCTCTATACTGAGGCTACTATGACAGCTGGGAACGTCATTGGGGAAGAACAAGTTGTTACATCAATGCATTGACACACTAACGAGTCTAACACTGAATTTAATTTCACTGTCGTGTTACTGTCTTTCAAAATGTATCATATTTGATGCCTGAATTTCTAAAGCCTGACATGACATGATTCAACACAATCTACTACATGACTTCTGTGATATGATTGATAGTTTGTTGTACATGTGGCACATGTGTTTAAACTGAAAGCAACCTATATTAAAATATGTAAATGCCATTGTTTTGTGTCAAGATACACACCAGTAATGTTTTTTTTTTCTAAAAACGCCAATTAAATTTCCAAATTTAGGCCCAATCCTTGCTTAATCTAAACACTGTTTGTGAAACAAAGCCATAGCTTGATTTACATTAAATGCCATCAGAACTTCGTCATACTTTTTGTGCATACAAATAAATGCTCCAAATTGCATTTTTGTGTTCAATTTGGGCCTCTGAATAAAATTGAGGTATATTTTTGTGTAATACGATGCAAAATATGATACAAAACATAAAACACAAGTGCAAATAACTGGTCGGTTCCATAAAAATAGTCTCAGGTTACTGGGTGAAATCAACGCACACTGGAGTGAATTAACTCTAAAATTTAACCCTAGTATAAAATTTAAAGCATCCTCACCTTGATTTTCTCGCCGTCTATTTCAATAACCTTCTCCCGAAAATCCACCCCGATAGTGGCCTCAGTCCTGTCGGGAAACTTGCCCGCACAGAATCTATAGGTGAGGCAAGTCTTGCCAACTCCAGAATCACCGATCACGATGATTTTAAAGATTCGAGTCCGTGGGGGAGGCAGAGAAGAGCTGGTCAAAGATGAGCTAAATTCAAATGAGGACTCGATATCTGCCATGCTGTCTTCCTACAGAGAAACAAGTGCCTCTTGCAGACAGTGACACAGTGAAAATGTACTAACGGGTCTGATAAGTGATTCAAACGCAGGCTTCGCTTAACCTTCAGCCCTTCACCTCAAGCTTCATGTACAAAACTCGGAGATTTAAACGTTGGTGAGTGTATTTGACGTTTTGACCGGTACACTGTACATTTTGCTGATGCATCCCTGGCGGAGTCCTCTGTCTGTTTGGGTATGTAGCCACGTACATAGTACGTACGTACGACGTTGACACATAACTGTAATCTCGCGAGAAGTTACAGAGAGTTTGTTTGGTAGGCTACTTCTAAACCCTGTCAACAATGCAATAAAGACATAACAAAAACGAAATACTTCTGTAAACAGAGCACACAAACACACAGACTAAATAAATATAAAAGTAACGTTAATTACATGGAATCAATTAATTTTGTGTAAACAACGGGGTGGAAGATTATCAAGATATCACTTTCTTCCCAGTGATGAATTGATTGTTAATTTGTTATTTTAACATAGATGGAGAATTGACTAAAAGATTCATTTGGATTCACTGATTCATTCGCTTTAAAGCTTTGGTCAAAAACACCGATCTGTTCACGAGTGAAACCTCAATGTTCATAGTCTGTGTGGCTTCAAGTAAACACTGACACTTACCAAAGTCCAACTCTAGATTTACTAGACGACTGCTGAAAATGTTGGTAAGTTCTTACAATTTGTTACTGTTTTAAAACAGCAGTCTAATAAAACACTCAATGAAATGTTAAAAGTTTATTACTAAAATGTTTTCATTATGTTCAAATATTTATTTGAACTTACAGCCTACATATTAAGTGTGTCATAATGTCATTCAATGGTAATGTGCAGCACTATTAGCCCATATGATGAAAACTGTTGTTCGGCATCAGTGTCTGGAGATCATGCAGATTTAATTTGCTGATAAATAGGTACATCAAGGTGTTGAGCTGGAAACGCCTCCCCCAGGACTGGAGAGAGAGTTTAATACTCTATTTAACTTCGATGCTCTGCAATTTCTGTCTGAACTCATTTCTACCTTCCAACCAGAGGTTGACAAGGTATATATAATTTCTAATAGTTTTTATAGATTGCTACTCTGTTTTAAAATATCAAAATATAATAGTCACTAACAATATAGATTGCATATTTACTCATAACAACCTTTATGTACTCTTTTGCAAGGTTTTGAACTTGAGAGTTCTCCGGAAAGTTCAATTGGATCTTACTGGAGAGTTACCAGGCTTTCTACGGGACACAGCTCACATCCGAAATGATCCCAGCTGGAGAGTTAACCCAGTTCCAGACAGATTACACTGCAGACATGTGGACATTGGTGACCTGTCGCCTTGTGATACACAACGTCTTATAATGGGACTCAAATCTACTGCCCAGGGGTTACAGGTAGGACTTAGTTGTGTCAATATGATGGTGGTGATAGACAGAAAATTATAGTGGCAAATATATAAATGCATTGAATACAGAACAGAAAAAAATGGATTCCTGGTTGCAATTGTACTATTGTTCTGCTCTGTTCTAGGTTGATTTTGATGATGGCAACTGTCCAACATATCGCAATCAAATAAAGGGCATTTACAATGTTTACCTGGCTGTGCACAACCAATTTCAGGGTGCGTCTTATGCCATCTCTTGCTACTTTTTTATTAAAACTGTGATCTGGAAAGCATGTGTTAACAATTTGTCACATTTCTTATAAATAGATGTACCACCCATTTCTCAGGCTCCAGTCCTGATGCTCCGTCCTCGAGCGTGGAACATGGTGGAGCACAACATGATGGTATGGATCTATAGTGAGCTGGTATTTAAAATTATAACAACTTACAACCACAAATGCCATCTATTTAAAATTTCTGCAATGAACGTGAGTTTTCAATCCACCACATATGATCAACCTTGCGTGGGACAATCAACGAAAGTCATTCATCATAAACTCTTTAAAAAATTGTCTATTTACATATCTCCAAATGGGTTTTTTAGAGAAATATCTGATTCTGATTAAAATCGAAGATTTTAATTGATATTAAAATGAAAGGGGGAATGAGATTTCACCAAGTACAACTTTGTTAATCCTGGAACAACATCTCAATTAACCAATCAGATTTGATTTTGAGGAATTGGTTTTGTCAAGTGTAGGCTTACAACAAGGGTTAAGGTCTTCAACGCCATTCACATTCACCTATCGTTTTCCTCTGATTTTAGGGATAACGTATGGGTAAGGTTAGGTTTAAAAGTAGGGATAGGGTTACTAAATTTTCAGACAGGAATGTTGTTCCAGGATCAACAATGTTTATTCAGGAACATGTCTTACGTACCAAAATCCCATTGAACAAAATGAAAGATAACTAAGAAATCTCTTTAGCTATAAATGAGCTAACCCTGAATAGTAAAATATCCTTCTTGGTAGTGAAAAGACTCCATCTGTTTCCCTGTAGGTGAATGGTCGAGAGGTTCCTGGTCCATTGTTTGATTTTGGTCTGCTGATGTTTCATAATGCAAAACTACTTCTTCAAAACCAGAGTGGCCCTTTTTTCTACTTGTCCAAGGTCAGTGTCAGATCATCTAACTTCATTAACTAGGACAGAACTTCAGTGTCTTTCAAACATGTCCAAGAAAATCTTCATGTTTTGTCGTACAGGTTGAGAGCTACATGGAAGCCAGATTGTGGAGTCAGATTTTTTTCTGGACCGAGAAGAAGGTTCAGATCGAGATTGCAAATGGACCATTGCAGTTTTAACAACAATGCAGTTTATATTCCTAAATTGATTGAATTATTTTGTAGCTTGGCCTTCCCGCGGGCTGTATAAAGGCTACCGTGCTGATTGAGTGTGTCCTGGCATCGTTCGAGATGGAGGAGATTTTGTATGAGCTCAAGGAACACTCTGCTGGTCTCAACTGTGGCATCTGGGATTACTCAGCTTCATTTGTCAACAAATTCGGTCAGCTCATATGCTCCCTGCAAGTTTGACGAGTTTATCACATCTTTGTGACGCTGGTTTGCTTTCTAGGTCATCGGGATGATTTCCTCCTCCCTGACCGCAGTAAGTATGTAGATATGGAGAAGCGTTTTCTGCACAGCTACATGGACCTTCTAGTGCAGACGTGTCACCGCAGGGGTGCCTTAGCAACAGGTGGCATGGCAGCTTTGCTGTTGCCTAGAGACAAAGAGAGTGACCTCTACAAGACTGTACTCGCTACTGTCACCAGGCAAGATGCAAATCCAATCCATTATCACAAAAAAAATGCATGAACATGAAATAGCCTTAACTTGTGTTATTTTGGATATCATATATTTTTATTATGCTATAATAAGGCAGCATCACTATTACTATTGATCAGGGCTGCGATTTAAGGTCACATTTGAGAAATTTCCTACGCAAAAACAGCTCAATAGCACAGAGATGTATGAAGCACTGCTTTCTGTTGGACCACACTGCAAATTTACGTGACCAGCTTGAACGTGAGCAAAACCCGCTTAAGGAACGCAAACCCCACCTCACGCGAAACTCTCGATCAAAGGAATTCTTATTGGAATGACTGGATTTCGCCTGCAGAATCTCAGAGCAACTATAAATATGACTCACCTTAAGAATTAAAATTTGACCTGTAATTCTGCACCATGCAAATCATGTAGCATCAAATCATGCACCTTTTTTTGGTGATGATCAAAGCATTAGGCTGACTAGGATTTTCCCTTGCATATGATAAAACATAGGCCTAGGGCTATTGACATTGAAGGAGGAGGACAAAACATATATAAGGTCCAGACTCCCAAGTATAATAGAGACTTTTTAGACTCTTTAGACTTGAAAACCACCAACCTTGGCAACCACATATAGTAGTCCTACACAGCCATTCAGAATGTGATGCTGCCCTTCAAACCACCCACAACACAATTACATTGTATGTTTTGCACAGGTATACTCTAATCAAGTTCATCAGAGACTGTACTTGTCGTTTCAGTGCTGTAATCCATATTTGAATTGCCTGATCAGTCATTAATTAAAAAAAATGAACAGAAGTTATGTTAAAGCCTAGGCTACATATAATGTATCTGTGATGATCAAAAAAGACAGCTCATCCTATTTTACTTCTGTATTTGTTCTCACTACAAATGATCTTTCTGGTTTAGGCTTAAGTTACTGGAGATCAAAGCAGGAGTTGATGGGTTCATGGTTTACGACATGGACCTGATTAAGCCCATGCAGAAAGTGAGTGTCCCAGTTATTATAACAGGTTGTTCATAGGTCTATTCATTGACTTTCTCTTCGCATCAGTACCATATATAGATATAACAAATGTTTACATATAAAACTGTTTCTTTCTCTCACACAGCTGTTCCAGCTTCACTCTCACGGTCAGAACCAACTTAAGCAGCTGCGTGAAGACATCAATGTGACCCCTGAGGACTTGCTCATTATGCCTGCAGTCAGTACAATTCGATCACTACAAATCCGGTCAACTTATTAATAAATGTGTGGTCAAAGGCCTTGTAAATTTGTATTATAGTTTAAATGCAGTTGCCACTATATTTAATTTTCTTAAATCTCTATATAGGGAGGAGTAACATTGCATGGACTGAGGTATAACATCGCTGTAGGAGTCCTCTTCATTGAAGCCTGGCTTTCAGGTACCTAACAGTTTTTTAAACAACACTTTTATGCTTTGTTCTCAGAGAATTTGAGGTTTTATGGATATTACCTTTTAACAACAGGCAGAGGTCATTTCTTCTATCTGGGGAAGGTTGAGGATTCAGCAACTGCAGAGATATCCAGATCTCAGGTCAGTTCATCACACTGCCCAGCTCACATGGTACAATACAACTCCATCTCTTATTCTAACAGGCTGCATTTATCAGGTTTGGCAGTGGATCCGGCACCAGGTGAGACTGGAGGATGACGGGATGGTGGTGACACGAGCTCTAGTCAGCGGCTTGGCTGAAGATCTGATAGGAGATCTGAAGGCAGCCATAAATTGCCAGACAAACAGGTAGAGAATGCTGTATAGGTGAAATATCTGTTGAAATGTACACACAAAATGAAGTGGGATTAAAGCAACAAGAGACCATGCAGTGCAATGCTTTTACCATGGTTATAGGATGTTCTTGGGGATGAGGTAAAAAAATGACTGTTTAATTATATAATATATAAATATAAAATTCACTATATAGTAATAAAATAAAGTACGGCATAAATATTAAAGCTGCAGTCTGTATCTTTTTTGGGGTTAAAAATTATCTAAATACACATATTTGAGAAAATACATAACCAGCCAGTGTTCAATGCTATCTGCTTGCCGTATTATTGGACAAACTGATTAATCCAGGTGTGCCTGACCTCAGTAGTCACAGAAACAATAATCAGACACACCTGGATTAATCATTTTGGAACAATGGAAGACAGGAGAAACAGGGGCTGGCTAAGGTTCAGGAATAGATATATTTTAGAAAACTAAAAAGGCAAAAGCACAAAATTACTACAGCTTTAAACTAAAATTAAACTGAAATTATAAAAAAAGCCAATTTAAAAAAAAATACTATATTAGTATATGATAAATATTAAAAAAACACTAGACTAACTATCTCATCTAATCAGAATTCAGTCATATATACAGTAGGTAGCCGAATGAATTCTGCTTTATTGGATTTTATTTAATGTAAGGGGTCTTTAACAATATCTCAGAGAAATGCAGTATTAAAAAATAGAGTTTGTCTAAATTACCATTGTAAATTTGTTACAGAGCTATGCCACCTCTGATTGCCCAAGAGCTCACATTGAGAAATACTGACCTTTTCTCTCTTTCCACCCTCTTTAGAGACAGAGAGAGGTTGATGACTGCTGTGTCCATGTTTCTAGAGATAGTGCAGAAGAATGACTTCCCAGAGTTCATCACTACATACCTTAACCTGGACCACACTTTCCTCAGCTCTCAGAGCCAACATGAGAACGGATCGACAGGTGCGGTGCCCAAAGCCAGACTCTAAACAAGTGTGGGGTTGAGCCTAAAATTACTGCTACATCACAAGGAAAACAATACATTCATGAATGCATTTATATGTTGGCGTAACATTTGTGAAACTACTCTTCATACCTAGATTTACAGATAATTATGATGGGTCAAAATGGAGTGTATAAAAAGGATATGAACAAAATACTTCCAACATAACAGTAGTACTCGAACAATTGACTTAAAATAATAAGTAAAAAGAACTAAAAATCAAGTTGTCAAATCACAAATCACTCACTCAACAGCTATGCGGAGAAACCTAAACCACAGGGGTCAAAATATTTGTTGTCTCTCACCATTGACTACCATATTTTTTTCGAAAAAAGGGAGATAGCCCTCACTGCAGAACACGAAATCAAGGGGGAGGAGTTGGATCCAGATCCAACAGGAATGCTAAATTTAACTTTAGCAGCCTCTGTGATGGTTACATCTTACAGTGTACAATCAAATATGGAAATTAAAAACAAAGAGAGAAGTGCATCACCGTTATGTTATTTTGTTTTATTTGTAACTGTGTGAATGTCAAATGATGGGACATTTTCTTAGGATTCAGACAGTGGTATGTTTGATGGAGGGGGAGGATCATAAACAAAGGTTGAAACCAGCATAAGGAGAACCCAAACAACAAGTGGGAGAAAAATAAAATAAGCCAAACAAACCCAAAAGAAACAGTCACAGTAAAAGGTCCAACAGAAGCCACTGCCGCCTCTTAGATGTTCACTGAATAACCGAAAGGCAGAAAAGAATGAAAGAGAAAAAAAAAATAAAAAATAAAGAGATGCACGTCCGCCTCTCCTCGGCACTCCAGGTGACCTTTAAATCGGCTGAATTGGCCGAGTCACCTCCCCATTGACACGGTAGTCTTCGACTGCTGGCTCCACCTGGTGGCTGATCCTGGAACTGCTTTGTGCCCAGCAACACAATGTCACATTAATTCACTACCACACACTCCCCCACCCCCCGCCCCAGGCGCCATCATCTGCATCTAAAAGGTCCGCCCCACAGGTTTGGCACACGACCACGCAAGACAAACCAGGACCAATAGTATTGCTCCTCCTGATATTATTCGGTTCTCTTTAATATTATTTTATATAAATTACTCTTAAAAACATGAGAAGCAAGATGCATGTGTCTGATAAACAGGAATTAGGCCCAATGAGTTCACTGTGACCGTCTTGATCAATCTTTCTCTGTAATACCGTTTTATTCTGTTCTAGCATAAGAGACGCCATGGGCCATATAAAAAAGAAAAAAACAAGATAGAAAGAAAAAAAAAGGAGTAAAACGGGGTTTTCCCCTATTGCTTGCTCGCTCGCTCGCTCCTGTGATTAGATGCGAAGGCAGAAGGTAACTGGTCTCGTTAGTGCAGTGGAGTCTCAACCTCTGTGGGGCGTCTGGTCTCAAAATGCTGACGGCCATAAAACGGCCAACCTGCTCACTTCCTGAAATGCTCACATCTCATTGGGCATGTCCTCGTGGTCGCAGGGGGACAGGTCTCCGTTGGTGGTCACCGCAGAGTTGTCCTGGTAACCGGGGGGCATAAAGGCTACAGCGTAGGGATAGACACCGTGGCAAGCCACACGGTATGATTCCACAAATTTCTCCTGCTGCGAGCCCAGACTGCCGTCCCTCAAAGCCTGGAGAGCCTCGGTGCACGTCTAATAGTCACATACAAATGAGAGATGTAGCATCATTCTTTACATGTGAAATATCACCAAATGTATACTGAAATAGTTCTTGTACCTGAATGGTACTGCCTGTTAGGGGCTCGTTTAAAGAAGTAGCCAGCTCAGCAGCCATGCTCTCAGAGGACGGGTCCAGAAAGACCATCATCTTGGCAGCTGCATACAAAACAAGCAGACTCTAAATACAAAAGTATTGTGAAGTACATTACACTCATTAAGACTGCAATAATTTGATCAAAAAACTATTGTAAAATTAGATTTTTTATGATGACAAAGCTGAATTTTCAGAATTATTACTCCACTCTTAAGTGTCACATGATCCTTCTAAAATGCTGAATTGACCTATAGCTAAACCACGCCCTCAAACGCGATGAGCCAATCACAGTGTGCAGCTAACCCAATACACTTGGACATGCTTCCACCTCCATTGAAATGCATTGCAGTAAGTCATTTTCATTCGTTTTTTCTTGTCATTTTAAGTTTAAAATGGTCAAACGGTGCACATGGGGTACTCAGACACTAGGTTTCTGAGAGGCTGGGCGACAGTGTGTATTTTTTTTTTACCCTTTCCCAAGCCATATTATCAACCGAGATAAGTGTCTGCTCTGGATTAAGTGATGCGGTAGACCACAACACCAACTAAACGTGGATAAATTAAACAAGGATGTCTACATCTGTTCTAAGTTAAGTCAACAAAGTATTTGAATGTTATCTTTAAAATCTGTAACGTAACGTAAGGCTAACGTTAGCCTAACATTAGGAAACGTTAACGTTAGCTTCTAACTGCGTTGCACATGACACTTAGCTTCATAAACGTATCTGTAAATAACCGAGATAACAAATGTTAGCAATGTTGTGCTGAATGATTCATGTAAATACTGTAGCACCAAACGGTGATGGCAGCGATATGCGGTTTATCATGTTTACACTGTGACCTGTACATTTTTGCCTGGAGCTTTTCATCGACCTTCTCCACAATAAAAATATTAATGTAACCCTCCAAAGCATAGTTAAGGCCCTTTAGGTGACTTTGAGATGATATATAATCCTCCTGATATACAAGTCTCCAAAAATCATCAATTGCCTCCTGTGAAATGTCTCCTACTGTGACAGCTGTCATAGCACCTGTCCCCGAATGTCAACTGTGTGTCCGAGTGAGTGAAGGGGGTGTGGCTTAGCCAAAGGTCAATTGGTGCTCAAGAAACATTTATTATCGAAGTTGAAAACTGCCGCTTTATATTTTTGTGGAACCTCTAATACTTTTTTCATGAATAGAAAGTTCAAAAGAACAGCATTTATTTAAAATAGAAATCTTTTGTAACATTATAAATGTCTTTAATGTCACTTATGATCATTTTACTCCATCCTTACTGAATAGAATTATTAATTTCTTTCAAAAGAATAAAAATAAAAGCAGACCCAAAACTTTCGAACGATATCGTATACTTCTAAGAAAATAGAAGTTTCCAAAATATTGGTTTCTAAAAGTTCAGTAACATCACAAGTGGGTACCTGCAACTCTGTGTGGTATCGAGTTTGCATGTTTGCTCAGGAAGTTCTTGTTGAAAGTCTTGGGGTCGCTCTCGCCAAACAGTTTTGTAATCTCTTGCTTTAGAACCGTCTGCACTGCCACAGGCATGTCCTTACTGTCCGACACTGAAAAGAAACAATCTTAGTGGACTTGTATGCTTTTGTTCAGTGTGAGGAAAGTATGTCCGCCTTTATTTACCTCCTTTGAAGAATCGCACCAAACACTGGTGGAGCCAGGGGTGATCGGGGTCCAATGAGTAAGCTCTCTTAACCGACTGCAGCATCAAAAGATATTTCTCTACAAACACAAATTTTGAGTTTTAAATCACAGAACCGGAAACGTTGTGGATCACTATATTGGGGCCATCAGTATAGTCACCTTTCCTGAGGTAGATCTCAAAGGCTAGCAGGTGTGTCTCTATTTTATTCTTTACCAAGTTCTTAAGAGGAGTCAGGAACTTAATCGCTTCTTCTAGAGGATTCTCAATCTACAGACAAAAACATGACAACATGAAGAAAAATCTAAATACTTTATCCTGTAACGAACAAGTGGCTATGTCAACACACACCTTTGCAAGTTTTTCTGGTATGAGCTCCTCTTTGGGTCCTCCTATCTCCTCCTCGTCCTCTTCCTTTTTCTTCTTTTGGTTCTTTAACAGTTTCTCTTTTTCAGCATTCTTCTTTTCCTCTTCCAACTGGGCTTTCTTTTGGGCACGTCTCTGTTTGTTGCGCAGTTTCTTCAGCTCCTTGTCTGTCAGGTTGGCTACAGAATAAACAATTATTCAGAAAACAAAACCACATCATATTTTTGTATACTTTCTCCAAAAAGCAAGGATGGGCCTCGAGAGGTTTGAGTGTGTCGAGTTTAGATGAGGGTACCGTTGTCCGCTTGCGACTCCTTGTTGTCATCAGAGAGCGGGTTATCGTGAAGGCTGAGGTAGATCTCGATGGCCGTACATGCTGCCTTGAAGTAGAAAGGGTGCATACGCAACACATCCTCTAGTTTGAGCAAATCCACATAGGAGCGAAGCGTCATCTTCCGCATACAATATGTATGGAAGTCAAACTGGTCATCTGTTATCTCCACAAAATGCTGTGAACAGCAGGATGAAAGTGTCAGTAAGTGTATTTCAGACCATTCATCTTTTGTGTCAAACCAACAGATTTAGTATTGAGGTATTAAACTACAGATTCAAAGTTGAAGTAAACGTCTGACAGTGTCTAATGCTGTAGGATTTACCCTTTCAATTTCATGGCACTTCTTCAGCGCCTCTCCGTATTTGTTCAAGGACTTATAGGCCAGAGCACATTCCGTCTGGAACCACATGCACTGCATCTCATTCAGATTCTCTACCGCAGACGTTCCTTCCTGCAGGAAACAACAAAGATAAGATACACTCAGAAATATATGTTTTTGGCACTAAGACAGATCCTTCCTGGAAAAATTCCTGGAAAAATAAATGTGAGAAATTAAAAAGGTCAATATGTAAGGTCAAAACGAAAGCAAGTCCCAACAGTTAGTTACAAGTGCTAAGTGATTTACCGGTTAAAGCATTACCAGTCAAATTTTCTGTTAAGTGGGAATTAACATTAAAAAAATATATATTTTTGGTGAGAAATTTCAGAAAAAATTGACTCAAATTACTGAAATGTAGTCTTTCAACGTAATTGGACTCTCTCTATTCCGATACAGAAATAGTTAAAAAAAAAAAAAAAAAAAAAACAGCTGCCGAGATAAATGCCAAGATTGCCCCCAACTGAATGAACTTGTCTTTTAAAGGGACTTTATATATTAGCTAAAGGAAAATACTCAGAATTCAATTAGGGAGACGTAGATTTTAGATTTTTTTTTTGAAAGAAGTGGATTTAACCAATCAAATAGTCACTTCAGATCAGTTTAAAGCATTATTTGTGAATACAAGTATTAATGTCTTGAACAAAATCTTACAGACCCCAAATTTTTTAATTGTAGTGGAAAGGGCAAGACATTAACTTTTTTGCTCACCAGCAAAAAGGGTGTAAAACGGGTTTTCCCATATTGCTTGCTTTCAATTTTGCAGCAGGTATATTAGGTTTCCGTCACTTTAAAATCTGATGCACAGATCTATCATTCTGTTACACTTGCGTTTCCTTTCTCAACTTTTTAAGTTCCCTTAAAACATAACTGACTGTTTACGTGAATATGTGAATAGGTAGTGTAATTTGAGCTTAACCACACTAACCCGTGTGAACTTGGAACACATCTCTTCAGCCTCCTTGATAAGGCCAGCCTTGAGCAAATACTTGGCACACTTGGAGTTGATGAAGCGGTCAGCAGTGTCCAGAGCCTGGGCCTCGTCCATCCACCGAGCAGCTTCACGGATGTTACCCGCATGCTTTCAAGAGAACAAGAGCGAGATGGAAAATAAGTCGTTCTCAAGTTCTGTTCAATGGTTCAGGTTCTGTCTTCGATAATATTTTGAAACACTTCTCAAACGTAAAGGAGTGTCATTTCGTTAAAGGAACACGTCGAATTTTTGGGACTTTAGCTTATTTCCCGTATCCCCCAGAGTTAGATAAGTCTATACATACCCTTACCACTCTCTCTGACGCACCCACTAGCCTAGCTTAGCACAAAAACTGGAAGTAAATGGCTCCAGCTAGCATACTGCTCCCAATAGTGACAACATTTTCCTATTTATTTGTTGTGATTTGTATAGTCACAATATGTATTAATAACAAAGTCACAAAAAGTCGCCGTGTTCCATTAACTCCTGATACAAAGTACCTCGGTTTGTTTCTTTGACCTGAGTGTGTTTTACCTTGTATATCTTCGCCTTGATGAGGAAGAGCTCTATGAGGGTTGGGGTGCTTTCAATGGCTGCGTTGATGTATTCGAGGGCAAGCGTCTGTTTGCTGATATGGTTGAAATGCTGAGCCAGGAAAAACTGAACCCACAGAAGAGTGGTGGGTGGCTCTGTTTTCCCATCATCTACAAATTAAGCAACATGTCCACAGTGAGAAATTTGGCACCGTCCACACCATTACAAGGCAAGTTTATTTATATAACACATTTCATACACAATGGTAATTCAAAGGGCTTTACATAAAAAAAGGAATTAAAATAATCATACAATAAATCACAAAAAATAACAGTCATATTCAACTAAAGGCTAAAACACTATTCCAATAATATTATTACTTCAATTGCCATCTGTCATTAAAATCGGTTTGCAAGTACTCACCATTTTGGTTGAACATTTTACAGGTTCTTAAACTTTTTTCATAGCCCACAACTAACTCCTCAATGATCGCTACCTGCAAAAGACGGAAAGAAATTTTCTAATTAGTTCAAGTGCAGAAATGTCTACACATCTCTAGGTCATTTTATCATCTCACCTTGTCTTTGTGGTGGTAGAGTGATTTGAGTGTGGTAAAGACAGGAGGGCATCCTTTGCTAAAGTTCATCCTCAGGTAGCGATCCAAACACTCTCTAAACTTCTCACCTGCGATAAACAAAAATGCGGTCATATATACAGACACATTATGAGAGCATTACAGCCTTATTGATTTGACAAGACTGACCTGTGAGGAAGCTGAGAGGAAGTCTTCTTGGCACCAGGCCTTTAGGATACTTAACCCAGGCATCTTCATAGATTTTCTGCTTCTCCTCGACACTCTCTGAAAGCAGCATGACATGATAAGGGCTAATAGAAATGAAAATCAGACAAGGTTTGCTGGGTTCAGGATAATGTGTTTACTTGGTTTGAGTGCTTTTTCCAGCCCTTGATAGTAGCTCCAGTTCTCAGGGTTTCTCTCCAACAGTCGGCGGTAAACCTCTGTAGCTTCACCAGCCCGGTCTAACTTCAGAAGCAGCTCTCCTACACATATACCAACACACTTTGCTTTAGAGAAACTACGACAGCGCATGATAGTTTCCAGACAACACACAAACGGATGCTTCACCCTAACAACGGCAATATACAGATTCATATTAAATGGTGTTGTTTTGTCAAGATAAATTAAATACACTACCATTCAAAAGTTTGTGGTCAGTATGATTTTTTCTAAGAGAATTTTGTCCTTTTTTTCAGCAAGGATGCATTAAACTGATCAAAGTGGGCAATACAGATACTAATGTTACAAAATATTTCTATCTTAAATAAATGCTGTTCTTTGATCATACGATTCAACAAAGATTCAATATTGATAATATGAAATGTTTCTTGAGCATTAAATCAACATATTAGAATGATTAATTAATTAATACATGATTAACTAAATGTAGTTTTCCATGTACATGTAAAGCTGATTTGAAACAATATGTATTGTGAAAAGTGCTATACAAATAAATTTGAATTGAATTTCTGAAGGATCATGTGACACTGAAGACTGGAGTAATAATGCTGAAAATTCAGCTTTGCATCACAGGAATAAAGAATATTTTAAATTTTATTTCATTTTGTAATAATATTTTTCAATATTATATTAATTTTCTGTATCGTGATCAAATAATTGCATCTTCGATGAGCATCAAAAACATTACAAAAAAATCTTATTGACCCCTTTTGAACAATAAATAAATAACAAAAGAACATGTACAAGTACTAAATATGAACATACATTTTGAGAATGATTTGTGAACAGTGTTATTAAATTCATGTTTGCTTTAAATATTAACTATGTGAGCATTAGATGTTAATCTATTAGTAAAAAGTTAAACATTCAATCAGGTGAAAAAAAAATACAAGATCCATATCAGCCAATAACTGACACATTATTAAACCGAACATCCCTGACACATCTATAAAAATGCACCTCGTATCTCCTCTACAGCCAGTTTGTCACAGATCTGTTTTTCATAGTTGGTCAGGTGATCAAGGGCTTCTTTGATAAGCCCGGCCTCCCTCAACAGCTGATTCTGATACAGCAAAAGCTCGCTGTACTCGTAATCCACTTTCTCTGGAGACGTCTGAAATACAATCATCCACAATCCTCAGTGGCATTCAAAAAACAAACAATTGGTGGTATCCCCTACCCAAGCTTTTCACATTAATAAACAGCCAGATGACATAACTGTAAGGAAGTGATGAAAAAATACCTGTTGTGTTTTGCGGAACTCTTCCACTATCTTAGCCGCCATTTCATAATCTTCCAGAAGGTGGTACGCAATGGCATATCCAATCCAGGAGGCTCTTTGAGCTGGACGCAACTGCAGTAACTGGTACCTGGTCTCCTGTGAGAGAGAAATGAGAAGTGACACTTCTTATTATGAACATATCATCATAACAATTTATG
The DNA here is from genome assembly GCA_038021265.1 of Cyprinella venusta. Taxonomy (NCBI): domain Eukaryota; kingdom Metazoa; phylum Chordata; class Actinopteri; order Cypriniformes; family Leuciscidae; genus Cyprinella; species Cyprinella venusta. The sequence continues at coordinate 8,901,572 of CM075873.1, forward strand.
TGAAAGGATGACTTGGAAAAAATATAAATTAGCACTATTTTTACTGGCTCTTTCCATGGAACATAGTCATTTTCTGACATAGTTATACAAGCACTTCCATTCAAAATAACTTACCCGGTAACCTTCGAGGTCTCTCATTTGGATCTGCAGCAGTGAGAGATCTCTGAGGATCTGCAAATTGTCTTTGTCCCATTTAAGAGCATTCCTGTAGCACTTGATGGCCTCGTCATACTTCTTATCTGAGCGCTGAAGCAAACCATACACGTGCCAACCTTAAGAAGAGTTAAGGACTGCAACTGCACTGCGCCTATTGCTGAATTCATTTTTTTCTTCTTTTTTTTTTTTTTTTTTGAGGGGGTTGTGGTGTTGGAAACAAATTCTGATAGATTTTTCTTCTCAAAATTGTGATTGCTATTTAAAATGAAAAGAAAAAAAGGTTTACAGTGCTTGTATGTAGGTCTAGCCAAAAATGTTGTGATTATATCAATACGACTTTAATTTTAAGTTGTGTGATCAATAAAAATTAAACAACAAGAAATATTAAATAACGGTGACGCTTAACTCTTTTTTAAATAACTTTTTCGTGGTATGATCAGTGCCATACAGTTGCCAGGGACCTAAAATTAAGATTTACAAAGTACCCCAAACAAACTGGGTTTCATTCCCTAGTAGTTACGTATGTTCATACATACACAAAAATGACTAATGCTTCTTTTGACAATGCTTTTCAAGAATCTACCGTCAATGGGAAAAGTGTTAAGGATACAGACATGACTCTTCAGATCGTTTCGTAAACCTCGTCGCACTAAATCATACGCCTCCTCCTTTCGGCCCAAGCAGTTCAGAGTCAGTCCCTTCATTGCGAGGGTCTCTGAGGGATGGGGGAAAAAAAGAGATTGTCATGTGCTCAACAAATTTAATTATTCAAAATGCTGAGAAAATGAAGTAATTCATGTCCGAGAATGGCCTTACCTCCGTGTTCTGCAAACTTGGGGTTGAACAGGATCTGTTTGCAAAACTTGAGGCCATTTCTGTACTGCTTGTGTTCGTAGCATCTCTGCAAGACATACAACGGGAAAAGCACTCACTAAAAAACACTTTCACTGTGCATTAGGTAAAATGAAAGTACAGTAGAGGTGTGTGGTTAGAGATGTACAGCTTCTGAACACTTCAAACCAGAAACATCAAGCCAAAACCTCACCGAAAGTAGGTGTGAGATGCATAACCAATGCACACCATGATAACTCTATGATAACTCCTGCAAAGACGTGCTGGATAATCAAGAAAATTTGAGAAGGCGGCGGCTGCACCTTCTGTAACAACGTCCCCCTTACAGATCTGCTGAATATTTGATACTCTTATTAAAGTACTTCACAATGCAAAATTACAACACATTTTCCATTTCAAAAATACATACTTTTCCAGACACAAATTTCCAGACCACATTTAACACAAATGGTTCATAAACAGCATTATTTTTGATACACATTAGTCATCTGTAAATATGTTTTTCTCAAAATAACATTCGCACAGTCTGATTTAGGTGATCAGTAATTACTAAACTTTTAGCATGAAAACACTCTGCACTTAAGACTGGATATTGACATTACACAATTCGAAATGAATATGCAATATAGTGCATTATATTTAGCAAAATGCTCCTCTAGCGTTCGTTTTTCAAGCTGACTTACAAGTTTAGGGTCATTGAAAGGCTTTTCTGAGGTAAATGTAACATTACACTGTTTTATTGATCTCTTCCTGCAGTTGAAACACTTAACGATTATTTAACATGATATGGATTTCGGTAAGTTAAGTTGTACTGTATCTTTCAACATTCCTTCTGATGTTCGTTCCTGTTTATATGGTGCTGTAACTAGTAGTCAAGCAGAAGAGATGGTCGGTTTACGTGCAGCTGCTTCGCTTGAACTGAGGCTGAGACACAAACCGACCGTCACACAACATTAAAGAGCACCAAAACTGTATTCAGTTTGAATTTTGTAATAAAATGGACATAATTTGAAAGCTGAGATTTTGTTTCACATCAAAAGTAACAATGCAAAAAACTTACTGTGATTTATTGAATGGGAGGCATACTACAAATTTGAGAAATTCCTGATTTTGTACTTATCCAGACCTAGAAATTACTCGAATTAAATTCCATACTTGTACAAAGAGCAAATTAGGAATCATGACAATGCTACTAAAACGCCTGAGGCAGGCTCAGAACAAAAAAAGGCTATGACGGTGAGACATTGATTACAAACAGATTTCAATCTACTTTGGTCACCACAACAGTTTTGACATCCCATGAAAGCTGTCTGCCAAATATCGACATAACAGTAACGTGAAGGAATGCCCCTCTAACATATGCATGTTTAATGGACAGAGCTCATTAGGCGGTGCTGTTCACATTATCATGACTAAAAGTAATGTATGAGTTGGAAAGAATTGTAATGGCAATAAAGACTTCTAGCAATCCAAGCTCCCTCCATGTGCCAGAAGAGAAACAGATGTTAGAAAACTCAAAAAGTCTAAAACTTTGCATTCTGGAACAAGAAACAACAGGACAGTCTAATAATCAGTAATGACACTACTTGGGGCAGTTTCACGACTGGTCATTAATACACTTTACAAAGAGCCAAGACTGGACAAGCAGCTGTTGAGTCACTATGTCCTAAAACAATATCCAAAAGCACAAAGAAATTCATATGAACAAAAAATCCTCATTAGAATGGATGTATGAGACTATTTCCATTAGTTCTCTATCTACATGACGAGCTTTGTCTCAAACCCTAACTAGACTTCAAACTAGACCTAACTGTGTAAGTAGGTAGACAGCGTCATACGTTTTGAGACACAGCCAAACTGTCAAGCAAGTCTCCCAGAACACATTTGCTTTTGGTTTCTGTATGAACTATATTAAAAACCTATTTAGCCAAAGAGTGACAGTTACTTTGTGTCCATCTATATACAAGTGTACTCTCATAATTATTCACAAATAATAAATTCCAAATTTATAAAAGCAAATAAGCTAATTAATTTAAAGTTAATTTTAACCTAGCTTTGAAAGCATGAGATCTCACTCTTCATAGCCACTTCTCCTTCAAAACATATGCACGAATCAAAACAGAACAGCACCAAAACACTTACACAAGCAGCAGCACATTCTGCAAAGTGTCATGAGACAAGAAACAGCGTTAAATTACCTTACGTCTCAAAGCACATAACATTACCATAATAATAAACTTAACTTACAGAACACTTACTTGCACCACCTGACTGCTGCACTTTCATTTCGGCAATGATAGTGTTGACATAGAAACGCATAAATCCGAGTCTAAGGACGTGAACAGGTCTGGGTAGAACATCACAGGTTGCCATCTTATAATTACAGTTACAACATGAACGCAGCAAAGCTCATTATTTTGGTTCAGGTGGAACTATAAAAGATGACTGCTGTTTGTTTACTGTGCCCGGTGACTGTGTCTACAATGCAATGACATTTCGGCATGAGCAGGGTGCTTGGAAGTATGAAAATAAATACGTTTACAGGCAGGTAGGATATCATATCAATGTATTCGGACCGAATGCAATGATTGGAAAAACATTTTTTTTTTTTTTTGGTCCTGACTTCTAAGACTTCCACATACGATATATGTACATGTTTTAATATTAAAACCACTTCTATTATTGATTGCTATGAGGATTTGAAGAGAGTTTCAACCATTATAACAAAAATGTTTATAAAACATATTGTCTACCCTACCTTTAACGGGGTTAATCAATACTGCTGGCACTTAATATAAAAAAATGACTCATCTAGCATTACACAAAATTGTGTTAACCAAAATCTATAAAGTATGATAACGTCCCACTCCCTGATATAACCACCACACGATTAATGAGTTAGTTTGTCAGGTTAACACCTGACAGCAGTTTTTGAGGGGTAGCGTTCAGGTACTAATAAAAGTGTCAATACAAAATAATAAAGGTGGATTTACAGTATTTTAAAAATATATTTTTTACTTTATTATTACATATGCGTAACAATTCTGTACACACTAATTTAACTTTTGCCTTCGTGCTCACTGCACTGCTGTTATTTGGCAGTTGGTGTTGCTTTAAATACATTAACTTTAATACTGTTAACTTGCACGGTGACTAATCGATTCATCTCCGAGTTTTGACATAATTCAAAGCATGCAACTCTCAAACCACATGATATTATTGGTACAGCTTTATAAAGCGACTTTATAGCACTATTTAATGGTTATTCCGGCCACAGCTATCAAATCAGATCACTGATCTTTGCGCCTAACGTGCTAAGGTAGTTAGCTGCTCGGTGTCAGGCAAGTTAATCTGCTCTCAAAGTGCGTGAACGTGCATGAGCTATTAGTCATGTTACGAGTTTAAAGCAACGCCAATGCTCTCTTTTAGCTTGCAAAAGACTCTTAGGAGGTTTCTCGTGAGGCCAGCAGAAAGAGATCCTGGCTAAAATAGGAAGGCGACTGGCACACGCTTCCTTTCTATTATTAACAATCCAGCGTTCGTTTGCAGATATATTTGCCCCAACTTACCAATATTCTCTTAAAGAGAGCGTTCTCCTTCGGCGGTAGAGTTATCGAAGGCATGCTTCTAGCTTTTGAGTGTTGATCACCGTGACTTTGCTCTAATCATGAATCGGAATCCGCGATCCTCTGGCCGGATTGTCTGCTGTATCGTAAAAGCCCCCCCGAACTTCGCTGTCTGGGGCTCCTCGACTTCACGTGGTGACAGCAGGCCCCCCTTCAGAACCAAAATGGCGACGGTGCTTCTCCCCGGGTCAAACGCTGAACTGCGCATGCGTCGAGTGTGCAGCATTTCCGAGGCGGGGATATTATTTTATTTCAATATATTATAAAATTAAAGCACAAATAAATACACAACGTGTAATAAAATGACAGTTTGCCTTTTTGACGTTATTATAAATATAATTATTATAATCAATGTGTCTGAGACAGGACATATTTATTCTTAAACACTAAATAAACAAATAATAGGTAAAACAGCTACCCATAACAGCTTATTGTGGACGAATGTATTTAGAAAATGTTAACTGGGCTGTTTAAATAATAAAAAAGTAAAAAAGGTTACATTTAAAATTATTTACAGGGTTTATTTACAGCTAAGAGTGTTTGGGGGATTTCGTTTACATACTGATTATTCCTGAGATTTTGTTGAACAGGAAAGTAATATATTGTCTATTCTTTGTGTACCCAATAATGTTTTGTGTGAATATGGAAAATTTTATTAGAAAGAAAACTTTAAAATATGCCAATATTTTGATGTATTCGAAAACATCAAGAGAAGATGTCCATGTATTCTTAGGGAGAGTAGAACTGAGACAAAAAATTAAAGAGGGCTTAATAAAAGAATGGCAGAGAGGGTGGGAAAGGGAAATTAGGGTAGACACTACTTTTCAATACAACTTTAAGTTAGGAAAAGTTAGGAAAAGATGTTTATGTAACTTTTTGTCCCACAGGGAGTCAGGTTAAATTATTCTTTGTGCAGTGTAGCATGTTTCTGGCTTGTGAATGTAGGCGTCTTGAGACACATTGTTTCCTGGAATGCAGAAAGTATAGGGCAGAAAGAAGTATACCTATTCTTTGTTTAACAGGCAGGACTTGGAGTCAAGGCTTTTTCTGTTTTTATCTTTGTTTGGACATAGTGACGACGAGCATAAACTGATCTCAAAGCAGTTCGTTCTTCAGTTCTTGCATGGCACAGGACTATATGTAAGAATTTAGTTAAAACTTTGATCTGTGGAGGGCAGTAATACGCTCAGCAGTATCTACACTGCTGCAATGATCGATTACTCTACGTGCCACATCCAGTCCTTGCTGCAGGAAGGCAAGACAATCGAGCACAGGTCGAATTTTGTCTGGTAGAGAAACATCATCAAAATGCTTCTCGGCCGGTTATTACTGCGGACATCAACTGTCAATAAGAGTGAGTAAAGCAATGCGAATTATACTTGGCGTGCATTATAGTCCGAGTACATTTACTTGGTAAATTGGTACACTCGCCTTATCTTAGCAAAGGAGTAACGTTAACGTTATAGCCTGACCTTTCTTAGCTTAGCAAGACTAGCAACATAGCACCCAATGGTATATATATATATATATATATATATATATATATATATATATATATATATATATATATATATATATATATAATGTTCAGTCTATTATGTATTAATGGTAATAGGTCCATTTTCAGGTGTTCGTAAATTAACTTAAGGTAAGGTTAATTTACACAAATTTTGTTTTTGTCTTCTTGATAATAAATCCAATCATACAAACTATCAACTTAGATATAACAGGTACTGAAATTGTCTTAAAAATCAGACTGCAATAAATATAGATTGTTTTGATGATCGCTTTTCTCTCTTTTTCAGTGGTTAGTAGAAATGCTTTTACAGCATCCAAACCTGATCCCTCCAAGCCAAACATGCTGAGAGTAGGACTGGCGTTTGGAAGTACAGCTGTCTTGTGGGCACTGGTAACTCCATTTAAATGATATATCATACATGCACACAAACTTACACCTGTTTTTAAGTTTCCTAATACCCTCTCTGTTCCCTCCCACCAGCTGTTCAAGCAACACAGCACTGATGTGCGTGAGTACAAAACAAGGAATGGGTTAGAGTAATTCACTAGACTATGTAAGTAAAACCATTAACATTTCCTTTTTCGGTTTCACCTAACTCCAGTTGTTGAAGCAGTTATCTAAAATGCAATGTATTTGTTGAAGTGTATATATATATAATTAAATAGCATGCCTGTTAATTGATCCATGTTTACATAAGATAATGCCATGCTAATGAAGTAATAATCAATTATAATGTGTTTTTTTTCTCCCCTTTTTAGGGCATTAATTGCTCTATGCTTCGTGGATCTTCTGTTTTTCCTGTTTCGATGTTCCTCTGCTTTTGAATGATGTACAATAAAGTTGTGTATATGTAACTTGCCTCTAGTCTCTCTTTCCTGGCTCCAGTGAACATGATTTGTAGAGATGTTTTATATTAAATACATATGGCTTCCCTTTGTTCCATTCAGTTCAGTGTAATGATGTGGTTTATAAGCAAAACAATAACAGAATCGTTCTTGGAAATTGTCCCCTGGTTTTTGTCTCCTGGTACATTGTGTACTTAGACATACTATTGAACAGAATAATATAATAAACATTCTAAAGTAGCATGGTTGTCACAAAAACAATTCTGCAACATTCTGGAAACAGTTTTCGGTTATGAAACCTTGGAAAAAAAACATTAGACAATGTATTGATTATTAGGTTGCCACTTAAATTTCCATTTGAATGTTCTTGGATGATAAGAATTGGGATGAAAATAACCAAAAACCATATAGCATACTAACTTAAAAGGATAGTTCACCCAAAAATGCTCACCCTCAGGCCAACCTAGGTGTATATGACATTTTTCGTTCAGATGAATACAATCAGAGTTATATTTAAAAATCTCAGGGCTCTTCCATCGTGCCAGTGAATCCTAAGAGGGAGGGTTCGTTTTACCTCCCCTTAAGTTCACTCCTCCCCCTAAGTTCACTCCTCCCCCTTTGCATTTCTCCGCACTATCACACTGTCATTCATTTCGCCCCCATTGGACTCTCACGCTGCTTTCCTCCCGTGGCAGTGGCAGTTTGTACCATGTTTGCGTGCAGAGCATCCTGGCAGAGGTGTGGTGCATCTCTGGCACGACTGTCCATCAACCGTGCTCACCTCTATAGAGATGGTGAGGGCCGTCTTATCTGTCTCTTTAAGTTTTGTTTATATCTATTACTCATATCATTTGCAGTGTATTCGGTGTGTTTTGGGCTTTCGCGATCTGCTAATTGTATTATTTCACGCATTTCGACTTGCAAATGTCTTTGAGCTGATTTGTATAATAATGTAACGTTACGATTGTTTGGCCCGATGGCATGTAGTTTAGGGTTAAGGGGACATGAAGGTCAGTCGGAGCCTATTGGTACTTCACTTTTGTTTTTTTTTAATGGCTTTTGAGATAATGCGTCAAGTTTTATTGCCAGTCGGTAACACACCTCCTACTCCTACTACTACTAACACATGTTCGCCATGTTATTTGCAGGGAACACAATGTACACATCTAAAACCGCAGCCTGGCACAAAGCTCACAATGTAGCCATCTTGGTAACTGCAAATCTGCAGTGATATTCATATTGTACAGATTTGTAATTCAAAATATACGAACTATCTCTGCATTTTAAACGTTGTGAAAAGTTAGATTAGTTGTGGAATCTCCACTCTTGAATATGATTCGATTAATGTCTGTCAAATTAATTCTGTCGTCATTAAATGGATTATGAAACACAAACTTGCGTAATAGGGAATCGGCTGAATTTTTTATTTTGGACATTATATGGTTTAAAAATATTCACACTCCGCTTGATTTTTGACCTTCAGTGTTCTAAGGGTGTTGTGTGTTTCACGTATAGCTCACGTGGTTGTGTACGTGGTCGTGCTGAAGACTCATGCACGCGGACCTATGGAACTCGGTGGCTGTGTCGCCTATGGCAAGCCGTTTTAACAATTATTCTTAAAAATATTTTAATCCTACTAGTATCAATTCCATTAGGTAGTACTTGTATTATTTAGGTACTAGAGCCTTTTTTTATTTATCAGATGGCCACCTATTCAGTGCAAAAAATGTGAAGTAGACAAAGCATTTTTTTTTATTTCTTAGTAATTATTTTTAAATAATTTCCACAGAGCATCTAACTAAAGGGACATGGCGATGGAAAAAATGACATTAGGTTTTTTTATTTTTATTTTTTTATTTAATATCGTGCAAAACCTTTGCATTCCCTCGCAACAAAAAAAATAGTGTTCCCTAAAGAAACGTTGCTTTTGCTTGCAAAGAACTCAGGGAAACGCAAAACATGTAAGAGAGAACACAAAAGCATTGACTTACTATTTTCCCTACCATCTTACCCCCTGCACAATGGCCCTTTAGGGGCTTTGTAAATCTCTGAGTGAAAATAGTTTCAAGTCTTTTTCAGTGTAGATACTAATAACTGTTAAATAGATACTATTAGTATTACTAATTTATTAGATACTTGTACTTATTTCAGTAGTGACTAGTAACACTCTTAATTTCTGCCATTGATTTCTATGGAGATCTATCATTCAGATATCAGCTATATGTATTCCGACTAGTACGTATTTATTAGATACTACTCATCCCGCAGAATTTTTGTTTGCTAGCTCTAGTATGCTATTCCCGAATTAATTATTGCTTCAGGGTTTTCTTATTTTTTTTGTCACCCAATCCCCCATTCTTTTAAACATTTATGCTTTTATTGTAATTGTAAGGAATTAAGCACTTGCATTTTTCCCCTGTTGGAAAACCCTAGTTGTTTAAATAAACAAAGACACAATTCTTAATTTTTACAAATATCCTTCTTAAAGCAAGATGCTTGTCTGCCCTTGTTGTTGCTTGACTGTATTAGAAGAATCAATGTATGTGAAAATCTAGGTTAGCATGTTTGTAATGCAGACATAGATAGCATAGATAGAATCGGAGTGTCTGTCCTACCCACTAAATATCTCCTCAAATAGCCATTAACAGCTGGACTTGTCAGACACCACTTGCTTAAAACCTTTCACTTTAATTCTTGTCCGCTCAACCGTTCCAGTATCAAGCTGTGATTAATCTTTTTTGGAGGGTGATTTGCAGGATAGACGTTAAAAAAAAAAACAGATCATGCTAACATAACTAACATTAAGTTGAGTAAATGATGATAATGTTGTAAAATGGAGAACAATCCTTTTAATACAGCAGGCCTATTGTTAAAAATAAAAATAGTATCGGAGTTTCTGCAAACAGGACATTTCTAGTAGCATCTGTAACTGCCTTTTGTTTGATGCTGCATCCAATTCCACACCACTAGGTGTCCATATAAGACATAAACGACCATATTGTGAAAATCTTTATTGTGCGAAATACATGTTTGTTTAATTTCAGCAGTTGTGTCTTATTGTTTTATGTAAAATTATATGTATTATATTGGCCATTGCCAACCTAGATATTGACCAACATCTGACATTGGGAAAACTCAAGTTGGTTCCCAGTGGTCTAACTAAGCGTGTCTCACTTTCAGTTTGCTTTACCCTTTGACTCCTAGGAAAGATTAACAGATTAGTTGGTATATATAACCTGGAGGTGTCTAGAACCCATTTACTCTAGCTGGACACAAGTGACTGGATTATCTTAATGAGAATATTGAAGACACTCCTGAAAAAAGGCTCCTACCATTTCAGAAGGATCTTGATTTCAATCTTGATTTTTAGGATCTTGATTTTTACCGTGTCAGTGTTTCAATCATCATGATTGTACCGCACTGATGGTTTTCTAAATCTTTTTTAGGACAAGGAACTCTCTGAACTAAGACCAATTCATTCAATTATAGTGTATAAAATAGAATATTTGGTTATTAAACAATTATCTAGGTAAAAAGTAGTTCAGAGTTACTGAATTTAAAGTCATGGAAATGCAAAAGATAATGGCAATAGGCACTTATTTTGAATAAGTAATTACTTCACGGCCGTTAAAAAAAATACATTCATATAGAATGAATGTAATCTGGACGTATATTCGCCATGTTGTCATTATCATGTAACATATCAGCGTCAGTTGTCTCTTCACTGCCATTCACAAATCCTCTCCTGTGGCCTCATGGGATAGTGAAGTGTCATAACCACACTTTAAAATCTCATTGGAAGAAGTAGATCATCTGGGTAATTTTTTGCCTACTCTTTTATGAGTACTGTGAATTTGGACATACTACTTTTGTCACATACTGTTTTTCACCAATTATGTAGTAGGGAAGTATGCGATTTTTAATGCAGTTAATAATCCAGATGAATGCTGACAGGCATATTTATAGGTACCTAAAACCATTGACAGGAATCCAATCAGGCAGTGACCTACTGGCCAGGAAGCAGCTCAGGACCTCCATATTAATGCCATGGAGGTCATCTCTGTGCCAGGCTTTATATTATTTTGGTTCTGTTAGCCTACACTATTAAAACTCTTAGAGAGAGAGAGAGAGTTAGAGAAATGTGGCCGACACATGCGACCTGCAGGGGACACAGCTTTCGAAATAACTATGTTGATCCAAAATTGTTCCCTTACGCCTCTGTTCTCTATGCAGTCGTTCCACGGAGGCTCATGTCTTCAGTTCCTGGTGGCGCAGGCGATAACATCCTGTACGCCCTCCTCTGTGGTGGAGCCTTCGCCGGTGCCTTGACATATGTAAGTATGGAAAAAGCTCGAACCATTGATATAGATTGATGTCAGATCAAGTAAATAGATCACAGATCACATAAATTTGTTGAATTAATATCTTTTTCAATTCTGTAATAGGTTTACAAAACAGTTGTAACGGACAAAGAACGCTTTGATGATCGTATTACTGAAATTAATGCTCGTCCCAAGTCTGAGTGGACACCCAAACCATGGCCGCCCAAGAGTAAGTATGGTTTTGCTTTCACAGTGTCATTTTAGCATTTTAAATTGTCATTTAGTATTCGGATAAATAGTTTATAGTGAAATGTGAAGGTGAAAGATACATATACAACATTTTTGGCCTTTTGTTGCGGATATTAATTGAAAACCAATGCTTTTTTTTCACACATCACTAATAGTAACCCTAGAGGTGTCATTATCGGTGGCATCAGGACTGCTGATCTTATTTACAGCACGTATCTACGAGATCCACTGCAGGTGCCAATAAATAATCCATTGCTGCCCTTCCAACACATAATTACAACCACAACAAAAGACATGTTGCCCTCTTAGTACACATTTCAGTCTTGCCAAAACCACACTGAATATTTGTATCATATCCAAGCTTCTCTAACACTCCTGCGTCTGAGCCAAGCACTATTAAACGGTCTTATCTAAATGACTGCAGCATTAAAACACACTCTCTCATTCAAGTATTTTAAATAAGTGGACACAATGTGCTATGTGGTCTAATATGAGCAAGTTTCTGTTGACAGAAAGCTTTATAGCTACAGCAGCTTCAGGGTTCACATTTCAGATTATAATATAACATTTTATGTTTTTGTTGTTCTTTTTAGGTGGGGAGGATGGTGATGGTGAGTTTACATGTGATTTTGTAATAATCTCTCCATGATATTTATCTAGTGATAAATAACTTTGATATGTAAATTGACTTAAAGGTCTATGTAACACATCTGTTTGTTAGTGGGATCCATTTAGTATGTTTTGCTAAAACTAACTTGTGCTTTAAAGGGATACTCCACTTTTTTTGGAAATAGGCTCATTTTACCACTCCCCCAGAGTTAAACAGTTGGGTTTTACCGTTTTCGAACGTATTCAGACGATTTTTTTGATATTTAGAAGAATATCAGTAACCAGACAGTTTCTGGTCTCATTGACTTCCGTAGTATATTTTTTTCCTACTATGGAAGTCAATGAGACCAGAAACTGTCTGGTTACTGATATTCTTCTAAATATCATAAAATTGGCTGAATGGATTTGAAAACGGTAAAATCCATCTGTTTAACTCTGGGGGAGTGGTAAAATGAGCCTATTTCCAAAAAAAAGTGGAGTATCCCTTTAACTTGCATTGTCTGAACTGCTGCATAACAAGTATGTTTGAGTTATTTATGAGTAATCTGTAAATGTATTATAGCTTTGTTTTCTGAGGGTCAGACTCGGAGGGTAACTAAATGGTCGCCCCCTAACATCCTCGTCTCCTCCCTTTAAATCGATCCTGATATCTTATTGGGTGATAGCTGCAAAACACTGGACAAAGATTATGACCTGATCTGATTAATATTTGCTCTATGCCAAGTAGGATCAACTTAATTTTAAATTTTTTACAAATATCCTATAATAGCACTGTGATGGGTGGGTAGATTATCTCATGGCTAAACTGTGAAAACAAAATTCTTAAATTTATTGAGAGCTTAGAACTTCATCAGTTCAGCAAACTTCAAATAGGAAACCAGAAATGTGAGCTAAAAAGGCAGAGGAAGCCTTATTTATTGGTTTTGATGAAGTGCTGCATATTTTTCTCTTGGTGTCGTTGAGATTGGATTGAGTAGTTGTCCTCATGTCCTACCCTTCTAACCCACCTGATCCCCTGATCCTATTTGTCAGAAAGCCTGTTAATCAGAACCGGGTGTTGTTCTCTTTGACCCTGTGTCACTCTCCTCTTGAATAAACCATTTATATGATCCGTTTGCACCCCTGTGCACTCCCATTCTCTCTCACGAACCTCTTCCCCCACTTATTTACCTGTGATCATCTAATTATCACTGCAGTCCAGTCCAGAAAGACTAGCCCGCCAATAGCACTAAGCGCAGTGGTCTTCTGCTACTGCGGTCACATACTGTAGTCTGTCAAATGCTAAAACAGAGCTATGAAAACATGATATTGAACAACGAACTCAAAACTCTCAACTAATCTCTTTTCTTACTTTCCTAACTGTGTCTTTGTTCTGACTCTTTCCAGAGTAAACTAATTTGGACAGTCGGGGCTGGGCACCTATAGTCTTCAGTCAGGACTTTTTGGACGATTCTCTCCTGAGTTATTGTCATTATGAGTCCTGCTATTTCATTGAACTAATATCTTTTAAAGTTCCTCTTCATACCATTGAATTTGAAATCCTTTTTTAAAATCAATGTTTATTATGGTGTAATACAGTAGAAAATGGTGAAAGACATGTAAAAAAGCATCCCTCTGTGGGTTAACTTATTAAACACGCACAACAAAACCCTTTGGTTGTCATTCTGTGTTGCTGGAATTCACAGAGTTGCTGGCACTGCTAGCTTTGAAGAGATGGTAAGGCTCAGCCATCTTTGTATTCCTTCTCCTCACTTGTCCTCCTAGCCCCTTTCTCCCTATTTTTTCTGTTCTCCAATTTCTCTTTACTCCCTTCCTTCTCATTCTTGGGTTTTGCATGCTGCCTTCATTGATTATGTTGTGAGTGATTTTGACAAAGCTGGATTTATATTCCTTGTTATGATTGATGAGGTATTTCTAGGTTGGTAAGATGGATGTTGTGTACATGAGAAAGGCATGGTGACAAAGGAATTGTTTCTTAGCTATGCAAATGTTCCTAGGAAATTAGCATAAATGACATATTAAATAATTACATTATCATTATTATTTTTATAATAATAGTTTCATGTATTAATATACGGAAGTTAACATAGATATTTTAAATTCTAGTACCACCTTACAAAAAACTGTCCAGGTATTAATGTGTAGGTATTGCTATTTTGCAAGCTCTATTACTTCTCTATATTCATAAATGAAAAATCTGTATTGAACATTGTCTAATAGCAACTCATTTTCTAAAGAAAATTGTATTATTATTTTTTTTAGTAATGTAAGAAAAAATGTATTTAATATTAAAATAATTATTATTTACTGTAGAAATAATAAATTGAGAAAAAAATGCAATTATCTAATTTGTAAAAACATATCATGGTAGTATTAATCAAACTGAATTTAATTGATCCTTTTTTAATAGATTAAGAAAAAAATCATTGTTTCTGGACAGGGTGGTTTGAATTACTTTACAATAACGATACGGTATTAAATAAATAAAAAAGTAAAAATAATCTTATTTTATTTGAGAAAAAATTTTGGCAAAAAAAAAAAACTTCATATCTTTTTATTTTTTCACATCTTTTTATTTTTATTTATCTTTTTATTATAAATATGACTGGGTCATTTCTGTGTGAAATTCAAAATGAACTAGAAGAATGCTAAAATAAATGAAAACGTAGCTAAATGCTTAATTTTTCCTGTTTTTCTGTTTAGAAGAAGCCGGTGCAGAGGAAGGAGAGGTGGCAGAAAGCGTAGAGAGCGCAGCCGAGGAGGAAGTAGCTGCTGAAGCACCTGAGGTCTTGCTGGAAACAGCCAAGGCCACTGGAGAGGAGACGGGAACCCTGGAGACCGTCGTGGAGGAGGTTGCCGAGATGGTTGCAGAGACTGCAGAGGTGGTTGCTGAGGTGGCCGGGGTTGTTGCCGAGACGGCAGAGGAGGTGGCAGCGGTGGCAGAGGAAGTGCAGAAGGTTGCAGAGGAAGTAGAGGCGGCAGCTGAGGCTGTTGTTACTCCGGTCGTCCAAGATGAAGAGACGGTGTCAGAGAGCAACGGTACGCCACCAGCCTCCCAAGAGGAGGCAGTAGCCGAGGCTACTAGTACAGAGGCATGAAAAGGCTCATGGGTACTCAAACACTCACCTACACACACAAGAAACAGAAGATTTAAATGCCCTATATAGCAAAATGGTCACGGCCTCACTTTATCCAAACATGTCATCCTTAAATCTCAAGAAAGAACAAAAAATGACACTTGAACAATTTTAGAGACTTGCTAGATTTCATTGCGGACCTGCAGGTCTCTCTATCTACCCTCAGTTTTCCTCCCTTCCAATTAGATTTAGTCATTAACTGAAGTTGTAAGGAGCTCAGTGACATTAACGGAATGATAGTGTATGTGATTGACTGTATAGTCCTCATCGTACTGAACAGTGTACTTCCTCTGTTTCTATTGCTGAGTTACAGAACAGGATTTGATCCTTGCTGTGCAATAATGTAATCCCACTAAACAGCACACAGCTGATTGTGTATATTTTCATTATATTCCTGGAGTTTGCTGGAATTTTTAAATTATATTAATGAACCTATATAATGCTAACTGTAGAAACCACTGTGAGAATCCAAAGTTGCTGCTTTGTTACATTTGTGACCAAACATTCCAGTGGACACACTTCAGACTTTCTACTCCTGTTCTTGTTTCTTACACTCAGCTTCACTCTCTTGTCTTCTCAACCTCTCAAAATCTGAGCCAGCCTCCTGTCATTTTTAACTTCTATCCTGCCTTACCTCTTCTTTGAAGCACAACTGCTCGCAAAGACACAGAAAAGCTGCAAATGTACTGCTGTATGTTGTTATTTGTTCTGTAATAACTTTAACAGTGCAGTTATTGAGTTTTGGATTTGTCCAAACATGTGCTTCTCTGCCAGATATCACTTAGTTGGTACACGCCAGTTGATAATGTGAAATCTGTGAGTCTTTTGCTCCCTAGAAACTAGGCCAGCTGTGTTTCTGTATTAGTTTTCCCTTTATTTTTCCTCTGTATGACTGATCTGACAAGGAACTCGGTTAACTTACCAAGGAGCTCAAGTATGTATGTGATTCAGTGAAATTGTTCGTCTACTTGGGAAAAAAATGCATTCGTGTAATAAAAATGAATAAGGGATTTCGAAGCCATTTAATAAAGTTATGGATAAATATCAAAAAGATATTCTGTGTTTAATTTTTTTTTTCTGAACTCCATTTGCAAACTGAAATATTACACATTAAACATTGGCAAGTTCATCCTCTATTTTAAAAGTAATGTTTGTCATTTTAAAAGTCTAAAGATCGTTGGTGTCCTGATGCTGAACTTTATAGTCTATGATATCATCCCTAAATTTAAAAATCCATTACAAAATGTTTTGTTTCATATCTTAATTTTTGTGGTGTGTCCTTTTCTATGTGATATTTGGCAGTAAAGCCTCTTCATGTACTGCATGTTTTGAATAATGGGAAAACTCCTGCATGGTGCTAACACACATTATGATTCTTGTTGAAAATCTCTTGCGTCTTGTGAAATATACACACCATAGATCACATATTAATGGACTTGAACTTTACTTAAGCTCTTTTCCGTGCCTTTAGACCCATGTCTACTGGAGTGAGGATGAACCTCTGCACTCTTCTATCTTTCCCATTGTGTCTGCATATAGAGCCATCTGCAGTTTTAAACTACACACAATGCAATATAAAAAAATAATATTTAAACTAAATCCTCTAAATAATTATTTTGGCACCTCAAACATCAGATGTTTTTGTATGATTATTGGATGGCTTGATTGTGTCTTGCAGTGGCCCCGTCAGAGTCGCCCAGCCCTGTAGATGCAGAAACAGAGCTGGCTGCTGCTTCTGTGGTCGATGTTCTTCCTGTGGTGTCTGTAGCTGTGGAAGACGTACCAATTGAAGCTGTACCAGAGAAGCCCACTGAGGTGCCTTCAACAGATAATGTGGAAAGTGAACCAATAATAGAGCTGGCACCCGTTGCTCCAGTGACAGAAGAAGCACCAGTTTCACCAGTTGTTGAGGATCCACCTGTGACTGTACTGGTAGAAGAGGCTCCAGTAGCAGAGGAGACCCCAGTTGAATCACCAGTAGCAGAGGTATTTGTTGCTCCAGTGACAGAAGAAGCACCAGTTTCCCCAGTTGTTGAGGAGCCACCTGTTACTGTAGTGGTAGAAGAGGAGACACCAGTTGATTCACCAGTAGCAGAAGTGTCTGTTGCTCCAGTGGCTGAAGAAACACCAGTTTCCCCAGTTGTAGAGGAGCCACCTGTTACTGTAGTGGTAGAAGAGGAGACACCAGTTGATTCACCAGTAGCAGAAGTGTCTGTTGCTCCAGTGACAGAAGAAGCACCAGTTTCCCCAGTTGTAGAGGTTCCAACTGTTACTGTACTGGTAGAAGAGGCTCCAGTAGCAGAGGAGACACCAGTTGATTCACCAGTAGCAGACGTATTTGTTGCTGCAGTGGCTGAAGAAGCACCAGTTTCCCCAGTTGTTGAGGAGCCACCTGTTACTGTAGTGGTAGAAGAGGAGACACCAGTTGATTCACCAGTATCCTCAGAAAAAGCATCTGATGTCCCTGTGATTGAAGAGGAAGTACTGGTTGAGCCAGTGACAGAAGAGGCGGTACCAGAGACGCATGTAGCACCTGTTCCAGAAGAGGTGCCAGTTTTCTTGGTAACTGGAGAACCTGAGGAAACACCTGCAGCCACAGTAGCAGAAGAGGTTGCTCCAGTAGTCGTCCTAGAAGCACAAGAAGGTGAGGAAGTGAAGGCAGCAGCATGTTCAGAGGTGACTGCAGAAAGTGCTGTTGTGGAGGTATCAGTAGATGTGGTTGAGGAAGAAGCAGCAAGTCCGGTTGTGGATGTTACGGAAAGAGTGGCTGAACCAGATGTTGTGAGCACTGTGGTGGCAGAGGAGGTTTCTCCAGCTGAAACATCTAGTGCACCTGATGCTTTGGAAGACCCGAAACGAGAATTCATAGTGGTTGTCTTGGAGGGAGGTCCCAAAACAGAAAAGAAGCCGATGGTGCTTGGTGTGTCCCCCATGACTGGCAGAATCATCCCACCCCCTGATGATGGTGAAGAGCCATCGGGTCAGGTAACAGGTAATCTGGTTTAACAATGCAATGCTGAGTTAACTAGTTAACTTAATCATGACGATAGCAAAAATGTAGTTTAACCAAAACCTGACCTGAAACTAGCTGAATAGGGATTCAAAAAGTGGTGAATGCACAGTTTTTGAAGACATCCAGGACATGTATTTTTAATGAATGCTCATGATAACCTCCTTTTTATGATCTAAATGTTACTCTTTTATTTCATTCATAGGGCAAGCGCCATTTGCTTAAAGTGCAGATGTATTAGCAGCAACTAAAAAAGGTAACGTATTGTGGAAAAACATCATTTTTATTGTGTGTGTGTTCAAATGTTTGGTTCAGTAAGATTTTTTAAAATCGAATTTAAGATTTTTCTTAAATTCGAACAAGTGCTAAAATTGTGAACTTTCTAGTAAAAAAAACATATAAAATTAATCGCAGTATTCAAAAAACATTAAGCAGCACAATTGTTTTCAACATCGATAATAATAAGAAATGTTTCTTGAGCACCACATTAGCATATTGGTATGATTTCTGAAGGATCATGTGACTGAAGACTGGAGTAAATTCAGATTTGCCATCACAGAAATAAATTACATTTTATTAAATATATTGAAATGGAAGACAGCTATTTTAAGCTGTAACAACATTATGGTTCTTACTGTGTTTTAATCAAATAAAAACACGTATCTTTTTAAGATATTTCCAATCCCAAGATTTTGAATGATAGTGTACATTGAAATGATTTTTGGTTTATTTTGTCTTTTTCTCAGTTTATTAGTGTCAGATGTCCTGGGATAGTAAACCAATCCCCTGATAAAGAATTAGTGATGTGCCTTCCCTATTGCCTGCGTCCACATTGAGCCCACCAACAATCTGAGCCTCTGGATTTCAATAATCCCAACACCGGATACAGAATGCTATTCCTTTCCACTCTCCTCTAAGTACACCTCTCTTTCCACTGAAGCGTGGTTACTTCATGTGAACATTCACTCCTCTCTGATATGAGAGATACAGGTTTCTTGACAATTATAATATGCATGAAATTCTATGACCAATATTTTTAGCCTTTACAAATGGAACTCTAGTCTTTTTTTTTTTGAGTCAACAGCACATTGAAGCATAGCCTAGTTAATCCTACCTCAAACCTCACATTTGTAGGAACTGCAGTGTCAATAGTTACTGTACCAGCAGTGATACAAATTTGCCACAAACACTGCCATACCTGCATGCTGGCCACCAGTTTTCTGGTTAAACTTCAGGTTGTACTCCTATCAATGCTATTTTTACATTTCCAATATTTATGAACTTACACTAAATTTGTACCTCTCTACCTCAGCTTAAAATGACAGTGTTCTTTTTACACATTAACAGTAACCAGTATTAAAACCGGCTTGCATTTACAATGTGATATGACTAGGTCCGAAAACAACTGACAAATTAATTGTCTTTGTCTTTGTTTTCCTCATCTCTCTTAGTTTGATCCATGAGTCAGTTAGTCATCATCGTCATCATTATCAAACCAGTATAAAACCTGTTGCTTGACAAGTGCATAATAAAGTACTTTCCTTGTGGCAAAGTCCCCAAACCTGTTATGCCAAAGTTATGATTTCTATGATACCGTCAGCATCATATTTGATTCTTATTTGATTTGATTATATGCTAATCTCCTCTAATTAAAACTTTAGACTGATATTAGATATACTAAATTGATTCACAAGGGAAATTAAGGTCAGATAAATAATCAGAAAGATATTTAACAATTGACCTTACAGTTTTGTCTTTTATTTCTTTACACGTTTGAAAAGGGACCTTGAGTATTATGAGTAAGATTACAACTTAATAATGTGAATGCGAGGGAATAATGTGAAGTATGTTTCCGTATCAAAAAGGGTTTGTTCACAGTTTCTTTTGTCTGTTTTAATTGTTAGGGATGTAATATTCTTGTGCCGTTTTGAGGTTTCACTTTCACTGTAGGCCCTGAACTGGGGTTTTTTAGACTGTGAATGTACTGTACATCAAAGAAAATAAAGAGTTAAAACACATTTCAGTGTGTTTGTGTGTGACTAGATTTAGAGTATCAGATTTGATTATCAGGCACTGTACAGTGCTGTTTATATATTGGATTTGACAAAGACCCAATTTTGATAAACTGGGTGAGCTGCATTGTTTGAAACATGATTAGCCTATAACAAGACTGGTCTGTACAAGCCTGCCCTACATTATTGTATTATATCAATATGCCAATATGTTGGCTCCCCCTGAAGCATTTGCACACTGACTTAAACATATTATTGTGATATTATTTCGTGTGATTGTATAGTTAACTAGTGTCATCATGGTCAAGCTATAGGCTATTTGTTTATTATAATTTAAGCGCGCGCGCCACCTGACAAGGGTGTATGTGACGTCACTTACGGTTGCTGCGCACAGTGCGCAGTTCGTCAGTCAGATCCTGCTAACGGGAGGCCCGAAACCAGCTACGCAAAACATTTACTACTACACTAACGCAGCCTGCCTAAACTCATACTTTTTGTATTTTATATCGACTAAATAGACATTTGTCTATCGCCTGCATGCGTGCGCTTTATCAGCGAGCAGTTCGCGCAAGTTGACCCGCTTTAACATCAGCCAGTCAATCTGTCATTAGCATGGTTAGCATGCTAACCTTATGATAGGGTGTATTCGACTGTCTTGAGGTTCACCAAACGACAAGAAATCACCACAAACGGTGAGAAATCTTATATTTTGTATCTATACATTCATTAGAGGTTAACGTTAATTCGTTTTGACTTCACCAGAAGGTTTGTAATTTGTTTTTTAGTGTGGCTGTGTTCATACAGCAAGCTGTTTGTTTGCCGATCTAATTATTCGAGATACAGTTTTTGTAAAAGTTCATCGTTTGTTTGTATCGTTTTTTCTTTAAACGGTTATTATTTACATTTTGTCACCTCCTTATTGATAAATCAGTTAAAACAATATGGAGAATGGAAGCGCTGTTTTAATGTCAATATTAGCAGACCGCCTGACGCGCATTTTGTCTGTCAGTGTGTCTATCGGTCTAGTGTCACACTCAGAGTTGACGTTGTTTTGCTTGATTGAAAACTATGATAAAGGATAACACAGACGAGCAAAATTAAGCCGATTAATATAAGCGTTTCCTTTTTGATTTATCTATTGTTGCCTTTGGGTATTTTGCAGTTTTGCTGGATTCTTATTGATGCATAAACAGTTCATGTTTAAGAAACCTCACGAAGTGCCAGATTAACTTTACATTTTCACTTTTGTGTAAGGTGAGGTATGAATAAGTAACTCTTTAATAAGTAATAATTCATATTTCGTAATCATCTTAGTTCTCTCTTCAATTTTTATGTGGGATAAGGGGACATAAAATGGGCATGACCGTAGTGGTTTTTCTACTTAAAAAAAAAAAAACCTTAAACAGTGAATATGACTGGGCTGAGATCAGTTTTGCCTACAGGATACAGGCCTCTTCCGTTTTCTTGTGTTGCTTGTGCATGTGTTCTTTTTTTAAGCCTAAAGCTCTGCTCATCTTTGTAAGAATATTAAGGGTTTTTTTCCCATGCAAACTGAAAAGGCATGAGATGATCGCCGGACATGGCTTAATAACCAAAGTTATCACATGATTGTAAAGGGCAAATGCCTTTGGGAGTTTTGTACATTTTAATTTCATAATGTTGCATACTGCAGTGCATCGACTAATGGCTGTTTTCTTTTCTCAGGCTGTGACATCACTCAAGGTTATCAGCAGAGGCACAGTGGATAAGTTCGGTTCTGACACAGAGGAATGAGTCATGACCTCTGTGGTGATAGTAGATGGAGGAGGGAATATATTGGAGTATGTCACTGGAGATGAGGAAGCACAGCAGGTGAAGTCTGCACACTTATATTAGAATGCAACTTACAACTCATATTAGAATGCAACAGCTAGCAACTTAGGGGCACACCAAAGATAGGGACACACCAAATTGATGCCAAAGAACCAGTGCTGATGAAGTCCAACTGTGTTGTCACCTTGCATCTGGGTTAAAAAGCTGCACTTCAACACACCAAAAGGACTACAGCCGAGAAAAAAAACAAAAAAAAAAAAAAAACAGACTGCGTCAGACTAGAGACACAAGTCGGTGCTGAACACAAGTCGGCTGACTCTCAAAAATGGCCAATCGTCAGCCTGGTGTAAAACGTGAACTAAAATGCATTAAAATGAGGCAACTCAAGGTGTTTATTATCTTTTTTTTGACAGGAGGTTTGTCCTGATGGAGTGGAGCCTGATGGAGAAAAGCACTGTCCTGCAGTGATAGTGGAGCAGGTGAATAGTGCCGATTTGGAGGAGTGCTATGCCGCACAGGTGCTAGTCTATGACGATCAGAATACCTACCTGGTGCAGGACGTGGCTGAGGAACAAGTTGTGGAGACTGAGTTGCAGGAGATGGGAGCAGGTGAGCAATAATTCCACAGTTCATAGAGGATCATATTACCATGGAAGGAAAATGTTATATATCTGCTTGGAAGACCAATCTGAGGTATTCAAAAGGTGGTCTTGTTTTTTGCCTAAATGAATAATAGATCTAATTCTGAAAACCCTGAAAAATATGACTGCATGGACTGGTAATTTTAGATCGATTTCCAAATGTGCATATTGTCTTTAGTAGTCTGAGCTTTTTCCAGTTTTCTTTTAACAGCAGGAACAGCTAAAGAGAGACATCTTGTGGTGGCTTTGTGGAAGTTATAAAAGACACAATTTAGAAAACAAAAAATCAAAGCTTTTGCTTCACAAAGAAAATTTTGTGTAGGAAAAAATAAAAAAAGGGTTTATAGATTCCACAAACATTAAGCTGGATGTAAATAATGATTTTATAATATATTTATATTTTTATAAATAAAATATACATAATACAATATTAGCTGCCCAGTACTGTATTGACTTTTTTTTTTGGAAAGCAGAAAGAAAGGTAGAGTGTAGTCTTTGTAACCAGAGACGAAGAGATGCATGGTGCAGATATTATTAGTAATTTTGTTTACTAATAAGACTACTCCGCTTCGCAATGTATCTAAACACCAGTTCGATTTACTCTGCAAAGCTTATAAACAATAATAATAATAAAAAATACATAACTCATCATAATAGTGTATCACGTGATTTTAAGTACTGTGAAAGTGAAGGATGCAAAAGCGCTTGACAACCAGGAAGTGAAGAGCTGTCGTTATCCCGTGCGCCAAGTTTAAGTAATATTGAATAATTTCTTGCTATTTTGTTTTAGCGACACTTTTATTTTGTGTTCGTTGAGTAATAGGTGTCATTAGTGTATTTATTACTGTTTGTCGGTTGGAGTTATGATTGATTCTAGGTGATTGATGGTGGTTGGCAGAAACCAGGAAGTGCGTTTGTTTTCCTTTTTTGCAACTTGGCCACGTTATCTGATATATTGTTTATAATATGATTTACTGTTTAATATAGTTTTGTGGTAAAGCGTGGAGCTAAAAATGTTTTAATTATAGCAGTTTAATATTTGTACGATCTGATTGTTTAAATCAGCTAACGGTTCTGTTCTTTATTGTTTTGATTGTAGATTGACGCAAACTATAATAAACAGTTTTGTTGCGGGATATTTTTAAAGTATAACGGGTGCGATTATGGTTTTTGGTCAATAAAAGCTAACGTTACATGCAAGAAATCTGAATTAATAGCTTTTGTTTTTATCAGATTGATTGCTTGAAATCGTAACGTAACGTTAACAACCCTGTGGTTTTATAAACTAATAAATTAACGTTTCGACTTATTTTCTGTGATGTATAGAGCTATTTAAAGACTTTCGCTAAGTGAAATCTATAACATTTTCTTAAAAATACGCTTTTGTTTATGAAGTTTAGGGCGGAAGTGTATAGGCGTTGAGTGACAGGACGCCTGGCCATTCAGCGCTTAGCATTGAGTGATTCGTAAGCCGCAGTGTGGCCAATCAACACATCGAAATGGAAATGTATTTTGCGTGTCCCGCCAATGTTATGAGTTTATGTGCATGAGAATAGTTATAAACTAAGAATGCTCTTTTAATCAAAAGTAAGCTCTAATTCAAATCTTCTGTATTAATTTTTTCCCCCTGTAGCATCTGTTTTTACACTACAACTGATTCTAAAAGGCTTTTATATTGTTTAGATTAGAACATGTTAAATTATATTATTTATGGCATTTATTTCTTAGTTTGTATCAGAATCTGCTCCTTTTTTATTGCCCAACTTGGGAAAACTGACAACTTTTTCTCTCTTTCTTAGTGGAGGTCTCAGTGCATGATAAAACTATCGAGGCAGCTGAAGCGCTGCTCCACATGGATTCACCAGCCAGCTTGCAGGGGGATCGCAGTACAGGTATGTAATTAAAGACAGCATGTTAACATGTACCTTATGTTAACATGTACCATGTGTCTTATTTGTTCTTAGGCTTTTTGTGCTGTCCTAATTTAACAAATTACTACTGAACACCTCTGTAAAACACATTTGTATGAAAAGAAACAATAATGATAGATCTCGATCTCTCTCTCATTCTCTGCAGAGGAGCTTTTGTCTGAGATGGAGGTGGAAGTGAGAACTGAGGAAATGGATTCTGTTGTCCTGCAGGAGGAAGATTTACTGAAGAAGAAGAAGAGAGGTGAACCACAGTTTGCTATTACCTCCTTTAAGACAATTAACTATAGCAACGCTGGGAAATTAATGAAAGTCTTTGTTATTGCTGCATATTCTAGCACATTGCATTTGAAGTGTTAAACTGCTCCTGTGTGTAAAGTGCATTTGCAGCTCACTTTCTTATTGTAATTGTCTAGAAGAGATTCATTTGTTTTGCGTGATCCTCACCAGCAGGACGAAAACCCAGAACCCCACGAAATTGCTGTGATGGTTCTCTGGATCTGGTCTATAAGAGGAAATCAAAAGACAGCAAGGGTGAGAGTTTCTGTTTATTTATTATGCAAGAAAATATTTTTTCCTGGTGCCACAAATTTTAAGTCCGAGTCTTACAGGCTCAACTACTTACCTGTGGGAGTTCCTGTTGGACCTTCTGCAGGACAAGGAAACCTGTCCAAAGTACATTAAGTGGACTCAGAAGGAGAAGGGCATATTCAAGCTTGTGGACTCCAAAGCGGTGTCTAAATTATGGGGCCGACATAAGAATAAACCTGACATGAACTATGAGACAATGGGGAGAGCGCTTCGGTAATGTTTTGCCCTATCATTTTAGATTTATTTAATCAATGTTACCAGTGAGCAGAAAATGTTCCAGCAGCCTTGTCTTGATTTTTATTTATTTTTTATTGTGTGTGTAGGTACTACTACCAACGGGGCATTTTATCAAAAGTGGAAGGCCAAAGACTTGTGTACCAGTTTAAGGAGATGCCCAAAGACATTGTTTTCATAGATGATGACAATATGGACGACAGCATTGAGGAAGGAAAGAAAGAAACCCCAGCTGCCTCTAATCGCAGCAATCAAAAAGGCAAAGGGGCGCCAGTCTCTCCCTCTGCTGCTGTATCTAAAATCATCAATCTATCCTCAGGACAAGATGCCTTCATGACCGTGCAACAGTCACCAGAAAACACAGCAACAACCCCTGGGTATGATATCAAAATGTCTAAATTTGAACCTTTCTACTGCTAATAGCAGGGCGCTATGAAGTTGATTGCATAGCTCACTGCTTACAACAGCACCTATCACAATGCTTTCTTTTTGTTTGTTTCCAGGACAGTGAGGCTGGCCATGCAGGTTCCTGTTCTCATGACGACACAGGGTCAGAAATTCTCAACGGTAACTGTTAACTCACCCTCCGTCCGCTCATCCATCCTCTCCATGCCCAACTCTGTCACTGGGGGCAACAGCGCCGGCAAAATGGTTCTTCAGGCCGTGCCAACGCTAGTGCCTGCTCAGGGGCAAAGCGGTGAAAGAATCACCTTGCAGCTCATCACCCTTCCCACCATGCCCGGAAAACCCGGCACTCCCATCACTCTGAGCACGTTTTCCCCCGTCACCGTGCCTACCAGCAACACCCAAGTCTTGAAGCTCGCCATCCCCTCCAACATCACCACATCCACCTCCACAGCTCCTGTAACCGTGGTGACCTCGCAGCCAGGGGTGACCATGGTGCCGAACATACAGCCAGCAATGTCTTTACAGGATGTGACTATTATTAAGGTTGAATCTCCCGAGGTTTCTGTGGATCAGACAGTTAACAGTGCTGCAGGGAACACGCCGAGCACACAGACAAACCCCACGACCACACAGAGCTGAGCAAACGTCAAAAAGTCACTGCACTCACAGGAACCGACATCGACACTTGTGACGGATACAAATGAAATGAGTGACGTAAAGACTGGCTGTCCTCTGTGAAACAGATGAAACCAGCACTACAGATCAGACGCTTGTTCACTCCCTACACTGTAACCACCACGTGTAGCCTCAAATCTCGATTTTGGAAGGCCTTTTTTCTTTCTTTTTCTTCTAATAATCTATTCAAATCATGCTTCGTTATAGTTGGCCATCTGTGCTGTAATGCAGTAGGAACGAACCTCACTTGGTGCTAAAGTTTGAGAGTAAGTCATGGGTGAAGAGGAACAGCCAAGATGCTCGTTTTGATCACCTGCTAATTTGGATCATGAAAGAATCTGTGCATAGATGTAACTTTGCAGTAGTTAATGATAAATAAAACAAGCAGCCTTAGGTCAGCTTTTTCAAGTCATTACTAAAAGTAATTGATTGTGCTTTCTGTAAATATGATTTGTTTTTTATATTTTGTACCAGAAAGTGTTTTTTTGTTGTTATTGTGTTTTTTTTTGCACAGTTTAAAGGAAACTGTTTTCTGAAGGACATTTAAATCCTTTTTTTCTGTTATCTCAGACTTTTTAAAATTAATTTTCTGTGCATTTATCGCTTTGTGGTTTCCACTGCTTTTTCATGTGTACAAAAAAGGGAAAGAATGTCTGATACAATATATTGAATATTCAATATATGAAGTATATATTTTGTTGTATTCTTACTCCCAAAATGTATCCAAGTAGATTTAAATATAGAGAATTATGCAAACGGCTGGTTCAAATGATCTTTTTCTTTCTTTAATTAATGTGTAAAAGGTACTTTTTGTTCATTAGTCCTTACAGGGTTCCCACAGTCATGGAAAATCTGATGATATCAAGGAATTATAAAGAGATAGTTCCCTTTGAAATTAACTTTTGATATGTTTTAGCTCACCATAAGGGCATCCAAGATGTAGGTGTCTTTGTTTCCACAGCATTTTTAATTTTGACATTTTTTGGTCAAACCGTTGTTGTCTGTCAGTCATATAATGCAGTTTTAGGGGGTCCACCTCAAAGATCATGCACATAGAAGTCAAAATTAAACATGATTTAATGACTTGTTAATTTAAGTACACATTGATGGTCTAAGACACACACACACACACACACAAAAATAGTTTTTACCTCTTGTTAACAATAACAGCCGTCTGAATCAGATGACTGATCTGAATCAGTCCAACTGAACCGTCTCCAGACGTTACGCCGGAAGTGATCTGATCTCTCGCGTGTCTACATCACGCATCGTTTACGCAAAGATTTCGGAAGTTTTACATTTCACTAAACATATTTAGATATATCGAAATCGTCTTCCATCGCGATTTCCCGTATATCTAAATATGTTTAGTGAAAGGTAAAACATCCGAAATCTCGTGTAAACAATGCGTGACGTAGACGCGCGAGAGATAATCACTTCCGGCGCGTAACGTCTGGAGAGACGGTTCAGTTGGACATCAGATTCAGATCGCTTCGACGGCTGTTACCGAGGTAAAAACTATATAAATACTGCTTGTTTTCTCACACAAACCACGCGTTTTTTGTCTTAGGCCATCAATGTGTAACTTACTAACATTCACGAGTCATTAAATCATGTTTAATTTTGACTTCTCTGTGCATGCTCTTTGAGGTGGACTCCCTAAAACTGCATGATATGACTGACGGACAACACCGGTTTGACCGAAAAATGTCAAAATTGAAAATACTGTGTGGAAACAAAGACACCTACATCTTGGATGCCCTTGGGGTAAGCTAAAACATATCAAAAATTAATTTTAAAGTGAACTATCCCTTTTAATATAAAGAAAGGTTGGTATTTCTTCAGTTAGAAATTCTGTGAATGTAATCTTGATCAAATTATAAACAAATATAAACTTTATTCAGAAATAACAATTGACATGGAAAAGATGGAAATTCATTGGTCAAAGTGTAGGCATTAAGTTTGCTATCTTAATAATTTCAGTTCAATATCTGTCAATTATGAAACCATAGTACACAACCAAATAATTATCAACAAACTTTCCCTAAATATACTGTACGAGATTAGATGCTCTACCGTAGAGACTTTAGTCTGTGGGATGTACAGGGATCACTGTATCCTTGCTTTGTATTTCCACTAATTGGCTCTGAGGGATTCGGGCCAAAATAGGTTGGCTTAAAGGATGACAATCTTTGGATCCGGATCATAAAAGTTTTCACTAATGCAAGGACAGATTTAAAAGGCAGTGTGAAGTAGTTGTAGAAGTATTACAATGTTAAAGGGGTGGTAAAGTATGATTTCATTAAAGAATGAGACACCACACAATTTAAGTGCACTGTTATGTTTTGTATTATTGGTAAGTGGCAAACATATTGATGATTACAGTGCTCCTAAAAGAAAAAAAAAGTACAGTCAATATAAATATTAACGTTCTTTCACTTCTGGAATCTTTTGAGAATGTGCTTCTTCCTGAGATCATCCTTTAGCACTTAATAAATTACAGTATATTGCACAACCTCTGTGTAACAAACAAGATCATGATAATAATTAACCTCTAAGGAAAATAATGTGCACAGGTGCATTCAGACCTACACAAGTAGGTAAAAATAAAGTTTATGTGAATAAGATAATTTACATTCTGAGCAATAATACAAATAATGCATTCTCACATTCATACAATTGGAGAGCACTAATGATTGACAGCTACAAGAGCCTATGAGGCTGCTGACTGAAGCTAAGGTCACACACCAGTGACAGATGATCAGAGGGGTAATGGTACGACGGAAGCCGGTCCGGCCCGATCTGCTCTTCACTCGGTATCCTGAGCACAGCGTCCACCTGGAACGCTCTTTCCGAGTACCAAATGTAGTCCAATGTGGAGCAGCTCTCTCCGCTGGGCCGGATCTTCCAGCTGGTGTAGGGCGGCTCTGTGGTCCCGTCCTCGCTCAGACACTTGTAAGCGCTGTTTAGCCCCAGCGGAGAAGTCATAAAGCGCCTGTACACTTCCTCGCTTGGCTCCGCGTTAAAATCCCCACACACCACCAATGGAATACCCTCTTCACTTTCCCCAACCCTAGTCCGGTTTTCCTGATCCATCTCTGGGTATGACTGTGCGGTTATGTCGCGGAGTTGCTGGAGGAGATGAGCCCCCTGTGCACTACGAAACGCCTCCCAGCCGCTCCGCGCTTTCAGGTGCGTCACTGCCACGCAGAAGACTCGACCTGTGACCCGGCAGCGAAGCGTCGCCACGACGGCCACCTGGTTGGTTTTGAGCATCATGGCGGAGAGCCTGAGGTGAGTGGTGTGGAGCAGCTGGAAGCGACGGCGGTTGAAGAACAGAGCGCATCCGTCGGGGCCATTGTTATTGTGAACGTCCAGGCAGGGAGAGCACGGCTTAGGGCAAAAGCTGCTCTGGTAGCCCAAGCTGGCGAGCACGGGCTGGAAAGTGTCGAAGTAGTGGTCCACCTCCTGCAGGCACAGCACATCCGGCCTGTAGGTGAGGATCTCTTCCAGTATCAGATACTTCCTCTCAGACCAGTTCAACGCCTCCATCGGACAGCGCACAAAACCATCCTTGCCCTCACCCAGAGCTATGGATAAACAAGAAAAAATGAAGAATTATGTCACCTTTTGAGCATCGTATGGTAGCACTGCAGTTAAAGGTGAAGTGTGTTCAGTCCTAGAATAATATAAAGATCAAGTAAGGGGTTTTTAAACTGGAAGAAGGTACTAGGGTCTCCTCAGGAATTTTGAAAAATACATATAATAATTACATTTATTCATTTTTAAAATTGCTATATATGTCAGAGGACCAACTAGGGGTTAAGTGTCTTGCTTAGGGAAACATTGGTGTCTCAAAGTGGATCTGAACCTGGGTCTCTCACACCTAAGGCATGAGTCTTATTCACTGCGCCACCATAAAATAAATGATTTTTGTCAGTCAAAAAAGGAATCAATACAAGACATCAGCAGACAGTCTCTGTACCTTGTGCTAAGATGTTCCACTGCATGACGCGGAGGGGTGCGTTCTGCACCGAGCAGTCTCTGGTCATAGTAAAGTCTCGGTGCAGTCGAGGGGGCCGGTTCCTCAAAACCTCTTCACACTCACGCAACAGCGCGTCTGGGTCGGCCGGCTCATACTCGTAGTCGTCAGGATCCACTTGTGGGTCTGACAATGCAGCGCTGCTCAAAGTCTGGGCAAGAGTACTGAAGAGTCTACTGCTGCTGCTACTGCCCATCTGACACACTGCAAACAAACACACAACACGTTACACACACTCAGGCATAGTTGTAGAGGACAGTTTTTGGAAAACTTTACAGATTCATAATAACATATAGGTACATTCTAGGTGCTTTAATTGGACTAAATAAATCATTTTTTCGTGTTTTTAAATAATTTTTAGTGTTTTGCAGTTCACTTTAAAATTCCTGCAGTGTGACAAATGCATTTTACAAACATCGCACATAATATGATGTAACCTCATTAGCAAATTAAACCACAATGGAAACAAAGACATTGGATGCTAGTTAGATAATTCTGTAAATTATTCATCTTATTAATGGACAATGGGTTAACTGCAGCCATTGGAAACTGCAGGCTACTGTCTGTCATGACAACTCGGCCTCACTCGAAGACACAATATCGAGAACAAACTGTGCTCTGTCTGGCAACACTGACTGATCTTACTGTGGACAAGAAAAAGCAATCTTTATAATTGCTCGCTGTTTGCACGAGAAACTAAATCCGTTGAAGATGATGTGATAGTATGTCCCAAAGCTTGCCTGCTCTTTTGCTACACACTCAAAAGTATGTACTTTTTCTTCACAAAAAGAGTACATACTTTTAGGGCGTAGTATAAATAAGCGAATTGGTACGCAGGGTACGACAGACTGGTGCAGATGATGACTGTGACACTTAGCAAACACACAGAATATTCTCACAACTGCACAGCCACATTAAACACCACTTAGAACACCTTAGCAACAACAGCATATCATTGTACACATTTGCCATTGCCTTGGCAACCACCAAATCTGGAGCAAGGTTTGATTGACTAAGTAGCACACATTTTCATCTTAATCTAATATTTTCACAACCATTCAAAAGTTAAAGATACTTTTACTCATCGAGGATGCAATACATTAATCAGAAGTGACAGTAAAGACTTTTATAATGTTACAAAAATACATACATTAATTAAAAGAAATGTTGTTTCATCACAGTAATATATATATATATATATATATATATATATATATATATATATATGTACGTACAGTATAGTACAGTAATGTACAGTATACATACATTATAAAGTAAAGAGTTGTTTTACAGAATTCCACAATATTATTGTATTTTTGATTAAATAAATGAGAATTGGTGAGCATAACAGACTTCTTTCATGAACATAAAAACACTACTGACTCAAACGTTTGAACATTAGTGTACTTATATTTATAGTGTACTTATATACTTAATCACACTTAGTGTAATTATGTTCATTTAAATACTGATTCCGATTAATTTATCTCATCTGACTCATCCTGTTCCACCTCTGTCACCTCCTTTACCTCCACAAGAAAAATACATAATTCCAGTGTCTCTCTACTTATATTTAGGTGATTGTTTATGTCTTCGTCATATTGGAAAAGCATAATCTTGGTATTAGTTATATGTGACAAGTAAAGATTTTCCATGTATTAATGGAATAGTCAAGTACTGAATACTCAGGGCTGGTCATGGGTGAGGTTGGTCATTGCTTGGTAATCCTTTAAACCACACAGCACCCATAATTTTAAGCAACAAATTATAGTTTAAATTCATAGGTCGCATTAATCTTCTATTGTATCAGCGCTAAAAAATCTGATTTGTCTCCTCTAATATAAAACTCACTATCTCTAGACACATTCAATGTAACTAAATCAATGACTATACTCCGTACAGTCACTTTCTCAAACATTTAGGACTAATATTAGACTAAAACACTTAGAAACACGCATTTTTTTAAAACTACCTCTTATTTTTTCCTTTTCCTCTGAATGTCTCCGATGCAGGTGAACTAAAGGCCTGATATTCTTCCCTTTGACTTTGTGGGAGTCCAGGATTAATTCAATGATGATCCAGTATCCGATCAGTGGGTCAGTGAATAATACAAGTCGATAGATGGAGAGAACCCTAGCATCCACCCTTTGAGCTCTTTAGCTTTTGTATGCGAAGATTCTGGGGGCTGTGATTTGACCGTGTGTGTATCTGCGTGTGTGTAACTACACAAAGGGGTTCCTGAATGAGCCAGTGTGTCTGTGCTTCCCCTACCATTCATTTGAACAATGACTCATTTGAAAATCACGAGAGGGACCCGATGCATGCCTGCGCATACATGTGCACACAGCCATGCACGTGGGTAAAGAACCGTTCAGGCCTAATTTAATCTATGGTTAGAGGAAGACCGTGTGACTCATTTGTCTGGATTTGTCACGTTTGTCACAATTTCTCACATTTTACAATATAGTTCAATTCGTTAACATTAGTTCATGCTTTATGTTTCATGAACTAAAACAGAGTTTATTATTCTTGGTTGATAATCATTGCTACATTCTGTTAAAAGTTTGAGGTCAGTTAAGATTTTGTTTAAAAAAAAAAACAAATTGTTAACTTTTATTCAGCTAGGATGCATTGAATTGATCAAGAAAAAAATGAAGCAGTTTCCATAAAAATATTAAGTAGCACAACGGTTTTCAACATTGATGATAAGTGTTTTTTGAGGACTAAATCAGCATGAGTCATTTCTTAAGAATCATGTGACACTGAAGACTGAAGTAATGATGCTGAAAATTCAGCAAGGATATTTTAAAATATATAAAATTTTGTAATTATAAATATCATTATTATGTTTTTTTTTTTTACTTAATAGAGATTCCTTTCAAAACAATAAAAAAATCATACCAATTACCAACCCCAAACTATATACTAATACATTTAAAAACTGTAAAAATTTATAATTTTTCTGCATTATAAAAAATAATGAAATAACAATGAACAATAGTATATTTATAAATTAACATGAACCTAGATAATAAATGCTGAAAAAGAAAAAATCAATTTTATCTTAAATTCATGATACCTACTGCATTTAAAAACTAATACATTTTAAATTGTTAAAAAATGTCAATCTATCACCTAAACCAGGGAAAAAATATACAGTTGATTTGGAAGCACAAGAAGAGATTATAAATCCTCATTACATAACTAATGCTCATTCTACACATCGCTGAGCGCTCTCCCCAAGCTCTGATATTTTACCCCTTCATTTGACCCATTATGTAAGATCATGAAGCAAGACTTTATATTTGCCTGCTGCATAGTGAGTCGTCATGACCTGTATGTGTGTAGTGTGATGTAACACTAAGCTTGGTAAAACTAGTATATGGGAGAATTAGGGACCACATATTAAGTTATTCTCTGTTTAACTGAAACAATGACAATTTCATTAGGTATGAAAATAATTCACAGCACACAACTATAACATAAAAACTATGCCTAAATATCTAGTTCATTTATGAAACTCTAAAGACTGGCTGATAGGTCCTTTACTTGCATTCTGCAAGCAATCACCTCATTACCACATGACACAAGATGATTGGCTTCTGCTGATCCTGCAGCCAATGCTCAACATTTAAATAGTCTGGTTCTCTGTTTGCTGTAAGCTAGACCTGCAGCGTGACCTCAGAGTTCATCTGAAACCCTCCACCTCCCCCAGCTCCGCCTGCCTAGACCTGCTACAGGATTTATCTATGTCTATTTTTATGGGCCATGCCAATATTGAATATTTGCTTACCTTATTATCTAATAAATTATATAACATCACTGTCCCAAGACCTTGTCTTAAACCAGGTCAAATCCCTTGCACAAGAGCGATCCTCCAGGGGTCTTGGTTCACACAGAGCTAGAATTACTCTTCTGTTTGATGGTTAACAACAACTTTTGGTTTACAGTATATGTGCTTGTCACCTTCCATATTTTCATAAGCTAAACACAGAGATTCATTAACATTGTGTCATTACTGTTTAATGCTACAAGAAAACTGCACAAATGATGCAGAATTTGATCAATGTAACACAAGTCAAGAGAGCATATCTCACTCAGATAAGCAAGGGAAAACTGTTTGAGGGGATCGAACCCTTGGCTGTGTATGCAGCACTGTTTA
This sequence comes from Cyprinella venusta, assembly GCA_038021265.1. Classification (NCBI taxonomy): domain Eukaryota; kingdom Metazoa; phylum Chordata; class Actinopteri; order Cypriniformes; family Leuciscidae; genus Cyprinella; species Cyprinella venusta. The sequence goes on from CM075873.1 coordinate 8,936,402, forward strand.
CTGACCTTTAGCTGGACTATCAAGTTACCTTGAATGCACTTTAGAATAGATCCAAGTACAGAACACCAAATTCAACAAAAACTAAATATAATACTATTAAAACAAAATTATATATCAAATATTCTTAAACCCAAAAAATCTAAACATAATTTTCAGGTAATAAAGCTAAAATAAAATATAAATATTAGATTAAAAATAAAATAGATCAAATGTCAAATTAAACAAACTTCAGTGGAAACTAGAAATGTGGTACTGGCATTGTCAACGAACTGAAATAAGTTGAAGTTGTACTAAAATCACTCAAACTAAAGCTGAAATAAAGAGTAAAGCTAAATACAACTGTTTAAAACTTAAAACACGGCTATTCAGTGACAGATTTGTTAGACAATTAAAAATAAGACTATAACCTGAATGCATCTAAATAAAAAACATAAAATGCATTTATAAACGAAATCAATCAACACGGTTATAATTATGGGAAACTGCATTATTTCCACACCTCAGGATGTAACTTTATGTGACATATGTCATAACTCCCACTTACTGTACATGATGAGTCAATTGTGGCATGACTGAGGGCCACGCAATGGTGATCACAACTAACTTACGTTCTTTAAAATTAGTCGTGTGTTTCACAAAATTCTTAAAAACACGACCACCCTTTCCATCTCAAACCCGATCGTGAATAATCCTTTGCATTTCAAGACAGAACTGTGTGCGTCATATGACCATAACTAACTTACTTGGTTAAATGTAGTAGCAAATGATTGAATCTTAGATTAAATTACCTTGTAAATAACCGAGAAGAACAGGTGAGGAGTTCGACCTTGGATAGGGATGAACACCGAGTCGTGAACTCGGAAGGCTGCTTTCGTTCAGCGGACCGGATTTCTTTGAACGTGTCCCCAGTGATGACAGGCAGACTGCGGCTAGGTCTCGATGAAACAGCGTTGAACAGCGCCGGGCGGGATGCATTATTATTCTTAAGTTGATAGTCCCTCGATGCTCGGTTTAAACTGATTCAAACAAACTATGGTATGGATACGGAAGAAATAAGTTTACTAACCTACATAACACTTGTAAAATACATTTTGGACATTACTTCGACACGTCTTTTCGCCGTATGGAAAAAGCCGGTGGAAGTGTCGTCATTTTCCAGGGTGGGACGTGAACTATATTTCGATTGGGGAGATTCGAAGATTGAGTCTTCATGTACTAATAAACTCACATACTGTATCGAATCATTAAACATATGAAATATTAATGCTACGTTAAAGACTTCAGCATATGAAACAAATCTCAAACTCGTCCAGGGAAAGATACAAAATAGCAAGATTTCATAACACAATATTCACCTACATACCAATGAATGGTTTAGCCCTACTGTCAGAGGCGCTTTTTCTGAAGTAAAAGGCGGATAATGGGCGGGACTTAGAGCTACTCCCGCCAATTAGAGTCGAAAGTGCTAAGACGTATGGAAATTAGAATACATCGTCATCATTGACGCACATTCCATATTTGGTTACATAACTTTCTTGTCATAGCGATAGTTACCTGGTAAAATAATCGACCGTAGGCTACCTTTTGGGTTATTTTAGCCTAAATTATTAGGCCTATAACTTTACTAAAACGAAAAATATGTCTAAAGTTCATGTGTACAGATTGACTTTGTTAGAGAGATACATTTGAGGTATTCATTATATTATTTATTATTGTGTCACTTATTTAGATTGATGTACGTCTGCAACATTATATTTTATGTTATATGAGAGTGCGGTTACCTGATTGTGTGAAATATAATATTAATAGTGGCAAATGTGATCAGCCATTATAACTTAGAGCTGTAATGTCTCTGCAATGTTAATTGCATATCTATAAAGTTTTATGCTACTGCTTCCATTATTTATTGATTTGAGTGTCATACATAAGCCGGATAAATATTAAGTAAAAGACATCCTAGATTATAACGTTACACTTGCATTTATCTGTAGACTAACATGGACTGTTGCAATCTTTTTCTTAACTCACAAGACAAGCTAACATCTGTATCCTAGAAATTCAAAGCTGTTGAAATAATTCACTGTTTATTTTGTGCAGGCCGAGCTCATATACATTTTCTTTGCATTTAATCCTTTGTTGGTGAACATGCACAGTGTATTTGATGATTGCTGTTCAACACTATTAAATGTAAAATAGTATAATTTAGTACAACTGCTTGCTCTTCATCACTCTGGTGGTCATTGGACACCAAAATGTGGTAACGTTAATTGACCCTCTGAAACGGTTGCCATCGGAATAGTAATTAGTGCAGTACAGTTCTTTTTGTACATAACCCGTAAGCATAACGTCTTTACATATCCTTTAACAATCACTTTAATTACTGTAGGTTTAATTACTGCACTGCTTATGTCAGCCGTGTTTTTACTCATGAATTGATTAGATGATGACAGAAGCATTGTTGACTGCTATTTTCAGACAAAATGACTTTTATCTCTAGTGACAGCGTGTTCCACTAAGATAAGGTCACACTTAACCTTTGAACCATAATGGAAATACTGGATTAGATGTGAAAAGTAAATAAACACTAGATCGAGGAAAAGAACAATCATTGACAGAACATCAGCCTTTTAGGTCAAAGGTCATGTATGTCTAATTGTACTAAAAGTCCACAGAGATAAAAGGCGTTTTGACTTCTAGGGGCCTAAGATTAGGGTCTAGGTTGCAAAATACTTGTTGTAAGAAAATAGTTTTTCATAATACATAAGGTCTTGACTCATGATTGTCAATATTTAATCAATAATCTTTAATCACTTGTAAGTCTTTGTCCCTCATTTTGCTCTAATACTGATGTGGTGGGTCTGTAAACACTGGATTATTGGGGGTGATTTAATTAAATGTATTTGAGACCGATATAAAGTTCACTCAGGATGATCCAGAATTTGTCATTATATTTGCTTCAGTTGGAGTCACCTGATCAGCAAAAATAAGAAATCCTGTGAAAAGACTGTCAGTCCAGAATGGATCAAAAAACAGTCCATTTTGTTCTGAATAGAAGATCTGAAGCCAGACCTGATCTCCTTTTTGCAGCCTGAGTATTGTTGATCCTGAGGCCACATCATAATTTCCTGTGTTAGCATCAAATGTTCTGATCTTGTACTGGCCATTGTGAACAAGCCCAATTGCCAGGTGTTTGTTAGCCAACGTGATGTCATATGTGAAGTAATACACACCAGGGATTACACAGTTAAACTTGCCACTAGTGGCATTGTAATGACCACCCTCGTTCATTAAAATCCGGTTAAAGCGAATGGGCGTGCGTTCCTTGGGATAGCTCTTGGTTACCGCTACAGAGAAAGCAGATCGTGCCTCTGTTCCACAGTCACAGCCCCCGGGGGGACCAGTTTCCCCCTTATTTCCCACCTCTCCTTTGATCCCAGGGACTCCAGACACACCAGGTGCCCCACGCACCCCTTTTAGGCCCCTTGGCCCTGCCTTCCCAACAAGTCCTGGGCGTCCTTGTTGTCCATGTTTTCCAGGGTTCCCAGGACGACCCTGTTCACCTGACACGTGAGAGTAAATATTCACTAATTTGTACCACCTAATCTGAAACAACTCACCCATTTGATTTTCATTGTGATTTTTAAAATCCAAATGTGATTTCATATTTATACTTAAGTGACCTTGAGCTACAGAGATACTATAAATAAACAATTATATGAATAAAAATAAAAAGTAATCGAAATCAAAATGAATGCATATCAGGTCAAAATATTTACATTTACATTTGAATGTTACAGCTGCAAAATATACAGTACCTGTCTCTCCCTTCTCTCCCCTGTCACCATCCTTGCCATCCTGGCCATCAACCCCCGGCATCCCCATCTTGCCTACGCTACCGCTGGGACCTGCTGTACCTGGACTCCCTGGAGGACCCTGAGGGCCTGGCAAACTGCAGCTAAGCTGAGAAGAATGGATGGTGAGGTTGCGTCCCTTCTTGGATGAGTCTATAGTCACAGAGAACAGAGACAGCAGGCAAACAGCCAGTGGTAACTGATGCATGATGCAGCTGTGCCTGCAAAAAGAGCAGATGGGGCCAGATTTGTTTTCTGGGGAATTTCCATGGATTTCCTTTATATACATTTAAAGAGTTGTGCACGGAAACAAGCACCAATAATCACATTATATACATGCAGGTTGTGAATAATGCAGGTATTAGTAAACATTTGTTTTTTAAATTTAAGTAACTGAGCAAAGTACACAATTTAACAACAGATTTAAAGCAAGAATTGGAAAAAACCCTCACCAGAGTAATGAGATTTGCGTATCAATGCAAAAAAAGGTCCAGCTGCCCTTTTGGCAAAATCAAAAATCGGGAATATAAACAAGGCTTGTGAAACGATTGTATGTTACATGTCCTCCACAAAACTTTGCAAGCATCCACCCAGTTTTAGCACTGACATGCTCTGCCAGATAGTTCATCCATGATGTAATTGAACAAACTGTGGGAGGGGATTCATTTGAAAACTTGTCAGACTTTTACACTTCTGCAGGCCACAAAACAATGAAAATGGCTTAATTTTATTACATAAAAGCTCCAAGAAAGAGCTGTGTAAAGTGCACTTCTGAGTATTTGCAAAAGAAATTTAGCATGTGGAATAAACAAAGGCATAAACCAAACAAAGCCATGTTTAGGTATAAATATTTAATGTTAAACACTGCTCAGGTTATTTGAATCATGCTTCCATTTAAATGCCTTGGAAAGAGAGAATTGAACCTATCAAAACAGATGATTCACCAAACAACCGATTTGTAATTAATTGGGCACTTTATATTTAAACAACTAATAAAACTGTTTATGTACTGTCAAAATAAAAACAACACATATTGTTAGGAGGACATTGAGAAAAAATTCTTGATTTACTACTTGCCCAAAAACAAAGTACACAACAGATTTATACAAAGCGAAAATAATTGAAAAAGTGACTGTCACGAGAAACTAATATCGGACTTTTCACATTCATATTTTTTAAAACAACAGTCTTTGTATAACACCGATTCAGCAAAATCAGATTTTACACTAACTGAGACTATGAAATCTCTGGTTGGGGACAAAAGACATTTATTTTTCGATTCACTGCCCCAGGAAAGAGGCCATGGGGTCATCGGCTCGGTAACGTTTCATGCGGAAGGCTTCCATCTCCTCCTCTGTGGGTTCACGGACGTCCTTTAGGCTGTTGTACGGCCGCTTCCTCTCGTCAATCTGCATCAGTTCAGCCACCTGCTTCAGCCTCTGCTCCTCCGCATTCAATGCCTGCACAAAAAGACACATTGTTTTCCTTTACAATAGGCAATGTAGAGCACAGATGCATTTAGCACATGACGATATAAGTGTGTGTGGCATTAAAAAGAAACAGTCCACCCACCTTCTTCAACTTTTCTTTCTTTTTTGCTTCATCCTCCTCATCACTGCTGTCAGAATCTCTGTGTTTCTTGCTCTTTTTCTTCTTTTTCTTGTCTTTCATTTTGTCCTGGTGCATCTGTGTATTTTATTGTTTTGTTTAATACAATCATCTTCCTGTCATGTTCTTCTACAGTAATCATTTCACAAAAAGGGGAAGGCTGTTAACGTACCTGTAAAAGAGTCTTTGGTTCTTCACTCGTTTCGGCCTCCTGTACATCCTCTTCAAATGGTACACAAGAATTATTCTGAAAAAAATAAGTAGAAAACTTTTTGTTGACAGATTTGTGCAAGATAAATATATAGAAATAGATGCATGATACAAACAAATAGTATGTATTACCTAAGAAATAGTAAAAGTAATAACATACATGTTTTTATACACAATTCATAATTTCTTGCTGCCTGTATTACCAACTCATGCATGACTTTTTTTCCTACCAGTGCATTACAAGTTCCATTTACAGGAACTTCATTTGATACTCACCATTACTTTCCTGCCAGTTTCCCCAGTACAGTAACTTTGCTTCACCATCGAGTGGCAGCATTTGTAACCCCAACATCCATCTTTCCAATACGATCCCCAGATACACTGCAAAAGCCAAAGGAAAAAATAATTAACATTTGCAAAACAAAATCCAACATTATTAGCTTCTCCAGTTATGCAGGACTCCCAGTAGTGCCAGCTAACTTACCGTGTGGTTGTTAATGAGCACGTCCTCCTCATATTTGGAGCAGGCCACAGCCTTCTCCTGTCCCTTCAACACTGCCCCGTGACGAGAATACTCCACATACTCCTCTGTCTGAGCCAGCAGAAGCTCTCGCGGAGGGGCGTTCAAGTGTTCCTCCCCACCGTACTACAGAGAAGTGCAACATCAGCAAATGAGCAGTGGAAGGAGGAAATTTTGCTATTTCACTTGTCAACAAAGGAGATTCTACACTGTACCCTTTCCAAAATAGTCTCTTTCTGCTTCTCTTTGAAATCGTCCTTTTTGACTCTGTAGGATTGATGGAGAAGTTGCAGCTTGGTTGGATCTGCCTGGAGGTGGACTTCAGATCCCTTCTCATAGGCTTCCCAAGCAAAGACTGCGGAAGAGGTGCACAAAACAACGCTAGACCAACAAGCACAGAGTTTGGAGCCCATTTTTAACATCAGGTAAAGAGAAATTTTTGTATGAGTTGACAAATCAAGACTGCTCACGCTGTGTCTGGGCCATGGAAATGGTGTCTCCGGAGTAGCGCACAAAGTTGTCACCAGCATAGCCCACCCTGCCAAACCAAACACATCAGTTTGAGGACAGGAAGAGAAACAACTACAGAAATAGGCACAGTTAAATGTTCCATTACACCACCTATGGTGATATTTTATAGTGACTTTTTTAATAGCTTACTGGAATTTAGCAAGTTAAACATCAGCTTATAGCAGACTATTTTTATTTTTACAATCCAATATTTAATAGTCCCATTAGAGAAAATTGGGCCTGTCTTAGCCTGTCTTTTTTTCGAACATAAAAGTATCGACAGTCATGGGTCTTGGACAGTCAACTTTACATTAATATTCACATCAGCACATTTCTTTTGATTGCATGCACAAAAAAAATGCCCATACTCTTCTGGATTCTTTCCAGTGTTGGAGTATGGGTTCTCCCTCATGGCTCGAGTCTTGGGATCATAGTAGGCTGAATTTGGATCCAGATTTCGGAGATACTGTAAAATAAAGACAGCAATAGTTGGGAAAAACATGATACAGTACTACATTAATAATATTGTGTACTCATATGCTACTACTAATGCTGAGGAGATCATATTTATCCTCTTATAAATCATACTTCTGGGACATTTCTATTAGTACTTTTAAGTGAAAAACAAATAGTGTCAAATCCTTTGATTAACATCGGTTTGTCAAATTATTTGCCAGATGTTTTTACCTTAGCGGTGTCTTCGCGGATTCTCAGGTTTCTGACTGTGATTCGTCTCTTGGAGTCAAAGTTTTGTCCGGGCATGTCAAAGTCATCAACATATTTGTCCTCATCCTCATCTTCACTGCTGTGGTCCTGGACAGGGTAAGGAAAGTTTTTATTGAGTGCAGAGGCTCCACAATTTAAGTTTTTTAGTCCAAAATGTACATAAAGATTAAGTTGAACATGATATGTACCTGAGCTGCATCATCATCAAGATGCTTCCTCAAATTCTAGAAGGATGTTAAGACATTAACGTTTAATTTCAACAAATACAAGGTTATGACAAACATACAGTAACATTTTCATGGTATACGATTGACATGTTTTATCTTTTTTTTGTTGTTGTTGTAAAAAATAAATTCCCGCATAGTTATAAAATGATTGTGGGAAAATTGTGAATACTTACAGCTTCATCTATTAGTTTACCAGAAGCTAACTCCTCCTGGAGTTTCTGAGCTTTAAGAGTACGCTTAGCCTGTTAAAAAAAGAAATTATATATAATATATATTAAATTAGGCATGCATTATGGCTTATACAAGTGGTTCCCAAACTTTGGTAGAGAAACATATTTTTATATGCACCCAAATAAAGAGACTCACAGACATGGCCTCTCTTGCAAAATCTTATAGGATTTATGTGAAATGTTATTAAAATAGTACTGCAACTTATTAAAAGGCTTCACTTTGTGTTCATGATGTGAAGTCTCTGAGTGGCTATTAACTTGTTCAGCTTAACACCGTCAGAAGCTAATATTTTGAGGCCTGCAACCCAGGTCTCTCTTCATTCCCCACCGTCGTACAGGTGAATCCGAGGGCGAGATATGCCTCATCATTTTCTTGTCTTTAAAACACACTGGATCTGAAATTTGTCACATCGCGACACAAAAGCTTCAGGGTGTCTACCCTGGACACGACAAAAGTTTGGGAACCACTGGCCTATGTAGTAATAAGACCCTTCCAACAAAATGTATGCAAATGGTCACGGGACAAAAACTTCTCTTTGCTAAGAAAAAAACTTGAGTGAGTTCACATCAATGGCCTATCAGTATAATAGAATAAAATAAATACACAAAACACTTCCAGCAACAACATGACTTACCAGATCAACTTTTGAATATTCTTCTACAATGCGCATGTGTTCATCGGGATCGTACCCATTCCAGCGATCTCTCTTTCCATCATAATCCATTGAGAGCTGAATCTGTTCATGCTCATCTGGTGCCATACCGGTGCCAGAATACTTCGCTCCAACCTTTCTGGGTCTCTGTGAAAGACGTTTCAAAAGTGGTTACCAATCAAAAGTTTGAGGTTGGTGAGACATTTATGATTTTTTTTTTGTATATTTCTGAAGAAAACGTCTCTTATGTTGACCAATGGCTGCATTTATTGGATCAAAAATACAGTAATATTGTTAAATATTACTATAATTTTCTAGTTTAAAATACTTGAAAGAATCTTGAAAAAAAGTTGTGCTGCGTAATATTTGTGTGGAAACCGTGATACTTTTTTCAGCATTCTATGATTAAAAAAAACAACAGCCTTTGTTTAATTAGAAACACTTTTGATCAATTTAATGCATCTATGCTTAATAAATACTGACCCAAAACTTTTGAATGGTAATATACACTGCATAATATTCAGTAGTAATAATAATCTAGTATTCCATTCTGAAGGCAGCATAAGAATGTGACCAACATATAAATAACATCACAACACATATTATAAACCGTTCACCTCCAAACAGTCTTTCTTCTTATGTGTAATGGCACCACAGTTTTCACATGATCCTTTTCTGAATTTTGTGCTGACAGATTTCTAGTTGACAGGGAGGCAATCAGAAAGGGTTTTAGACATTAAATAACTTTTATAAATTATGTCTATCTGAAAAGGGGAAGTGCTTACTTCTTTTACACCTCTCTTGTACCATTCTCCAATGGGCGCATATTGACTCTGATTTTCATCCTGGGGTCTCTGGTGCTTGAGGGTGGGTCTCTTTGACGGGTCGATGTACCAAGGCACAGATGAGATGTACTGGGGAATGTGAGGGTTGATATCCCTGGTAACAAAATATTACGGTCAGGAAAAAAAAGTTACAAGTTTTATGACGGCTATAAAGTCAAACACATTCACAGTTTTTAACAGTCCTGATATCTATGAATGGTTCAGTGCATTCTGCTTAAGTTTTATTTCAATTCGCTCGGCTCAACATACTTTCCCTCCTCGTCAACTTCAGCTGGAGCATTTCCCAATTTTCTCTGTTCTTCCAGCTCTTTCTTCTTCCTCCAGTCTTCTCGGGTCATTTTCTTCGGCTCTTCGAGATCTACGATCCCCTCCGCCACTTTAGGCTCCTCTGTGGACATGATCTTCAGCTATAACTTACCTAAAGTTAAATATAAAGAGAATCAAAAACATATAATCAGATATAGTAATAATTTAGCGCTGAAAACAGTGAATGTGGAGGAAAAACACTCCTGGTGATACCCAAACACAAAAAACAGACATCAGACAAAATTAAAAAAGATCAAAATCTGCTGTGACACTGAGTGTGAAGACATCTGTATAAAACAACAGACACCAGACAGTTATGAAAAAATGTAACGTTATTGCAATTTGAGTTGTGAAGGCATCTTTATAAAACAACAGACACCAGACAGTTATGAAAATAAGTGACGTTATTGCAATTTGAGTTGTGTATTAGCCTATTTACAGCTAACGTTAACGTTTCATGTATTTGACGTAGACTTAGCTTTAAGATTAATAGCTAGTATCTCTTACAAGTCCGGCTTTAAGTCAATAAGTCGTTAATTTACCTTATGTCTTGTGTGAAATTCAAAATTCAACAAACGATGATAAATATTTTACACCCTGATCAGTCGGTTGCGCGAGTTGTTTACAAGCGTGTTGCACGTATTTCCGGGTAACAACTTCCTGTCTTTCTCGCTGTTCCTTGCTGCATGTACTTGTGTGTCCGAGTGTCGCCATCAGCTGGACTACAGAGAATCACAGTGGTCAAGACTGGAAACTTACAGCCGGACACTCTCACACATCTGAGCAGTGGGTGGGTGTTGTTTCAGGAACCAGTTTGAGGAAGTTTAATACTTTCAAGTGGTACCAGCCCTACCGTACTTATTCCTCACAATTACAAATGCTGTAGAAGGGAAAAATACTTTGCTGTAATTTTTCTATAGATGTTATATGAGCTTATTTTACTTAATTATAACGTTACTTTTCATTCACATGTTTACTTTTATGTTTAGTGATTTAGAAGATGCTTATCCAAAGCAAGTTAGGACATCACAAGGTTGATAAACAACAAATCATATCGAAATGCAAACAAGCTCAACTCTTAAAAAAATGTAGAACTATTGCCACATTTTTGGTAAAGTTGAGCTTTTTCAGTCTGAAAATGAGTTAAAATTATACTACTAGTACTAGAAGCTCGAAAATGAGTTTATTGCATTTATTGCATACACACTCTAGTAGTATTTATCGAGTTAAAATGAATTCAATTTAGTACCATAATGCTCAATATTCTAATGCATTACATTTGTTATACTTCTGAATAATGGAGAATCAGCAAGGCTGTGAAACTCATCAGGACAATGCAGAGATGACACTTTGTTAACTGAGTGACTCAATACCAAGCTGTCCCACCCAACATGACTCTGAAGACTATTTAAAAATAGCCCTGGTACAGTAACTGAAACTCTGTTGGACTAAGATTGTGTGCTGTCAGCTACTGGCCAACAGAACTTTGGCTGATAAGACAGACAGTGATAGACAATGTTTTCCTGAACTGTAACTCAAATTAGATGGCAGAAATACAGACACACTTCTAATAATGACAAGTACTTGTCTACATTACAAATGTAATGCGGTACCATGTTTTATTCCTAAATTCATTGTTTTTAGATAGTTTTAAAATAGTTACAAAGTTATAAAGCATTCATTTAGTTATATTTTCCAGTTAGGCAGTCATATATTAAGTGAGATGATTTTATACAGAATCATTAGATGTGCATGTAACAGGATGTGGAAAACATGCTTCACTATTAGACAACATTCTTAATGTGAATGCTTGTATGTTGATCAAAAGTTTAAAAAGGACAGTTGCTAAGCGGTGCGATCACAGACTTCTTATCAGTTTCCTCCATTTGTAGCTTCAGAGATTTTCTTCTCTGTAAGTTGTTGCTTTGCGCTCAGAGAGCATCATGGCCGCCGGTGAGTTTGTGGAAGAGCTCCTCGTTCAGTGTGTCGCTTTGCTGTCGTGTGCGAGTAGACAAGAAGATGTATCCTCCGATGTACTCGTGTACAACCTTACAGTCTGCGTTCACGCAGCTGAATGCTATGTTGATGTTTCCGTCAAACTCAATTGCAACCTTAAAATAGACAGACAGGTAATGATAATTTAGAAGACTGAATTTCAAAGTGAAGCCAGTGTATTAGCCTATATGAGAACCTCTACTTCATTCTTCAATGTCACATATTTCTTTCCTTATTTTTATTATAATGTTATTGAAACTTACCTGCCGTATGTCCCAATTAACATTCCACTGTCTCATGTTATTATAACGCCAAGTCTTCACCACATCTCCAACTCCCAGGTCTATACGGATCAGACGGTTGTTTGCGATGCCCATGACTTCATCCTTACGACTGCCCTTAAACCTGAAAAATTATTGAATTGTGAAACTGGAGACTTTTATAAAATCTCCATATCTTTTTACCACATACCACTGCATATCTACTAGGGGTGTAACGAAACCCTCATGTCACGATTCGATATATATCACGATACTGAACTCACAATGCAATAATATTTCAATACTCCAAGACATGGAAGGTCAACAAAAAATGTACTGTTGATTAAAATGCTAAATTTTACATTACATTGTAGGTTTAACATTACATTGAAGGTGTACTTCAATAGCCGACCATCTTTTTGTGCCTGTAAGGTTAGTCCGTTCACCTGACCATGAAGTAGGAAATTCCAAAGTCAGGCAGAGCTTGCCAGATCTGCAGAAACTTCAAGATGGCAGACGTCAAGGAAAGCTGGGCGACATTCTGAAAGGCTTCCAGGATACGAGGGGTTAACTGAAAACAATAAGAGGTGAGGTTGTGAAAATTAATGCAGAATTGGCTATAGTTTATATATATATATATATATATATATATATATATATACACACACTCAGAGTTGCCCCATTTTGGGTCAAATATGGACAAACCCAATTGTTGGATTCAAAATGCTATTTAAAAAAGTAACTTAATGGCTGGGTTTGTCCATATTTGACCCAAAATTGAGTTAAAACAACCCAGCATTTTTTTTAGAGTCTATATATATATAAAGGTAACACAAACACTGAATAGATGACCTGAAATAAATATTGCAGAATTGTACAACATCAAATGCCTGGCAAGCACCTTTCATGGTCACTCTACCTGTTTGGGCTTGTATTTCTTTTGGTATCTTGGTGAGACGAGGCTGTGTGTGTTAATGCTGTCGTCAGTTTGTGCAGCAGGAGCTGAAGAATTGCAACGCTGCATGGAAAGGAATGTCTGGATGTTCTTCACTTCATTCTGATAGGAGCTGTCCAATAATGTCAGGCCTTTGGACGCCAGCTTGCAGGCAGCCATCCATTGAGAATACTGCTTCTCCTGATTGGGTGGGGTAGGTGGGAATTAAAAAAAATAAATCGAATAAAAATGGTTAAAATCTCGGCAAGGACACTACCTTCCAAAAGTAAAAAGCTAAAAATTCAACTTTGTCAGATTTTTATTTTATTTCAAAATATATTCAAATTCATATGAAAAAAAAAACAGTTTTTACTGTATTTATGATCAAATAAATGAAGCCTTGCTTATTTTTAAGCAAGTCAGAAGAGATCTCTTTCAAAACATTAAGATAAACACTTCTTATCAGAGTTTTGAATACAGATTAATGTTAACGACAGTTATACGTACGTTTTCACAACGCAAGTAGATTTCATTCATGCCTTCTGGTGCAGGAATGAGGAGTTTGATACAGAACTTCTGGCCTGCCACACTGACATCAGGGGCAATCTCACAGCCTGGGAACATGCAGATTAGTTTCAGTTAACACAGTCTCATTACACTGATGAGTGTGTCTGCTTTGGTTTCAGCCTCCACTGAGGTGTGAAAACATATTCACATGTTGCACCTGCACAGTGTGGGGAGCTGCACACTGTGAAGTATCTGCACTTAACTGACAGTAGACACAATGACCTCAATTTATTAAGTGATTAAGGCTAAATCTTCTTTCTTTGCATTAGACTTGCATTTGCATTAGGTCATATACTGTATGAGATTGTTTTTTTTTGGTTCTCTTTTTCTACTGCAGAATGTTCTTTTCACACAATCACATTTATTGGAGTTTCTCAGGTAGCGAAAGTGCAATTCAAAAATATATGTTTGATTTATTTTATTTATAATAAATAAATGACCTTTCAGGTTCATTTGTTGCATGGGTTCTCCATAGCGGTCCTCTTTGCTTTTATAACAGGAGATTGATGTGTCCTGAAAGTTGCACCAGTACTGCTTGTAACCCTTTAGAGTGAGTCTCTTTGGCCTACAGGGTGGAAAATCATAGTTTCATAATCATAGTTCAGATGTTTATGGGACTGACAGTAGGATTTAGCCAAAGTAAAGATCCTCACCGAAATATTTTCAAATAGTCATTCAGCTCTGGAGCAGTCATATTTTCCTGTGAAAGTAAATCCGATGTTCACTGATGTCTGAATCTGTCACTCCATGTCTCTTTGTTATTGTTCTATTAAAGTGAAGAGGATTGACTCACCAGCATGTCTGTACTGTTGCTGTCTCCCACCATCTTGACCTCCAGGGATTTCAGGGCAGACTCTAAGTCATCCATCCCTTGACTGGAAGAGACCATGTCCTGAGACAAGGACAATTTTCCTATGTGGTACTGAATAAGAGAGGTAGATGTAAGAATGCTATTACTTACCAATGATTTTATTCCTTTTAATGCTAACATCCATTTTATGGCAGTATTATTTTGGTTTTGTACCTGCAGGGCTCCAAACAGCATCATTTCCTCTTCTGTACAGTCTATGTCCTCCAAGAGAATCGCCCAGCGAGCTTGCTCATACAACTGGGTCAAACGCACCACATCATACTATAACAGAGAGAGTATCAATTTTCCACTTCTTTCAGTTTCATGGCTCTTTTAATAAAAAATGATATACATATCATAACCAAAGTCCTACCTTGGGATCCATATCATGGAAAGTGTAGTATTTGAAACGAAGCCACAGTCTGTCATTCTCTTGTATTCCCTGCTGCATTAGTGAACGAGATGAATCCAACCACCTCAGGGGAACAGAGGAGCATTTATATTAATTGGTGAAATGTGGAATGTTATTTCTTTTAATGTGTATCTTTGTTTCTCAGCTGTACCTGGTGTGAATATGTGTTTTGTCCACCACACTGGCCGGCCGGTAGAGTTTAGCGATGGCTTCAGGAGCAGGTGAGGGCTGACTGAACGACAGCATTTTATACACCTCCTCAGTCTTAGGAGAGTCAGCAAAATGAGCCGGCATGCCATTGTACAGAGCTTGAACAGAACCTACGTCAAGATAAAATACACTTTAAACTAGAATACTTTGACTAAATAAAAACTACTTATTATTCTTACTAAATTTAGGCCATTCCAGTTTGGGTCAGTTATCTTTTGTTTACTTCTATTTAGCAATTAAATTGATCAAAATTGTATGTTAAAAAATGTCTACTTTAAATAAATGCTGTTCTTCTTTTATTACTGTTTTACTGTATTTTGATGCGAGTAAATGCAGCCTTGCCACATTGGAGGTTTCAAAAATATTAACAAAAATCTTGCCTAACCCAAACTTTTGATTGATAGTGTAACAAAAACGAATTTAATATGTGATTTTGTGCACCTGCGGTCAGAGGGACATCTGTAAGATCATACAGCTCTTCTGAGGAATCTTTGTCCTTCTTTTTCTTTTTTTCTTCAACAGGACGGAGCAAGGAGAGCTCCTCTGGGTGACGAATGTCTGAGAGCGAGAAAGATTCGTTTTGGACACAGATTGCGGTTACACTTTATTTCGATGGTCCACTTCAGACTTTTTACTAACTATAAGTAACTTTTCAATTACGTCAACTAACTCTCATTAGAATATTAGTAGGCTGTAATAGACTGTCAGTAGACTGTTAGGGTTTGGGCTAGGAGAACAAGTTGACTTGTAGTTGCCGAGTTACTTATAGTTAGTAGAATGTCTAAAGTGGACTATCTAAATAAAGTGTTACCCATATTGCTTACAGAGGGGACATTGGATCCAAGCTCACTTACTGAGAACCCTGCAGATGCCCACGACAGTGCGAAACACAGAACTGGAGAAACAGGCCCGCAACTTCAGAGTCGCCCCGTTTGGCAAGCCCAGTCGCAGAGGCTTGTGTTGTGGAGTGAAGACCAGGCGAGCGTCTGCATGGACCCCGCATTTGTCCAGTGTCCAGCCGGTCCGCAGCAACCACTGCTGCTTCTGCTCCCACCACAGGGCATGATCGGACCAGTCCTTCTTCAGCTCTAGAAATAAGACGCAAGAACATCTCACAGGGTACATATTAAAGATTGAGGAACCCTACACAATTATATGCATGGATACAGAATTATATTTTTTTTTATTAAAGCAGTAGTTCACTTTTGAAAAAAAAAATGCTGATAATTTACTCACCCCCATGTCATCCAAGATGTCCATGTCATTCTTTCTTCAGTCGAAAAGAAATTAAGGTTTTTGATGAAAACATTCCAGCATTTCTCTCCATATAATGGACTTTAATGGGAACCAAACGAAAATAAACTAATCTTTTTCCGAGTCATTTGGTTCACTCAAAGAACGAAACGAACGAATTGACTAGGAAAAAGATTCGTTCATTTTGATGAACGAGTTCGAACAGGAGAGTCACGAACGTGCAACTCAGTACAGAGCAAGGCAAGCATTTGAGCTTATAAAACTTAAATTTTGTTTGTTTTTTTTAAACGAGCGATTGTTTCGCTTGATAAGAGCCTTATTCATCGTCTGGAATCGTTTAAAGCCCTTTGAACAGTTTGTAGTTTGTACTGAAATTGTCTTTTGGACCTTGAACCGTTTGGTTCCCACTGAAGTCCATTATATGGAGAAAAATGCTGAAATGTTTTCATCAATAACCTTAATTTCTTTTCGAGTGAAGAAAGAAAGACATGGACATCTTGGATGACATGGGGGTGAGTACATTATCAGCAAAAGTTTTTTCAAAAGTGAACTACTCCTTTAACAAATATAATAGCCCATTTTTTAAGCATCTAGAATATAACTCACTGGTCTGCTCAACTAATTTGAGAATAACTCCACCAATGTGCAGGTCAGAGGTCACACTGATTTTGAAAGGTGGGGCGTCCGGTCCAAGATCCTCCACTGTGACTGTAAGATCCCACGCTGCCATTCTGCTGCCAAGAGACCCCCCCCAAAAAAGCCAGAACCAATGAGGTTTGGTTACACACAAGCTATATACTGTAAACTTATATTTTACATACTTCTTATATACTGTATACTTCTATTTCAGTGTTGAGCGTAGACCAAAATGGGAACTTTAAAAGGCATGAAACATCACATGTTTAGCATGATCATACTGATGGTAACGGACACATCACCAGCACATGCTTCATCCCTTGTGAGTGTAATCATGCTATTTTGTTCAAGTTATGTTTACTGGGGCCAATACTTCTCTTTTACACATGACACGAATCACATGGAACCACATTTCCTCTTTTAATCGAGCATCTGAACCACAATTGGATGTTATAAGGTGTTTTGGTGTATTGGTCTGTGTGTGGGTGTGTGTGATAAATTTGAATATAGTTCACTGAAACCGAAAACTGAAATGGACGTAAACTCAATAAATTCAACACTTAGGAACATCAACATGCTTAGTCGGGTAAATATTAAATGTGTTAGATGTAATTTAATCAGTTTCATACTGTATTACACTATAAATTATTAGTATTCATATTTTCAAAATGATTACTTGTTTGTTAATAATCTGAAGTAAAGTGTCTACAGATCAAAATATGAGTCAAGTATTGAATAATGTTTTGTTACCTGTTCTGTTTCTGTGCTTTGGATTTGATAGAGTCCTCGTTTTGTGGAGCCAATTAAAAGCTGTTAGGTCCCTTTATGAGATACACAGGCAAACACACTCTCATATGGGCAAGACCCCTCTGCTGTGTAAAATCAGTTGTGGTTTTTTGAGTATGTCAGAGCTGACAAAAAAGGGTGTTCCTCTTTTCTCAGCTTCCGTATAACGGAACAACTGTATATATGACCATGTTCTTTTCACACTGGGTGTTCTCACACACACACACAAAAGAAGAACTAAAGCACTTCTATACATGTTCCAATGTAAAATGTATAATTTTGATCAGTTGAATTTCAATGCTATAGTTCCACTTCAAATAAATCTGTTTTATATGACCTCATATTAATTGAGAGAGAGCATGCAATATTTAAACTTTTTTTAAACGATATGTACATAGTAGGCATAGAGGTCAAAAGTTTGGAAACATTACTATTTTTCATGGTTTTGAAAGAAGTCTCTTATGCTCATTAAACCTGCATTTATTTTATCAAAATGCAGAAAAACAGAAATATTGTGAAATATTATTAAAATTTAAAATAATGGTTTTCTACTTGAATATACTTTAAATATAATTTATTTTTGTGATGCAAAGCTGACTTTTCATCAGCCATTACTTCAGTCTTCAGTGCCACAGGATCCATTCTATTATGCTGATTTTTATTATCAATGCTTATTATCAATATCAATATTAAACAGTTGTGCTATATATATATATATATATATATATATATATATATATATATATAAACCTGAGATAATTAATAATTTTATTCGTTAAATACTTTTATTCATAAAAACTTTTATGCGTTAAATTGATAAAAGGTGATAGTAAAGATTTGGAAAATATTTCTATTTTGAATAAATGCTGTTCTTTTTAACTGTTTATAAGTAGCCTATAAAAGGCTCCATAAAAAAAAAAATCAGCACACTGTTTCCAACATTGATCATAACTTAGTATCAAATCAGAATTTTAACATTCAGCATTTATTCAAAATAGAAATAATTTAATATACATTTTTACTATCACTTTTTATCAAGTTAACACATTCTTGCTGAGTGAACGTTTTCTAAAGGATCGTGTGACACTAATAAATTATATTTTAAAGTACATTAAAATAGAAAACCATTATTTAAATTCTAATAGCCTAATATTTCACTTTTATTATTATTTTTTTTTTTGCAGGCTGGACGAGCATACTAGACTTCTATCAAAAACATTAAAAATAATAACGTTTACAAACTTTTGAGACTGACTAATTTATATCAAGTTTATTTTAAAATCACGAGATTGAAAATGGTACTTGTCAAACCAAAATTATTACTAGCGGACCATCTAGAATAAATATTGCGCTTACAGCATCTTGCCGCTAGATGTCAGTAAAGGATAAATGATGTTGATCCGGGACAATCCAAATACCTAGAAGCGTTTGAATTAACTCATGGACCCCTACAAATTGGTACAGTCCCATTTGCTTGTATTGTCTCTACAGTTGACTTTCAATTTCACTTCTTAATTTATAATCTCTCTCTTACAACTGTCTTCAAATCGAAAGAAGGATAAAATCGAGGCGCAGGCGGGAGTCATTCGGGCTTTAAACGTTTAATTTGCCAGCTGTCAAGTGTCAACTCAGACCAGACCATGGTGTTTCAGATGTCAAGACTTGCAGCTCGAGTTCCACTCTCTAAGAGTGTTGGGTTCATATCCGGCACTGAAAACAGATGGCCGAGTCATCTCAATTTCATCAGCAGACTTGCACATCGCTTCTTTCATGCACTAGGCAGCGAAGGCAGAGGGTCTGCAAGTATCAAAGTGCTGCCCTCCCGGGGGGTCTTACGTAATGCAGGCAGGTGGGAGAAGGTTTCCACAGCCTCAAAGTCTGTCCACTGGCAGAGTGGAGGGGCCGTTAAGCCACTTCGCTCCCGCATGGTTGTCCTAGGCGCCGTGGGGGTCTCGGCTGCGTTGCTGGCGTCCCTCCGCACGAGCACGCTACACGCCATGAACGCGTGTACCGGCCTGAACCTGGACTCGGAGAACAGTGACTGGAAAGAGGCAAAGAGTGAGTCTCTATCTGGAGTGTGTTGATGTCACACACCCGTCCACCCCGTCTCTGTTAACCTTCATTAACAGAGGAACAGAAATAAATATAATTTAACTATATAACGCCATCTTCTGAAGTGATTAAGCCATCTTAATTTGCAAGAATAACACATCTATCTATCTATCTATCTATCTATCTATCTATCTATCTATCTATCTATCTATCTATCTATCTATCTATCTATCTATCTATCTATCTATCTATCTATCTATCAGAAGGCTTCGACATGACAAAGTTTGTTTACAAACTTTAACGTTACTCGTCTAATAATTAATAATGCAGTTATTAAATTCTGAACAAAATAAAAACTTGACATTTTTGTTATTCATTTATTTTGATATGATTTGGCTTAAATTATTTCTATTTTGTAGATAAGCTTTGCTCCATGGATAAGGAGAAGAGGAGGGAAATGTACAGGGTTGACTTCATTCCTCTGGAGAAGATTCCTGTCTGGAGTCCATCAGGTGAACAAAACACTCATCTTGTATAATAATAATTATAGCAAAAGTGAATCTCTTTGTTTTGATCTCTCTGTAGTCAGAAAGTGTTGGAAGGATGAATATATATTTTTTAAGTGGATGTAGACTACATTGGGTTTGTTTTGTGTAAAACAGTTGATATGTTAACATCACTGTTTGCTTCCTCTTAGGTGACTCCTCTTGTAAGCCTCAGTACCAAGTCAATGAAGAGTTGAATAAGAAAATATCCCTCTTCAGAGGTGACATCACGAAACTGGAGATCGACTCGATTGCCAACGCAGGTGAGAGTCAAAGTACAGGAATTATTATAGTCTCTGTCTCTGACAAACAATTTTATTGTTTCCCAAAACCGTGTGTGCCTGGTCATACATCATAAACCTAAAACAGATTCAGCAGTTTATTGTTAAAAGGTTTTTGTTTTTATTTTTCCTTCCTTTGGCCATTTTTTATTTCATTTTTTTTTTGGAAAATATACAATCTGCGTGAATATTTGGCATAGTCGGCCTTGAATTTTTGTGTTCCTGTTTTTGTCTGAAATTAACTCTGCTCTATAAGCCTTTCTCAGCACTGAATGTCCACTTGAGTTTAGAGAGCAAATGCATTCAATACTTTTATAGAGAACAACAACAAAAACCCTCTCTTCAGCCGCATCTCTCTTTTTCCAGTACTATTTTAATAAAGTTGAACAGTAATTGTCAGTGGTCCACATCAGTAGAGCTCATGTGGAGGTAGAGCTTACGTTCTGTCTCTGGGATCCAGTCAGTCCCTTTGTAGACACACCTGAGAGTTTGGGAACATTCATCTGCATTTGCTTGTGTGTTCTTGGCAGTTAAGTGACTTTCAGGAGCTTTCAAGCTTCACATTTGCATCCTTTAAATAGCTAAAGAGACAAGTCAAGCACTATGATGACAGACTAAAATCACCAGGGGCGTAGCCATCCTTCCAGAAGTGAGGGAAACAGAAATGCCTAGTGTATTTCCAGGTTTTTTTCCTGGCAATTGTCTAATTGACAGGATTTATTTTGTCTTATCTCTTGCTATTAATTGGCTAAGAAATCAAATACACTGCCATTCTATAATATGTATTACTATATTTGAAAAATTACAATTTTACATCATATAAATGATTTCCTGGAAAAAACAAGTTATTAATTCTACGAGTCAGTTGTGGGCTTTCTGTGAGAGACCAGCTTCCAGTATGAATTAAACATGCATTATGTGAGTGTTTAGCCTTCCATAATGTTTACATTGCCGCATTTTAGATAAGAATAAAACGTCTGGTCATGCATAGACTATCTTGACTCTGAAATGAATCTAGATTTATTCTCATTGACCTATTCAAACTTCTACATGAAGACGCTTCCCTGAAAAAATTGTGGGGGATGAATTTACAGCCCTTGCGTATACTATGCCCATGCAAAACATGCAAACTTTAGTCAGAGTAGCCATATTTAATTTTGCACAAAGGAAACAAAGATGTGAGGGACAGATTTACTGTTGTAATGTGTACCTTGGTGTCAGTTGTTCAACACTGAAGTACATCATTATGAAAGATTGACTGTAAAATTAGATGGAACTAGGATATAAGCACTGTACATCTCTCACAGCCTTGTTTTCATTTGTGTTCAAATAAATATGCCGTCTAACCTGAATAGGGTCCATTGTAGGTCAGGGAACAAAACAATTTGATAATTAATCTACAGCTATTAGAGTCAGCCTATTCCAGATATTTAGCATATTGACATTAGCATATTCATACAGGGTTAGTAGAGTGCTCAGGTTTATTATTTCTCCATCATCACCTCTAAGCTGCCATAAAGCAAAGCAATGACTGGTTAATGTTTTAGCAATCATATTGCCACATAGGACTTACGCTTGCTGCTAGATGGCCTAATGGAGCTCATTTAAACAGGTACTATGCAATGCATGAGTTGAAAGGAAGGAAGTGGGCGAGGAGGAAAAAAAGCTGAAAAGGCAAAGGACTAAGAGTGAGCATGAAGAGAGATAGAGGAGTTTGTCTGACAGGGCATTGATTCATCTCTCCCAGTTGACGCATTGATCGGATGGCCGTAGGTCTCGGTGTAAAAGCGTGAGGATTAACAGACTGTCCAGTGGTCATTAATTTGGAGGTTGGAATGAACTTCTCGGGACTGCTATATGCATCTCACTCACCAAAGTACCCCAACTGAGTGTAAGCACGCATTTTGGCATTTTTTTTTATACCATGTTGCTTTAGCAGATTTTGCGGGTATAATGTAACTTATTTGTAATATACCTACAAATTGAAGTGGCATTTGCAACTTATTGTGACATTAATGAGTGAAATGGAAAAAAGAGAGGCACTTGATTTTACCTATTGGGATTTGGCTGGATCTTGAAAAGTTGTTGCTGTATGACAGGTTGAAAAATAAGAGGGCTTGGTGACATCAATCGTTACAAAAAGGAGTTTCAGATGAGGAGCCCGTTATTACTTCAAGTTCTTTTTTTAGCTGAAGAAAACCCTTTGTTATGGTACTTGGTATTGCAAATTGATATTTCTTACCATATTGTATTGTCGTAATTATAAACACACTGCTTGTACCGTTCACTTCTTCTTTACCTATAATGCCTAATGAGTGGGAAGTCTCTGATTCACAGAAAGTAGCTTACTTCCACATTGCAAGAAAAGGTGGATTAGAAGAGCAAGTTTAGATTTCATAGTTTCATTTTTGGTGTCACCAAAATTCACATTAATGTGAAAAATTATGCATGAACTATTCAGTGAAATCCACTCTTACCTATATTATTAAGTGTTTAATATTAAGTAGGGCTGTCAAACGATTAATCGCGATTAATCGCATCCAAAATAAAAGTTTGTGTATACATAATATATGTGGGTGCACTGTGGATAATTATTTTATATATATATATATATATATATATATATATATATAAATACACACACATGCTTGTATACAGTATATTTAAGAAATATTTTCATGTATATATACTGTATATAGATTTATATATAATTATATTATCTATAAATATAAATATTTTATATATAAATAATATTTTTTCATAAATATACATGCATGTGTGCGTATATATATATATATATACACACACACACACACACAAAATAATTATACACCGTGCACCCACATATATTATGTAAACAAAAACTTTTATTTTAGTTGTGATTAATTGTGATTAATCGTTTGACAGGCCTACTATTAAGTGATCATGCCTAATACTTTACAGTGCAGTGATTATTTGTAATCTGTAGCTTTTCAGCTGTGGAGGCTGCTAGACCAGGGGTGGGCAAGATTGTTGGCTCATGGCCCACATACATGAATAACATTACCTTTGAGATACAATGTTGTTCTCGATTTGTTCTGAGAGAAGGTAATGTACTTATTCTAGTACATGATGCACAATTTTCTGAAGTGTATCTGTAACTGATTGGGCCACTCCGTTCACTATTTGATTTTGTTTTTGAATTTGTTCATGTAAAGTTTTAATGTAGTAACCCTTTCTGGTCTTTTTGAGTCTTTACTAAAGAGCAGATGTATTGAATTAGTTGTGTTTGATCTGGGAGACATCCAAATCTTGCAGAATGTTGGAGTTACTATAGGAGCAGGGTTGGGAATCAGATCTGTATTTTATTAAAGTTTATCACCGAGATGGAATTAACACCAAGCAGTGACTTTCCTTTGAACAGAAAATAGCTATGGAGGTCGATAATCTCCAGCATGCTGTTTGATAGCACCATTCACAATGAAAAGTATGAGAGAGAGAGAACATACTCATGGTTGCTGGGTAAATTGAGCCAAATATTGGACAAATTCTGCTGGTTTAAAGCTCTGATTAAATGTTTTGGTGTGGATGGGATTCCGGCAACCCTGACCATGTTAAACTCTTGGGTTTGAGCTATATCGAATTATCAAACAATTTCAGGATAATTGACCTGTGGGCTGAATTAAACCATGTTGAGGGTCGTAGTTCTCCCGTGTCTTTGCTAGACTTATGAATGTCAGATTTAAACAACAGTTGAACTGAGCAAAAACGTACAAATGCACAGTCTTTGAAACTTTGAGAACTCATCTCATCAGTCAATAGGGAGAGTGATGGAGAGTTGGGCTGGAGTGGGGAGGACTGTTTGTCTGTTGTTCTCAATAAAGATTGGATTTACAATAACATTGCCTCCACCCCCTGTCCTCTCTCTCCTCCCTCTCACAACATTTTACTGCTCTTGGCTCCTGGATCTGCCCTATAAAACACCGTAAACATAAAATCCACAAGCACTTAAGAACTGTCCTTCCGAGAGCAGGGGTGGAGGGAGGGATAAACATCCTTTTTACGCCACTAGCCATCCATCGCTCTGTCAATCCACCCATCCATCTAGTTAGTGGGAGAGGATATACTGTCGTGTATTGGTTTATTAAGATGCATTACATTTTGAATAGCGTATTGTGATTGAGTTTGTGAGAAAAAACACATGCCCTTGTCGGTTAAATGACTGAAAAGTAAACGAAAAGAATATATTTTTTTTTTAATTATCTGCAAAAAATAATCAAAAGTGTTGTTTGATGAAGATTGTGTCGCTGCACCATGTTTGCTCATGGAAGAAATTGCTTTTGCCCTTCATGTTTATTCATATTCTTCTGGGAAATGAGGACAAGTGTCAATATTCGGAGTCAGATGACTGATATTCCAGACACAGATACCGAAACGATCCCAGATAAGAGTGACGCCATGCTGTGTAGATTAAAATGAAACAAAGAGTTTTTATTTAATTTCTCAAAAATAGAAAAAAGGAGAAAGAAATGGGATGGATTTTATTGCATTTTTGTATTCCGGAGGGCGCTGTGAAGGAGCTGAAGGCTACTCGTTTTTTTAAATGTCTACTTTTTACTGATAGCAGAAAAATCTAGAAAGCCCCAAGATGTGTTGTTCAGAACTCAATCTTTACCCTAAGCCAAAAAAATAGCCCCACAGAAAGAGGATAAGAATGAAGGGAGTAATGCTGCATTTCTGCCTGCGCAGTTTTAGACTTCACTGTAAAACGGAATGCATAATTCACACGGATATGTCTTCCTTTCACAGAAAGCTTGTGATATTCACACAGCTTTGGCAGGGAGTGTGGATAGCGCCACACAGGCGTATGTAAAATGTGTAGACATCTCTAAATAGGTCTGAAAATGCAGCTTATTTGTCAAAGAGCATAAGCCATTAAATCTGTTATCTGTTGCAAATGAAGCTCAGCATCCTTAGCTGGTGGTTCAGACCCCTCTCACCAGCGTAGGCGAATTTAAAATGAGTTCACACTGAGAAATCTCACATCTCTCAGCATATGCCACATTGTTGCTAATTGGAAACCAAGCTTGTTGGAGGGAAATGGTTGTCACACACACAACCCTAATAAATTCATTCCGTCTGCGTCGCTTAGAAAATTTCATTTTAGTGCAATAGCTTTTTTTTTTATGCAGCGTTTTAACCAATTTAGTTTGTTTTGTTGAAAACTGAGGCAATTTGGAAGA
This sequence comes from Cyprinella venusta, assembly GCA_038021265.1. Taxonomy (NCBI): domain Eukaryota; kingdom Metazoa; phylum Chordata; class Actinopteri; order Cypriniformes; family Leuciscidae; genus Cyprinella; species Cyprinella venusta. The sequence continues at coordinate 8,962,092 of CM075873.1, forward strand.
AGAAAAAAAGATTTAAGGATTTATGTGAACAATGAATGAGAATATAACTGTTCAGATACAGTTAGAGTGTCCGGAAATTCCCAAACGTAGTGCCGCCGCCGTGATAGAATTCTGTTTGATGCCTGAGGCTTTGGAATCATCTTTCAGTTACTGAACCTTTAATGATATGATTTAGGATTTTGAATGAATGATTTACGATTAAAAAAAAAAAAATCTGAGCTCGTTTGCAGAATGGCAGCCCCTTAGCAATTATTTCAGGCCTCGTTAAAAGCCTCCCACCTCATACCATTCTCTCACAATCAATCGCCACTTTAGCTCCAATGAAGGAATGTGAATTTGTTGGTTTCCTCTCTAGTCTAATTAGCTTAATTGACCCAATGTAGTAAATGCAGGGTAAAGAGGCATGTGGTTCATCAGGGACGACTTCTCAGAGTTTCTGCTGCTGTTTGGATTGGTGCGATTGCTTCCAGTAATTGTAATTCTCCGTTTGGTTGCGTTAGGTGCAATGTGAGAGGCACTGTTGAAGCCCTTATAGGTGTAGCTTCTTGGGTGTTTGATTTACCAGTAATTGGTACTTGTCAAACTCTCAAGATAATTGTTGGGTATTGTCAAGTTGGCCTTTTAACTGCTGATTTGAGCGGCAAAAGCTACTTTAAGGTTCGTTATGGATGCCACATCTGTGCCTTCTTCCATATGTCAGTGTCTACACTGCCTCTTTGGCAGTCATATGCTTAATAACACTCAATAATTTGATGTTGCTGTGAATCGTAAATCGCTATGGAAGAAGGTGCTGTTTTCCAATTACCTAGAATTACACTCATTTGAGAACTGGGTTGGGGAACAGATGCAAATCTAATTGAACTTTACGCTGTCTGAGAAGCTACACTGAGGACATGGCAGTTCTTTTACGTACACATTAAGATTTTGAAGAGCTTGTGTTTAAAGCCCCCCCCCCCCCCCTCATTATATTGATCTCTGCATTGCTTACACAGGCATTACCACACTATCCAGATTGGAGGCATGTCTGCGCTTAAACAGACATTATGCAATTGGCTACTCTTTTCTTTATTCACTCTTCCAGCGGATGAGCCTGTGCCAGATATGCCTATCAATGCCACCATGGAGATTTTCTCTAAATTGTTCAAATTCATCAGACCCTTAGGGAACTGACAAAGGGGGTTACGCCTCACACATGAACGACTGGGTGAGAAGAGAATAGATGGGTGCATTCGTTATTATTTTAAACGACTGGGCAAACATTTTTTTGCTTGGAATTGGATAGATTATGTATTATGATAGAACGTATAGATCATTTATTTCTATTAACTACGTACACATCAACAAAGTGTTTCATCACAACTTTTAATGACACATATATAAATGAAAAAGATAACAAGCTTTATTTACTATTCATCATGATGGTTTTCCATATCTATAATGAGAGAAAGAAGTGATTTACATGTACTACTTTTTTTGAATAGTTCACATTTAAAATGCATCAGAAAAGGCTGGAAAATTGCAGATCCGGTACGCATATCCTTTTAGTGTTCCTACCTTTCTACTCTCCCGGCTAATGCTGCGTTTAAGTCACACAAAGTCAAACTGTGGAAAAAAGTGGATTGTCTTTAATCAGTTAAAGACCTTTGTTCTCTCTCTTCCTTCTTAGCCCACACACGAGATGCAGAGGTTCACAGTGTTACATATTTTATTAATCCCTGATTTCTGTTTTTCCTGCACCTCAGCGTCACACACACAAAGACTGTAATGAGCTGACATGTGTCAGTGTTGTCCGATCATTTGTCATCTACTTTAATAGATTTAGTCGCCACGTTATTCTCTAGTGTGTTCTGTATCAACAAGCCCTGCCCTTTAGTTTACTTTTTTTACATGCTAAATTGACTGTGTTATCTGTGTCAGCCTGTCAGTTTGGGTTCATTCATCAATTAGGGTTGCCCCCTTTCATGATTGTCGTGCCTCTTTCTATTTAGATTAAATTACCTCAGATTTTAATGTCATATCTTCCATCATAATCTAAATGTGGTTGTGTTTTGTTGAGCAGGTGAAACTACTGAGCTCTGTAAATATGATTAGACTGTTCTTGAAACCTCCATGTGGTGAATAGAACATTTTATTTTTTTCTTTTCTCAGACATAAGATATCCACTTTTTCAGTGTCTTATTTTTTTGTGAACATGAAACCTTTTTTTTCTGTGCCTTCATCTCCTTCCCTCACTTTCCTTTTGTCTCCTCCTACCCCATTTTTCTCACTCTCATTAAAAGAAAAGAAACCCAGAAGCAATTTGAGGTCTTTCATTGTCAAAACTATTATCACCACTGTCAGCTCCCTGGGTTGGGAACAAAGTCCTCGTGCTGCGTGCAAAAGAAATAGAGAGAATAAAGGAAAAGCCCATAAAAGGAGGGAGAGAGAACGGAGAATCAGAATTTGAATAACACTCCCCCAAAAGATTTTTTTTGTTTGTTTTTTTCATCAGTATCCTCAAGACAGAAAGGCATCAATTCCCCCAGTGCATATATACACAGTAAAGTCCAGGTAGCAAAACTATATCTAAATGAACCTGTTCCCAGATGTCAACATCATCATCATACTAACCCTAAGATGCAAAAACGACTTCAATTATCATCTGAATATTGGATAACATCAACACCAAGAGTGGTATCCCTGGCACTTTCTGACTATTATAGGTATTTTAAGCATGTTCCAGAGGGCTTTTTGCCCATTAAGAACAATGTTTTGAAACCAGACTAAAGGAGGCACAAAGGGTACTTTGGAATAGGGGTGTGCCGAAAGAAAACCTGCTTCGTTCATAATGGGTGTTGCATTCTGAAAAATTTTATGTAACTTTGTTAATGTTTCGCATCTGTGTCTGCAGGACACTGTCCACATAGCTTTGTAAAGGGATAGTTCACCCAGAAATGTAAATTCTTTCATTAATTAATTTCTCACCCTCATGTCGTTCCAAACCCATAAGGCCTTCGTACATCTTTGGAACACAAATTAAAAGGTATTTTTGATGAAAGCTTATGGCTCAGGGGGGGTTCTATTGACAGCTATTTAATTCAACACCTCTGGAAAGATGAATGTGTATTTAAATGGGTCATTTATGTAGAAGAAATATGAATTTTTTTTGGAATTTGGAGCTTTCTAGACTGAGAAAAGCCAGAAAATGTATTTTTGGCTTATGTGGATGAAAGACGACAACTCCCAGAATGCACTTGCTTCTTTACCATAGGAGGCCACGCTTACCGGTAACAGCAGTAGTTAAACAACAAGTCTAGACTACTAGGGAGTCTCCGTGATTAGTCTTCCCGGGATTTCGAGATCACCCAAAATGTCCGGGATTCGGCTTTTGCGTTCTACAGTCGCCAAAGTTTACTGTGGCGAGCAGGATGAGTGAGGGCCGCAGGAGAACGACGCAAGGCCGGTGTTGTGATTACCGATGAGAGACACCTGTGAGATGCACCGGTCTCGTTTCTCACGGAATTTTTTTAGCAATGATAAAACGCACACTTGTTTAGCGTTCATGTAAAGACTACATTCAGATTCACCAATCGGAATGAATTCAGTTAGTTTAAAACAAAATCTGTAACGTTACATGTAAGCAGTGAATGGCGAAGGCAGAAAGCAAAAGCTGAATCACGGACAATCTCCTGAGCCATCGGCTATCATCAAAAATATCTTAATTTGTGTTCCAAAGATGAACGAAGGTATTATGGGTTTGGAATGACATGGGGGTGAGTATTTAATAACAGATTTATAATTTTTTGGGTGAACTTACTCCTTTAACTCCTGATTTTGAGCAGTGAATAATTTTTTTTTCTTGTAATGTCCAATTCTCCAATGGTATATGAAAACTGACATTTTAAATATTAATATTTTCATTTCAAATCTATTTAAAATCTTCTACCCAGTAATAAAATTTTGTGTGTGATGAATGGGGAAAGATGGCACATCCCTACTTTGAATCGGCACACCCCTACTTTAGAACCTAGGGAAAAGAAACCCTCACCCAACTGCTTTACCTAAAGAAAGGAACAGAATAGGCAGTGGGTTATAAAAAAGGCTATCACGTGTATGAATAATCTATGTCTGGTATTCCCCCTTCTCTGTATCCTCGATTTGTTCCATAGCCTGGATTTCCTGTGTGGTTCAGGGTGCTCCTATATAGAGTTGCATTATTAGAGGGAAAGATAGTATGGATGTATGTCATATCCTCAACTTTTGCCTTGGGCTGCAAAGGCTGTTGGGCAGACATTGGTGTCATTTGAAAGCCGTGAGCCCTGATTTCTAAGATGGACGTGTCTTTTATGGTTCCAGACTCAACATAGTCATCGTAATGTTTGCTGGCACCTCTTGATCCAACTACATCTCTACCGTATATAGAGTGATCACCTGGTGCAAGGTACCCAGCACGGTGTCCATACCAGCAGAAGATGCCAAAAATTAAGAACAAAGACACCAATGCTGTTGCACCTCCAATAATTCCAGCAAGTGGTAGCGCTGACAGTTGGTCATTTCCCCGATCACTGTCCTGGTCTAAAATAGGCTGCTCTAGGGGATCTGTCTCTGTTTTGGCACAAGCTGGAGGCTCATGCTCTGAGTTTGTGTTTATGTTTAACCCACCAGTTGCCGTGAAAGAGGTTCTTTTACCATCGTTTCCAGAGAGAGGCACCAAGCAGATTATATAACTTGACTGGGGTTGTAGTTGCGTAAGTAAATACTCACGGCGATCCCCTGGCACAAGTGTTTCTGTGATTGACCCCATTGCAGGACTGTTGCCTAGTCGCAACCAGGAAAGTCTGAAAGAGGGAACTGGCTGTGCAGCCTGCCAAGTAATGTGGACTGTCTCTGGTGTGAGAGGTTTTACACTGATTAGTAACAATTTATCAGTAACCCCATTTCCACCTCCAAGACTATCCTGGCCCATATCAGAATACTTGTGTCCTGGTCGTCTGGATCTGAGGGTGAAGAGGGATCCTTGTGGAAGTGGAGGGGTTGTTGTAACTGGGGGCTGTGTTGGAAAATAACCTTTCTCTTTTTTTGCTCCATCATTTCCAACCATTCCTCCTGCAGTATCTACACTGATCTCACAGTCTTCTAATTGACTGGTAAGGTCCCTTAGTACCATGCCTCTTAGTCTCTCTGGTCCATGGCAAGTTAAACCTCTCACAGTCACTGATGAACCTCGCTCATGCAACCAGTCATGAAGCCAGCGGAGGTTACAGCCACAGTACCAGGGATTTCCTCGGACGAGTAATTGTGAAAGGCTGTCTAGATCCTTGAATAAACCCCTCGGAAGAGTCGTTAAGTTGTTACCTGATAGGTCCAGTTTCTGCAGTCTTCGCATGCCATCCAGGGAGCCGCGTGGCATGTGGGCTATTGCATTGTCCTGTAGATAGAGGCGAAGGAGATGCATACTTGGAAGGTTTAATGGTGGTGCCTGGAGCGAGTTACGAACCAGAGAAAGCTCTGTGAGATTAGACAGCCGTGAGAATGTGTCATCTGCGATTCGTTGATTTGCCAGCAGATTTCCATCGAGGAAGAGACGTCTTAGAGACGAGAGACCTCGAAATGCATGCGTTGGAATAGTTGAAATCCGATTGTCGTCTAGTCGGAGTTCCTCGAGTGATGCAGGCAGTCCTGATGGTATACTTGAGAGGTGGTTCCGTGACAAAAAAAGAAGACGCAGCCTCGGATTGTTGGCGAATGCTTTGTCTTCTATACTTACGGTTGAAACTGAATTGTCATCCATGTGAAGCTTTTCTAGCAAGGGGAGCCGTGCAAGAGCGGAACGGGGTAAAGTTCGTATATTATTGTCCTGTAGGTGAAGTTCCCGTAGTGATGGAGGCAGATGTGTTGGGAAATCATCAAGTTCGTTATCGTAAAGGTAAACTACTCTCACAGTCAGTCTTCGCTCTAAAGATGTTGGTAGCCCAGCATTGTCTATGCGGTTGTTTTGGAGATATAGCACAGCTGCCGTTAATGGTAATGGAGGAATGATGCTCAAGCCACGGTCATTGCAGTAAATGAACCCATCATCACACCTGCAAGCTGAGGGGCATGGCACTTCTCCCTGAAGCTCCGCCTCCCCGAGAGCTGCCTCTGCAGCGGCAGCAGTTGCTGCTGCAAACTCGAGAACTTCAACCAATAATGTCAGGCATAGAAGAAGTAGGAACAACCAATCGCGGAGTTCAACAAGGCTCTCTGTGGCCATAATTCCAGGCAATGTACCCCACTCTCTCTGCAGACTTAGTTTAACCCTATGCCTCAAGTCAATATTTCTTGATCCGTCACTGTAGTTGGGTAAGCGCAGGTATTTCTTGTCCTTCTTTGCTTCCAATCACAAGCCCTGTGGGAAATATTGAAAAGTAAAAAAAAAGAGGTTACATTTGGTTTACAGTTCAATGCAATTATAAGCCCACTTATGTTATACAGTATGCTGACTTTTACAGGATATCTGCTTAAATGTGAAAGACATTGCAAAGTGGTAAGAGGGTAGTAAGCAAGTGCAAAGAAAATCTGTCAAGCTGAAAGACTTTCTAGATAACCTTGGTAGAGCGACTGTCAGATAGGAAGCATTAGACAGAAATATTAAAATAAAAAAGGACTGCAAGAAAAAGGTAAATGGATAGAGGTTGAGCAAAAAAGTAGTGTGGAAAGAGTTGAATGTAACTTTGACATTACTACATCATACACTGAGAATGGTAGGTGTTGAGGTGGTCGTTCTGAACTTGTATTAAAATGTGATTGACATTTGAATTTCTGGAAAAACAATTACAGATTTATTCCTGGGTTGACCTTAAGTCATAATTTCAATTCAAATGTTACAAGGAACAGTTTTTGAATAAATCACTAGTTCAATTTTAGCTCAATTTTTGGAAAGTTCACGGAAGGGTCAGATAGAGCTCTCATTTTCGGTCTGATTTGCAATTGAGATTTAGATGAAAAACCACAGACGTTTACAACAAATTGACATGCATAATGGATGCTGTTTCTTGGTTGTTATTGTTTTCAAAATAGCATGAATTATTCAGAGAGACTACATGGAATACCCAACAGAGATTTCACTCTGTTTAACCAATCATTGACTAGATGACCAGGGATTGTGAATTTCCTGTGTGTGTATTCTCTGCAAGCCTTCTCTGTGACTCTTATCAATGTTAAATAGGTGAAGGAAGGCAAAGAATATTTGCAATTTAGCAGCAAATTATTTTTAAATAATAATTCAACATATAGACTGTCCCCTTGGGTCTTTATCAAATGTATCAATGTAAAAAAGTTTACATTAAGCATTATTGTGACAAAACAACAACAACAACAAAAAAAACAGCCAGATATATTTTTTTTAAATCACCAATACGCTTTTGCATCATTTATCAATAAGAATGCCCCCTGCACAGAAAAATCATGTTAATTCCAGGTCAGTGCTTGCGTTTACACTAAATATATTTACATTTATTGATCTTGTACATCCAATTTTTTTGCAAAGTTTTGGATTTTTTAATCAAAATTTGCTATAGATGATTTGTGATTAGTTTTGAAAGCATCATTGAGAATTTCCAACTTGTTACGCATTTTCTCTTTGCAAAGGAATTTAAGAAATATTCTTTGTTTACTAAAATGTGCCTTTGTACTCAATTTTGAGACATTAACATACTTGTGTCAGTAATCCAGTATTTGTGTGTGAAGGTTTGGTATGACTCTGTGCTAGGAACTCATTCCTTTTGCTGCCTTCCATCCTATGGGATTGGACTCAAGGTTGTTTGTGTTGCAGGCCAGGCCAGATGGGAAATGGTTGGCTGTCTCTTGGTTACAAACGTTGTTACCTTAGGCAGCAACTACATGCAAAACAAACCCTTAAACTGCTAGTACCCATGCTACCCAACTGACCAATAGAGCTTAGCTAATATTGGAAGCTTGTTTGTGGAAATGATCCCATTTTATTGGAAACACTTTCATCTCTTTTGTTATGATTTCAGACAACATTTCTAACATTATAAGGAAACAATTAGCAAAAAAATGGTATTTTTTTAATAATCAGACATCATTGTTGTCACTCCTTTTCAAGTCTGTCTCTCTTTTTAAATGAGCCAGGCTGCATGAAAATGGGAGCAATTTAAATGTCATATTTAATGGCTCTCCCAGTGTGTATACATTTGGGTATTTTTAGAAATAAAAAATCAGCTGTCTCTCAGCCCTGACAGTGTATTTTCACAAAGAGGGGTGGAAGCTTGAGGACACAGAGAAAAAAAAATAGTTCTGAAAAAGAAACGCTTATTTGCAATTGAGATTAACCGGTTAACAGAATGGTGCAAGTATGATAATAGAATGATGAGTATGATGTCAGAAACTGGAAGACAAATTTGGTGCTGGTTTCTTTCAGATTTTCCAATTGGGTTTTATAGTGGGGTTTTCTGATTTATATGTAAAGTAATGCCTTTGGTAAACATAACTTGACTATAGAGATACTCCGACTATAGGGCTCTTTTGATTTCTAATCAAACAGTTTTTGGAACATTAATGTTACAGAAGGAACGCAAAAATACTGATATGATGTTTAAAACAACTTGTGAGTTTGCCTTTAGATGGCATACTGACTGCGAGAAGCTCTTTGTCTAGCCTGCTACACAGTTTGAAACATTTGTATGTAGGCAGGTTACCTTTACCTTCCCTCTGTTCTGCATCTCTAGTCTGTTTCTCTATCCTTCACTCAAACATTTCTCTGCTCTGAAGAAGGTTTTCATCCCGGCCATCTCTGTAACCGCCCACTGTGCATCTCTAATCTCTTATAATCTCTTCTTATACACTTCTTTAATCGTACTGTTTTTTTTTCTTTTCTGTATATCCTGCTGATCCTCCTGTGTCAATCCTGCATTTTCATTCTGTCTAAAACTGTTTTTTGATCCTTCTCTTGAGTCTTTATTTCCTTTCCTTTTTAGTTTCAACTTCAATTCTGTTGTCAATATAGAAATATATTTCTGATGGACAAGGACAATTTTATTTTTTTTATCCAGCCACCCAGCTCTTTACACATTTCATATTGTATTAGGAAAGGATGTTATGTGTTGAATATATCAAAATGATTTACACGTGCAAGCACAAATGTCAGTAAACTTCAATTAATGTTGCAGAAATGTTTTACTATCCACAACTAAATGCCTTTCAACTTCCGTGTGCAAAATTCAAAATTGAATGAATATGTTGCAATTTGTACAAATAGAGACATTTTTGTGAATACTCTTTTGTGTTAGTGTGTCATAATTGGTGCATGCAACAAAGAAGATGTGCATGTATGGATCAGGTGACACGCATGCATTCATTGATGTCTTTTCTGAGTCAATCTCATTTGATTCATTTGGATTTTGAGACTTTTTCACGTTTTTTAAGCATTTCACAACCCACACTCAAACAACTGAAATATTCAGTCGCCGGTGATATTAAAACTCAGTATAGCTACACCTTATTGAGCATGCAACGCGCTATTGCATGTTAAGCATTTTATATTGGTTTTCTATGGGTGTTGTTCATAATCTGATTTAATCTGTTTGCCTGTACAAAGTATACTTTATTAATAAGGTAGGCCTACATTGTGTACTAAATTTGGTGCTTCAATATCACTCACATTAAAGGGGTACTCCACCGTTTTTTCATATTAAACAATATTATTTCCTTAACTAAGACAAGTTGATACATACCTCTCTCATCTCAGTGCGTGCACTCAATCGCTCTGGCGCGTGAGACACTTTGATAGCACTTAACTAGCCCAGTTCATTCAATAGAGCAAGCACCTCCACTTTTTCCCTATTTAAATAGTTACATGAGTAGTGTAACTCGACCAAGAATGGTGACACAAAATAAAATGTTGTGCTTTTCTAAGCGTGTAAAGTGGATAACTATAATGTATGGCAGAATACCACAGCAAGTGCTTGGGAGCACTTCGACTCGCCACATATCTATGGACTTGGCGCAGTAATATCATCACTCCGGAGAGGGAGAGAATTTTTCACAAGTGATGATATTACTGCGCCAAGTGCATAGATATATATGCGCCGAGTCGAAGTGCTCCCAAGCACTCACTACATAGGTGAGTGTAGTTATCCACTTTACACGCTTAGAAAAGCGCAACATTTTATTTTGTGGTCTTGGTCGAGTTACACTATCCTACTGAATGAACTGGGCTAAGTAAAGTGCTATCAAAGTATCTTGCGCGTCAGAGCGATTGAGTGCACACACTGAGACGAGAGAGGTTTGTATCAACTCGTCTTAGTTAAGGGAATAACATAGTTTATTATGAAAAAACATTGGAGTATCCCTTTAAGCGTAAATGGACAAGAACTTTCGATTATGCTGTCGTCATCTGTTTTAGCAGAATACTGCCATCTAGTGGTAGCACTAGTAGGTTTTCTCAGACAGTATGTTGATCGTGCAAGGCTAAATCGGCGAATTGAAAGTCTCAAAATCTAAATAAATCAAATAGGATCGACTCAGAAATGAGTCAATGAATGCACTCATCACCTCATCCACAATTGCACATCTTACTTGTTGCATGTGCAAATTCTGAGCTACATTTATACAAAATCAAGGTTTTGCATTAACAACTGTGTCTATTTGTACAAAATGCTGCACATTCACGTGATTCTGGATTTTGCACACACAAGTTGTACTGTATAAGTTTAAATGTAGTGACGCACATTTGCGAATTTGTCAAATAGATGGGTAGTTGTGCACACATTAATAACTAGCACCAGGTTTATTCATTTGTAGTTGATTGTGTGTGGGTTGTGAAATGCTTAAAAACTGTGAAAAGAAAGTCTCGAAATCCAAATGAATCAAATGAGATTGACTCAGAAAAGACATCAATGAATGCACGCATCTCTATTTGTACAAATTCATTCCATTTTGAATTTTGCACATGCTGGAAAGGCATTTAGTTGTGGATGGTAAAACATGGCAACATCATGAATCAAGTTCATTGATATTTGTGCTTGCACGTGTTAATAATTTTGATACTATATTCATCCCACAGTATAGGCATTCAAGAATTCCAATCATTTTTAAGTTGGCTAGTTTTTACAAAAACAACTTTTCTTACCATGTAGCAGGTATCCCACATTGTCCTTTGGCTGGTATCTGAGAAGTCAGTGTTTGAGCGGTGTTTGACTCGTCCTCTTGATTTAAGTTAGGAAATTGATAGTGCTCAAGGTCTTTCTTCTTGATCCCTTATGTCCTTCAGTGATCAATGAAAATTGCAGCCCTTTATTTGTTGGATTCCTATAAATTGTAGGCACTGAAATAAGCATAACGTCAACCAGAAAAACCCTGGGAATTCTTTCCAGTGTCAATCAATAGTAACAGCCAAAATTTTCATCACTTGTTCCAAGAGAATATCCGAGCCGATGATGTGTATTCAATTTGCAGTGTGTCCATCAAAGTTGACATCATGTTGATATTGTTTTTTTGAACGAGAATAGATGGATGACTGGGATGTTGCAACCCCTCATCTTTGACACCGTACTACCTGTGAAGAAAACATTTTCAGTGAATTAGAGGACCACGACAGGAAAGACTTTAATATTCACAGTGGGTCATTTTATCTTTAAACTTGGCTTGACCTAAAAAGAACTATTTCAAAGAACATCAACTCTGAAAATAGTGAAGTCAAGTTCAGTGTGCAGAATTAAGTGGAAAATCTCTTTTACAGGCTGCTTTAAGCCATAGCCAGGACCAAAAACGGAAAAAATCGAATCACGTATTGTTGCAAACTGGGTCACACTGTTGACAAGACTGAGGAAGGGCAACAAATGATGGGTGTCTTTTTCGACTTAATAATCTACATTAGGTAAAGGGATTTCTGAGACAGGTTTTTTTTTTTAAATTATGCATAATTTTCATGTTTAGATTTCCACTGTGAGTGTTTGTTGGTTATGTTTACTAGAACTGCTGCTTTGGGACTAAGCCTCTGAACCAGCAACTGACTCTCTTTGTATCGTGGTGTGCTGAATCGGTTTAAATTCCTTGGCCTGACGTGGTTGATTTGTGTTTGTGATGTTTAAAGTCTCCTCTGGGTCCCACTGACTCCCAGTCTAATTGCTTTTTCATGGTCCAGTCAGAGATTGGGAGTGATCAAAAACATTATTGCAGAAATATAATGCACCATGTGGACGTAGCAGCCTGAAGATGGATCAGCGGAGGCCCATAGTACCACGTGTGAGAGGAAACAGGGAGCATTTCCAAGGCACACAGCTAATGTAAAGGGAATTGAGCAGAGGAGGAGTAATAAGGACAAAGATGGCTAATTAAAATCAATAAGCGTATTGGGGAATTTCCGCCAATCAATGCCCGTAGATGGTGAAAAAAGCGTGAGGGCTATTCACGGGTATAAAACCAGACAAATACACAGCCCGCTGCCCTTCTCTCGTCACCTTTCTCACCCTGCCACTCTGTCTCTCCTACGGTATAATGGGGCAGTCACATTAGGGAAGAGATTATGATGGTAGATGATAAGAGGTTATATCAGTGCCGCTGTCATGCTCGCACTGACCTCCATCCCCAGACGTACTTGAGTAAATGCTCAAAATGGACAGTAATAATGTTCACCTGGAGTAGGGTAGTGCAGTTCCAATGCTCCGGGTCTGTTAATATTGCTAATGGTACCGATGTCCTCCATTTTTAAAGTTATTAGAATTGTGATGCATCTTTGCTTTGCTTTGTATGCCCTTGCGTGTTTTAGGGTGAGTGTGTCGCTGCATATATATGTGTTTGTGTCCATGCTAAGCATTTTTGCCATCCTGTGCATGTAGTACCCATCTCTGCCTTTCAGTTTCTCATTTACTGAGCGAGGGAGAGAGAATGGAAATGGGAGAGAGGGGCAGATGGAGGAGTGAAGGAAAGAAGGAAGATTGATGAACCTATTGGAATCAAATTTGGTGGCAGAAATGACTGTCATGCCTAGTATCTATCCACGACACACATTCAGAGCACTGACACACTGAGACTCGCTGGGCTTTGTCTTAGGATCATGAAGGAGCATGAAATCTTAATGGTCTATCTTGTTCCTCACACAGCTTTGTCATAAAATATTACTCAAGTACATCATGAAATAATTACTCCCCAGCAAATCCAGTTCATTATTAATTCACAACAAGCACTGATGAACAATGTTGTTGTTGTATTGGCTGGCTAACAGTGTAAACAACTGGAGAGCTTTGTGTTACTGTCTGGTCCCTTGCACATAAGAGCAGTAAACTCAGTTAATATGACATGATTGGTGCACAGTAGGGCCCTCAGGAATTGTGGTATTTTACTGAACAGTGAGTGTCTGTATGTGTGTATGTGGTTTTCATTGGGGATACGAAGATAGACGCCATAATAGCAGAGCATTGGCTGGAGGGCATACTTGTGTGTCAGGATATTTTTCAGTCCCCATATCAGCACATGCCTCTGAAACTAGTTCTCTGGGCCTCCAGGCTACACTGTTGTAGTGATATAGTCCACAGCGCGGTTTTCTTTTAAAATGGTTTCGTCAATGCAACTCTGCGTTGTAGAATTGTAAGTGCTCTCTAGAAAATTCTACAATTGTCACATTCATGAAACGACTGATCTATCTCCGGATAATGACGCCCTTAAAACTTCTTTTCAGAAAGTGAACTAATTCATTGCTCAGTCTACTCGTTGTAATTACCTACTATTCAGTGAAGAAAAGAAAAAATATATATAATTGCTACACAGAAATGTTTTGACAGTGGAGTACAAACACCTTGATGAGATGTGCCTAGGTACCGTTCTCTCTCTCTCTCTGTTTCTGTTTCATTTTTTCTTTTTCTGCAGTCCGGTGATGTCTCAGATCTTTAACTGCCAGTGGCTCTGCAGAGCTGAGTAGTAATATGTGTGCGCGTGTGTATTTCACTCTCTAAGATCTAATGATAATTAGCTAAAGGTAATCAGGGGTAATTCAGCAACGGGAGTGAAAGTGGCAGGAGACACAGGGATGTGACCAGCCTCTCAACACACACCCACACACTGCAGCCTTTTAGCATGAACAACCAGGAGCAATGAGAGGGAGAAGCAGAGATGAGGGCTAAGTGTGACGGATGCGTGGATGAGCAGAGAGGGGATTGCACCTTGTTTTTCCCATATCCCCATTTTCCTGTATTATTCCTGTGCGCTTCCCTTCTCTTCTCTCTTTTGGCTCCCATCCTCTTGGATGTTCACCAGTGCATTTACTGTAATCTGTGAACCATTAATACATAAATGCCTATACTGATTTATGTCCTTATTATATTCAGTGTTTGTGCACTGAACAGAGCCAGTGGCTTGTGAATGTGATAAAGATGCACTAAAGTGGCACAGAGAGAGAGAGTGTGAGGTCTAATGCATTGAAGTAACACAGAATTCTTGAATGTATGCGATACAAAAAAAAACATCAAAGCTTACTGGTATTTATAAACGCATACAAGCATAATTTAGTCTTAAGGCTGATTGCATTATAGGCAAAGTATGACTTGGATACAAGGCCAAATAGTGTACGTTTAACTAAGACATTTATCCTTATAATTATGTTATGGGGTTTTCTATGTGACATAAAAATTCTCTGATCATCTTAATTTGGTGTATTTTGAGTGACATATTCAATATTCTTTACCTTTCTTTGTGTTTGATGTCATGAATGGCGGTACTGTAATTCATAAGTTACAAGGAAGATAGATGAATTGATTTGAATGCCTACAGAAAGTGGAGAATGAATTAGCTTTATTTACTTTCTGTTAAACATGAAAGATGGAGTCAAATGCGTTTGGAGTTGTACATCTGCACCTGCAACATGCGAATGAAACCCTTCCCCTCATAACTCCGACTAGCTGCACATCTCTTCTGTCTATAAAATTGTGTACTAAGAAGCCATCTCCTATAAAATCATTTTAATGGACTAGAATTAATGTTCTTGATCCTGAGGTTTAAAAGAGCGTTGGTGTTTGGTTTGATGTGAAATATACTCTTGTGTTTAGTGTGTTTTTCATTGTTGTCTGTATAAAGAGAATTAAATGTTATGTCACCTCGTTGTCACCCCAGGGATAACATGACTGTCTGTGGTTCAAATTCTCTCTCTTTTATTTTAGAAATACCTGACTACTACAAATACAGACCATTACATTTTATGCAGTATTTTGCTACTGAAATCATTTCTGCTACTTCATCCTCTCTCTAAATTCCACATCTCATATGTTTCCTCTCTTTCTCACGTCCCTTATGAACAGGTAATTACTCCACCAATCTTTTAGCTTATTTTTTCTTTTTCAAATTCTTCCTCCTATTATTCTTTGAAGGCTCAATTTTGTTATTGCTGTCACATTTCTAATATTGTCGTATATTATGTTTTCTTTTCTTGAGGTGAGTATCTCATCAATGTTGTAAATATATGACAGCCATATATCACTGTCACCACTTGCAGTCATTTTCCTTTCTTCACTTGTCTTCTAATTTGTTTACATTTATTTTGTTTTCCCATTTCCCTTTCCATTTGTGATCCCAATATTTTTGAGCCAATATACCCTACCCTTCCAGCTGGATAAGATGGGCTTTTATTAGAATTGTACATGAACACTGACATATGCGTAAATCGCTTTCTGGTGATGCATTTCAACTAGCTCCTTGTCTCTTTCAAATTATATTCCTCCCTTGGATTACTATTTCAGACATATTTTTCTTTTGCCCTTTTCTTCTCTTTCCTATGCTCCCAGTTACTTTGTAAATGATGCAGTCCCTGGAAATAAACAGACAATTTAAGTGCTGAAGACTTCAGTGCTCACTTTCTCTCTGTTTTCAAGCGCACACACAAAATTACATATAAACAACCAAACATACCTCTTGCTGTCCCTCAGCCAGTGCTTATGAACATCAAACACTCAAAATCAGAGCATGCACACAGGAATAAAAATAATTAGGTTTGTCTAGGCTTGACTTAATATGGGTAAATTTCTATTATCAGCATTTCGCATAACAGGAAAGAGCTAAATTTCATAATAAACAGCCCTTACTGTGGGGTGAATAAAAAGTGGCACTTTTTTATGAATTTAGGTCAGTGAACAAAGTTGCCCACATGTTCGACAAACCCCACTCACAGAGCGGAGAGTGAAACGAACCATGTTCAGAAGCAATCTCTACTAAGCTGAGCGGTGTTTGGCTTCCTATGGGAGGCCTGTGCATTTGTTTGTTTTTTTATAGCTCATTTAGAGACAAACTGCAAGGCACCATGCTGTGCACAAACACGTGAATGCATTTTGTGTTCTTCCCACACTACACATCCCTTTAAATAACTGAGCACAAATATAAAAAGTCGTAGCTCTGCTTGAATGGGTCTCTCTGCATGTACATTATAAATGAGCTGTAATGATTTAACAAGCATGTGTTTGATAAGCTATGTTATGTCATTGAAGGCTGCAGGGTTTAGACTTTCAACCTATATGCATGCTTTATGTCAGTTTTGACATAATGCAAGTTATTTTGTATGTCCGTACTCACACTTTTTTATTAGTAAAAAAAAAATAGCTGCACAAAACTAGTTGCATTATCAAAGCCTAGTTCAGAGCTTGCAGCTGTTTTTTTGTATGGAATAATAAAATCCATCTATTCAGACTGTTCCGGGCCCCTTTCAGACCTAGTTCAATTATCTAGAGCCACATTCACTTTATTCATATCGCCTCCATTTCATCGATTCTAGAGCTATACAGGCAACTCTTCGAGACCCATTTTACCTATAAACTCTGCCTGCCCCAGACACAATCTCCTCTATCATACTTTCTTTCAGACAACGCTGTCTTTTCTTGACTGGTTCACGGCAGGCGAGGCGCATCTAGAGATCTATGTCTAACAGAAGAGCGTTTGATTCAGACGAAATAAAAAATTACTTTGTGTCAACGACCAAAACGGCCACATTGATTAATAAATGACTCTGACGTAGGTCCTGTGTCTATGACAACCCTGGCCTGGCAGAGGATAAGACAAAACACTCATTGTTGTGTGGGTGCTGTTCCCCCTCCAAGAGAGCAAGACAAGTCTGTCTGCATTTCCGCCCTTAAAAAGGACATTACTAAGAGAGCTATCTGAAGCTGTGCATCAATCTTCTTACTGTAATATACAATGAATCAATAACTTACAAATTATGATTCAGCTGGAGTATTTTATGAGATTAGAGTAAGTGGTTTAAACGAAGAGTATTGGTGTCATAACCTTGTTCAGCTTTCTCAGATTTTCCAGAAGTGGTTTGATTGTCATTGATGTTGTGTAAACACTCACTTTCATGGAGTAGGAAATAAAAGTGCTCAATGAATGGAAAAAAAAAATATATGAAAGAGAATTTGATGTAGTGATGTGTTTGTCATGTTTTGTTCATCGTTGCCCATAATTAAATTGAGGTGGAAGATTTGCTTGTATCTAAATTGGTGTAAAGAATTGTGGAATTTCACTGGTGTGTGAAATTTTGGTAAATTTTATATGTATATATGCATATGCATATTCTTTAGAAATGTTGGCCCATATTGGTAGGATAGCATCTTGGAGTTGATGGAGATTAGTGGGATGCACATCCAGGGCACGAAGCTCCCGTTCCACCACATCCCAAAGATGTGCTATTGGGTTGAGATCTGGTGACTGTGGGGGCCATCTTTATACAGTGAATTGTCATGTTCAAGAAACCAATTTGAAATTATTCAAGCTTTGATATGGTGCATTATCCTGCTGGAAGTAGCCATCAGAGGATGGGTAATACTGTAGCAAATGAAGCAAATGCCATGTGATTGGTTGATTAAATAATTGCATTGAGAAATTGAACAGGTATTTCTAATAATCCTTTTGGTGATTTTGTTTACACACACACATATACTGTGTATATATATATATATATATATATAACATGAACTTAAATGACTCATCATTAATTTATCACAATGATGGTCCGTTTACCCACAGCTAAATGCAAGATTAAGTTACAGGGTTATTGAACAGATCCATTCTTACCAGAAACTGTAGAGAGATCCTGTTAAACTGAGTCTGATAATTTTCAAAAACATCTATGTACATTTTGTAACCGCGTTGTTGAGCACTGAGGTAAAAGCTCCAGCTTACTGTGTTTGATAATGCTATGGTGTCTGGGAAATCAAGTGTGAGATTATTACAGCTGCCAGAAAACATGAGCTCACACTATTATTGTAGTTTTAGAAGTACTTTAATATTGATTGAACACTAGAATACCAAAAAGCTGAGTGAATGAATGTTCCTATTCATATATAGTGCCAGGGTAAGAAAAATGTGGCAAGGTGTTATTTGTTTGCCATTTTGTACTACAAACAACAACAAAAAACCTTTCTGTTCCCCAATATCGAGTTGCTCTAGCAACAGTGGGGATAGTTAGATCATGAAATGCTCAGTCTGTCTGCAGCCTCAAACCACTCAACTATCTCACTTCCTCTACTTTCTCTATTCTATTGTGTGTGCAGAATACATTAGATGCTATGACAAAACAATTAATTAGAAACAAAGGTTATAGTCAATAATTTATAGTGAACTAGCTGTAATAATACTGAGTGTATAGAAGGCTCATTGTGTGTATGTTTTTTATCTGTTTGTGCACTACGTTTTCTGCTACTTCTAACAGTCTTTTTACTGTAGGTGCTGACAGTGATGACTTAAATATATAGCCATCTGTTAGCATTTTTTCTCTGATATATTTAAAGATGTATAGAAAAGCAGTCATGTGTGAAGCAGCTTTATTCTCTATTGTAATCTGTAGAGCCGTGTTTTTTTATAATGCAACCCACTGCAATGACCCCACTGACACACACGCCAATCTCACAGGCCCAACTGTGAATTATGAAATAAAGCTGCTGTCCAGAGATCTGCCAATGCAAATACAGCTTGAAATAAAATCAGTGATAACAAAAACAAAAATCACTACACCTTCAAATATATAGAATTTCTTTATTCTTAAAGAGTTAGTTCAGCCTAAAATATAATAATTTTAATGAAATTTTAATTATAATTTTAAATAATTTTAATAATTTTAATTATAATTTTAATGAAATCTGAGAGCTTTCTATTGACACCCATAAAAGAAATGGACACAGCGACCCCATTGATTTGATCGGAGAAGACTGAAGCCCGATTATTGCACTTCCTGCCTGTTGTCTGAGCGACTACACAGGCTCAAACTGAGCTTGACGACAGTCTGGCAGTTGTAAATCTTCTAGTAGCTGTGCCAAGACAAATCTGAATCACATAATTCCCCAAAAACGTTGTTGAAATATTTTGTCCCGTTGCTTTTATGGACTCTCTATATGGGTTTCTCCCTTGACTTTATGCCTCCATGTCTCCCTGATTGCCTCATATACATTAAAAGATTACCTGCGAGCTTCTCCTCCCATCTATACGGTAATGTCTCTATTGTGCGATAGAAAGTTGCATGGTTATGATGCAATCATTAGCCTATTTTTACAAAAAAAACGGCTTCTACAGGGCTGTAACGAAAGATACAAAGTAATGGAGCCTTTTATACATTGTCGTCTTTTTTAGAAAAAAAATAATGGACAAATCAGTTCTTTGGACGCCTCAGATGTAAAGTTATTCGCTGTCAAAGTGATGGCAAAATGAATGGTAGTCAATGGAGTGCTAACTGCAGGTGAAGTTCTGCTACAATGGCGGCTCCCGCGAGGCTTCAACTTCCGACTGATGGATTGTTGACACCGTACACAGCTACCATTTTTTTAAATTTTTAATACCACCAGGAAAATGTAGGTGGGGGAGTGAATGAACAGTGATCTGTTACTCTCTCAATACCAAGGACTCTGAGCAAGGCACCTAACCCAATCGCTCTGGGCATTTGCAGCAAATGTCTGCCTGCTGCTCCAGGGGTGTGTGTCTACAGTTTGCAGTGTGTGTGTTGATCTAAATCTAAGATTTAAATATTCATGCAATTATAATTATTAAAATATTTTTATTACATCCAGATTCAGTTTACAAGATTCTCAGAAACCGGCAGGGAACGACTGGTGCCCTTGAGCAAGGCACCTAACCCCCAATTGCTCCCCGATCGGCAGGCACCACAGCAAAAATGGCTGCCCACTGCTCCGGGGGGGTGTGTGTTCACTCCCCCCTACTCCTAATGTGTGTGTGCACTAACTTGAATGGGTTAAATGAGAACATATCCCGAGTATGGATTATACTTGGCCTTCACGTCACTTCAAGTCACTTAAATACCGCTGATAAAAAAAAAGGATGGAAATAAATTGATTACATTTATAAGTTGCTACAGTGTTTTCATAATGTAATAATTTTTTTAGTACATTCCTGCGGCTTGAAAGTGGTAGTTGCGTAGGCTGTCAATGGAGGGACAGAAAGCTCTCAGATTTCATTGGAAAGATCTTCATTTGTGTTCTGAAGATGTCTTGCGGGTTTGTCTTTAAATGTAATGATTAACGGTTATCACATTTTTGTTTGTTTTGTTTATTTTGTTTTAAGATTTAATTTTCTCTTTCTGAGCTGTGTTGCTCTCAGCCCTTTGCTCCCTTTCCTCAAAGCTCATCTGCATTTGACCACCATCTTAATCTGTGTTAGAGTTGATGTACTCTAAATCTGTGTAATCTGCTGTGTGAGTTGAGTTGGGTCTGAAGTACTGTGCTAATCCCAAATGTCTCACTATTGATGTTGTTCATGTAGAGTTTTTGTGACCACAAGATGGGCACAAATCTTTCTTTTTTTGTATAGGATATTTAAGCAATAAAAAAATAATGCATAGCTCAAAGCTGCTTATGTGAAATAAAACATGTAGTGGTAATCATGGTTAAAATGAGTTTGGGGTAGCTGGGCTTGGGTTTGAAGGGGTATGTGTGTGTGCATGATGCAGGCCTTGCTGTACTTCTTTCATGCAGTGTAAAGTGTGTTTGCTACATACTGGCCCCACTGTTTTGGCATGGATATGAACACAGGCTGGTGTCTCTAAAACCCCCACTCTCTGGCTGTTACCAACAGTGCAAGAAAAAAAGATGAGAAATAAGGAAATATGATCAAATATAGAAGGGTCGCCACCATGTTAATACGCACACACACACATGCGCTCTCACTCTTCACTTACTGCACCTTTAGAAAGCAAGATGATTTCCCTGAAGATTTATAGAGGAGTGCCTTTGGCTTTGATAAATAATATGCAACCCAAAACTGCAATTCTTTTTCTTTCTTTCTTTCTTTCTTTCTTTCTTTCTTTCTTTCTTTCTTTCTTTCTTTCTTTCTTTCTTTCCTTACAAAGATGTATCTTATTAAAAGACTAAATAGAGGTGAAAAGGAGAACTCTACTGTGAACATTCATTTAAAGTCATAACTCATGCATCAAGTTTACAACCACTATAAAAATACGAATTGTGTGCTTCAGTTTAAATCACATTACATACACATGTCTGTAACCTGTGTCATACGTGTAATTTAATATCAAATGAAAGGCTATTAGATGTTCTACTGTTGCTATATCGTCAGTTTGCTTGTACACTCTTTCATACTCGATAGATTATGAGACGGAGTTAGGCTACATTGCAAAAACGCATGCACTCCTGTCTGCACCAGGTTTGAAAGTACAAAAACAAATGCAAATTTTCACCAAATTGTTGAGCTACCAGTATTTAAATAGGCATCATGAGCAAACAAGCGCATTTAGGGACTATACACACGTCTTTAATTACAGGTCATTAAAATGAACGAGTTAGAGTCGCAATCATGGATCTTAATTCTAAGCGCCTGCATTTAAATCCTATGTGACTGCCGCCTCAGACTGATTAAACAGGCGCTTAAGAGCAAACAAATGAAAGACAAACGAAAGAGCTACGCATTCAGCCAGAATATATCGGTTTTCTCAAAACAGCGCTTAAACATATTTATTAATACCTCCTTTCAGTCGAATAGAGAGTTTTGCAGACCAGGCAGAGAATAAATACCTCAGGCGCCTCACTCAGACTGACCATTGGTAACAAGTAGCTAATATGAAGAAGTGTTTAGAGCAACATACCTCAGTCTGGGTAAACGGCATCTTTCCCACGATTTAATTCTGAAATGTTTATTTTCTTCTTTTCTATATCGTGTGTTTTTTTTAAATGGGTTTGGATTTCCCCGTTCCCCCTTCTCTATGTTTTAGCCGTCTCAATCTTAAGTCAGTGAGACTCGCTATGACCGTCGCGCGCGCTCAGAATCTCTCTCTCTCTCTCTCTCTCTCTCTCTCTCTCTCTCTCTCTCTCTCTCTCTCTCTCTCTCTCTCCTGTCACTCAGAGCGATGCGCCTCTCGCTTCTCTCTTTTGCGCCACTCCACCCCTTCATCTTCTTGCGGAGTAACGGATTTCAACCGATTTTAACATGGACATTAACACTTTACGAACAAAACATCTATAGTGGAATATATATATATATATATATATATATATATATATATATATATATATATATATATATATATATATATATATATATATATATATATATATATATATCATATATATATATATATATCATATATAGCATGTATTAAATTACCCTAAAATGTCAATAGGCCTAGCCTATATATCATGCTTATAAGTTTATTTTTTATATATTTTTTTTATTATATAATTTAGACAACAGTTTATAGGCTATGTTATGTGCATACAATTATATGAATGAACATGCTCGTGCTCATGCTAAACACTATCTATTCCACTCCCAGCATTTACCAATCAGGCATCTTGGTGTTTGATCCATACATAAACCACATGCATTTCTAAATAAAATGACCATTTGACTATTTTCTCAAAGGATGTTATTACTCAATGAAGAATGTTTACATTTTCATTGCGACTTGATTTGCCTTTTGAATAATATGATTGTTTACAGCATTATCAGTGTTGTTTTTTGTGGTTATGTCATATTAAATTTTAATGCATGGCATGCAGTTTGCTGTTAGGGCCTGCCTCTCGGACTGCATGTGACTGTGAGGCAGTGTGCATGTCCTGAGCTATGAGTGCACTGAACTGTGAGTAGGATTGACTTTGACTTGCATTTTATTGTAGCCCTGGCCTGCACATTAAATGAAGTAAATGTTTATGAAGCTATCTTGAGAGGATGTGTGTATTGTACAGTGCATGTTTGCATGTTTGTGAATGTGTTTGAGGACACAAGCCAAGGTGTCTGCAGGGTTCTGGAGTGTCAGACATTAAGGACATCTGTTCAGACATACACACAACGTCTCTCTCTCTCACTGCATGGTTTCACCCTCTCTCCCTGGTGGCAGGCTATTTCAGAAACACAAACTTCCGTTCCAAACACTTGACCATTACTTTTTTTGTACCACCACACTTGATTTTGTTGTGTTTGTATGACTCCTATACCATAGGCTATTTGTATATTTCAGGGGCGTTTACTCCAAGGAGGAGGCAAGGGAGACAGTGCCTCTTCAAAAAATAGGATGAGAAAATAATCCATATTACAAAAATTAAACTATGCAAATATTGCAAAATGTGTCATTAAAACCTAAAGTGTATAAAGCACTAGTTTTTCTAAAGTAACACTGTCCACAAACGACACCAGCAGGTAAAGTTACAGCGGGACGCAGCATCTCTCTTTCCTCCCCTGAGCCCATTGAGTTTTAACTGACCCCCTAAAGAGTGCGGTGGATTGGTGAGGGGTAATTGAGAATGAATGGGGGAAAGTCACGTGAGAGGACGCAATGCCTGCATCGTGCTATAATTGGATGTGATTTGTTATGATCGGCTATGACTGGCTCACGTGATAAATCAGTGTAAATGAATAAAATGATTGGGTCAATGGGAAGACTAATTAAAAAGTAAGTAAACAGCTCAGCCATTTAGATATCATCACTTTGCCAAGTCAAAATCAAACTTGAATTGGCCTAAAAATATGATGACTGGGGTTTTTTAGTGAGCAATCAGTTTGGGGAAATTGAAGTATATACGATGGGGCTAAAGATGCACTAGAAAATGCTAGAATCACTAAAATTAATGTATTTTGAGACAAAGGTCTTGTTTTGTTCAAGATAATTAAAGCAAAGCTGGCTGACTTTTCCATTTGTTGACATGACGATTCAGATGGTAAATGTCATATATTAAGATGCGTCTACCTTGATAATCCCCATATTTATAATGAAACCATCATATTTAAAAAGTATAATAATCACATAATATAATTTATTGTTACTACTATATATCTATAGTCAATTATGAAATCTTCAATGCTTTTAAAATCTTCACTTTTTCAAATAATTTATTTTTATTTTTTTTGTATTAATATTTGAATGATAGTATATTGAATAAAAATGAATTCTTTTTAAACAGAAAACAGTAGCCTACAAACTTTGCTGAAATGATTGTTTTTAAGTATTAACTAAAACATTATTAAACCATACTTTACCTTTTTTAAGTATTTTTATTAATATGTTGTGCCTTTTGCCTTTTAAGACTGTGTGGTTAAAAGAAAACAAGAACAACAAAAACACAAACCTGTGCCTTCCCTAAAAGGCCTAAAATCTGAGTGACTAAAAAAAAACTTTTTCCAAAGAATAATTTAAGTTTGATTAATCTTAAAAAAAACTTTTTCCTTAAAGATTAATTTAAGTTTGATTAATCTGTGTGCCTTCCCTACCATGCCACCTCATACATTTAAGATTTTTAAACAAAATAAACCTTTTATGATTTATTTTCTCCCTCAATGTTCCATACAAGCATATATATTTTTCCTGCAATATTTTTCCACAAACTGCTCCGAGACATGAAGGTTGAGATCCAAATGCAGTTTTAATGAAGGGGCAATCCAGACACGTAATCCAAATTACAGGCAATGGGTTAAAAAACAGCCAAACAAACAAAACAAAACAGGAGTCAGAGGCAATAGAGTAATCCACGGAACAGGCAAGAAATCCAAAAAACCAAGAGACATGAACCAGGGTAAATGCTCGGAAATGCAGTGCAATAACATAACTTGGCAGTGAGTGATTGAGTGAACATGATATAAATAGGCTGATACTTACAGGGTAATGAGATACAGGTGAATTCAATCAGTGATGAGTTCTGGGAAATGTTTATGAGCGTGACAATAGTCCAGGTTGAAGTGCACTCAAGGGCGCTCCTTAGTTGTACCCTACTGTACATCTTCATGTCTGTGATCAGTTTTTATTGAGCTTGATGACTAATGCTCCGAAAATTAGTGGACTTAAAAAGAACAGCTGAACCTATAGTTTTTACTAAATTGTTACTACCTTGAGTTATTATCTTGGAATAACTGAAAAAATGCTCAACTCTAACTTGAGATTTATACTTGGTTTTAATAAATAGAACCTCATTTCAACCTCAAATAGGCCTCATTTCAGAAAATATGAGCTGGAACTTTTCTGTCAGCTCTGACTTCTTATTAATCCATTTATTAGAAAATACAAAAAAAGAAATGTAAATGATGCAAGCTCCTGCTGTGCTGTTTTTGAAGGAAAAAAAATACCTTTTCTCTTTTGTTCTTTTCATCTTTTCATTTATGGAGTTTTTGTTGTTGCACATTCACTGCCCAGCTTTTATCTCCATCTCTCATCCACGTCCATCCCTCCTCTCACCCCCGACCTTTGGTTGAACTTATTTTTTATTCTCAACTATTCATCCTTTTGTTTTTCTTTTTTCTAATCCCTCTCTGTGATCCTAATCCGCCCGTAAACTTTCGTCATTTGGCGTATATTGCCTCTTGCTGTTTGCTTTGCTGTGCTGAGTCGAATTGACACTAAGAATCAGCGCAGTATTTTTGTTTACAATCCCAACCTCTGTATTGATGTTCATGCACATTGTTTTCATCGCAGATCCATTTCATCCTGCCTGAAAGGAATTGTTACAGTTCTGAATAAGAAGATTGCATTTTGTGAACACATTCCCGCATAGAATCTCATCATGTCAATATGCCTCACAGAGCTGTGAGAGTGTGTGTGGTGTGTGTGAACATCATCATCTCTACAGTACCACTGTCACCCTTCCCCTGGGTAAGACACCGCACACAGGGTTTAAGCAGATGGTAAAACTCTCTCCCTGGGGTATCATCAACTTACAGCCTTCGCTCATTCTCTCTCCCACTGTTTTGCTCTCTGTCCTTCCTCGCGCATATCTGATCCCTTTTTCCTTTTCAATTGTAGTTTTTTTTTCCCCTTTGACAGCGGCCTCCACTTGCAAATTACATCTTTCCTGCTCCGTCTCTCCTGTCTCTCTCATCTCGTCTGTCTCCATCTCTCCTCCTTTGCCCTCCCTGTGTAATTAACTAGGTTTCAGTAACAAACCTTTGGGCTTTGGAGTTGCTATGGTTACCTCTCTCTCCATACTGTTTTCTGTTTGTCAGTCTATCTAAATTATGCGTGTGTGTTTGTGCTTTTTTTCTGCGGGTGTGTGTCTATTCATTTGAAAAAAAAGTGTTTGTCTGGGCTTACATTTAACTCCATCTGGTAAATTATTTGTTGGCTCATAAGCTCGTCACTTATCATGCGATTTAATGTCCATCCATGTGCAGAGGTGCTGAAAAAATAATCAGCTATCTTGTTGTTCATTTGTTTTAGCTTCACTTTCTGACCATGAAACAATATTGTTTCACTTCTACTTTGTTGTGCGACAGCCTCGTACTTGAACTCAAATCTGTGCTACGTGGTTTTACGTGAGCAGAGGCAACTTTTTCTTTTTTGTGGATATTTTGCAGTATATTTTCTCAGTAATGTCTCAAGTTTAATTTGCAAAATTGGCTTTCGTTTCACCTATGACACAAGGGTCAGGACCCTGCTTTTTACTGTATTGATGCACATGTCAATTAGCACATTGGTCGACCAGGCTCACAACGAAATATGAAAGTGTCATAAGGCACATCTGTACAATCTGACAAATAAAAATATATTTATTTATATAATACTGTATAACATTTACTGTTTTTTTTATTTTTATATTTTATTTTGTTTTAATGCTTTTAGTTCTTAAAGGTACAGTATGATTTCATAGACTGCTGAGCTCTAAAAAAAGTCAAGAAATAAGTATGACCCTTTTAAACAGGCTTCCTCAGATAATGGAAAATCTCCATTGTCAAACTGTATACAGTAGATTTATTATATTTTTTAAGAAATTGTTTTATTCAGCAAGATTGCATTAAGATATTTCGATATTAAATAAATGCTTTTTTTTCTATTGATCAAAGAATCCTGGGAAAAAAAGTATAATGCCTAAAAAAAATTCAGCAGCAAAACTGTTTTTTACATCGATAATAATAAAGGTTTATATTATAATGATTTCTGAGGGATCACGTGACATCACAGGAATAAATTACTTTTTGAAATATATTTAAAATATGTCATTAGTTCGTATCTTACCTTATTTGTAATCAAATAAAGATTATTATAATAATATTCTATTCAAAAACAATAAAAACCGGCCCCAAACCTTTGAACGGTAGTTATTATGGAGTTTTTAAATTGAGTTGAGGTTCTTTAATTTTTGTCCTTTTCCCCTCTGATTAAATTTGTATTGTCAATCATCAGTAAGGTATTACTTCCTTTTAAGTCACTGTTTGTGTAATGTCTCTTGACATCTTCCCTGAAGAGTCCTGTTTTCTTTTTGTCGTTTCAGCTAACAAGACACTTCTGGGTGGAGGAGGAGGTGAGTCAATTCTCCCCAAACCCCCCCCCCCCCCTCTCTTTTTCAGAGACTGAATGAGACAAATGTAGAGACAGCTCAAGAGGGAAAAGACATTAAAGGAGAGAAGCATCGGCGAGGTGAGAGGAATTAGAAGGTGAAAGAGAGCAAGTGAGAATCAGCAGGTGGAAATAAAGGTGAAAGAGTGAGAACGTGTGTGTGATGGGAACTGTTGTCAGCCTGAGGCTTTGCACTTTTCTGAATTTGAGCAGACAATCACTGAAAGCTCTGTGAGTGAGAACAGAGACGCTATTTGAGGAGCAAAAGAGCTATTAGAGACCCAGTGAGAAGAAATGAGCGCTAAACTCTTAAACCATCTCTGATAGAGCTGCCCTGATAGAACACACATACACACACACACACTCACCCACAAACATCGACAAAAGTAGATTCTGAAAATAATGGTGAAATTAAAGAGAGACTGTGTTTTTTTCAAAACTGTTTGCTCACTGTGATGTATTAAAAAGTACTTGGATCTGACAAGACGGTAGATTTTCTCAGAAATACAGTAAAGCCTTCAGATTCCTGCCTTCTATTGTACGTTCAAATATCCATCAAACAATGAGCTCTTTGGCATTGCAGCTGCACAAACAGTTAAGTCTTAACTCAAATTAAAGGGGAATGTAACAAAAAGTACCAAGCTGCAAAGGTACAGTATCTGGATATGGTCCCATGGCAATTCTTTGTGTTTTTGAAAATGCTCCATGTTGCAATATTGACATTGTTTAACATCCAACATATAAACTACAGCCCATCACATAAGTAGGTTTCTCCTGAGGATTTGTAACTACATCTGCAATTATCTCAGAGTTGCACTTTTAGTCATTAGTTACGAGCATGTTATGTTCCTGCCCCCGGGAGGTTCTCTAAATAGTGTGTAACATGTAACAACTTTTTTTTTTCCAATACACTGTGCACTGTGTTAAATCACCTCTAAACCTGAAATAGCAACAGAAGCTACATATCAGCACACTTGTTTCCACCAGACTTGCTGCTAAACCATCTTGACAGAATTAAAGAGAGAGTTGCAATTCTCTCATCATTTACGTATCCTCATGTTGTTCCAAACTTGTATTTATTCATTTATTTCTTCAGTGAAACACAAAAGAAAATATTTTCTTCAGTACAATAAAAATCAATGGGACCCAGTGCTGTTCAGACCCCAGCGCTCTTTAGAATATCGTATTTTGTGCTCCTCAGAAGAAAGTAAAGTTTGGAAATACATGAGAGTGAATGGTGGTCGTCTTTGGGTTAACAATCTCAGAACCATATTCAAAAGTAAAAGACTCACTTCTCTAGAATACTTACTTCTAATTGGTAAATAATGTCATTCTTTGGTTAAGTAATTTTATATAGTGTAATTGACAGTAGTTTTTTGTAACCAGTTTCCTACACTGAAAAAAAAGAAAAAAAGATGCTAAATACAATCAACTTGGATGCTTAAGTCCATTCAACTTAAATTACATTAGAAAGCATTGCCTAAAAAAATGATTTTGATAAGTTAAAGCTATTTAAAAATATGTTGTCATAACTTATTAATCATATTTCTTTAACCGTGCATTGCTTTTTCTTCTCACATAAATAAAATAGGCTATTATGTCGTAAATAAATGAACATAAGATGTCAAAGGTTTGTACAACTAATGACGCTAAGTTGAGAAAACTCAAAGATGTCCTGCAGCTGGTTGTCTTAAACTTTTACGTTTTCTCAAACTTTTTTTTACAGTGCACTTTCTTTAAAATTACTAAATTATGAACCATTTAAAGAAAAAAACAATAGGTCCTCTCACCATCGGTGCTCGGGCCTTAAATATTTCACACAACAATCAAACTATTGCCATGTGCAACTCTATTAATGAGCATTGTTTTGGAAATGCAAAACCTTTCAAAAGCTGTGATGATAACTGTACATATCTTTATTTTTTGCTTGCAAATCCTAAAACTAACTACAAACTTGAAATGGTTTAGGTTAATTCTGATCTACACTACCGTACACAAGTTTGGGGTCAGTAAGATGTATTTTTAAGAGTCATTTTTGTAAAGAAGTAAGAAAAGTGACATTTATAATGTTAAAAGATTTTGATTTCAAATAAATTCTGAACATTATATTTATCAAAGAATGGTGAATGCTGTAAAAATATATTGCTCACATTGTAAAAAAATAATCCGGTAAAAAAACGGTAAACTACTGGCAGCTGGTTGTTAAATACGGTGTGTTACTGTTTTTGAAATTAACAGCTAAATACCGTATTGTCAGCTACAGTAGCCTACAAAACTTTAATTGAACAGCTATATGCTCTAACACAAAAACAGTTACGGTATGATGCTACGGTATGATGCTACATGATAGTTACGGTATGATGCTAGCAATCACAGCTGCCAGTAGTTTACCGTTGTTTTTAGATTATTTTTTACAGTGGATTACCTAAATTAATGCACTAATTAACGTTATCTAATGAGGCCTTATTGTAAAGTGTTACTAGAAAATCCAAAAGTCTTACCAAAAAAATGGTTTACAAATCGGTCTTTGTAAGAGGTGCGTGTGCGTTTTGAAAGTGCAATGCAAGATCTTAGGTATATAATTTACGATAGTAGAGTGCTATGCAAATGAACTGAAATGTCCAACTGTTGACTCAGTATTTACGCATATGCATGTGTCGATTGTAAGCGTGCGCTTTTCTTGCTCTCTGCCCGTGTTAAGTGCCTGCCCGTTAGCTAATCAATACTAGTGATAAATCTGCACTTGAGAATCCTACTCATCAGAACCACGTCTCACACACAAACACAAGTTCAGAAGTGCGCACTGCTGTATATTGACCTGTTTTTTTTTTCTGTAGTTACTCAAACACAAATGGCAAAAGCGATTAATTTAGGCCCGACCTTCACCTCCCTCAATTTAAACCTTCCCGTCCGTTCGTGCCTCTGCGTGTCTTCCAGGTCCCTTTCTTTCTCTCTGTTTTACTCCGCGCTCATCTTTCTCTCACTGCCTTACCCCATCACCTCTTCTCCTCACTCCCTAACACTCCAACACCTCTTTTCTCTCTATTTCTGTCGGCAGTACGCAAACACATCATCGGCTTTCTCAGGCTCACACCCTCTCCCTCTCTTTTTGTTGGCTCCACTCCTGAGGTTTGTTAAAGCAAACCTGGATGATAATTAGGCAGGGACAAACTATACATCAGGGAGGACAGCCTCAGAGCATTGCATGCAGAGAGAGAGATGAGGGGTGAGTCTCTGCCTGTTGGTGTTTAAAGCAGGAAAAGCACTAAAGCTGAGAGGGCAAAAACAAGGGGATGTGTTTAAAACAACAGAAGAGAGAATGAAGAAAAGATTTAGGATGTCGTTCAGTGGTTTATACGTTGTTTCAGATACTGTTTTTCAAACTCTAGAACCATTTATTCTTGGTTAGCATTTCCGATGCACTATTCTGGGCTTTTCTTTTTTCAGTAATAATAAACATCCTTAAAACAAAAATGTCTAGACTAGAATAGAATGTTTTTGATTGAAGTTTATTTTATTACAAGAACAAAACATCTATTTAGTAAAGTTAAATAAGCCTAAATTCAAGATATAGTCTCTGAAATCTAGTTTAGATAAATCTAATGAAATCTAGTCAAGATATAGTCTAAGAAATCTAGACGCAAAATGGTAATATAACAATAACACGATAATGTGTATAATAAGGCTGGTTTTCAGAGAATTTCTTGAATTAGGCTTATTTAACTTGCCGCGTTGGCCTTTTATTCATTATATATTAATTGTGGTAAAAACAAAATTGAGCTCTATAAACAATCTTATTATCTTACACAATGTATGTTTAAAGGTATTTTAATATTTTTTTACTGGAAAACAAGAAGAAAATTTAATTAATAAAACTGTTTCTTTGCTGTGTACTAGACTGTAAATCAAAGGAAGACAAATGGAAAAAGAAATAAGGAAGAGAGTCTGCAAGTGAATGAAATAATTCATGCTAGATTTTCTAGTTTCACGGTCAGATGGATCATACTTGGAAATGGCACATATAACTAAAGGCGATCAAAATGTACTGTTCATTACAGTAGAAGACATCAGTCCTGAAGCTCAGAGCTGGGAAAGCTCCAGATTATACAAAAGGACACTGACATCAGAGTCTCTTTGGGGGGTTTGTTGTGTTTGTGGTGTAATGTTGCATTTTGGCATATGGCTCCCTTTTAAAAATGTTTGTCTGTTTTTTTAGCAACCTGGATGGATAAGTATTGATTGATTGTTTTATTTTTTGAGTGAAAATGTGGTATGTTCTCCACTTGGCACTGAAGGGAATGTTGGTATTCTGGTTTAAAACCCAGAACGGCAGGCAAGTGTTTCGAGAGAGATAGTGCTTTGGTGTCAAGGGATTTGTGACATGGGCAAGCAGATGTGCCAGATCCAATCAAATGCTCCAACTAATGGCTACCATGGTGACCAGCTCAGCCAATAAGAGGGTGCGTTTCGGTAACTCTTGCTGACCAGCTCAGACCAAACTAATTTAATGGGAAATTGAGAACAACTGTTAATGAATGCTTTTGTACACAAAATGTTGTGTGTTTGGAGCCTATGCGTGGGATTAAATGCCATGAGCACATATGACAGAGAGCGGAAAAAATAAAAAAA
Organism: Cyprinella venusta; assembly: GCA_038021265.1. Lineage (NCBI taxonomy): Eukaryota > Metazoa > Chordata > Actinopteri > Cypriniformes > Leuciscidae > Cyprinella > Cyprinella venusta. Next base: position 8,994,448 of record CM075873.1, read on the forward strand.
AACTGTGTAGGCAATATAGGAAAATATCCTATATATATATGTTTTTTTTCCGTGTCACAAACCCCGTCAGGTGAGCAAAAAGCCAATTAGTATCTGCTAACAAGATGTCTGTGTAAATAAAAAGTGTGTGTGCATGCATGTTGCAATTACACAGGAAAGCAAGCTATTCCCAACAGGCCTACCTCATCACCACATTCACATCTTTTCCCCTATTCCTTCCTCTCATCCTCCTTTCCTCCACTCCAAAGCCCTGTGTATAACTTCCCTCCATCTGTCCCTCTGTTTTTTCCTCATTTTTCTCTCCACTTCACTCCCTGGTATTTCTCGGTATATATTCCCTATCTTTCTATCTTTTTTATCACTGTTATCTCTCGCTCCTGCAGATTCTGAGCACATATCAGCAAAAGTGCCACAAACCCTCGAGTAAAACTGTTATGGCCCTCAAATTGCTGCCCTTAGCGCTATGAGAAATCAGGTTTTTTTTGTGTCCTCAAATGATAAATGGGGGTTGGTTTTGTCAGCATTAAAGTGAGGTAAGCTGTGTCACCCCTAAACTGCACAATATTTGTCATGGGAAAGGGCTCATCATATACAGCTGGCAGGTGATTTGGTAACACTTTACAATAAGTTCTCATTTGTTAACAATAGTTTATTCATGAACTAACATGAACTAACAATGAGCAATATGTTTTTACTGCATTGATTAACCTTTGTTAATGTTTGGTTAGTTCACAGTGCATTAAGTGAAGCTAACAACAACTTTTGATCTTAAACATTTAGTAGTAAATGTTGAGATTAACATTAACTATGATAAATATATGCTGTAAAAGTAGTTTTCATTCTTTGTATATGATAACTAATGTGGTTAATTAATGTAAAGTGTTACCGGTGTTTTTAAGCTTGAAATGTTTTAAAAAGTAAACAGGAACTATATTTATTGTGTGTATGTATATATATTTATATATATATATATATATATATATATATATATATTATGTGTGTATATATATATATATATATATATATATATATATATATATATATATATATATATATATATATATTAGGGCTGTCAAACGATTAATCGCGATTAATCGCATCCAAAATAAAAGTTTGTGTTTACATAATATATCTGGGTGCACTGTGTATAATAATTTTATATATATAAATACACACACATGCTTGTATATATTTAAGAAATATTTTCATATACATACTGTATATAGATTTATGTATAATTTATATTATATATAAATATAAATATGTTATATATAAATAATATTTTTTCTTAAATATACATGCATGTGTGTGTATTTATATATATATACAAAATAATTATACACAGTGCCCCCACATATATTATGTAAACACAAACTTTTATTTTGGATGCGATTAATCGCAATTAATCGTTTGACAGCCCTAATATATATATATGTGTATATATATATATATATATATATACATATATATGTATATATATGTATATATGTGTGTGTATATTTATATGTGTGTATATTTATATGTGCGTGTATATATATATATATATATATACATGTATCTGTCTCTCAGTAATTTTTTTAAATAAATGTTATAATTAAATCTAATAAATGTATATCTATAGCTAATAACTTTTGTGCATGTATGTGTATATATAAGAATATGTATGTGTGTATATATCCCCCCTTTAGTGGATGGTGCCATTCATCGTGGGGCTGGTCCTCTGTTGAAGAAGGAATGTGCCACTCTGAACGGCTGCGAAACAGGGGAGGCCAAGATCACCGGGGCCTATGGTCTGCCTGCAAAATGTGAGTTGCTCATGAAACAAACTGATCATCACACTAATGCAATATAAACATCAGTCTAAATGGTTTAAGCTCTTTGGAATAGGATGATGAATTCAAAAACATTTATATGAATTAAATGTTTCTTCCAGTGTGCTAAATGGATAAGGCAAAGAGCAAACCTTGCTCATGTTTATGCTTGATTGCATCAAAGTCAGCACAGTACTTTTGTAGAAACTGAATTACGCTTGATTTTGACTTGTGCTAGGTTTTACATTTCCCATCCTTGGATAGTAAGCAGGTGTTGTGCAACCTCTCTAGCGAAATGTCAAACGGTTGCGTACATGTTGCACGCTGCTGATTGAATAAATGAATAAACCATCAACGCAAAGCTTTTTGCCTATCACTCTCCCTCCCAACCCTCCCTCCCCCCATCCATCTCCCTCCCTCTCTTTCACTCTTCCAGAGAGTGTTCAGTAATTATGTAGTCAGACAGTGTTTACAGAAGCAAGCGCACTTTAATTTATTCGCACACTTAGCAGTAATTTCCTTGTCTAATTTATGATCCCCCCCACCGTACCTTGCTGTTCAGAGACAGAGATGCACACGCTGCTGATTCTCAAGCCACCCCCAACACACACGCACACACACACAGATAGATACACACTAATGATTTGCCTTAAACTCCAGGCTATGCTCTCTGATTTTATGTAGTCTTTAGTTGATTTTTCTCTCCAACTTTGTGTTTTTTCTTCTCATCTCTCTCTTTCTGTACTGTACCGAACTGTGGGAGTAGAAGAGTAAATATCAGCAGTAATTGTAGGACTGAAATTAGTGTGTCTGTGTCTGACTGCGTGCACCGCACACTGATCGGATTATAAGCTATGTACGAACAGGTGTTTGGACTATTTGTGAGCTGTTAAAATGTAACATTTCTAAATGAAAATTTTCAGGTTTCTGAAAACTGCTGCCACAAATGCTTGGATGTTCAGCCCAATCCCCAAGCATCAGGTCACTCCTTCGGTGTAAATCAATTCATTATATCATCCAAAAAATAATAGCAAAGCTCTCCTCAACATGCTGGAAGATTTAAGCTCATGAATCATGTCCATAGCAAAAAAAGTAAAGTGCAAACGCTTAATCGTTTATCTATCCGATCCTAATATGCAGAGACAGCTATAAATAAGCCATTCATAGGTTATTTATTTTGTCTCTGTAGCCCAGTTGTTTTGAGCTACCCGTCTAGTCGTACACAAAAAATACTGAATCTACCAATGGCGTGAGTTGGGCGGGGCTGTTAGCTTGTTCAATCAACTGAACAATGGACTGATGTGGGCGTATTCGAAAACCTTTTTTGAAAACAATATTTGTTTTTGCAGTCGGTGGTGGAGAAATTACATACTTCAGCTTGAACCGCAATTGCGTGATAGTAATAGGAAGCATTTATAATTACAGGCTAAAGCCCCTAAATAAAATCTGAGATTTGTGTGTTTGTATAGAGTATTGTCATGTTTTGACTGGCTGAGCTGCAGTTTGCACATGTGCTCGCACATCTGTTGCTTTTTGGAAGAGGATAGGGGAGTGTATGTTTGTGTCTTCGGTATGTTAATAATACATTCTCTGCCTGGGTTGAGGGGGTGAACTAGAAAACCTAGTGGATCTCATTGGGGAATGAAAGGCAGGCAGAATGTGCAGATCCTGTCAGTCCCTAAGTCCACCTGTGTACCAATACAGCCTTTGACTAGGGACCCAACCATTCAAAACAACCATTGCTAGGAGGGAGAAAGAGAAGAGAGTAGCATATTTATCAATACACACACATACACACACTCTCTCTCAGCCTTCATTTCCCTCTGTGGCCAATTAACACTAATTAAAATCCACACAGGCCAATCGAACACCCACCCTTCTCTTCGGTTATACAATTAATCCTTTTTCTCTCTCCCCTCATCCGTCTTTTGCTCATAGACTGGAAGAATAACAAGGTTCAATTATTTAATTATGTTTATTAAACAATCCAATGAAATACATTGTACTTTCACAATGACCTAATATTAGGTCTGTTATCTCAAATCAATTTTGAGCTGCAACTTTCTTTTAAAATCACAGCTTTGTCGCATGAAAGCCAAGGTGAAAGCAGAGGGATCTATTGTGCGGGCCGTCGTGCTTGATCGGCTGGTGACTACGGGTATATTGTAACTTAGCTGTCTAGCTGATTTGAATTTGAGAAAAAGGGGTGAAACGCAAAAAGTGAGTCGAACACCTTCGGACCATTCAGATGATAAGCAGATCTCTTACACCGTCTTAGCCAGCTGTCTTTTGTTAGATAAACGCACCTGCTCCCCTGCTCTCCAGAATGGGGATATAGCTGATGTGCACACTGACTTTTTCTCCCGGGGGGTTTGGTGGGAGAGACCAGGGCCTCCCTTTGTGCATGAGACTGGAGACTTGGGTTTGGTCTGGATGAGTGAACAGTTGGTAGCAGAAAGACAGAAAATCTTTCACTGAGAGGGAGGGAGAGGAGGAAAGAGAAAGGTGAGGAGGTAGGAGGAAGGCGGAAAGGAGGGGGAACAAACAGAGGAGTGATTTAGAGCCAGATAATAGCAAGTTTGGAGTAGATTCACCGATATGTTATGGGTGTTGTCAGGTTTTGGGAGCTGCGTGGGGAGAAAGAGAGCGGTATGTTTTCTCATGAGCAGATTAGGAGGTTATGGTGAAATAAAAATGGTTTAGAAGACAAGCTGTACGACCACACTGTGACCCAGCATACATTAGAGCAAAAAGCCACTAATACGGTAGTATTGTGTATTTTCATAAATCTTATCTTAAAGCTACACTGTGTAACTCTTTTAGTTTATTCTTAGCTAAAAACACTTAGTTCTTTCAAAAATATATGTGCTCATTAATGTATATTTACTTCGTTCAAGTAATAAAGTATTCTTGTGAGTGTATAATATGCCATTGAAAATACATACGGGTAAGGGGTTCTAATGTCGGTCGCTATGTTGCCCCTCCATCTTGAAAGTAAATTAGCCAAAGAGGGACCTGTTAATTCAAGCTTCGCCTTTCACGTTTATGTTTGAGTTAACGAGGTCGAACTGGAAGCCATGTCAATCTTGGATTCTACATTGGCCATTGTAGGAGTTAAAACGAAATCGGAATTGAGAGGAACAGAAACTAATATTCACTGGATGGTCATATACCTTTTGTATCGCTATATGGGGGTAAAAATCACACAGTGTAGCTTTATCTATCATCTATCTATCTAAACCTTTTGGTTAAATTATTATTTAAGTTTAATTTTTATTATTTATTTACAAGCATCAAGTTTCAACACAAAGTTAAAGTATATATAACAATAAAAAAATGACATGATTATATGACAAATATTATATAACAGCTAAAATGATCAATTTCTTTTAATCTTTTAGCTACAAAGTCCTGAATTATGCTTCATCTGAAATCTGTAGAAAATGTTCATTTCTTCCCTGCTCACTCTGTTGTAAGTGCGCTGTAAGTGTGTGTTTGTTTTAGAGAGCAAACAGGAGCGACAGAGGGAGCTGAGCAGTGCGATATCTACACCTCCCGGCAGTTTTCTGTAGTTTGCTTTAACCTCCAGCTCCCGTGTCTGCGGTGATTATGTCATCGTGTCTCTCTTAGTCTTCCTTCTACACCTGCTTTATCAGTTCATGGTGTGCCACAAACATGACAACACTTTGTGACACTGTACTTCCAGTCAAACATATGCCCAGTGTTCTCAGTTTGTTTTTCCCCTGTCCATTGTTTTCCTTTGCACTTCATATGCGAGCGTCTGGGTGTGTGTGTGTGTGTTTGTGTGTGAGTAATGTCTCTGCCTGACTTGATGTATGATGGTGCTGCTGGACTAAACAAACAGAGGTGGATCGATGCTGTAAACACTGCAGAGTGCAGCGGTAAATAAACGCAGCCGGACAGCACGCAGCGCAGAGAGGTGTCGGGGGGCGGATGGATGAGGGAAAGAGGAGTGGGAGTGGAACTGACGGAGGGATGCTGGACGTCCAAAAGACAAGCGGGGCAAAGGGGAAAGATTGAGGACATGCCAAAGATGTGACACACAAGGACATGAGACATTGAGAAGACAGATGGATGAATGTTTTAGGTAGACGCAGACAGAAAAGGAGGACAAGGGAAACGGACCTGCCGTCTGGTTGAGCCGACTGTCAATGGGAGGAGGAAACAGGAAATTGAGATGAGAGGGTGCAGGATGGAGACAAGTGGGTCTTTAGTAATCAAGAAACAGAAATGGAAACCACAAACAGAAAGTGTAGTCTAATGAAAAGTCTAGAAATAATTAAAAACACATCAGGGGTTCCATCAATTTTCTCTTCCAAAAAAAGACCTTACAAAAGCATGTAAAGTATTGCACTTGCTGTATTGACAATTGCCATAGAGACCATTTTTATATTATTACATGATTAACAATCATTATTCTTTTGAAGACTTGGGTAACTGCATTTGAACATGCACACTTATAATTTTTCGATTTAAAACTAATCTTATTTTAGAACAAATAAAAGTAATCAAACATTATTTATTTTGATGCTTTCAGTTGTTTCCTGTTACACTTATGAACTTGTACACTGGAAACCATAGAATCTGCCAACAATTAATATCGTTATTACAGTAATAATCAATGATAGTAAAAGGATTGCTAAATCCTGCAGATTCCGTTGGGATTTACTGTCTTATTTATTTATCTTACTGTAGAAAGGACTAAACACTCACAATGGCTGTTGACAGCGCCTATCAGTACAGCAGTTACTGTGTAGAGATTTTTCAGTGTTGTTTCATCATGTCATAAGAAACAAGCCAAAAAACCCTTCCAACAGCCATCAGTTATTTCTATTAGTCAGCTAGACTGTGTTACAAAAGCCAAGTTCTGCCAAGACCAATATCACTGATATACTGCTACCACTTATTAATGGAACATTTTAAAATGCGCAATTTATAGCCCTTTAATATATTTGAATGACATTTGTTTAAACTTTTAATATGACTTGACTTCACTAACCTTTTGTAAATCACTTAAAAAGGTAGATCCATTTATTTAGGTGAATTAATTGTTTTAATATAACAGCAGTATCGAGAGTATCAGTATATCAAACTGCACAGATGTGTGGACCAAACAAAGTGCATTTGCTCTTGTTATTTTTAGTTACTCTAAGAAAATAACTGCACATTTAAAATATATGCTACTGTTAAAAAAATTGGGATTTTCATGCACAACCATTTCTAGGGTTTACAAAGATAATTATACAAGATGGTGTGAAAAGGGAAAAACATCCAGTATGAGGCAGTCTTGTGGGCGAAAATGCCGTGTTGATGCTAGAGCTCAGAGGCGAATGAGGCGACTGATTCAAGCTGATAGAAGAGCAACTTTGACTGAAATATCCACTCGTTACAACCGAGGGATGCAGCAAAGCATTTGTGAAGCCACAACACGCACAACCTTGAGGCGGATGGGCTACAACAGCAGAAGACCCCACCAGGTACCACTCATTTCAACCACAAATAGGAAAAAGAGGCTACAATTTGCAAGAGCTCACCAAAATTGGACAGTTGAAGAGTGGAAAAAATGTTGCCTGGTCTGATGAGTCTCGATTTCTGTTGAGACATTTAGATGGTAGAGTCAGAATTTGGCGTAAACAGAATGAGAACATGGATCCATCATGCCTTGTTACCACTGTGCAGGCTGGTGGTGGTGGTGTAATGGTGGATTGGGCATCGTTTACATGCCACGGCCTACCTGAGCATTGTTTCTGACCATGTCCATCCCTTTATGTCCACAGTGTACCCATCCTCTTATGGCTATTTCCAGCAGGATAATGCACCATCTCACAAAGCTTGAATCATTTCAAATTGGTTTCTTGCTATCCTATCAATATGGGCCAACATTTCTAAAGAATACATTCAGCACCTTGTTGAATCAATGCCACGTAGAATTAAGGCAGTTCTGAGGGCGAAAGGGGGTCAAACACAGTATTAGTATGATGTTCCTAATAATATGGTGAGTGTACAGTATGTTGACAGGCAGGTAGGACATCGTATCGTTGCATTCGGACAAATTTCAAGGATTGGACAAACATTTTATGTTCCTATGCATTCCACAGGCGATAAATATACATATAAATTTAAGCCACTTAACTTAGTGATTGCTTTCAGGATGAGAAGAGACTTTCAATCAGCACAACAAAAAATGTTTCTGGAACAAATCACTGTGTCTTTACAATAACTTAATTGTATGAAATTTATTCCTGTAATGGCAGTATAAATGTATTTACGGTCATTTCTGATAAATTTAATTTGTCATTGCTGAAAAAAAGTAAACATTTTTTGGAGAAAAAAAAATCTGTACTGATCCCAGACAATACTGATCCCAAACCTTTGCTTGATAGTGTATCAAAAGCTTATTTGTGTTTTATGGAAATGGATAGATGAACGGGAGGGATGCAGACAGAAAGTTGAAGTTATTAAACTGATTAACATATTTTCTGATATTTTTGTATGATTTCTCTCCGTTTCTGGCTGTGTCTCTCTGTTTCACAGATGTTATTCACACCGTGGGGCCGATAGTGCACGATTCAGTTGGGGAGAGAGAGGAACAAGCGCTGAGAAACTGTTATTATAACTGTCTGCACACAGCAACTAAGAACCACCTGCGGACTGTGGTGAGAGTCTCACCACACACACACACACACACACACTCATAACAGATTCAGACTTCATGTTTTGGCAGTGATATAACTACTTGTATTCAATTTTAACAGCCTACCGCAGTCTCGATCCTAACACGCTGCATGCACATAAACTCGGGTACATACTGTTAACATGTTAAACTCTCACCCTGTATCACTCACACCTCACGGCTGTCTCAACGTACAAGAATCAAAATGCCAGCAGTCCAGTCATAACACAGCAGACAACTCGCACTCCACCGCTGCCCTAACAATTTTTATATGAATCTACTAAAACAGTTGAGAGCCGTTTCAGCTTTATTTCTTTCGGGGAATGATTTATTGAAGACAGGTTACTGCATATATAAAAGATTTTAACACAGTGCACCAGCAAGGATAAAAATACACACAGGCACAGCTAAGATCTATTGTTAAGGTTCTCAAAAAGTAGCAAGCGATTGTTGCAGCATCATATTGTCTAATGAGGACTTCCTGTTTATCTTTAAGTAACTGTTTTTTGCTGTGAAAAAAGAGCTTTAAGTGTAATATTATTCGAGTACTTCGTCTAAAAAATAAAAGTTCACTCAAATTTAACTCACCCTCATGTCATTCCCAGTGTTATTAATACCTGTATTATTTTTTATATTTCTATTTTAATATTTTGCATCTAACTTTTATTTTACATTTTAGTTTGTTTTAGTAATTTTATGTGCTCTTGTCATTGTTATTAGACTTTGTATAAATATATATTTTTTTCGTTTTAGTAATTTTAGTACTTTAACTTAATCATTTCAGTTAGTTGCCAAGCCAACATTTTATTTCAGCTTTATTTCAATTACCGAAAAACTTTATTAACACAGTAACACCATAGTAAATTTAACCCATAATTTTGCCATGGAACGTATAGTTAATGCAAAAAAATAAAAATAAAAATAAAACTGAACTGACACAGATGATAATTAAGCTATAAAAAAGACCTTTAAAGTGCTATTAAAAGTAATCTATTATATCATTACAAGTGTTATGATGGCTTTGAAACAGAATCAAATTAATACAAAGCTCTTATTTGATTATATTTTTCTCAACATCCCCCATATCCATTCACTTATTTTGTATGGAAAAGTGGAAGCTAGAACGTTTTGCAGTTTACAGTTGCTGCTTTTGTGTTACATGAAACAAATAATCCAAAGTTTTAACGAACTTGAGGGTGTGTAAATGACAGAATATTCATTCCCTTCATTGATATCAAATTGTTTTAAACATGCCTTTTAAAAGCATGCAGCAACTGTTGACTGTGACCTGCCATTTGCTTTAAATTAAAGCTTTTGTTTCTCAGGTCCTTAATTCTGGGGCACAAGTGGCTCGTTTGTCATTAGTAAAGGATTGTATCTTTAATGGGTTGTAATTAATCAGTTTACTTTCAACCTCCCTTGTAAAAGCTGTCTTTGTTGTGGTTTTGTACTAAAAGGTCCAACAGTAAGTGCTTTGTAAACCTTAATTTCAATACAACACATTTATTTTAGAGAGCATTTTGTAGTTTAGATAAGAAAACACTTTTAATTATATAACATTCAAGTCTATTTCTTTTTATGTCTCTTTGATGTTGATGTCTAGGCTTTCCCCTGCATCTCTACTGGAGTATACGGTAGGCTCAAATTGCAGCGGTTTCTCTTAATCAATGTTTACTTTCATCTGTAATTGTTTTGTCTCACATCAATTATTTATATTTATTTTTCCGTTATATTCATAGTCTATAAATGACTGTGTAAAATTGATTACAGTTTGGTTGATTTAGAGTCTTCAATAGACTCATTTATTATTGAAACCTATAATCGTTCATTAACCGCATTTATGAGCTAACATCAATGAATTACATTTATGGTAACCCTTTAGAATATCTTACTGCATAAGGATTTATTGAAGAAGTAGGAGGTAATTTTTCATTAACTAACTTCACTGCTGTTAACTACTAAGGAAGATGTGTTCACCAATTGTTTGTGTTCATTTACAATTAGTTAAATCAATAACTTACGAATTCTGTCATGAACATCTATTACTAATTATCTACTAATTAAGGTTCAAGAAAAATAACTATGAAGTAACTAATGAACAGAATCTAATCTTAGATTAGTTTTTATATTTTATGTACAGTATATACACAGTAATGTCCATTCTCAAAAAGGGGGGTGACAATTAACCGTTATGTGCCAAAATCAACCGTTTGGTTGAGCATGTTTTTGAAAAATTATTAAAAATATACTTAAGTTTTATTATAACAAGTAACATAATTTTGTAAAGTTAAGGCTCTCACAGTGTAATATGTAAAAAATATATATGCTTAGCTTGCAAAATTTCACCAAAAACAGTTCACATGGCTGGTGTGATTTGTTTCCGACATCCATGTTTGAAGAAGTGTTGTGACCAGTGCTGTTGATTGACACTGTGAAATCTAGTGGATTTATTTTGGCATAATATACCTCAACCAGATGATAGAGATGTCTCAATCAGTTTGAGTTAAGTTAGGTACTCTTCTCAATAAAATATAGTGACTCAAAATGTGCTCAACCGTTTAGTTGAGAAGTTAGTTAATGTAATTCAAGTAATCAACTGGTCTCGTTTTCACGATAGTGTTCCTGGATCTCTTGAGGAAGCTGGGCTCGTGTTTGGCAGGGAAACTGCTTAAACTTCAGACCGCCGCCCTGCGTTTCACTCATAGCCGAAATATGCTGTGACTGACTCCATAACCTGCCCATAAACAAACAGTGACAGCTCTAAGAACATATTTTAACATCTAATGCAAATAGATTTACTATCTTTATGAATGAAATCATTTGTTTTATGCAAGGGATCAGGCGATCCCATCACGCAAAAAAGACCGACTCAGCTGACATCATGTCCTTGTATATTGCCTTGCATGAAATAAAATTTATAAGATTTACAGCACAGTAATAATTTTGTAGATTAAATAAAATGTACAAAAGCCTGTATTTCGCTGAAGAAATGCATCAAATCGGCAGCGCTGAGAATTCTCCTTGCATCTCCAAATCACTGTAAAATGTGGGCTACCGTGCTATTGCCGGAACTTGAATGGTGCAAAATAAGTTTAAATTTTAAATAACTAAGTATTATAATATGCTTTCTACTTTTTAAGTACTTTTTAAATTAATTAATTTAATAAAAATAATTACCTTTGTACTTTTACTTAAGTAATTTTGAAAATGGCCTAATTTCACTGGAGTTATATTTTATTGTGGTATCTGTACTTTTAATCAAGCACTTGATTTGTGTACTTTTTCCACCACTACAAAATTGGATTATTTTTGTGACTACTGTGTATGAATGTTCAGTAGTTACTTCAGTTATTTTTCTTGAACCTTAATTAGTAGATAATTACTAGTAGTTCTTTATGAGGTATGACAGAATTCATTAGTTATTGATTAACTAACTGTAATTTAGCAAAATCATAAAATTCTATTACATACTGATTAGGGAACACATTTTCCTTAGTAGTTAACAGCAGTGAAGAAGTAGTTAATAAAGAATTACCTACTAGTTCTTCAATAATTCCTTATTAGTTATAAAGTAAGTAAGATATGCTCTATCTAACCAAATAAATGGTACGTTTATGAACCTCGGCTATGTTATGACCTCTGCTCATGTGTTTTTATTTGTGGTTGTTTATTTAGTAGGAAAGTCATTTTAGGAATTCCAGGAGTGGATATCACTTGCAGTAGTAAGAGGGATTTCCAGATTAAGTCTGGGATTAGACGGTCAGATTAGGAGAGATTAGGTGCGAAAGCATGTCACTGTGATTATAATCCCCCTTCTTAGCTATATGTGTTGAGATTAAACTCAAAAATGAGCCGAGCAAACAGCTTCAGTTTGAAAACAACCACCATCAGTACATCGTTTTCAAGTTCATGCAGAAAATATGGTGCCGTGCATCTTTCAAAGTAATGTGTGGATCCGTAATAATAATATATGGTTGTGTTGCCCTGTTGGATTTAATGGGTTTGGGCTGTCAGTTTAATGCATCAATTAATTGTGATTAGTTATAAATAAAATAAAACAATATTACAGGAGACACTGAAAATGGCAAGATGCTAAATGTATGTGTACTTCCAACACCATTTAAAATCTATATAGCAAAAAAAATAATATTAAACTGAATATTTATTCAGTGCTTTTAATGATCTTATTTAGATACAGTTGTGATTATTGTAATCAGTCAATCAGCATATTGCAATTTAAACCACTTTTTTATGTCGTGATTTAACATTTGAATTGATCGAAAGCCCTAGTGTAAATCTGATGTGTGTGTGGTGCAGGATACCCGCCTGAACAAGCAGTCGAAGTTGCCCTGAGAACAGTGAGAGAATACCTGGAGCAAAACCATGAGAAGGTGTGTATGCGAGTGTGTCATTTCCCCATTGGTGTTCTTTTCTTGCCATTGTTGTTATTGTTCGATGAGGAGCACGCCATGGCAAACAGATGGTGGCTGCATAGGGACTTACTTTTCTGAGTCAGCATACACACACACACACACACACACACACATAACCTCAGTTTTAATTGGTTCCTAACGGAGCTTGTATAAGCTTTGCAGAACAGTACAAATACTAAAATTCACAAATGAATTGACACAATCTCTGGCCCCTGTGAGTAAATGTGAGTCCAGAGTAAATTTAACAGGAAATGAGCCTTAGGATGTCTTTGACAAAAATTCTGCACATCCCAAACTGCGGCGCCTCTCTCTCTCTTTCTCTCTCTCTCTCTCTCTCTCTCTCTCTCTCTCTCTCTCTCTTACTTTATCCTGGTCACATCTGTCTTTTTCCCCCGTCTCTCATCTCTCACTGATGTGTCTCTCCTGTCCTGAGCTTTCATCTCACTCTGTGCCGCGTGTTTAGTCGCTCTCGCCTTCTTTTACGCTATAGATATACAAAATGACAGAGACACTCTAATTACAGCACACTAATTAACCAGCGCTTTGGTGCTTGCTAACCCCTACGCTTTCCATACGCACCGAGAGAATAGTGGAGAATAAAAGAGAGAGTACTTTTAATGGTTTGAATCTTTTATTATCTGTTTTTATTATGTTATTATATTTATATTTTCATTATTTTTTTAAATTATATGGATATAATCATTTTCTTTGAGGAAGTAAAAAATATTTGGATACTAGTCAAAATCTGTGAATAAATGAACATTATTTATCAGTTATATGGATATTCAAAGTTAAATTCATAATTCAGAAAATAATTTTGATTCATAAAGCCATGGTTTTTATCAGTGGATGTTAGGGGTAACAGAAAAAATAAGTGCCTCCGCGTTGCTGTGGCTGATTACTCTGTCATTGATCTGAATGTGTCAGGCCGGTAGAAATGGGCGGACTAATTAATTACAGACTGAAAAGCTCACTCACTTGGACAAAACCACTCGTCTCTGATTCAACTTTAACTTGAAATTATGAAATGTGAGTGAGCCGTTTTTTACTAAACACTTAGCTAAGTCAATGTGCTCCTCCATGTCTGTAACCTTCATGACACCTGCAATGTTTGCTGAGGACACGTGTTTCCAAAAAATGGCTACTGTTAACAGTAATAATAGCCAAAATTATAGTAAAGCTACTCAAAATAGACTTTTTTGCATCTGAAACATTTATAAAATTGAACATGAATAATAAACATTGTGCTAATATTTTCTTATTGATAGTGTATATGGAAAATGTTTGCCATGTGCTTTTAACCCAGAAACCATGTAAACATCGAATGGAAAACTTAACCTCCTCTTTCCTGTAGTTCACTTCATATGTGTATGTTCATAACATTACAAATGCTTTGGCTATATAAAGCTTCATTTTGAATCTTAATCAGACAGAAAAAGCGACCCAGCATGAGTGAGCCAGAGAGATAGAGTGACATTTGGCAAATTGGAATGGAAAAAAGACAATGTAGACACCAAAGAGAGAAAAATGAGAGTGAGAGAGATTTCAGTGGCAGAGTAGGAGTGCTAGCTGGATGCAATGATGTGTTACAGGAACATGATTAGAAGCAGGAACAGCCCACCTGCCCTCACCACTGTTGTCATGGAAATGGAGGTTCTAGGATGCTGGCACGGATCTCAATGTATTCTTTTTATGTTGTTGCTTGCCATGAAGCATTTGGGACTGGTGCTGGTGTTCTGTCAAGGACAGTTAGGTCATTGGCACTGCGCCTCTCCGGCTAGAAAGACCCAGACATTAAAAGAATGCTAACCGATTGCACAGAAGTGTCCTTTTTCAGCAGACCCCCTCTTCACACGAGACTACTAGTCAAAATCTGTAAATAGAATAAATTAACTTTATTTATCAGTTATACGGAATATTCAAAGTTAAATTCACACCACAGAAAAGGAAAATCGACACATATGTCAGGTTGTAACAACTCTTTCCCAGAAATGCACTTGCAGGGGAAGATGTGCAGGTTTCTTTTATTTTCTGTGGGAATCAGCCACTTTAGTTCCATTCTTTAACTCTATTCTCAAGAATTCCTGCTATAGCTTTAGAGTGTGGTGTGGGTAAAAGAGTATAGTTACATTTAAGGCATTAAGGCACATTTTGACAGGATGTAAGGTGGCTCTTAACCAAGGTCGGTTTACTTGGCGCCATGACCAAGTACTGCGATGTTTGGCTTTAGCATTGGAAGGCAAACGTAACATGACCAATAAGTTGCCACCTGTTCTAGCAAAACATTACACACAGAAGACAAAATTCCTCCGCCCAGACGAGCAACCACTAAGAAAGGGTGTTAAAACCAATTCTCGGCCAGGACAACTGGAAGATGCTGGCTGATCTTGATCAACGGCTTATTTTTCCACCTGAAATTGCCACCACTAACCTATGACCAGATATTGTTTTGTGGTCTGGAGCAGCACACATTGTTCAACTGATAGAGTTAACAGTGCCATGGGAGGATGCAGTAGATGAGGCAAATGAGAGGAAGAAACTGCAGTATGCTAATCTGGCCACTGAAGCAGGACAGCGAGGATGGAGAGTCCAGGTTTATCCAGTGGAAGTGGGTTGTCGAGGATTTGTGGCACACTCTACAACCCGGTTCCTCAGAGACATGGGATTCAGTGGCCAAGAGTTGCGTCGCACAGTAAAGAACTTATCTGAAGATGCAGAGAGGAGCAACTGGCTGTGGTTGAGACGGAAAGATACTGGCTGGCTGTGTACAGGCCACCACGCTACGGTTTCAGAGAAATCTTGGAAAACTTGAAGAGTCTGTTGGTGTATTTGTATAGTTTGCATAGTAATTACAGTTCCTGTGTATATTGCTTGAATGAGGGGTGGTGTTTGGGCAGATATTGTGTTTTGTGGTGGGTGGTATGTCATACGGAACCGTTGCCATTGAAGCTACTTTAACAAAGACAGTGGGCTCGACAGCCTTAGTCAAACGGGTTGGCGCGTATGGCTGGGTTGTGTGAGATTGTGATTAGGTCACATGTGAACTATGAGGAAGGAGCAACCTCAGCAGCTGGAGGATGTAGAGGTCAGTAAGCTGGGCTGAGTTGAGTTGGGAACTGAGGGGACGCCAGAGTCACTGTCAAGCCCTCTTGAAGTGTAGTGGGCTAGTCGACAAAACACTGAAGACGGAAGGTGCCCACTTGAAGATCCTAGAGATGTCCCCTACTCGGCTCAATCCAGACGGTTGTGGTGCTGGTCCACTAGGGAGACCACACTGTAGTTGCAGCCGTCATGTGTGCTGACGAACCAAGTACAGAAAGGGAGTCAGACCACCATATGGAAAGAAGTGTAAATGGATGGAGAAGTATAGGTTACTGTAAAGCTACATCTTAGTTTGTGCTTATCTTGGCGAAAGCGGAGTACAAATCAGCACGAAGTTTAACATCTACTCATGTGTAATGGCAATCATTTGGGTGGATATTGTGATGTATTATTACAGCTATGATTTGTGTAGCAGTGTTTCTGCTGTGCAGTAGCAAAATCAGCTCAAAAGAGATATTCTTTATGGTCATTCATTTTTTATTTCTTGTCTCTTTTTCTGTTGTTTGGATCTGCTGTCAGCTGGACCGGGTCATCTTCTGTGTGTTTCTGAAGTCTGACAAAGAGCTCTACGAAACAATGTTGTCTGCATATTTCCCACGAGGTCTGTCACACACACACACACACACACACACACACAAACAAAATTTTGGGTCTACATGATTTATGGAGACATAAAGTGTGTTATACTTTACAAACTGTATATTCTATCACACAATATACTTTCTGCATTTTTACATTTTCTAAAAAAAAATAATGGTTTATGATTTCATAAGCTCTTTTCCTCTTTGGAAAAGTGCCTCCACATATTACTGGTATTACAATCTTTGTGGGGACATTTTGTTCCCACTATGTATTAACAGGACCACACACACACACACACACACACACACTCTCTCTCTACTTAAGGGCTGTTAAAGTGAATTCACCCAAAAACATTATTTACTGTGCCTTTTTCACTTTGTTTTAACATTGATTCGATTTTCTTATATATTATAGATTATATTATTACCCTTGATAATGTTAATTCTTTCTAAACAAAGTTTTCCCAGTTTACATATACTGTACATTACATTTCAAAAATCAAAAGAATCAGAAGTATTTTTCACCATCAAATCCATCAATCCCTTCCTCAGTGAGAGCACAGGTAATTGTTATTCCTGACAGTCACACCAATGTATTTGTGTTTGTTTTTTCCTGTTCTCGGACGCAGAGTACCAACTAATGTGGTTTAAATTTATTCTTATGTGATAAATCTGTGTGTTGCCTGCACTGATAACAAACTAACACTGACTACATTAGCATTTCTAAACGATGCAGTGTTTACATTGTTAAAATAAATTAATTAAAAATCGGCACACTAATTTAGCATTTCATATTTTAACATCCCCAAACATATCGACTTGTTTGCACCTTTTTTATGTGTAATATGTTGCATGACAAACCTTGCTCTAATAATCACAGTTATGAAATGGTGTTATTGAGATCTCGCACAGTGGCTGAACCCTCTAAGCATTAGTGTTCTTGTAGACGTCTGGTGCTGTGTGTGTGTGTGCTCTATTAGACCCGGTTTTTCACCTCCAGGTTCACCGCCAAAGAGCAAATTATGAGACGATGTCATAGTTGCTGTGGAAACGCCACAACACCGGCTTCAGTGTTTCGCTTTTACCTGATGCAGCCCCTACAGCCAACAACATCTGTCTGACACCACCTGATTTATTCATATCACCTAACCAGCGCTACTTGGATTTCTGTGACTGGTATCTGCTTTAAGTTGTGAGTCATATTGCCATTGGATTTCGGTTAATATTAATAACAATGTATGCTTATAAGTGGTAGTTCACACAAATTTAAATTCTGTCGTTTGCTTACCCTCATGTATCCGTTTCTTCCTTGTTTTTTTGGCTATACAGTAGAAGTCAGTGGGGTCCAATGCCGTTTGAACCCCAGTGTTCTTCCAAATATGTTTATCTGTGTTTAGCACAAGAACAACAAATGTATGTGTGTTTGGAACGACATGAGGATGAGTAAATGATTACTGAATTAGGTGGGGGGAAAAAGAATTTGAGAATGTCTCAAATATGGCAAATTCTCATTATTAATCCTTCCAGGAACAATTTCCTGTAATTTGCACTGCATTAACGTTTAAATTATAGAAGATACCCCACATGAATATTGTTCATAGAGTTAAATAAAAAGTGAATTAAGGCAATAAAAGAAACCAAAAGAGTATATCAATGGTTGTAACACTTAACCTGTAATGAAAGTGCACTATTTGTTCTTCTTCAATGTACTTTCTGTCTTCGTCTATGATAAAAGACCCTCATTAAAGTCAACTCCTCTCTCTGAACTAATGGCTGGGGCTGCTCTTAATGCAACTTTCATTAATTACACCGTAACCCTTCAAGTTAATAGTATAATGTCAGCAAATGGATTTAGAACAAATGAAATATTTTGAAATATTAAAGCAGATTGATTTTGTCAAATTCCTCGTTAAAGGAGAACGCCTAATTGTTATGTGGAAAGAAAAAATCGCCCACTCGTATCATACAATTCGGGCATCTTTCATAACCCTTTCCAAAAAAAGATGAGTATCCTTTCATCTCAACATGCTGCTGTATCTGTGAAAGAAAGGATAGAGGGAGTCAGATGAAAAAGAGCGAGGGAGAGATGAGTTTAATAAACTCATCTGAAGCAATTTTCATTTTTTAATAAGCGACAGTCAGCTCAGATACTGTCATCAGGCAAGCTTCTCCAAATAATGAGAGCGGAGGGGAAAAAAGGGAGCGCAAGTGAGAGAGAGGGAGGAAGAGCTCAGCAGAGTAATTATCCTAAATCCAGACTTCATCACCGTCCCATCAGCACTCTCTTCCTTTCCTCCCTCTTGCAATCCAGCTCTGTCCCTCTCTCTCGCCCTCTTAGTAAAGTGTTATTTAATTTGCTGTACTGGCACAGTGAAAGCAGCCAGTGTGGGGCCGCTTCTGAAATAGTAACCCTTCAGTGACGATTACACTGGAGTGCATCTTATACGCCAGCAGCAGAACCACAGCGAGATGAGAGCTCCTCTTCTCTTTTTTGCTGCTCTCTCCCCTTATCTCTCTCTCCCATGCCCTCGTGTGCTCGTTTTCAATGATCCTATCGTGTGTGTCTCTCTCTCTCTCTCGTTCCCTCCAGCTGCGTTCTGTGTGTACCGTCAGGCTCATAACCCCAGATTCTGCCAGTCAAACGGAGCTCGCTATCACTGGCGGCCCTGCCATTTCATCCTGGTGTTCTGTCGCAGTTTGTAATCACTTTAATCTTGTGGGTGAAACCAGGAGTGTCATTGGGTTTTTAGAGCCAAGTGGAATTTGATTGTGACTTCCTAAATGTGTTTTGTGGTTGCATTATTATGGAAGGTGTCATGTATGGCCCTGACTCGTCAGCACTATTGTCCATGTTTCGTATCTCTTATTTTTTGTTCGCACATCTCTAGCAACTGACTTTTTTTTTTTTTTTGGTGGCTACGAGAAAATAATAATAAAATTGTGGGGCTGCGTTGTGACTGTAGCCTATAGGGAAAGCATTAAACCCAGTGCCGTGACAACACCGGCCCTCCTGGCCAATAAATCCGGGCCTGCATGCCAGTACACAAAGATAGAGCCGTCATCTTGTTTCGGGTGCGACTCCGGTTTAATCTGATACGATTGCACAGATGTGCCCTCAGAGACATATACCCTCAAAATATATGTGCTATGGTTGTGTCAAAACCAATCAAAACCATAGACAGTTAAGGTCAAAACGCCTGCAAAACAGAGGGGCGGAGTGAGCGAAGCTCATTATCATTTAAAGGCATATGCGCTGAAACGGCTTGCCGAAAACAGAGCTGTTTTTGACCAGGTATAAATAGTGTTTTCTTACAATACTAACGAGAATTTTTTAATTAAAGTATATTACAAACTTTACATTCAGACCCTAAAGAATCAAATTAAGTTGAAAATGATTATATGACCCCTTTAAAAGCGTTTGACTTAGAATTTTTCACATTTGTGAATTTGGTCAGTAATCAATGAATTGCATTTGCTTCATTTCCTTCCTTTTATTTGGGGGTTTGTGAAAGTAGGGAAAGTTTTATACTTGGTTCGGCACCTTTTGTCCTCCTGAAGGCTCCCTGCTTAGGCTAATAATGATGTTCTACTAAATAGAGCTGTTCGTTGTGACGTCAACTTGTAGATCAAGCCGGAAGGCTAAATCACCATGAGTTCCCTCGGGAATTTCTAAAATGTTTTTAACAATCCCAGAAAAATAAAGTCTGTGGGTTAGCATTACTTAGAGACTTTCACATTTTGTTCAACATAGTTTACACAGTTGATTCGAAAAGCTTCATATTCTGTTTTTTAGGACTACACACTTTACAGCTCTATAACAAACATAGTGGAACACAGGTTCCAGGAAAATAAGTTAAGTAGTGAATTAAAATCACCTTTTTTTCAGGTGTTTATATAAGAGGATTTAAATGTTTTCTATAAGTGCTTTTTTCCTCTCTTTTATTTTAATATACACTGCAATTGGCACTAAGTTGCAAAGTTAGTAAGTTAATGTTTAATTATATGTTTACTTAATGGCATGGATTTACTGGTAGTACATCAGCATTTTTTTTAATAATAAATTAGTATATAATAAATGCTTTATCGTTAATTTTTTTCATTCATGTATCCTGCCCTACATCTTTTCTCATTCAAGAATCCATTTCGCACTTATACATCACAATAAGGAAGAAAATACTATCTTAGCTTCCATTTCATGCTGACATTCAGGTGTAATGTAGGCTAAAAAAAACACCAAAAAGTGAAGATGAAATGGTCCATTAGGTATATTATATACTACATTTCTGACAGGCTCTTAATATTCTATTGCCTTTTTTCACACATAAATAGAAAGACTGACTCCATAGTGTAAAATAAAGTGTGATTGTGTCGCTAGGCCCCACAAGTCCCAAGGTATCCGTTAGTCTGTAAGATAACTATCCATGAATGAACTCACCTATAGGAAGGTAATGCGGGACTGCGGGATACTGAGAGCGGACGAGCCTGTAAATGAGTGTCAGCGTTTGAGTCGGATGGCTTTAGCAGGGGTTGGTTGCTGATGTTTATGGATGCTGGAGGAGATGCTGGCGTGGGGGGCTGCTTGTGAAATGAAAATGGATCTTTAGCAGAACCCAGGACACTCTGCTGCCCCTCAAGATCAATTCACTGATTTACTACAAGCTGAAAGCCTGTCAGAGGCAGAAACACCAGCGTTAAGGAGAGTAGATGATAAACTCGGGTGGAGTGGGTGAGAGAAGGCAGGGGGAAGGAGACCTTAGGACTTTTTAAGTAGTGTTACACATGAGGAGAATGTTCATCAAAGAATCGGTGAATGTTTTGTCATGATACAGGCCTAGTCTGACTTTTCAAATGTACCAGAATTTGCTCTTCTTCTCGAAGGAAAAAAGTAAAGGTGGATTTAGGTGACAGCCTTTCTGTGCATCAATGCGATTCCTTTAATTAAATACACTGTTTACTTTTGTTCTTCTCCAGTAAACACTGCCGCTGCGTGACACATTGTGAGAGAATTATTTTTAGTGAAGTTAAGCTGCATCTCCTGCAAAGCATATACCTACAGCTTGTGTGTGTCTCTTTGTTGGCGTCTACTGAAATATTAAAGATGTTTACCTTACTGTTTTGTGTGAGAGAGGTTTTATTTTTATTTTTGTGTGTGTGTGTGTGTGTGTGTAGCATATATCTAATTTAATATTACTAATATAATATTTAACCATTGCAAAAGTCCCAGAACGCATGGGGGCAGTTAAAATAATATTATGGCTTTGTTTACCACATTACTTTGCAGCAACATGGTGCTGAACATTACTGTCATATCTTATGCATTTAAAAAGTCAAGATGCAGCGCAGCTGAATAAAAAAAACAGTGCATAGATGTTGTTGTTTTTTCGTTCACACCGAACATATTAGCCTAATGATACTTGGCTGTTTGCCTCCATACTAACAGACAATAAAGTTCTGTGTATTACACGCGTGGGCTTATGTTGTTATGCATGTAGGCTATTATATGCTCGAGCTCTCTGATGTCGGTAATAGGCCTGATTGGCCGTCCATTTTTTTGTCATTTGGATAAAAATCCTACTGAAGTGATTCCAACGATACTGTTCCTCCGTCGTTATCTTTATAGCTGTGGAGTGGACGGCCATATTCTCGTAGAATTAGAACAATTATTAAAACTTTAACTTCTTAGAAACACAGCGCTCGTGAAAAAAAGGGGGAAAAAGGGTTCATTGAGGTTCTATATATGAAGCATGGGTTCTTTACTCAACTCCAAAGAACCTTTGGAGCTAAAAAATGTTCTATAATGACAAGAAAGAACCCTTTTGGCACAAAGGTTCTTTATAGGCTGTTATTCATTTATACATTACATTATTATGCAACATTTTGTAGAACGTTGTAAATTAAATGTTGTAGTAACTTAAAGGAGTAGTTCACTTTTTTAAAAAAAAAAAACTTTTGCTGATAATTTACTCACCCCCATATCATCCAAAATATCCATGTCTTTCTTTCTTCGGTCAAAAAGAAATTAAGGTTTTTGAGGAAAACATACCAGGATTTTCTCCATATAATGGACTTCAATGGGAACCAAATGGTTCAAGGTCCAAATGAGAGTTTCAGTGCAGCTTCAAAGGGCTTTAAACGACACCAGAAGATGTATAAGGGTCTCATCAAGCAAAACGATCGGTCGTTTCAAAAAATAAAAAAGTTTAAGTTTTATAAGCACAAATGCTCGCCTTGCTCTGTTCCGTGATGATCGTTCGTGACTCTCCTGTTCAAACTCGTTCATCAAAATGAACAAATCTTTTTTAGAGTCATGACTCGAAGGCTCCTAGATAAGACCATTCATCGTCTGGTGTCGTTTAAAGCCCTTTGAAGCTGCACTGAAACTCTCATTTGGACCTTGAACTGTTTGGTTCCCAATGAAGTCAATTATATGGAGAAAATTATGGAAATTCCTGGAATGTTTGTGTATATATATATATAATGTTTGTGTGCATGTGTATATATATGCATATACTATATACACATGCATACAAACATATATGGTGGCTGAATTTGAATTTGAATTTGAATAAGTGTTTATCCGTGATTGAAATGGAGAGCGTGTGTGCATGTGTGAGTGGACAGTGTCTGAGTGCTCTCCTCTCACCTACCTCGGTTTTATTTTAGTTTTATTTTGAATGTTTAATGTATTAAAAGGGCCAGGGTAATGAATTATAATCTTTAATGCAGAGAGCGATCGATACCTCCACAAAATAAATCAGCTTTTTACTGAGAGCGTCAAAGCCTTTAATATACTGGGGGAGAAACAAGTGAGGGAGAGGAGGAGAGCGCGCAGGGAGGGGAAGGGAGCATGACAGGACCCGTTGATGGAAGGAGAAAGCGGGAACGAATGGGGTTAGATGAGAGTGTTTCGGAAAGATGCTATCTCCGGTGACCACATTTCAGATGATCCCAACAAAGTCTTGGTCTCTTCAACAGACCCCAGGGAGTCAGGAGGTCACACCTCTCATCTCGCAATAGCTCCATACGATTTGTTACGTGTAAAAATCTGGTTGCCTTGATTTATGCACCTATTTTCGAAATTCGGACAACCTCAAAATTCCTTTTCTTTGTTTGCCATTGCATGGCTGGAAATAGTGTTTTTGGCATCTTCATGACTACAATTTTGATTTAAAGTGTTTGGTCTAAACATTTTGAATGCTGCATCTTTAAGACATTGCATAAAATGTGGTCTCTGTATCGTCGTGCTCAGTATATCATCAATTCATCGAGAAAAAGGTCTGCGGACTGACGCATTTTGATTAATGTTGCCATGACAACTGCATAATTCATGAATTGTATTAGCGTTCCATTTGTCGTTTTTGAGTTATGATTAACCCCAGCCAAGGATTGTCAAAAAAAAAGAAAAATCTTTGCCTGCACCCCTGTTGTTTTAAGACCCCCGTCATCTTCTGCCTCCTTCCTAAATGTCAAAGTCTCCAAAGTGTCAGCTTCTTTCCAACGAGACAGAATGAATTAATCTGTTCTCATAAATATCTTGTTAGCATCAGTTTGTATAAGACACTCTCATAATTATACAGATACAAAAGCAATAGCACCCCAACTGCTGGGCATTATAGTGCCACATAGCGGTGAGATATTGGAACTGTAACCGTATCCACTATTATTTTAGTATAATAAATATTTCAGTGAACTCGTGGCAGTTGCATGCCTATACATATGATGGCTGTATCATACATGTGCTTTAAATCCATTTATTTCTTTTCTCAAAATAAATGTATTGCTGTGCTGTTTAACCATTATGCATTGTGTTTGCTATATCCTTGTGAAAAATTGTTTAAAAAAATAGTTAAATGAATATTATTTGAGCTATGTTTTAAGCTTGCTTGTTGTCTGAGTCCTGAGGCTTGTCAAAACTGGAGTGAAAATCTACAGGATAGAAAGAAAAGATTTTGTTAATGAAATTAAGGCATAATTCAAGTTCTTATTTTACTGATTAATTATATATATATATATATATATAGACAGTGACATAGGCTGAATAGGAAAGAATAGACTGCTTGTTTTTATATTGACTTCATAGTCTTGTGAGACAATCTGTTTATTCTAATTGCAAGTGAACCCATATTTAATGTGTGTATTTTATTTATTTTTTTACCTTTAACTTTACCTAGTTTTGATCAGGAGATCATGTCACTATGTCGCTATCCACCTAATTTGATTGAATTTTGTTCCAAAATATCTAAAATAATGAAGTTTTATAAGAGGTCCTCTGTTTTATTTATTTATTTAAGCCTATTAATCTAGCTATGCTATATACATTTACATGATTTATGCATTTATTTATTTAAAATTCTCACTATGCATCAGAATGTTATCAGTTATGACTCCCTAGTTGAAAACCACTGCTGTAGACTGACCTTCAGTTCCAGATGATGATACACGGCTGACATCTGAGTGTGCAGGTGAGATGTTCTCCTCACTATCAACTAAAACACACATACACATATTATTCTCAAAACAAATTCATGTTATTTAACAACCTTCAGCAAATACATTAACATTACTGACCTCTCCCCTCCTCACTTGGGCTGTCCTGGCTAGGTGTAGGACTGCCGTCATATTCCCAGAGGGCCGTGGCGCCTGTTTGGGAAGAGCGCAGGCGGGTACGAGGAAGTACGTGCTGATCTCCTGGACTGAAAGACTGTGAAATTCCTCCCTTGCCCCTGCCGAGAGCCCAGCCGTGCCGGGAGCCCAGCTTACGCCGACCGGTCCGCAGATTTGCTTTGGATTGCTCATCTTCACCCTGAGATTGAGATGCAACTCTCCTTAGTAGACTCGGGGAGACTGGTGCACTGATGGGATCCACATGAACTGAGGGGAGAAATATTTAAGAGTGTTATTTTGTAAAACAAAAATGAGATTATGGATGAAGAGCTAAAAAAATGATACATTTATTACACTTTTCTAAAATATTAAGCATATTATTTGCCCAAATTCTCATTATTTTATTGCAAAATATATTTATAAATAAATAATACAAATTATATATGTATAAACATACACAAAAAAAAAATTGTTAATATTTGTGCTACTTTTAATTTGTTGATAATATATGGTGAACCTAATCAGAATCCTCAATAAAAATAAACATGAGAATTAGAAGAAAAAAAAATACAGAGCATCCAAATGATACATTTTGGAAAATTTGAATTTGGAGAGAAAAGTGCTAAATTGTACTGAAAAAAGTTACATTTATATATTTGTCAATTCTCTTTATGAAAAACTATTAAAATAAAGGCAAATTTTAAATATTTATATATACTTAAAACATTGATGTTAGGGAGTTAATGCCATGATAAATATTATCTACCATATAAACATAGAAAATCTAATAAATAAGTACTATAAAGCTATTTAGTATTATATTACCATGAATCTAAATGCTGTATACACTCTTTGCAATATTCATTTGATCTGCAAATTCTGCACAGAATAACTGTTCTGTTTATGATCCAAGGGAATAGCATAATGTGGAAGGCTAACAGCATAATTCATTGTTATGGGCTTTTGGGGACCTTTTTTCTGTTTTACAGAGTCCATGGGACCCTGCAGTCTTAACTTATTGGCACTCTCAATCTCTGTACAATATATCTAATGTTATTACACCGGTCATCCAGCCCTGCAGTCTCACCAGGCACTGGGGCTGGAGAGATGGGCGCACCGTCTACAGCATCCGCAAGGTTCTCGATACTGCCAGCAGCAACAAAATGAGCACGGCCTTCTTTGCTTCCACCTTTAGGTTTTATCAGCTTCTTCATACGGTCTGCTATCCAGTTTGACTTCCTGAAGCCACAAGAGAGTGAAATAGAGCATACAGTGAGTTAAGCAATGCGTCTGTGGTGACAGGTCTGCTAGACACAGATGTTAAAGCCTGACTAACTTTGGTTGTTTTGGACACATCCCAGGCAGACCCGGCTCCAGAACCCGATACTGATCCATTATCTTCTCCACCAGCTTCTGCTTCTCCCTGCGCAGCTCGTTGAACTTGTCACTGAGGTGGAGTGAGATGGACGGATGGGAGAGAAAGAGTTATTTACTGATGCAGGTGGTCCTCTAGCTACAAATTTTATTAGTGTGTTCGTACAGGTACTCTCTCTGCTGGTTGTGGTGCTGGTCTCGGCTCTCCAGGCTGCTCTCCATTAGAGCTTTGTTTTCTTTAGCCAGATTCTGGTTCTGCTCAACTAGATGTCGGTTCTCCTCCTCCATGTTTGCCTTCAACTGGGTAAGGAGCTATAACACACATAAATATTAGGGCAACAAAGTATACAGTAAATTCGTGTTGTTGTTGTTTTTTTTTTTAATTTTTTTAGTTAATGTGATTAATCGCAGACACAATGAAATTGTGAAAACAAAATATAAACAACATAAAAAATGACAACATAAAATGAATAATAATTTAATCTCCAATATTTTTTAAATAATATTTGTTATTTGTTTAATTTTTAAATGATCATTTTTGCATGAATATATATATATATATACTGTATATATATTTTTTTCTCTCCAAAGCTACATTTATTTCATAAGAACAATAAAGTTCCTAATCTATTCTAATCTATAAAATAATATATCTATAAAATAATCTAATCTTTACTATTTATTATACATGTTGAAAAACATTTTTTGTGGAAACTGGGATACATTTTTTGCATGATTATATGAAGAATTTTTAAATGTATTTGAAATCAAAATCTTTTCTAGACATCATATATTATAAATGTCTTTACTGAAAATTGAATGTGTCCTTGCTAAATAAATCTATTGATTATTTCAACAACAAAAAAATCAATCAATATTAAAAACTGTTTTTGCTGCTTAACATTTTTGTGGAAACAACAATACCATTCAAACATTTGTGGTAAGATTGAAAGAAGAAAGAGGATGCATTAAATTGACCAAAAATAACAGTAAAAACATGTATAATGTTACAAAAGATTTCTATTTAATACATGCTTTGATTAATTTAATAACTACATTTAATAAATACAAATAGATGCTGTTTATTAAGCTATTCATTAAAGAATCCTGAAAAAAGTATCACCTTTCCACAACAATGTAAAACAATACAACTGTTTCCAACATTGATAATAACTGAGTTTCAAATCAGCATATTAGAGTACACAGGAATAAATTCCATTTAGATATATTCAAATAGAAAATGTATTGTTGTTATAATATTTCACAATATTATTGTTTTTACTGTATTTTTGATTAAATAAATGCAGCCTTGGTGAAAATAGGAGACTTCTGCTCAGACCTGGTTCTGGCTGCTGAGACGGACGTTATTGAGATCCATCTTTTGGTTCTGCTCTTTAAGAGTGTTGAGTTTTCCCTCCAGCCTAGTCCGTTCAAGCTGAGCCGTACTCAACTCTGCCCGCAGAACTGAACTCTGAGCCAGCAGCTCGGACTGTACCTGAACCCACTCCTTCTGCATGTTCTGATATCTACACATAAAAAATACATTACACAGGTGAATCTCACAAAGGTCAAAGTCTTATTTTACACCCAAAATTTCCATTTCTTTTTATTTTGAGGTGAAGCCCAAACATGTTTTTGTGATTCTGAATCTACATCTGTCTGTCTACTCATCTAGACTAGTAATCAAAGCCCCAATCTAAACAGAGTTATCCAACTAACTATACATACTGAATAAAAGAATTATGTTTTTTTTCCCCCATCCTGTTCACCAAAGCAACAAACTTTACAAATATTTTTCATAGGCTTTCCCACCATGGCAACAACTGTTTGAAACGACTCATTGGGCTCTGATGCAATGTTTGGTGGGGCATACCATCACCACACTGGGTGAAATGCAGTTTGTGGTGGGTGTTAGCATCACTTCCTCTCTCTTTTCTGTGAATGTGTGTTCAACTGTTACTTTAACCCAGTGTTGTGGTCACTGCAATTATGACTCCCCCTCACCTTTCACTGTCAATTTTCAATCTCTCCAGCTCCTTCTCGCTCTCCACCTGCCCTTGTGTCACTTTCTCCATTTTCTGTCTCTCCATGCGTATTGATTCCTCTGCCTCCTCCAACTGTGCTTTTCGCTCCAGCAGCTCCTTATATCTAGACAAATGTGGTATTTTAGAACATTTTACAAACTTTAAATGATAGTTCATTTAAAATCATAAATTAAGAGAATGCATTTTTTTTAGCTAATGTCAATTTAAGTTCCAGTTTAATTTGATAATAAAGGTGGGTGGAACAACATTAACAGTAGCCAATAAATCAATAGTATAATAATATAAAATATACAATTTATTATTTCCAAAGCACACAAAATTCTCATCAGGTTTATATATATATATATATATATATGTGTGTGTGTGTGTGTGTGTAAGCAATACAAGAGGTACGAGAGGCTGTGCTGTATCGTGAATAAGTAACGGCTAAAGGGCATTGTTAGGCACAACGCGAAGCGGAGTGCCTGAATCCCTTTCAGCCGTTACTTATTTACGATACAGCACTTGCCTTGAGTACCCTATTGCTTTTATAAAACGGTTACCACACAATACAAATAAGTTAAAAAAAATATGTATTAGTGCAACTTTCATGAAGTAAAATCACTAAAAGCCTTTCTTCTGTTGGTAAAAAAAAACAGTCCCTGACCCTGAACAGCAAGAACGTTCACAAATAAATGTCACAAATAAATGTTGTGATGTTATTTCAATCAAGAGGTGCATACATTTTTGGTCAAGATCTTGTATTGACACTCTTTAAAGTCTACTTCAGCACATTTCTAAGACATTCGGTGAATGTAGGGTCTGAACTCAGAGGTGCCAATTCATGTGTGAAAATACTCCCTCCCAACAATTCTTTCTCAATTTGAGCCAGGTGAATCTTGACAATGTCATCCTGAAATATGGCCATAATGTGTATTTCTGCATGGTTGTTTTAGAACTAAAAAGCTACACACTCTGTTGCCAAAAATGTAACAAGCTAGAAACATAATAATCACTGCAATAATGATCCAATCATAGACTCTTGAGCAAACAGTGACTTCTTCTTTTTTTTGTGGTTGGGCAGTGTATATTATGTTGTTTAACACATAATTTTTTTGGAATCTACACTTTAATTATTTCACAAATTTTTGTAGTTGTATGTTATGTTTACCGTTTTTTAATTGTACCCATGTGTATTTATGATATCATCATGACAAGATTATGTGAATAATCTTAAATTATTATTTTTAATTAATTAATTTTATTTAATTCATATTATTTTCCTCTTAGGCCTTTTAGGCATGTGAACAAGCTAAAAATCATTTTTATTATTATTATTAATTAAATACATTACTATAAATTCCTTTTTTTAAATAAATAAATTATTATTTTAAATGAAATTAAATCAATAAACAAACGCCATCGCACACCTGTAGGTAATAGGTGCGTAGGAAAGGAAAACCAAGAATGGTCGACAATCTACAATTAGGAACTCCTGCATCAGTCCTTGCAAATAAAACTTTAATTTAGCGGCAACGTTCAGACCTTACGACCTTGCCTGGATATACCCGATGAAGGTCGTAAGACCGAAACGTTGCCGCTAAATTAAAGTTTTATTTGCAAGTACTGATAGTGTGCGGGAGTCCCTAATTATAAAATGAAATGAAATGTCTGAGGCACTGTACCTGGCCTCAGTGTCTTTATATTGAGCTTCTAGACTGCGACTGCTGCTTTTCAGTTGACTGTGTTTGACCAACAACTCTTCTAACTCCGCCTCCTGTCTTTGTTGCAGAGCTGTCAATCTCTCATGATCCCGCCTTACAGCCTCCAAGCGCATCACTGACTCCTCCTTCTCCTTCAGCCACACCCTCGATTCGGCCTCCAGAGCCGCACACCGCAGTTCGCTCTCATTGCAACGTGCCAGCACAGACGCATGTTCGGAGCTCAGAGACGCCTGTTCCACCTGAGTGAGAGAAAGAGGGTGAAATAAGGCAGATATAATGAGAGTGCGGTGATTCGGGTGAAAATAACACGTTTATTAAAAGCCTGTATAATTTAAAGTGCTGCACATTTATGATCCATCAATAGTATGATTGAAACCCATGATTGTCTGACTCCGCCTGCTATAAAACTAATATGGTTTTACAGTTTGTAAAATACCATCAGCCTTTATTTCAGAGTCAAGGACCATTTTGAGACCAGCAACCCACACTCAATCAAGCACTCACCTGTAGTTTGGTGTTGAGGGCCTGTAATTTAGCACAGTTCTCTTGCAGCAAGATGGAGTGGCGCTGCAGGGTGTCCAACTGTTCCCTGAGCTGAGCACAGGCTGACTGAGACTGAGTCAGCTGAGACAGCAACACCTCCCGCTCTCGCTGCAACATTGCATTCTGGGATACAACCAAAGGTACAGAATTCAGCATACAGAGCCGGCAAGTTATTATCAGTTAATTTAAAATGTAATCAGAATCCCTGAATGGTGTTAATGATTTTTAAATAAAGAAATGCATGAAATGGCCCCATGGGGCCCAAAACGTAATGACATTTCAGTAGGCTTTTGGAAATTTATCTCACCTCCCTCTCCGTATTTATCAGTCTTTGACTCAATGCCCCTTGGCTTCCAAAGCCAGTCTCTGCCGTTGTGTGCGGTTGTTTGTTCAGTGCGTTTTCAGTGTCTTGTGCTGCATAGATAGAGCCTGTGGGCCCTGAGTTCTGGTTGTGTTTATCCTTATCTACAATACTGACAGTGGGCTCCTGGGGGCCTTCTGCCAGCGGTGGAGACTGTCTGTTTGATAGACAACCCTCGATCCTCTGTGCGTGCGAGTCAGGGGGTGAAGAGGCAACCTCTGGAGCAGATTGTTGCTGTTGTGTAACTGCCATTTCAAGCTTGCTCTGCAGCTCTTCAAGTGTTCGGGTCAGCTGTGTGATCTGATTGGATAACTCTTGGGACTGGGCGCTCTCATTAGCCATATCCTGGTTGTGAGTGGGATATTAAAGTTAGACAAGTGTTGCATCCAGAACCAACCAAGTGCCTCTTTAGGAAAACCTGGGCTATAAGAGCTTTCATTAATCGCACAAAGATGCATTTTCAGCACAGTTGTCCAAGGAGGGGAAATCTAATTGCACTGAGGATTTTCAGATAAGAAAGCAACTTGAAAACAATTACCTGGTTGAAAGGAAATATTCAAAGCGGCCCATTTTGCAATATCTCAGCTCAATGGGACCTCCAGGCAAACATAATTGCAGAAATATGGTGCACCAAGGCGCTATACTAATTGCTTTTATCGTTCAGATATCGAATACAAACACTTTGAATACTGCACAGACCTTTGTTAGAGAGTCAATTTGGGCCTTGCTCTCAGCGTTGAGTGTACCGAGCTGCAGATTCTCCTTCTGCAGCTCCTCGAACTGTGCGCACGTCTCTTTGAGCTGAGAAAGCTCCTGACACATGCGTCTGGCAGATAGATGACAGATGTAGTGAGTGATACATGTAGTATTATTATTATTATTATGCCATGCTATTTGTTTCATAAGATTACACATAAGGACTCTGTCAAGGCTTTGGTGTGAAAGGAATAGTTCACCCAAAAATGAAAACGTATACTCATCCTTGTGTTTTGAAAAAATTATCAATGAATGATTACTTAAAGGAGTAGTTCACTTTTAAAGAAACTTTTGCTGATCATTTTCTCACCCCCATGTCATCCAAGATATCATGTCTTTCTTTCTTCAGGCGAAAAGAAATTAAGGTTTTTGATTCATTCTAGGATTTTTCTCGATATAATGCATTTTACTGGGAACCAAACGGTTCAAGGTTCAAGACAGTTTCAGTGCAAACTGCAAACTGTTCAAAGGGCTTAAAACGATTCCAGACGATGAATAAGGGTCTTATAAGCGTATCAATCGCTCATTTAAAAAAAAATAAATAACAAAGTTTAAGTTTTATAAGCTCAAATGCTCGCCTTGCTCTGTTCTGTGATGCACGTTCATGACTCTCCTGTTCGAACTCGTTCATCAAAATGAACAAATCTTTTTCCGAGTCATTTGGTTCATTCAACGAACGTAATGAACGAATTGACAGAAAAACTTTTGAAAAACTTAAACTTTGTTATTTATTTATTAAATGAGCGATTTTTACGCTTGATAAGACCCTTATTCATCGTCTGGAATCGTTTTAAGCCCTTTGAACAGTTTGCAGTTTGCACTGAAACTGTCTTTTGGACCTTGAACCATTTGGTGCCCAGTAAATTGCATTATATATAGAGAAAAATCCTGGAATGTTTTCTTCAAAAACCTTAATTTCTTTTCCACTGAAGAAAGAAAGACATGGATATCTTGGATGACATGGGGGTGAGTAAATTATCAGCAAAAGTTTTTTTTTAAAAAAGTGAACTACTCCTTTAAGATTAGGTCAGAAGTGCTAAAATATAGTCATAACTACTGTGGGGAGGGGGGTTGGTCATTTTTGGAGCTTGTTAAACAAGTTCACTATGTCATGACAATGGAAAAAAGCATAAAGTTCAAACAATATTTGTTTTAGAACAACATGAGGATGAGTAAATAATGACCCATATTTATTATCTTTCAATGAAAAGGTCCTATTGCATGTACGTATATCTGTACCTGTTTTGCGCCTCTAGACTGCAGGCTCGCTTGTTGCCATGCTCTAGGGCAGATGTTGTGCTTTCCAGCTGCTGTCTAAGTCTGGCCATCTCTCTTTCTCTTTGTCGTTGCTCACGCCGTTGACTGTCCAGCTCTGCCTGACACGCTTCCTTCTCCTGCTCCAGTCGCGTGACTTCAAGCAGAGCTTCTTCCCGTCCTCTTGTCAAAGACTCCGCCTCCACGCCGGATTCACGTAGTTCAGCTTGTAGCTCTTCTTCATGCCGCCTGGCAGACTCCAAGGTCCGACCCAATCTTTCAAGGTCAGCCTTAAGGTTTTGGTTGGTCAGCTCCAACTGATCACCCTATGAATAAATAATTGCCCTTAGTCAACAATCACACACTCACTTTTCTTCAGATTTAATGAAATAGTTGATTTTTTAAGATCTTATTAAAGTGTTAGTTCACCCAAAATTGAAAATTCTGTCAGTATTTACTCACCCTCATGTTGTTCCAAACCTCTTTGTGTTTATTTGTTCTGCTGAACACAAAGGAAGATATTTGGAAGAATGTTTTAATCAAACAGATCTCATTCCCCATTGACTAACATAGTATGTATTTTTTCCTATTTTTTTCAATGGGGAATGAGATCTGTTTGATTAAAACATTCTTCCAAATATTTTCCTTTCTGTTCAAGCAGAACAAATAAACACATAGAGGTTTGGAACAACATGAGGGTGAGTAAATACTGACAGAATTTTCATTTTTGGGTGAACTAACCCTCTAAATTGAGTTCTTATTTACTTTAATGGTAACACTTTACAATAAGGTTCATTAGTTAACATTAGTAAATGCATTAACTAACATGAACTAACGATGAACAATGCATTAGTTACAGTGTTTATTAATCTTTGTTAATGTTAGTTAATACAAATACAGCTGTTCATTGTGCGTTCATGTTAGTTCACAGTCCATTAACTAATGTTAACTAATACAACCTTTGATTTAAATAACGTATTAGTAAATGTTGGAATTGATATTAACTAAGATTAATAAATGCTGAAGAAGTATTGTTCACATATTGTACATGTTAACTAATGTTAACTAATGAACCTTATTGTAAAGTGTTTCCACTTTAATTGTATGTATGTATCTTCTTTTGCTTTCCACAGAAGAAAGCAAGTAGGTTTGGAGTCTGGACAACATAAGGGTGAGTAAATGATGACAGAACTTTCCCTTTTTTTGTGAACTACCACTTTAAAGACCAATTACCAACAACTATTGGCACCTCATTACTGTTACCCCAACTGATGCTCTGCCCATTGTGTTTTTTGATATCCACTCATTGTTACAGCATAATTGTAATGTAGGCACCATTAATCTTAATGTTACACCAGTCATGTAATCCATAATTTGTAGTACAGCAAAATCCTGAACAAATAACCTGCCTCACCTTGCGTACCGCAGCCCTGAGTGAGTCTATGGTGCCTCTGAGAGTCTCTCTCTCCCTCTCCAAGGCTGCTCTCTCTCCCTCTAACTGAGCAATAACTGCAGCTTCCATCTTCTGGAACTCCACCTGACTGCGCAGACTCATCAGCTCCTCTTCCTGCTGCATAGATTCAGCCTGTAGCACCTGACAAATAAACACATTAGGTGGTTATTAAGCAGACGCTTTTATCCATAGCAAATCAAAGTGAAATGCCTTGCTTGAAGGCACAATGGTGATGATTCATGCTTTTGGCCCTTGAGGAAATCAAACCGGCACCTTTTAGAATTACAATGCCAGATCATTATGCCATATGAAACAATGGCTAAAAGTGGAAAAAGTAATTATTGTGAGAAATAGTCTTTGTTTTACACGGGTCTAGCGTCACCATAATGTATGTCTTTCTTAATTGCTAGTGGCAGGGAGTTGTGTTTATACTTGGTGAGTCTTACTTTGAGTGGATTGTGAAGGAGTGGATTGTTAACTTGTGCAGTGAGGTAGTAATTCGTTTTTGTGTGTGTGTGTGTGTCGACATGATGGTTCATTACCTCTATCTGTTTCCTAGCCCCCATAAGGCTCTCTGCTGCCTTCTTCAACCGCTGGTTCTCCGTCTCCAGGAAAACCAGCTTATGATCTGCCTCCAAGACCTTCTTAGTCTGCTCTGCAAGTTTGGAGCGCAAATCCTGGGCTAAAGTGGTTTGTCTGTCGGCCTCTTCCAGGGCCTGCTGAAGCTGGTTATGCAGGGCAAGAGCGTCTTGGGAGAATTTATCTTCTTCTGACTTCTGGGCTTCGGTGCTGAATGTCTGAGATGTCTCTTCTGTGATGTCTTTCTTCCTTTCAATTTCTTTCTCACCCTCTGCCTCTCCTCTCTCTTTGCTATTCATTTCATCTATAACCTTCTTTTTTCTCTCGCTGAGGATTACGTTGCCCCCCTCTCCCCCCTCTCCATCTTCCCTCTGGGCTTTTATTAGGCCTTCTTTTCCATCATGTTTCTCTCTTCTGGTGTCATTTCCCTCGCATTCCCCTCTTCGGATTATTGTCTTTTTCTCATCTTTTCCCTCCGAGGCTGTTCTCTCTTCCTCTAGGTCTTTCTGTTTTGTCCTCAGCTCTTCAAGATTTATCTTCAAGCGGCTATTTTCATTCTTTAGACACTCCAGCTAAGAGTTGAAAGAGAAATGACAGAGCCTGATTCATAGAGTTGAGATGAGGACAAAATGACACTGGACAAAATTCTTGGAATAAATGTCGTTAAATCCATCACCTCCTTGAGGGTGTTTTCAAGGTTTTGTGAGAGCTGGTCCATGTGTCTTTGGAGCTCTTCAGTCATCTCAGGTGAGTTGGCCTGCTGAGACTACATGAGAGATGGGAACAAGGGAAACATGAGAATTGGCACAAATCAGGATAAAACTGGCGAAAGACCCACTGACCTCTTGTTCAGCCTGCAGAAGCTCTAGTCGCCTCTTTAATTCAGCGTTCTCGTTTTCAGCTCCCAGAAGCCTCAGTGAGGAAGCCTCATTTACCTCCTCACTTAAAGGCTTCAGATCTAAATGTAAAAGAGACGGACATGGATCGATCACCCAAAAATAAAAATAAAAATCGGTCATAATTTACATTAATTTACACGTTGTTCCAAACCCATAAGACTTTGGTTAATATTCAAAATACAAATTAAGACATTTTTAGTGAAAGAAAGTCCAGGTAGCCAAAACATAGAAGATCCAAAAAGGTCATAAAGTTCATCAAAGAATACGTCCATATCAATTTAGTGGTTTAAAGATTTGTGAAGAGATACAATGGATGAACAGATTTAATTTAGGCTTTTATTTTGTGCTTTTAAGATTAACCAAAGGCTTATGGGTTTTGAACAATGTGAGGGTGAGTAAATGATGACAGAATTTTTATTTTTGGGAGAACTATCCATTTAATGGATAGTCTTACTAAGAATTATTCCTCCCTTTAAGAACTTCAAGAACTTATCTCTCAACTATCTCTATTGCCAAAGCTTTTAAAAAAAAATCTGTCAACATGAAAGTGTTATTTGTCATCATTATTGGAGCTCAGCACAGTCTGTTCCCATTCATGTTCATTATGTGGAAAGGAGCATCCAGAACAATGCTAATCTTTTCCTTTTGTGCTTTACAGACAAAAGAACAAACAGGTTTGGAACGGCGTGATGGGATGGGATGCAAATGTATTCATAAATGTCTATTTCTAAACATGACAGCTTGATTTACATATATATGATTGATTGATATACATACACATGAAATCAAGAAATCAGTCATCTAGCTGTGACAGGTGACTCATAATATCATGCATAATTAAACCTACCAATCTCAGGCATTATTTCTTGAACATCCTCGTCGGACTCTAGGTCTGAATGGAGGAAATGCTGATGAGTCTCTCTATGACTGACACCCACAGAATGAACTTGATTCCTGAGATCCACCTGCAGACTCATATTCATCTCCAACAGCTCGTCTACCCTCTGTCTCTCAACATCCCGCTCCTACACAAATCCAATTACATACCGATATAGCATAATGAATGTACAGCATACATTTTAGAAGAATACAATTCTTTCATTTAACTTCATGCATTTCAAAGTAAGTTTAAGAAGTTTTCTTCTAGCTCAACACAATCAATCAAAATGAGTTCATGACAATAAAGCTCTGTAAGTTCATAAAGTCATTCATACGCCCTCCATATCCACAAGCTTCTGCCTGAGAAGAAGATTTTCCTTCTCCAGTTCCCGCAGAGCAGTGCAGCGCGCCCGAGCGTCAGCCAGCTGCTCATCCAGAAGAGCCTTGTTCTCTTGCAGCGAGGCGCAGTACTGCTGCTGCTCCTGTAGGACCACAGAAAATGTTTTACCAATCTTTATGCTGCTCTAAACCCGACTTATTTTCTTCTGTGATATTTTTGAAGAATGTTCAATCTGCTGACCAGAGACTGTCTTGTCTGTCTATTTATTTATGATTATGTTTTATGACTGATCACAACTTTTGTTCCAGCTTTTGTTCCACAAAGTTGATTATTTACCTCTTAATTATCCAATAACTAAGCTAATGTTATTTCCACATTAAAGGGATACACCACCATTTTTTCAAATTAAACTATGTTATTCCCTTAGAAAAGCACAACGTTTTATTTTGTGTCACAATCCTAGGTCGAGTTACACTACTCATGTAACTGTATTTAAATAGGGAAAACGTGGAGGTGTTTGGTCGCTTCTCTGCTTGGCTCATATTGGATGAACTGGGCTAGTTAAGTGCGATCAAAGTGTCTCGCGCGCGGATTGAGTGCATGCACCGAGATGAGAGAGGTATGTATCAACTCGTATTAGTTAAGGGAATAACATAGTTTAATATGAAAAAAAAAACGTTGGAGTATCCCTTTAAATCTCTCCAATTGGTTAATCTGAATTCCATTCAAAAGTTCGCGGTTTGTAAGGTATATCAAGGGGAAAACAAATTATCACAGTTTCCACCAAAATATCAGTCGAGTGTTTTATTAGGCACAACTGTTTTCAAATGATAATAATAAATGTTTCTTTAGCATCAAATCAGCATATTAGAATGATTTCGGAAGAATCATGTGACACTGAAGACTGGAGTAATTGGCATTACACTATGTTAATGTATTTTTTAAAATATAATTTATTGGAAACATTTTACATTGTAATAGTGTTTCAATATTTAGGTGTTTAGATTATGCATGTTATTTTAAACTGTATTGTATTTGCTCTTTCAACCTAATGAATTTTTATATATGCAGAATTCCTTTTGTGTTTAACAGAAGAAAGTCTTAAGGGTTTAGAACGACATGAAGGGTAAGTAAATGACATAAATTTGATTTTTAAACTATTAATTTAAACGTAACTTCATACAATTTAATGTACCTTTAGGTTTGCTTGTCTACAACTTTCATTTCATTAAACTGATCATTTGTCATAAGTAGCACAAATAATCCTATTATAATATAATTTCCATATTCAGCTCCACTTCTTCATTCCAAAGCATGATGTATATCTCCTCCTCTACCTTCAGCTGTGTGCGGTACAGCTCCATGCTGCGGAGCCGATGTGTGCTGTTTTTCAGCTCCGCCTGCAGTTGCTCTACTCTGGCTGCACGCTCACGCAGACAGTCCAACTCATCTTTCACACCCCGGCTCACACGCACTTCCACCTGCAACGATCGGTTCTGAGCCAACCAAACATTGGATGGTATGTCAGTGAAATGAGGATCTATCCAGTGTCCATACACACGTTTTAATGATCATTATACAGTGTTTATTATCAGTGTATTATGCTCACTTCCTTCTGTAGTTTCTTTATTTCTTCCTCCATAGTTTGCATTTCTTGCTTGTAATCCAGTAGTTGATCGGCTGTGTCCTCCCTGTGAAGCATTTTGATTTGTAAATATCTTTAAAGGTGACGCATAATTTCTGCGCTTCCTGAACAAACTAAATTGTAAAAATAATGACTGTTTTTCATTGGTTAGAAAAGTAGATATCCCGCCTGAAATTCACAAACCAATGTAATTATTTTGGGAAGTTCAAACAAAAAAAGAATCACACACATTACTTTTAATAATTATAATTATAAAAGGGACTTGAATTGAATAAAATTAAAATAAATAATGAAATTACACTTCAAATTTTTGGAGTCAATATGATTTTTTTATGTTTTTGAAAGAAGTTTCTTATGCTCACCAAGACTGCAAAAACAGTAATATTGTGAAATATTATTACAAAGTGAAGTATAATTCCTGTGATGAAGAAACTTTTCAGCATCATTACTCATTAATCATTCTAATATGCTGATTTGGAATTACTAATTATCATTTGTTGAAAAAACTGCCTATATTTTTGTGGAAACAGTGATAAATTATTTTTTTCAGGATTCTTTGATGAATATAAAGTGCAAGGGAACTGCATTAATTATCATGTTTAAATATATTATAATAAAATATATATTAGGGATGTGCAAAGATTCATTGCGAT
Organism: Cyprinella venusta; assembly: GCA_038021265.1. NCBI lineage: Eukaryota > Metazoa > Chordata > Actinopteri > Cypriniformes > Leuciscidae > Cyprinella > Cyprinella venusta. Next base: position 9,034,157 of record CM075873.1, read on the forward strand.
TAATCACATCCAAAATAAAAGATGGTGTTTACATAATATATGTGTGTGTGCTGTGTATAATTATTTTGTATATATACATATGCATGCATGTAGATATTCAAGAATTATTTGCACATAAATACTGTATACAGTATATAAATACATAATCTATATATAAATATTTTATATATGAACAACACATTTTCTTAAATATATACATGCGTGTGTGTATTTATAAATTATATATACAAAATAATTATGCACAGCCTTTGTATATATATCAAAATTTTGTAAAAGTCTTTAATGTCACTTTTGATCAATTGAATGTACTTACAGACCCCATTTTTTTTAATGGCAGTGTACATTGTCCATCCACGTATTAAAACATCACATATGTGTTAGCAAAACAACTCACAGTTCCTGTTTGAGTCGGCGAAGTTTAGCTTTGCCTTCTGCTAGCTGCACAGCCACTCCCTCAGGCGGTCCATCACCAAACACACTTGACGTGGTTATATGGCCTGTAGATGATTCCCGTTCCTGAATAAGTTCTGCTATCCTCTAAATATCAAGAGATAGCAGAGACATCCAAAGCTAAAGAACACCCTTTCTGAACACCACTTCAAAGAAAATGCCAACATAAGTTCTTCTCTCACCTCCAAGTGTGTGTCTCGTTGGCTTAGCAGGTTCTGGATCTGTTTGGCCATGGAGCAGAAGAGAGTCTGCAGCTCGACTCCATTCAGCCCACACATGTCTCCATACTCCAAAGGAAGCACTGCGCTCGGGTCCTGGGTCACCTGGAACATGATGGATCACAGGGTTAGTGACACTACACGCTTTAGTTTGAGATTATGCTCAGGTTATCACTGACCTCTTGTATGCAAAGTGCAATCTCTGCTTGTGTATCAATGTCCAAGCACTGAATTTGCTGAATAAACGTTTCTTTCCTTTCACACTGGGTGAAAATGAGTCATAGGAACAGAGAAATTAATCACACACTGACTGTAAACATTCAACAGTATACTCTGATCCATTTAACAGTGCTGAAACTCTGTTCAGTGCTTCGTTACCTGTACTGCACAACCCAGCAATAACAGTAGCAGTCTTCTGAGCTCTGCAACAGCGCCCTCTATTGACATGACACCAACAAAGGATATTAACTTAAAAATGTCTACTTTTTTTGCTCTTTATGTTTATGTAATAAACAGAACCACACCTGTCAGGGGATCTCTGCCTAAAACAGCAACATTTGGTAGCGGCATCAGCACCAGCTGCTGTAGATTCTCCTGAAAGAGAAACGCGCATTAGAGAAACGACAACCATTGAAACCTCATTGGTGCTTTACTGTCATCCCAGACAATGCACAAGTTAGAGGTTCAAGTGTGACACACATTGGCGCACAGAAGAACGTTATTCATATGCACTCATGGCCAAAAGGAAACAAACAAGATTGTGTAAAATAGGCTTATTTAATCTGCGACATCTGACATTCAGTATGAGTAATTATCCTGTTATTACAGTAGGTCATTTTCTAATGCCTGATGATAACCAAATTCATATACAGTGGTATTTACAAATACCTAATAATAATATGTAAATGTTCTTTTATCACAAACATATTTTATTTTACAGAACAGTGTAGTTCGGGGTTAGTATTTAGTTATTACCCATTTATAGTAGGCTAATTACTATAATACATAGTGTTTTCACTAGGGAACAGGACTGTAAAATAAAGTGCAACTAAAAATACACACGTGTGTATTTGAGGGCACTACAGGCAAACACAATGTTTTTTCATGCATCTAAAAATTTTTAGGTTTGGGATTTTTGGCTTTGTGTTTGTTTTTTTCAGACTAGTGGACAGAAAACATACAAAATACACCTTTAACTGTATCTTTTAGAGCACTGTATCTTGCATCTGTAGATTTCAATATAGTATATATCTTTAAACACTGTTTTGTTTTCTCAAAAATAGTCAGACATCTCCACTTCATAAAACTTTATTATCTATATTATGAAGGTTTTTACAAAGAGGTTTGTTGATATATAATTTTCCTGATTTTATACAACATTTTATTCCTACATTTATTTTGAAAATGTAATATTTGGCTGATAGTATTTTCTGATTTGTGGAGTGATAAATAGAGACATCCAATATCCCCTAAAAACCTTTAACTCGAATATATTAAATAAATGAAACCATTTTAAACCTGATTTCATCCAATAATCAGATTTTTGTTCTAGAAATGTATGCAAATTAGTGCATATTTAATTAGACAACACCTCATTTCCATATTTGAACATACAATTTCAGAAAACTTGTAATACAAAAAATGTTTGTTATTATTAATGTAATTAATCACCTGGTGAAGTAGTGATATGTATTAGTTATTTTTTTTACCCTATTCACCTGGGGTGTCTCGCCATAATGAGGTGTGGTGTGCTGTTTTAATTTAATGATTCTATTTATAAAGTAGTGAAGGCAAAGAGTTGCCCAAAATGGTAAAATTGTTTTTAGAAATGGTCACAAGTTACAAGTTACCCTTTTACAGAAATGTATCACCTGCCTGTATTCAGTGTAATTATTACTGTGTAATTATTATTAATCAGTTTACTTCCAACTATTGTGGAGTTGGAAAGCACATTTTTCATTTGAACTTTTAAAAGACTAATGTCAAAAATCAAGACAATGCAGGTCAATACATAAGCAAAATCATAATTTAGATTTTTCTTTGCTACAGTTATTTAACGACTATTGCTTTTTGTCTCTCATTTTCATTTGAAAATGACCAAAACATGCTATGAGTGAAAAAAGAGTGCAAAAAAAAACATGTCCACAGCAAGGACATTTGAAACAAGAAGTGAAACCACAGAAACCAAAAAAACAAACATGGCTAACTTGTTCCACAGCAACAGGCGTAGTACTAGTACATGCTATTTAGTGAGCCATTCGTACACTATTTACCTGAACTTTACCATCAGGTGCTGGCACCATTTTGATTCTAGTTGATTTTGCAGTTAATCAAGCAAAGTATTTGTGGAATGTACTTGTTAAGACATTTCTCGTGTTTTGACAGTAATTTGATTGATGCTTTAATTCAGTACCTGATAGTATGATCTCAGGTGTCGATTGAGGATGGAAAAGTTCTGCACTCTGAGAATCTTGTCATCACCCACATTGTGGTAGATTTGCTCTACCTTTGGATTGGGATCACTGATTAAGGAAACCAAACAAACAACAAAAACGTTGCCATTAGCTGAGTCACTGTTGAAACTAGGCCATCATCAGTGAACTGTAAATCCATTTTTTTTTTAATCAAACTACATAATTCAAAACAGAATTTTTACACTTCTGGGTCTTTCTTACATGATCCTCATGACCTCATTGAGGTAGACTCCATTGGTAAGCTTCAGGTACTGCCTCACTGCATTCTGGGAGTTGAAGTTTACTTCCATGTATTCCTGATAGAGTGATCCAGTCTCCTCCTCATCGACAATACCCTCAAATAGATGCACCTTACAGACAATGAAAACAATTCATATCAAGGTGCGAAGAAAAACTGACTAGGATCCGAGTATAAATGATCTTTGTTTTATGTTGTGAATACTGAGTCTGTCAGAATTTTAAGTAAATTCAACGTTTCATTATGACTTCTAAATTCTAAATATATTTCAAGATGTCTCTCGCTGTTGAAAGCTGTGTTTTTAACATGTTAACTTGCTGATCTGGCTAGTTGTGGCCAGCTAGTAGCCAGTTTGTTGCTAGTCTTGGCCTAGAAAACAACTACAATATTGCAAAACACTGTTAACTGTGTAATATTAAATTTTCAGCTGGAAACAGCATACATGTTGATCAGTTGTTTATATGTTATTGGTTAGATTTACAAAAAAACAAAAATAAAAAAACATAAACTGATTTCTGAAAATGATTTAGTTTATTTGATTTATAATTTCAGAACTCGTTTTAAAAAGTTTACAAAACATTTTACCGAACAAAATTAAGACTTTTAAAGAACTTGTTTTTGCGTCCCACCTACCCATGTAACAAGTGCACTTCCCATAAATTCTTCTAACATTTCCGAAACGTTTACGTCCATCTTCTTTCGTACCGTAGCCTACCAGATCAGTTTTATTCCATAAAACACAATGGATTATTTAAATAACAGACTTTGAAGAGTACATTCATGGTTACCGTAATTCTCTTGACAATAGACTGTCAAGATAGATCTGTTTAACTGTTAACATCTTTGCTTTTTCTGTCTGTACCTTCCCTCATTAGTCACACTATGAAACCACACCGGAATCTAGAGTTGCATTGCATTGGTTCTGTTCCCCTCTGCGCATCCTCGTGTCAGCATGACGCCCATGACGCGCGTTTCCACATAGAACATAGCAAAACCACAACTGAAGGATGTTTCTCAAAACCTTGTAGGCTGCCTATCTAGACTGCATTTTGTATTGCACTTTGAGAATCTATTCACAGCCACTCTCCATGAACGAGTCTGATCTCAACAAATGCATTACTCCCTTTGTTGGCCCCAACTGCTATCTGATCATTATGCTTGAGACACAGTGTGAGCAACACATGAAATCAAATCTATTCACGTCAGTGGAAGTCGATATAACGCACTTAAAATAATTAAAACAAACTACTTGCAAATACAGCAATGCATGATTTGCAAGGTGACTTGAGTGAGATTGAGAGTGACAGAGGAGCAAAAGTGAGTTTTTGGTGCTGTCTAGTGGTGGAAGGGTGTAATGCACTATCAGATCATCTGCACTTTTGTAACATTAAATGTCTTTATTGGCACTTTGACTTTAGACGTGTTTTTGTTTTATATATGTCACCTTTTTCCCGCAATGACCGATCCACTAAAACGGCATTACTTGAACCTAATGTGATTATAGCGCAAAATTAATTGCTTCTATATAAATAGATCCACGACACAGTTGCATTTCTTGTATTGGCCTAGTGTTGTTGTTGGTTTTTTTGCATGTGAGTGCTTTGGCAGCAGTCATAGTATTAACCATCATCATGGGATAAAGAGATTTCAGGTGTCAGAACAGGGCACCTAACAATATGGCCTGCCAAATTCAGTCAGCTTAATCCTATTCACCACTCTCTCGCTCTCTCTCTCTTTCTCTCTGCATAGGCAGAAGAAGAGGAAATTGATTTAACACAGCACCATTTCACAAGAGAAGTTAAGATAAGGCTAGTGTGAGGGAAGAAGTGTCCAAACTGAAAAAAAAAAACACATTTCAACACAAAAAAGAAAAACAAAAATTAGCACAAGCTCATGAGACACAATGACTGCATGTGACTTCACAGATCAGTTAAAAACTCTTTATTTGTCGCATACATCTGCAATTTCAGCTCTCTTTTTTTGTCTATTTAAGCAAAGCATGAAGCAGCAAAACATCTACAGACCTCATGTGATGAAATGTACTATTTCATTGCCTTCATTTCCTTGGAATTGTCTTCTTTAACTCTTCTTCAGACATCTTCGCTTTATTTATAATTGTCATGGGAGAAAGGAGTATTTTCGTACCATTTTTCAGATTTCCAGCATTTTGAGAGGTTACTGGTTTTTACCTCAAATATTTGGGTAACTTGATGACTTCATTTAACAATGAAGTCGCAACGTTACATTATAATTATGTTGACTTTATTTCCCTTGGATGATGATAATCAAGGACAGTTAGCACACATGTGTACATGAGCACTGATTTTAAACAATTACACTTGGTCTTTTAGGCTGTGGCTGGCTTTTCTGCCTCTGGCTCGGTGGCCTGGGTCTCGGCGGATGCGTCGCCCACCTGAGCGAACTGCAGGAATTTCATCATCTTTTCTTTTGTCTCCATCAATGTCTCCTTCACTCCCTTCTCCAGGATGTATCCCTCTGTCTCGATCTCCACATTCTCCTCTCCCACCACACCCTCCATTGCAGTCTGCAGATAGCGCAGGCTCACAAGAATGGACATCTGAGGACCAAGGAGACATAGAGGTCAGAGTTCAAATATCGTTGGGGTTTTTCATCAAATTTCTTCAAATTACTTTTCTAAAGGAGACTTCATCAAGTCATATTTCAGCCATAAATGAATATTATGTCATTTGCTCATCCTCATTGTTACCTGTCAACAAAAGATTATGTTTCGAAGCGTATCAGGGTCCTAAACAACATCAGACCTATTTGACTTTCAGTGTATCATTGAATATATTTTTTTAATATTTTTTATTTTATTTTTGTAATCTACTGAAGCAAGAATGTCATATTTATAAGGATAAAAGGGTGAGTAAAGGGTAACTTAATGTTAATACTTATACCCTAGCTCTCACTCTCTTTCTTTTAAACAACATTTTATTCCACTGTATACTAATATGTGGCTGGAACAACAACAAACACACTTGAATTTTTGAAGTCAGTGCTAATACAGTATGCGACATTAAATTAAATATCATACTATTACAATCTATTTTATCAAAGCAAATCTAGTTTTATTGGTGCTGGCAGCTGAAATCAAGTTTATTTTTAATAAATTAAGTTGTTTTATTGATTATTGAATTATTGCCATGATGAGTCATTAGTGTTGCAAAAGCCGTGACTGTTATAAAAGCTGATGTGGTTTTGGATGCAAGTTATTTTAATGCTTAAATAATGAATATTGACACCTCACAGAGAATTCACAACTCTCTTGCCAGCCTTTCCGGATGAGTGTCGATATTAACTGAGTGATTGAGTGTGTGAACGGTTCGATGTGTTGCGCACATTAGATTATACAATGTGTTGTTCGTGGCTGACACTTAAAATCATGTGGTTATTTGGGGGTGGGGGGGCCACACAAAACAGTTATCTGAAGCAAATGGCACATATTATAACATGCGTCCCACATCCGTGTGTAATTCACGGTTGACACTTAAAATCGTGTGGTTATTTGGGGGTGGGGGGGGGGGGGGGTCCACACAAAACAGTCCACTGATGCAACTGGCACATATTATCACATGATTTTTTAGTTGCATGCATTTTTTAATGTTGGTGTGATCTGCAACTCTAATGTTATGCATGTCAACATTGTTCTGTTAAAAACATTACTTTGCGGGACTGTTAGGTAACTAAACGATCCACTAATTACACACTTCACCTGTAAGATCATCCAATAGAGCTGTCAATTTAGGCTAATTTAGGAAGTTAAAATGTGTTTTCTTAAGGATATTGGTTTTGTGCTTTGAATAAAATAAGAAGTTCTGTGGTTAGCATAACTTTAAGAGCCTTTCATGCTTTTTCTTAATTTAATAAAAGTAGTCACTGAATATATATATAATTTTTTTTTACTGACCTCAAACCTTTGTATGCAGTGTTTTGCTGACCAGGCTGTTCAGAATTCACATTTGAGGTATGAATATTATTTATTTTGGACAACAAAACATGAAAGTCACTTCATATAACGTCTAACACAGATCTTATTTTACTCATAAATCAAATACTTCCATTAAAAAAGAGATTCCTTAGAGAATGTGGCTCAGAAACGCAAATTCTTTTCCTTTTTGGAAGATGAGAATCAGTGGTCTGTAATTACCCATTAAACCCATTAACGAGCCCATACCTGGAGAAGGAAAAAAAGCAGTACACAAGGGCCGATGGTGTTCATTAGCCCCATGTAGTAGCTGACCAGGGCTTGGCGGCAACCTCGGCTGTACAGGTTCAGCTCTTCAGTCTGATACTCATAGTTGTAATGGGCAGCATTGTCCCGGAGACTGTTCTGGATGCAGGGCCGGGGGGAGGAGGGGTTACAGCAGCTGAATGGGACCCCATCCATCAGATAACGCCCATCTACGTTACTCTTCACTCGACTGTCGGCAAAATGTAAAAGACAGAATCATAAGACTAATGCAATTACACTTACAATTACATCCTAGTTTTGTTACATCATTGACTCTGCAACTGTCTTTATTGACAGTTGCAGAGTCAATGATGAATTGCAGAGTCAATGATGTAACAAAACTTTCTGATCAATGTGCCAGGCTCATGCAGACATGCACAATTGATTTGGGAGTTTAGGGGTTGCCCTTTGTTCATCTGGTGATGACATCCTGTTTCAGAACATGACATACTAAATTAATAATTTTTGGACTCACTCTTTGAAAATTTTTGGACTCACTCTTTCACTTCTTTGGATGTGAAGTCCAGGTAGCGGTTGCTGATCCACTGCACCTCAAACCAGTCCCTGTAGTTAGAATTACCACAGCACTGGAACTCAATCTGTAAACGGTCAATAGTTTCCTTCTGGAAACAACGGCCTGGTGTGTCTGTGTCCTATAGAGATATTTAACATCATTTCATTGACTTGTAATTGAAATCCCTCTATTCGATTCAATATTAAATTCTTTAAATTCTTTTGATTTTAAACGTATATTAAGTTGTCCTGCCTTTGGAAACATTTCTTTGAATCAAGTGTTTTCTAGACTCTATATACAAATGTCATACTCAAAAAATGCCTGATCACAAATCACTGGTCAGGAAATTGGCAAGAATTGCACAAATACTGTAGATAAAGAAAGAAGAGTCATGGTTCCACTCAATGTTAATGGCTTCAAACAGTTCATTAGTAGTTGAAACATGTCTTCCAGTTTGTACGAGTTTAATGTGAGACCACTATAGGGTTCAAATCTAGCCAACCTAGCCAAAACATGTGCCTGATGGACTTGTTCTCAAGCCAATTTTGGTGGTCTTTGCAATTTGAGTAGGAACAAAATAACATATCATTCCTCTTTTGATAAGAACCTTTCATCTGTGGAAAGCAAGCCATTCTGGAATATTTTTATGTTCTCCAAAGCATTAAAGGTTGTATCAGCGATTTCAGGCCCAAACAAAAATGATCACATTTATCTAAATATGTCATAACGATCCGCTAGCTGCCCGCCCCATAAGCAGGCTGTCAAAGAAACACGTCTTTGTAGGCACCCTATATTTTGCAAGATGTAAACAACACTAGTCCAGAAACACTTCCTGTTTCAGTTTGTAACTGTTTTCTTTATTTCACATGTAAAGAAAACATCTTAAAGATGTTTGTTTAACTTTTAGATTCAGTTTTATATGTTCTGTTGGTTGTATTTTATCCCGGCTTTTTGTAGTGTTAAAAAACTGAAACAGGAAGTGCTTCTGGACCAGTGTTGTTTACATCTTGCAAAATGGTCAATAGATTATTTTTCAATTTTTTGTGTGTATGATATTCTGAAATGGCATAATTATTTAATTACTGGACTTTTTAAAAACATCTATTTATTCATTAATACAATAAATATCGCATTCTCTGAAATGCCATATTTAATTATTTTTTTCTTATCTTCATGCTCTGCATGTGTTTATAGTTTTAGCACTTACCAGTTTTTATCATGTAGCACTACATGATAAAAAATATAAAGTACATTACAAATTAAATGTATTATTATTATTATTATTATAGACTGAGAATTAATGAATATATAGGACAACTGATTGCTGTTACTTTCTCTCACCAACCTTATAGAAGCGGATGCCGTTCTTCAGCCCGATCTTCAGAGACTCCTCCAGGCTTGGCTGCAGGGCGAAGCTCAGAATCATGGCGACCAGCAGCAAGGAGGTGACGAAGACCGAGACGATGAAGAACGGAGGAAGAAACGTCTTCCAGCGTGGGAAACGCGTGGGGTCCAGTGAGTCCTGGCAGACTTTGCTTGCACAGATGTTGATGCCCACTGATGCTAACCCCACTGCCATCAGCAGATTTGGCACAATGTGGATGTCCATATTGTGCATCACCTGTATAGAGTGAGAAAGATTACATTTTTGCTACCTGTTTTTAGCAGCATTTGATCATGAAAGCCCAGAACAACATTTCCTTTACATTCTGTATTCAGAACTTGAACCCTAAATGAATCCAGTATAAGAAAAAGGTTAAGCAACTGCATTTTCACATTGCACAGACTTGTTAGCTAACTGTTCTGTTTAACTGTTCAGCAGGTGTGGGGTACTAATCGTTTTCACCATAATGGTTTTCACTTAGTATCAGCTTTAATTGTGAGGTGAGGTTTATTATCTTCATATAGACTCAAGCCGAGTTATTGGTGCATGCTATAGAGACCTTGTGTGAGGGCCAATCCTCAGATTATGTGAGATTATTCCTCTCAACAAGACAAAGCTTAGGCCTGTTAAACTTATGTTGACTATAATAGTATTGTTCATACAGTAAATAATATCTGCCAAAAATACCAAACTTTTTTATGGCATTTGCTTAGTGTAACAACAGTACTTCGAAAAACTGTTTATCATGTTTTGAAGAACTGGTCGCATTTGTCTCGACCCTTTCTCACACTTAATGGACTGTAATGGCAGGCAAACTACACACTGCAATACGTTATGTTTCTATTTATGTTCTTATCAAACAAGCATGTATCTAGGGATACATTAGTACATCTCATTCTTCATTTGTAGGTTATCTTTCTGTTTATTAATTAAGAAAATGTTTCATTACCTCTGATCTGCGATGTAGCTCGGTTTTGAGGAATACTCCCATAACAAAAGTAATGACTCCAGAGAACATAGCCAGCCATGAAAGCAGCCAGAGACCCTGGGCCAGACGCACCCTCTTTTGGAAGGGGAACTTTAGTTTTAACAACGCCATGCTGCTTAGGAAGAGGCTTAGGATAGGGAGAAAGGGAAGTTTAGTTTGCAGAAGAGGATTTTAATAGAGGCCGTACAGTATCATTATCCAGCTCAGCAAATCATCTGTTATTCACAGGTAAAGTGTGCAAAACAAAATCATTTGATTACTCAGAAATCATCTCCAAAATACTTCAGATACAATTACTACAAAGTGTGTGAGACAAAAAAAAAGTTTTGATGTTGAATTTAAATTACAGTTGTCTCCAAGATTATCTGATTTTAATTTGTGTAAAAGAAAATATATATGAATTACCTGTTTGAGTGCCCTTTTTTTCAGACCCTGAGCCTTCAAAATGCCTCCTACAGTTTGGCAGCCATTTTGATTAGGGCTTAAAAATATGATATTGAGTATTATGGCCTGAGTGTCATAATCTCCGGTCATCATGTCTGATCCTATTAGACCAACTCCACCAATGAAAATCCAGGCCAGTGTCCTCTAAGTAAACCTGCCCTTGTTCAACAGGCCCAGAAAGAGTGCAAGAGGGAGGGGTTTGATGCATGGACTGAGAAAGTGTGAAACCAAAATAAAAAATGTGACACACATTTTAACCCTGCGAGCATCTAGAAATGGCAGGGCCAGAAATAAATGAGTGCTTAGGGCAAAAATGTCACCAAAATGACAAAAACAACTCTGATATTAAAAACATAGTAGCAAAAGTTACTAATATTTTATGATCTGACATATTTCCTATTCTATTGTAAACCAATCTTGGAGTGGTTACTGCCTTTGCAGAGAACGTATGGTGTGTCAGTGCTATCTTTGCTGGCTCAGAGGTGTTAATGTGTGTCTAATATTGGTTTCTCAACAGTGAAACATCGTGTAGATCTAAACCTACTGTGACTATACACACTCTAAAAAATGCTTGGTTGTTTTAACCCAATTTTGGGTCAAATATGGACAAACCCAGCCATTTGGTTACATTTTTAGATTACATTTTTAACCCAATGTTTGAGTTTGTTCATATTTTACCCAAAATTGGTTCAAAACAACCCTGCATTTTTTAGAGTGCATAATATAAATACTATATATTATAAAACCAAGAATGGATCATTTGAAATATAACAAAGCAGTGTATTAACTCTGTTGTGGTGTGTTGATCATGTGATTTTAACTTAAAACCCCTTGAAGAAATTGGCATAACTGATGACACTGTTTTAAAGACACCACATTTTCAAACAATATAATATAGACAAATATAAACACTTATCAAATGTACACCAAAGTCTTTATTAATTTAAGGATATTATATAATAAAATAATATGTCTATATGGCTAATTGCAGAAATTATAACTTGCATTCTATCAGTAATACACATAGATTTCAGAATCACAACCACATATACTTTGCTAAATGTAAATACATTAAATGGACACATTAATGGTCTCAGACGTTAATTTACATATTTCACAGAAGCTCTTTTCACTTTCCATTTAAATGTTTTACAGGCAAACATTAAGCAGTCAAAAATAATTGAATAAGCAGCTCTTCGAAAGTAAATTTGGTTATCAATAAAATTATATGATTGGAACGCATTGTTCCAGCCATATTATTTTATTGATTACCAGTTTTGAGCTTTTCAGAATATACAAGGGCAAAAAGTGCAAGCAGGTATAAAAACACAAACACAGAGAATGCCTTTCACATATGTATTTAACCACAAATCAAAGCAGGAAACCTGAAAACTAAATTATTTTTATTTTATATAGTACAAAACCAGATGGTATACATGGGTCTACTTATTTGCAAAGGGCAATTGTACTTGTGAAGATAGAAGTGAAGTGTTTTTCAAAATTACCAACATGGTAATGAGGGACGTTATTGCGATTTTTATCCAGTTATAATTTACCAAATGATATATAATTATATAATTTACTTATATAATTTACCATATGAACTTCAGATTGAATGTTACTGTTTTCAGTCTATTAGTTCTCTGGCCCCCATCACTGCTTCTAAACTACCCTTCGCTTTACCATCATGCGCTGGAGGAGGAATCTGGTTCATAAGCTCATTCAGCATCCTCTGAGCTGTGAGAGATCTGAAATCAGAGTCTTTCCCCACTGTGACATTTCCTTCTCCACCTGTCTGTCTGAGCCTCATCTCATCTTGGTTATATGGGTTTGGGGGAACAATGTGGATCTCTGTGTTCACGGCTAACTGATGCATTTGATGACTTGGGGCCTTTGTATCTGCCGTCGTTTTGTGGATTGGCACATCATCAGTGAAAAGAAAAGGAAGTTGTGAGTCACTTCCTTTAACCACAAGTTGCTCTGACCGTGCCCATGGATCCTGATCATGTTTCCATGGCATAAAAGCTGTGGCAGGCTGTTGTCTGGCACCTGAGCATGTCTGTCCAGTCTGCGGCCATTCAAAAACTTCCCTTTTTTCTCCAGATGATTGCTCGTTTCTGAGCTCTTGCGCACTGTCTGATTGACCACTATCAGGTTGGCCTGGGGATTTTCGATGACATAAGAACTGTTCCAGTCCTTTTGGAGTGTCAAAGTGATTTTTCAACAACTCACTAATCAATGAGTGAATCTGCGAAGAGAAAGTCACCATGAAATAATCTGTCACTCACATCTTCACAACATCAGTGCCCGCCAATTTTATCAGCAATGTTGGTTTCAGAATTATTTTTTACATATATTTAAAGCCACACTATGCAGGATTTCCGTTTTTGTCAAACTGTGACCCCTAGAGTCGCTGTGGAGTACTTGTACTGTCGTAAACAGCACTCACGCAGAGATGTCTCTGCACTCACGGCCTGATCCCCTCCCCCTGTATACTGGAACCTGTTCAGTAGGATGGAAGCTGTAACAAGTGGAAATGAGGTGTGGCCCCTTTAAGAGCTAGCCTTGTTGAACTGTCAGCAGTCTGTATTGTATGCGCCTCGAACACCACATGCTCATTTTAGCAGATCTTTCTTGCCATAAGCAATTTGTTACATCCCGAGACCTGATGTCACGTGACACTTCCTGATGATGCAGCCGGCTGCCCGCCGGCTCAAAGTTGCAAGTGTGTTTTTTCCGCTCACAGGCAACAATCTATCTATCTGTCTGTCTGTCTGTCTGTCTGTCTGTCTGTCTGTCTGTCTGTCTGTCTGTCTCTCTCTCTCTCTCTCTCTCTCTCTCTCTCTCTCTCTCTCTCTCTCTCTCTCTCTCTCTCTCTCTCTCTCTCTCTCTCTCTCTCTCTCTCTCTATATATATATATATATATATATATATATTAGAGTTGGGGAAAAAATTGTAGGCTATAAGCATCACAATTCTCTTTTCTGAAAATTCCTAAAGATTACCACCCAAAAATGCATAGAACTTTGGCATATTTTGCTTGTCGTAGGCTATAGCTCTCTGATTGGTGGAATTTTCTGTACAGCATCATGGGTGATGTAGTTTTTCCCCACAAATTCCAATGTAAAATATGATTTTTTTTTTTAAATAAGTTGAAATAATGCGAACAGATGGCTTTGACCAAAGCAACTGGCATTGATTATCAACCTCGTAGCTTACAGTTGGGCTGTCTTTAAAGTTTTAGATATTTTCGCTAAAAAATCAATTTCCATATGGAGATAATGAATGGAGTTTTTACTTCTAGAACCCGACTGTGGTACTCTATAGCAAACCACAGCAGTACCCTACATTTTTTCTTGTTCAAGAAGCAATTTCACTCAGATATACTTCACAATATAGGAAAGAAAAAACTTGTTTCTTCCATTTCATGCAGACTTTAACATTCAACATGTGGCTTGTCACGTGTCATTTTTTAGTTTTATTGAGTAAAAAAAATTTAGGCTTATATATAAGCTGTTTAGTGTGGAATTGACTAGTTCCCTAAAAAATGGAAGACGTGGAGCATCTGTTTGTTGTATCTGTGTTGCACCTACATTGATGTTTTCCAGAGAGTTGATGGTTTTCTGAGCGGTATCCAGCTGTTTAGTCAGATCCACAACTCTCTGCGTGAGGAACTTCCTCTCCGAGTCCAAGCTGTCTACCTGTCAAAATACGGTACAAAAAAAATACTGCTTAAATGTAATAACACAGGTGAAAAATGTAACCCTAGAGACATTTCAGCAGATGTGAATTTACATTAGCCAAACATAAGGGAAAGCAGGTGCTTTAATTGATAAGCCATAAAAAGGCCTGAAAACAGCACTTTCATATTTTATATTTTATAGATATTGTATTTTATATCACTTAACACATACTGTATTTATCTTTTTAAGCAACCAGTCTTTTCTTGTTGTTAATATTTTCTAAATCTGTCTAGTGTTTTCCACAGATGTGGTCCATTTTGATGGACCACATATCATATCTACGCTAAAAATGATGATTTGGACCTACCTTGGAAGTCTTGACCTTCTCAGCTGTATCCAACATGTAAAATTGTAAAATATCATAATAGTTCTATTGAACTCATTTACAATTAATTTCAATTTAAAAAACACAATTTAATTATTAGCTCATTTTAACAATTTAGGTTAAGTTTTATTTTTAACAGTAAATATTTAATGTTGACATTGACACGTTTACTGTAACTAGTCATACATTTTAACAAGGTTTAACTGACTTAAAATGAGAATAAAACCGCTCATATATTATTCAGCTAACATTGACAATAAACATTTTCACAGACCTTTCATTTAAAACAAACACATTTTTCTTTCTGATCCTATTTTGCACTGATTTTGTGGACAGTGCTCATGTTAAAACTCATGTTAATCTTACCGCAGAATTGAGTTTCTGCTCCAAGACGCTGTTTGCCTGCTGATAAACAGAATAGCTCTCTTGGAGTCTGCAAATGAGGCATTAGACAAAGAGGGAGAGAGAGAGTGGGGTGGTGTCATTTTTTAGAACTGCATGCAAAAATGTTTGTTTTTCATGGTAGCATGTAAAGCTTAAATGCTGACCTTCGGTATTTCTCTTTGCAACTGACTAACTCTGCCTTGGTACATTGCAATTCTGTCTCCATGTTCTCAATGCATGCCACTGTCTGCAACAAGTTCTCGTGCAGCTCTTTGTTGTACTCCTCCAGCATCCTGCAATATATCACAGATCGATGTGTCTTTGTCAGGAGGTAAACTGCTGATTTTCTGTACAGACCCAGTATCATAAATCACTAGCAAAAAAAACTTCATGACTCTGACTGTATGAACAGATAAACAGAGAGATGAAAGTAGAAGCAATCAATATGGTTCAGGCTGGATAACAGATTTTTAGGAAACTGAGCAGAGTAAAAATACCACTTACTGAACTCTTTCCATGGAACTGACCGAATCCTGGGGGCAAGAGAAAGAAGCGAGGGGGTGAAACAGTAATCATAGAACAGTGCAAAATAGAATATTGATTTTGAAGTGATACGCTCCAGGAAAGAACATTGATTGATGACTCGTCTGGTTCAATTGTGTTAATCAACAGATATGGACTGAGTGAAGGGTATCCCTCATGCTTCCGGTTCTAGAGGTTAACCCAATGCCAAATTTGATTTGATTTGATTTTAAAAACCTTAAACAAGCTGTGCTTGTTATAATGGCATATTATGACTATTCTTCAAGATCAAATATTGAATCCTGTTAATAGTGTTTGTGAGAAAAAAAAGGTTAAATGTTTTTATTTATTTATGTAAAATATTGTGAAATATAACTTTTCTCTTTGGATATTTTTTTTTGAAAATGTCATTTGATGACAGTCACATGATCCTTCAGAAATCATTCCAATATGGTGATTTAGTGCTCAAGATACATTTATTACTATGTTGAAAACATTTTATGCTGCTTAATGTGTTTTTGTGGAAATGGTGTCTTTTTTCTTCTTCTTTTTTAGGATTCTTTGGTTCAAAAGGTTCAAAAGAACAACATTTATTCTAAGTAGAATTTTGTTTTTACCGTCACGCTTTTATTGACTCAAAATCTTTTGAATATTAGTGTAAATCTATCAACAAATACAAAACGACACTTGGTCTGGAACAATACCGAGTAATAGCTTAATTTTGTTAAAAGTAGATTTTCATTTTTATATTGATTTGTAATTGTGTAAATTGTATAAATTTTCAATCAGTTTTTATATTTATTTCATATACAAATTTGGTTAACTGACTTGCAAAATTTACAAAACTCATATTTGGAACTGACTATTTATTTATTAGTTTGTTTATTAGTTTTCTTTTATTTGAAGCTTTCTAAAAACATTTCAGGCCCTAAAACATTTGTTCAGCTTTTAATGAACTCACCCTGTGAGTTTTAGACTGCCTCCTGTGTCCCATGTGTTTGGACCTGTCGCTTTTCTCTGAGCTAGCGCTGGATGATTTACTTGACTGAGACTCTGACTCCAGCCCCGGGGCTCGCTGAGGAGGCGGTGATCCCTTCCCCTGCTTAGGAACCAAGTGCCTGGATGGGCCGTGACTACTTTGATGTCGCACTCTGTGTTTAGAGAGGTGGCTGCGGATAGTTTCAGGGCTGGTGCTGGTACCGTCAGTGAGCATCTGAGAATATTGCCTTTGGTGCTGTTTACCTGAGGAAGCCCCCTGTCTTTCAGCTTTAGAAGGATGGCGCGGTGGTGGTGTTGGTGGTGGTACAGGACCGGTCAGGCTTCGGTTGGGATAGTGGTCCTGATGCTGTTTGCTTGGTCTATTCTGTGATCGAGAGTATGAGCTTGAATCCATACCGCTTTTTCCTGAATCGGGTCTCTCGGCTCTGATGGGCTGCTGTTTTGGTGACGGCACAACGCTCTCCTGCTTGCCTCTGCGGTTTATGCGGTCTTCGTTTGGAGATTTTAAGGCCGTTGGTGTGTTTAAACCAAAAGAGATAAGTGCACAGGGACTGATTACCTGCTTGGTGATCTCGTCAAGAAATGCAGAGAACTGCAGCTTCCCTTTCACAAAGTTATCCCTCGCAGCTTCCATAGTGATCTGCTTGGATGTTTCTGTGACCTGCACCCTGGTGGAGAGCACCTCCATGGACCTGGCTTTCCTGAAGTTGCCTCCTTTCTGTCCCTCATCTTTGTTTTTCAGGATACCTTTGCTGGGCAGCTGAATTGTCGAAACCGCCTTCTTGGGAACTGCCCTTTCTCTGAGTGTGTTGTTGACATTGCCAAGGCTTTGTCCCAGGCTCACAGATTTGTAAAGTGGCTCATGATCTATGAGGTGAGATCCTGCTGAGTAACAATCTTTATTTTGCTGAAGGGCCTCCTCGCTTTTGCTATGGCCCCTGGAGAGTTTCGCCATCCGATTATCATGCTGAGAAGCAGGGAGCAGTTCGACAGAATTCTCCAGGCTGTGGCGGGGTTTGCTGTGATCAAAAAAGTCTTCAGATTCTTGGCGGTGGCTCTTCCTTTGCACCTCAGGTATGTTGGAGCAGGACAGGGAATGCTGGGGCTTGTGCATGAGATACGTCTCATCATCCAAGCTGGGATCTGACGTCCAAGACGCAGATGAAGAATTGGAGGAGGAGGAGGACAAGCTGGAGGAAGACCTTTTACTGAATCTGTGATGTTCTTCAGATGCTTTAGGGTGTGTAGGATAAGCGTGACGCTGGTTATCGCGGTGATGGTGAGCATGTCTATCACTGTGTTTTCCATGACTGCTTGAAGAGCTGCGACTGATTTATAAGGGGTTAAATAAGAAAATGAAATTAATAATAATGAATATACTGGCCATATGTGATCTGTTCTTGTCAAAAACAGAGCACATAGTGCCAGTATTTTCATTTTTCCAGTATATATATTCTGTTTCAGGCTACAAAATTTGGTAACACATTTTTTCAATGGTTCACTTAGACATACTGATTAACTTTTCAACTTATTTATACAAACCCGAACCCTAACAGTCATAATGAGTGTTAGTTGACATGAAGTTGCAAAGTTAGAATGTCTAAAGTCAATCATCAAAATAAAGTATAACCATCAAATTTTCCAACCATGCTAATTACATTTGGTTTTAATTCAAAATATTTGCACTAAGTTGAAAATCTGGAGGAAAGAAAATTAAAGGCTGTATTTATTTAAAAGATTTAAACAAATACACATTTATTTGCAGCATTCATATCCTACAGTATATCTTCACATTCAAATATAGTTAAATTACACCTTCTGATCATTGAAAAATGTGCCACATGACCAAAGAAAAATTATGAATATGGAAAGATGGCATTAGCCACTCCTGCCCATTCGTCTTGAAACATACTTCAAAAAAAAAAACAAAAAAAAAAAACCTCACAAGTTAAAATCACAAAACCTTTTTAAACTGAAATTTTGGACCATCTGCTGTGTAGTTTATGTGGCTTTTATTTTATTGTTAGCTGCAATTTTGATTTTTTTTTTGAAGGGACTAACTTTATAATAAAGTTTTAATGATAAAAAGAGCAAGATTGAATTTCACTTGAACATTATTTTAGTATTTTGTTGTATTACAGCATTTAAACATTATGGTTTCATTTTAATTTAAGTACTTTTATTGTGGATTTGTTTTATGTTCATTTCAGTTCAATTTTAGTAATTTTAATACAATTGAAGTAATAATTTAACTTATTTTATTTCAGTTAGCTAGCTGCCAAGACAGCACAAGTTGTTCCTCTATATTAATACTATAATTTATTTCAGTTAACAAAATTGGTTGGTTAATTAGTTTTAGTTAACAGTAACAACACTGACACATGTCCTCCAAAGAAAGTTTAAGCACATACCTGTGTGATCCATGCTGGTAATGATTGTTGAGAGGATGGTAATGAGGATGTTGATGAGGTAAGTGATGGGAATGTTTGTACATTTTGACCTCATCCTCTGAGGAGCCACGCACAGGTGTGAAATATCTTTCCATGTTTTATACCTATCAGTATTTATCAGTGTTACTCTGTTGATGCCTCCCTTGTACGGTCTGGAGAAAAATAATAATATGTTATCCTTGTAGCTTTTTTGGAGTCTGTTTAAAATGTAAAGTTCCAGAAGTTTGAAGAAAGAATTATCTTCTAAAGCATTACTTTCAAATGTGCATCAGTCAACAAGCAGAAGATTCTTCACCAGGCTAGCAGCAGGAGTGAAACAAGTCTAATGCTGCCAAGGCATTCTATCACCCAATATCCATTTGATTCTGATGTAATAACTCCACAATGACCTCAATAAAAACCCGCCCTCATGGGGAAAACACAGCTGGAACACAATCGATCTGGTTTGGGAGATCAATTTGGTGAAAGGACGTTCCATCACATGTTATTTTGGTTACATACACAAAACTGTGTAAGTGAAACTCATAAGGGTACTCCGTTACATCACAATAGATTTATTGGAAGACATTTATACGCAGACATAGAAATTGTACTTCTTGTACTTCTTATAATATACAACATTCGTATCGCACCCATTCCCACAACAGCTGAATTTTTGTTTAAAAAGCATATAACAGCTAACATGAGCATTTTGTTCATTCTTTTATCATTCTTATTTATGAACTGATCATTTAATCTGAAAAAAAAAAGAGAAAATAATTATGGGTAACACTTTACAAGGTTTCATTAGTTGACACTAGTTAAAAGTTAACATGTAGGCCTACATGTCATTAAGATTAAATATTTATAGTTAATCTTAATTAATAATAATTCAACTTCAACTTTTCAACAACACAACTGTGAACTAACATGAACAAACAAGACCAGCTGTTTTTTTTTTTTGGTATAAACATACCAAATATTAATAATACTGTAACATCTAGGCCTATTCCTCATTGTTAGTTCATGACATGTTAGTAACAAATGAGACCTTATTGTTAAGTGTTACCAAATTATGACTATTTATAGTCAGATGTTAACCTAATGCTGATCAAATAATAATAATAATAATAATAATAATAACAGGACGTGTGTTTACCCCCAAAAAACATGACATGTCAATCACCTTTGATTTGTCATGCTTTAAATATCTATATGGTCTGATATTTAAAGACTATACAATACAGTATAATTTCTGTTTCATTTTATTAAACCTTTGTATGAGTTGTCTGTATCTCCAAATTCCCAGCCAATCAGCTTTATAGCATTCAGTAACATGCACATATTTCTAGTTGGCTCTATATTTCATCATATGGAAAATAGTTGCTGTGAAACTACAACAAATATATTTCTTAAATCCCATTGTCTCTATTATGCATTTAGAACTGAAATGTTTTGAGAGACTGTTGAAATAGGCAATTCATTCCACTGAAACGACCTTTTGTGTGATAATGCTGATGAAGAGGAAATGTAAACAAGTCTGATTAACTCATTGACAGAATGTTTTCATTTAGCCCATAAATAATTATAATGACTGTTAGGGTAGGGTTCATAGCTTATTCAAGACTTTCCTTCATTCACGTTCTGTGATTAGTCAGAGAATGTTAGACGGGCTCTGAATTAGTGTAAATTTGGTGCCACCTTGTGGTTAACTTGCAAATGAAATCCATACCGGAAACATCTAGATCTTTCCACACTTTGCCACATTCGTCAAGTTTGGTTTTTATTTTAATTAAATCATATTATGGCACAAAACTAATCGATGATGTATATAAAACAAAGTTTTCATTAGCAGTGTATTGGAAAGTTCTTATTTTGTTTATATTTGTAGTTCATTCAAAATGCTGACGCACAAACAACGTGACATGACTCAACCCCTAAGCATAATACATCTTTAGGAATGTAAAACAAATTGTAGCAATTATTTTTTGTAGATTAAATAGAGTCATTTAATTTTCACTGTACCTGAAAACTTAATCCCACAAAGAACATATTTACTTTGTATAGTGTAATATAAAACCATTTAAAAGATTAAGTGATGTTTACTAAATGAAAACTGAAACCACTAAACAGGTTTCTGACACATAGGCCTAGCATGTTGCATGTTTAGAACCAAACAGGCAATCCACAGATATTTCGTGTTTTACGTGATTTGTGTTGCCCATCCCCCTTCTCACTTGTAGCAGCCTTGTGCCGTTGTGAACGTCAGCAGCACAAATACCAAAGAGGATACGTGCTGGAGGCCTCGTTTGCCCCGCACCCACCATTTCAATGTGACAAAGAAACACATTCCCCTTAAACATATGCATTAACTTTTCAAATTCCGTTTAAATGTACGTTTATTAACCTTTTTTCATCGGAATCGATTGTAAAAGTACAGTCAAAGATGTATATCAAATCAAAAACGTTTGACATTGGCTCTAATTTATCACGATGGGCCACTGTTTTAAACTTGGAAGTGCTTCTTGACCTCCGACAAACCTGAATTGTTTTCGTATAACTTTCAATCCGGGTTAAACCAGAACATTCTGGTATTTCTTCGTGTTGATCTAACATATTTTTAAACTAGAAAATGTTACACGCATGCGCGTTATTGCACTGCAGTAAAAAAGAAAAGAAGATCCGTGCACTGAAACCGGTTTGAGTCGGTTTGAAAGAGGGGGTTTAGATCCATGTTGTATTCCTCCGCACTGCGCTTCTGACGTCATTGTTGTTGTTTGAAAAATGCTAAGTGCATTTTGTGATGAATCACGCTGCGGTTCTAGGTAACTGTGACGAAACCGACCATTTGTCTGTAAGGAAAGATCACTTGGTGGAGGAATACCTTTATATAATTTCCCAAATTCACGTATTATTATTATTATCTATCTATAAATTTACAGGAACGTCTGTCTGTCTGTCTGTGTGTGTGTGTCTGTCTGTTAATCGCTTATGTCTCGAACGTTAGTCTGATGGATCTCAAACTTGTCAAGTTGTTTTGCTAAGGGCACGAGTAAGTGTAGTGCCGAGTTTGACGTTGTTTGGATTAGAAAGGCAAAAGATATCGGTAAATATATCCGTAATAGAAGTACACGTTGAAGTTGTGGTTTAAAAATAAACATTCTAACTTCAGAGAGGTTTGTGGTTTAAAAGCTTACAAATAAACATTCTATTCTAACTTTAGAGAGTTTTGTGGTTTAAAAATAAACATTCTAACTTTAGAGAGGTTTGTGGTTTAAAAAATGTGATTTAAAAATAAAGATTCTTATTCATTTTGTTGAGCTAGTCAGCTACGCTGTTTAGCTAAACAGTCTCTTTCACGGCCATCATTTGTAGTAACTGTAAATGCAATTGTTTTGCACAAATGCAAAAGCACCAAACCAACAAGTGCTAAAAACACACACAGTCAAAAAAAAATTTGCACGGGCATTTTACACTAGTCTTCTTGTAATTTTGGGGGAAGTTTGCGCTCTAGAGGTACTATTTTTTTAATCACACGTCGGAAGGAGCTGACCGCGTCACGGAGGTCTATATAAACCACACCAGCAACACGCCTCGTCAGACGGGGTTGAGACGCACTGAAAGGCAGGGAGATGTCGGTGATCTGGTGATGTGACTTTGTATTATTCTGTTTGACGATTATTTAGTTTTTTTGTTTGCTTTTTGCGCTTTTAAGTCTATACTTGGTTACAGTTGACTATGTCAAGGCTTTCTTTTAATAAGTTACTTTCAGCGTAATGAAGTCACTTCGAAAGATTAACTTGCCTATCTTTTAGTGATTTTTTTTCAAGAAATATTCGACATTATTTTGTTCCCAACGAGGCGATAGACTATAAAATCTATACTGTTGAGTATAAAATATTGTATTTTACAACTAGCAAAGCTTTAACTTAACCAGCTGACTAAGAAAGTCTGAACAAAGGGCACTGGGTAGCTAGCTAGTGTTATAAAAGAACATGTTATCTTACTCAATTACGCTAGTATTGAAAATATATTTGTTTCAACGAAGTTTTTCTGAAATAACGTAGCTTAAAACATGTAAATTTAATATTACAGAGTATGAATATTTTTCTAGTATGAACTGTTTTACCAGCTGATCAAGAGCTTAAGTCAAGTGTAGCAAAGCTAAAAATGATCGTGTTACTCTAGTCTATAAACTAGTTTAAGAATGTTATTTCAACGTGTTTTTATTTTAATTTAAAATATTTTCTATTTTCAATTTCGATTTTATAACGCCTTAACAAAATGGCGGTCGCGACAACGATCAAGTTACTACAGTGAAGGCTAAGTTAGCATATCTACAAGAAGACTACAGTTTATGTTCTAGTTATGTAGTTTAAGAAGTTTATTTTTTATCTTTAAAACATAACAAAAACACACCAGACAATCGAAAGTTTTCAGTTTTATTTTTTTGAAGCCTTTAAAAATAGGCCGCTCTTGTTTTTTTAAGAAAGAAATAACCGAACGTTGAGTTCATAGTTTGAAAGACAACGATTACGCAGCCTGATTTTTTTTTTTCACGAAGATTTCTACATAAGTATTTTTGATCATCAATTCATCAGCCTAGAAGCATTTTTAATCAGCTATGATGACGAACATTTGAATATTTTAGCTCCTTATGGACTGAGTCATGTATTGCGTAACAGCTGTGAATTGGGAGCTTAGTTTTTCATGATGCGAGAAATATCAGCAGAAGACCGAAGTACCGAGGGAAGGAGAAATGGACTGAGTTTAATTTATCCAGTAACAACCTAGTTCTTAGATGACTACGGATGGAAGAAAAGATCTACAGCAGAGGCCAGGACCAGATGTCGAGCCAGGCAGGACACAGGAGAGAATCAGAGGGCACAGAGCAGGGAGAAGAGCAGCAGCAGCAACAACAGTATCCAGAAGGGGGAGCCAGATCTACAAGGCAGAATAGCGTACCACGTTGGCCACCAGGGGGAGCTCAGCTGGTCTAGATCAGAGCAAGCCAAAGATGGGTGTCCCAACAGCAGCAGAGAAAGAAAGAGGGCTCACAAGCAGAGAGTATCAGGGGTCGTCTCCATAGAAAAAAATCATGAGGAGGGCATTTGGTTTGTATGGGTAGCGGTATCCTGTGTAATAATGAAAAGTCTTAATTTTAGTAGTTTGCATTCCAGAACACTTTTGCTCGCGAAGTTCTGTTCTTTCCTTTTCAGGCGTGGTGAGTGACTGTTTGAAATTCAGATGTTACATCTTTCCTGTTGTTGGCCAAGTCTGATGAATGCCGTTAGTGTGCCGTGGAGATGACCGTCCTTAATCGACCACGCCTCCGCTGCGTTTCGGCTGTAGGCCTGTGGAAAAGTCGTCTCCGTATCCGCTTAAATCCATTAGGTCTGTCCTGGGGAGCAATCCACGTATGAAGGGCTTTTCGGAGTTGGTTACCCTGCGTCCCTAAACGACACAACTACCTCTACTGCCACACCCGCTGCGTCAGTCCGACATATGATGCCAGGGCAGCTGCGTATTGCCTGCCGGTAAAATTTTTGACGAGTTCATGCATGAATATTAATGATAAATTGGAGCAACAGTTCCTAATTTAAAAAAAAAAAAACGTTTTTGTAAAATTAAATGCGCTATTGTAAAAGTATTGAGTAAAAACATTGACATAGATTTTGCAAATGCAGTTTCTGAATAGATATGTGATGTTATTGCACAGTGTTTTTTGGGGTTGGGGAGGGGCAAATGCGTTTCTCGAGTTCTCTCTCCCACAGGCCCTGGTCACATTAGAGGCGATAGAACCAAAAGGGATTCCAGGATGTTGTGTGGACCCTTTTAGAGTCATATTGTTGACTGCTCTGTAACGATTCTTATAAAGCTTCAAGGAAAGGCTCTGCTTTGATGGGATATAGGAAGGTACCTCATTGGATTTGTATTAAATCTTGTTTGGATATTTGAAACATACACTTTAATCAGTTTTGAATGTCGGGGTTTGTCACGGGGTGGGGGGATGTGGGCAGTTAACCCAAATCTTTTCCTAGACTTTGCAGCTTGTGAAAGCAGCTTTATTAAGGGTGGCTTGAAATAGCGCTGTATGGGGAAGGAACCACCAGTGTGTGCCAGGGGATGAGTTGGCCCAGTTACAAGCCTTCCATGGCAGCTATACCAACGTTTACATCTTGGGTAACGCGGCATGGGATCAAACGCTTTCATTTTGTTTAACACATCATGGCACACTTGTCTCTTTATTGAATGGTATATGGATATTGGTTGTATGTTTGAATATTGTCTATGGGGTTTGGATCTGGGGGGATTGCTTAATTTTGACTCTTACAGATTGAAACAAACCCTCAAAGAACAAAGCTGGTGGTCCAACCAATATCTGCTCCCCTCTCCCCACTTAAGGAGCAAAGCTACTTCAATAGAGGCCAAGGCGCTTTTAACGTTTTCTAATGGCAAGTAATTGGATATTCATGTAAATGGCATTCATTTGCTTTTGTCTGTCATTGTATTGTACTTGAATACAATTTGATGGCTAAGTGTCTAAGCAGTAATTGTATTGCTTATTGTTTGGTTAATTTTTGTATTTTGAAGAGTGGGGATGTGTGTAGGCTTTCTTTTCCTCCCCCTTCTGCATTTTTCAGTGTGCTGTGTCCCTGAATGCTTTCCACTGAAGATGTCATCCTAACATTGTATGTAAAGATTTTCTTTCGCATCAATCAACTTCAGCCTCTTTTGGTCACGTAAGGTCACTAAGCAAGCCCATTTGTTCCTAACCTTTTTCCATTAATAGTGTTACAATTGTAAGATCTGTGGTCGAGCACATTTTACAAATTAGCTTTGTAATTTTTATGTAAGTGTACGTTCTGTACTGTTCCCATTTTTCAGTTAATAAATCCATAGCCTGTTGTGATTGAAATTTTGGTATGCATTTTGTTTCTTGGGGTATGTGTGGGGCTTTCTTGGGTATTTCTTTATGCTTTTCCAGGTATGAGTGTAAAGCTTGGCGCTTTTTGTAGAGCTTGGATGCCAGGGCTTGAAGTCAACTCTGTTCAAGGTGGAGAGGCAGATCAGTCCAGTCCTACAGCTTGATCAGGCCAAAGGAGGACAGGCAAATTTTACTAATTTAACTTGAAGAGATATGCTTTATGCATTACGTTGTAGTCTCTTTGGCTATAAGCCTGCACTTTTGATACATGAATCTTGCAGACTTAATAGTTTTATTTGGACATTGGGCTGTTTTATGAAGGGTGGGCGTAGGGGTCTTTGTCATTTTTGGTCTTGCAGAATCTTACAAAGCCTCGTGAAGAATGCCACCAATCAGAAGAAGTTATGACCCGAAATCGCCCGGTTCCGCTGAACGCTTCGACAGGCAGGACAGTTCGTTGTGCTACAATAGATTTGAAACTATTTTTAAAATGTTTAAGTACCCAGCCACTACTCTGTGCAACTGTGCAGAGTGACCAAATTGCTTTACAAATGTATAGCAATATTCCTTCCAACTGTTGCACAACTGTGCTCCAGTCTCCAAATTTAGAGTGGCTGGGAATAGCTGTGCAACTGTGCAGCTTTATTTGGCACTTCCTGTACAGACGTAAATTACCTGGAAAGATGTGTTTGGGGTGGGGGGAGACTATGCACTTTATTCTCTCTTCTGCAGAAATTACTTCAGCCAGCTGTGGTGAATGTTACATGATGTCGCCCTGTGGAATCTAGTTACCAGGTGTCTGAATCATTAAACTTGATTAGAAACCTCATGCAACAACTTTTTGTAAACTTCAGTAACTTGAATCACCAACGCTTCAGAAGCTATACTTATTTTTTTATGCTTCATGCACTTTAAGTTTCTTTTACATCTCTTAACTCCTTAGTTGAATCATACAGTTAGTATTGCAATTGGTGTGGTGGTAGTGTTTGTGTGTAGAAGCTCTTTGTTTCAGATTACCCGTTTGTCCCCCTGCCTTCTCGACTGCATCTGAATGCAAGGCTGTCTGTGAGAGCAGTAACCCCGGTGAATGTCTTCACTTGAGTGAATGGCGATCCGAATCCCCCTTCTGTGCGCTTGAGAGCTTTGTCCAAACCTCGGAAGCCCTTCGTCGAAGTCCTTCTGTGTGTCTGCGCGTCTTTCCTGTTTTTTTCCCCCCTCCAATTCTTCATTTTCTTAGGTCAATTTCACTTAGGACGCAAAATTGTCTTGTCATCTGGGAGAGCCCTAACCGCCTGATGTAACGCTGGGACATCCAGTCGCTCTGATCAACCTCATATTCGTCATTGTTATGCTGCTAATCGCGCATCCCTCTGCTGCTATCTGCTGAGTTAAGTACACATAGTTGGTCTTAATCCTGTGTATGGGCAGAACACGCACTCATCTTTTTAAAATATGCATGCACTTAACACTTGCACTACAATTTCAATCAAATCCAATGTCAGTGTTTGGAGTTTGGTAGCTTTGGGGAGGGGTGGGGCAACACTTTCTCTCTTTTCAGGTATGCTGTTGTGACTCTTCTAAAATTGAGACTGAGCCGTTACATGGGAGTGGATGGATGTGCTTGCGTCAATTGAGTAACCAGTTTTTGCATTGGTTTATAAATTGATTTAAATTGCTTTTGGTAAGGGGGGAGGGGGTGTGGGCTTGTAAACTTTTTGCTCTTTTTCATTGCAGCTGTAGACTTGCTAATTCTTAACTCTGAAGAATTGGGTGTAAAGCGTCGCTGGCTGGAGATAAGTTTAAGCGTACACTTTTGCCTTTAAAGATAATAAAAAAAAATAGTTCGGGGTGGGGGGGGTGGAAACCGAGAATCTTGTCTAGTTACAGGAATGGTGATTTACAAAGGCACGGATTTGTTCTGGCCGTTTTGGTGGGATTTCCTGACCTGGACCATTGTTTGGTGGTAAATGACACTTGCGTTACATTGGTTATGATACTGGGTGGGGTGGGGTGGGGGGGCTCTAAACTCTTCTCTTTGTGTTTCAGCTTTTAAATAGGAACAAGTCATACCTGAAAGCAAGTGCAGCATTGTTCAAGACCTCACTGGTCAGATTTGATCTTCCAAGTAGAAGCATATTAAAATTGAATTATGTTTTTTTTGAGGACAAAATGACTACAGTAATATCAATGGCATTTTGGATGTTTTGAAAAGTTTATCTGGGGATTTGGGAGGGGAAACCTGCAGTCTTTTGTGTAGTTTCAGGCTAAAGAAGAGCTGTTCGAGACCAGAGTATTGTAGAGCAGCAGGTTTGAGGTTTTTCTTTTCCTGAGGAACAATCTTAGGATTGTTCCTTCAGGTTTTGCTTTTAACCTCATAAGAAAAAAAGCAAAAGACTCTGGTGGTTGGCACTCCTGATTCTCAGGACGGGGTTCAATTCCCTGCGGTGTCTTTGCTTTCTAACCTCTGCTCAAACAATACTTTTTAGTGGATATAATGTGTAGTACATTTTTTTTTTTTAAGTTTGGTTTTCTGGTGTTGATTTTTCTACTAAATTCTAAATATTTTAGTGTGAAATTGTTGTAAACCTTTGTTTATTCTTGAGAAATAAAAAATATTGTTAATGGCCTAATGATTTGTGTCCTTCAATTTTGTACATCCAAGTTCATGATCAAAACTCAAATCAATGTTTTCTAATTTAATTTATACTGAAGATAATTACGTGTGGCAATATGCTGTAATACATTTTCGACCAGCAGCTACTAGAATAACAATCAAAATGTACCGATGCTACAATTTTGTCATAATAATTTAACAAACTAGTATTCATTACTTCAATGAGCTCATCCATTTTTGTCTTGAATTAGTACATTTTTAGCTAACTGATTTGTATACCTACCAGTATGTACATTTCTGAAATGCAGATCTTCCTCTGATAACGGATCCCTCTAAATTGTAATATGGACTCATGCATTTTCTGTAAAGCTGCTTTGAAACGATGTGTATTGTGAAAAGTGCTATACAAATACATATGAATTGAATACTATTAGGCCTATTTGATTGTACCCCTTCACAGATTGAGGAAGTAAAAAGGTTATCTCCAAACAATAGTTTGCACCTACACTATTTTACAGTGTCCTTGTTACACATGTTACATTTAGTTTAGTAATAACTGTAAATTATGCATAATTACATGTAACTAACCCTAGACCAGCTCCTATTTATCTTACCCCAATAAACAAATCCGCTGCGAAATCTTTGGGCGCCGCCATCTTGCCTGCCTGCCGTAAGTACAATATTAACGTTACATGGTAATTAATTTCATAGTTACTGTAACATGGTCACTGAAAATAAAGTGTAACTTAGTTCACCACAATTAATTTATTATTTTGACCTTGATACAAACGGTCTCTAAACTGATACTTCATCTGTGTCTGGTAAATGTTTTAAATAAAAAAAATTATTTCGAAAAAAATTATTTATTTACATAGTATGACTTTTTTTTATGACGCCACATTTTATTTATCCTCCATTATCAGCCAGTGATTTTTAAAAATATATTTTGTTATAGATAATGTGTCAAAGATTGTACAAAATGATATTAAAAATACAGATTTGGTTCATGAGAACACATTTAAACTCTATTGTATATATCTTGTCTGAATCTTCCAGTGTGGTTTTGTGTTACCCAGCTATCGCAAAAATATAATCTATGAATGTTAGTGTGGAGGACATATTATTCGAAAGAAAAATATTCTAATTAAAGAGAAAACAACAAAAAATAGACACTTTGTTGGAATTAGACTCTTGGATCAAATTGCATTATAAAGACCCACCGGTCTCCCCTGGATTATCTAAACTTAATTGGAATTCACGCCAACATTACTATTTATATTAACTAGAACAAGATAACATAACTAAGAATGCACGTACAAAATAAACAAGTGCCGCATGCTGTTCCGAACTCAGCAAAACATAGCACCGCATAGCATAGCACAGGCTAGGGGTCACGTGACATTTGTTTGCGGATTCTCAAGATTCTCTCGGTTGTCGGAACATTTGCGCCCTCTATTGGTTTGCTGGCCGTCCTACAGCAACACCGTGTGCTGGACTGACGGGGAAGGATGTGGTCCTTTTTCGCACGGGATCCCACCAAAGACTTCAACTATGACATTTTACCAGAAAATCAAGAAAAGTCAGGAATATGGACCCTTAGTCGGGGAAAGCGCAAGGTAAAATGACTTGACATATTAGTATAAAAGCATATTGGTGCAGCAGGCCGCTCAATCCTCGGTCTAAAGTTTAGCAACATCCCGTTCAGCGTTACCCATGAGCGAACAAAACAGCAAAGGCGAAATAGCAACTCAAAACACATTTAACTTCTTTGTAAGCTTGTGTGTTTTTTAATGTTCATGGCTCAATATCATTTGGAGCATATGGGTTAGATAATACGACTATTAAATGCAGAAAAATAGGTTTATTTGGTCATCCTTTTAACAGAGTACGTAACATTACTGTGGCCACGTCAACAGAAAACTGCTGTCACATATAATAGCTGAAATATTATTGTGGGATTAAGCACAATGGTGTGCATTAATCTATTTATGTGATACTTTATTTGTATCGATAATTACACTGCCATCACACTTGTATGATGATGTATGATAGCAAAAAAGCTGCACTGTTATTGTGTACTGTACACGTGTCCTCCTGACATGCCATATAAATATCTTTATCTGATTTCCATTTACCAGAATTATTGGCATATTATATTTATAAATGTGTTAGATTTATTTGGATGCATAAATAATTATTGATCATATTCTGATATACATTATAACGACAGATCAATCAACAGGACGGCATAAAATATTGAGTAGTTGATATTGGGCTGTATTAGTGGCTTGGTTTAGTAGTCAATCCGGACATTCTGGTTGTTCAAATCTTCCTAAATTGCACTGTTCTTCTTTGTAGTATACAGATGAGTTGTAACTAACCCAACTTGTACCCCCTTCTTATTCCAGACCACTGGTGAGCTGGTGTCAGTCTTTGTGTATGAGGTTTCCCAGGGAACGGAGGAGCAGACGCAGCTTGCCAAAGCGGCTTTCAAACGCACCAAAACTCTCAGACATCCCAACATCTTGTCCTACGTAGATGGGTTGGAGGTAAGGACCTTGTATGGATTAAAAGAAGTTGATCAGTGTGATTGTGAATCATAGGAAGGTTGTTCTCTTCAAACAATGCCTCATCTTTTCTTGTGCTCTCATTTCATCTTGATTATTCAGGTTGAGGTGAGGTTTTTGTGAATGTAACCCCTTATCAATACCAGACTCTTATTATAAGAAATAATCCCCGAATCAAATATTTAGAATCATTTTAGACACTTTTATGTTAGTGGGAGATTTTACACAAACTTTTTACGTTCTAGATTTATCCTAATTATAATTATTGAAAAGGCATTTTTATTACAACTCTTTATTAAAACTTTATTTTCCTGTTGGACATCAGACCGAGAAAAGCTTGTACATCGTCACAGAGCCAGTGACCCCTCTGGCTGCACACTTGAAGGTCCAGTCGGAGAAGACTGGTGCGAGTGATTTAGAGGTGTCATGGGGCCTTCATCAAATTGTGGTTAGTTTTGAAGTATATTCACTGGCTATAAATCTTTCATTCATTTGTTCAGTTGTACAGTTTGCTGTCACTCCTTTCCCATCAGAAAGCGCTGAGCTTCTTGGTGAATGACTGCCATCTCAACCATAATAACTTGGGCGTGTGGGCCGTCTTTGTGGACCGTGCTGGTGAATGGAAGCTTGGAGGGTTGGATCATGTGAGCTCTGATCAGGGAGACTCCATTACTTTACCACCACCTAAAGTGATCAACCCTGACATGGAGAGATATGATCCCCCAGAGAGCCCCGGCAGTGGCGGAGAAAAATGGTAACTTGTGCAAACTCTTTATTCATTTTCAACCCAACTACTCCCTGTCTGCTATACATTTTCTGAACGGACTTCAAAGACTTTAGATACACAAAGACAGTGCACGCATTACTTTGATTGGGAGAAAGTGCAGCACGCAATGTGAGACACATGCTTATGGCTGCACATGCATTGGCTGGTCCAGTCTGAGTTATTTTTGTCATGATTCAAGCTTTTAGAAACAAAATTTATGAGTCTGTACAGTTGTCAGATTTCATTGGTGAATGTGAGTCCTGTTCATTGTATTTGAAAGCTGGCACATTTTTGCACAAATTTGGGAAGAGTACAAATGGAAGTAGATCGCATTTAATTGATATGTATATAAATTGTACATTCTGGTGTTTGTTTTACACATTTATCATATTCACATTGTTGCACACGGGGATTCAAAAGAGAACACATTTCCCCCTTTGTAATGAGTTTAATTGTTGCAATTAATTTATTTTGGCGACCAATTGAGTGTTAATAATTCAGTGTTTAATTTTTCAGTTGAAATTTTTGAAATAGATCTTCTAGTAAAAAAAAAAGTTAAATTCACTCAGTATTACTTGATATTTGATCACTACCTCATTTACAATTGAGTACAATTAATTGTATAGTTATGTTTTAGGCACTTTAGGTACTACTTTATATTCAAACTTATTTTAGTTTGAATTATGAAGATTGAACCTGAAATGCATTTGTTATCAGCCATAGATCATTGTTGTGCATTTCTTTATGATCTCAGGACAGGGGATGTGTGGCGTCTCGGTTGTCTCATTTGGGAAGTATTTAATGGAACTTTACCACGTGCCTCCTCGTTACGATCTCTGGGCAAGGTACCAGATCAATTTTGATTAGTGTTAACTACAATGATCGCTTTGTTTAGTAGTTTTTATTATGACAAACAGATTCAAAGTTTCTGTATGTATCCTCATGGTCTTTTAAACCACCTTGTTTACCTCTCACAGATTCCCAAGCAGTTAGTGCCACATTACTGTGAGTTAGTGGGTGCAAACCCAAAGATTCGTCCCAACCCTGCTCGGTTCCTACTGAACTGTAAATCTCCTGGAGGCTTTATGAACAACAGCTTTGTGGAGAGCTGTTTGTTTCTGGAAGAGATACAGGTATTTCAATCTGTGTATTCAGCTTATTATAGGAGCCTGTATTGTGTTGTATTGCAGTGCCGTTCAAAAGTTTTGGGTTGGTAAGATTTTTGTATGTTTTTAAAAGAAGTGCCCTGTGCTCACCAAAGCTGAAAATACACTAGTACTGTGAAATGTTATCACAGTTAAAAATAATTGTTTTCTTTATTATAATTGTTTTTTTTTAATATGTAATTTATTTCTGTAAATTTTCAAAGTTGAATTTTGAGCATAATTACTTCCTGCAGAAATCATTCCTAATATGCTTATTTGGTGCTCAAGAAACATTTCTTCTTCTTATTATTATTATTATTATTAATATTATTTTATTATCAATGTTGAAATTGGTTGTACTGCTTCATATTTTTGTCGAAACTGATGCATGTTTAGGATTCTTTGATTTAATAGAAAGTTAATAAGAACAGCATTTATTTGAAATCAACATCTTTTGCAACATTATAAATGTGTTTATTGACACTTAACGATTTAATGATTTAATTTCTTTAAGAAAATCTTACTAACCCAGACTGTTTTTGGTGATCTTTTACTCTTTGTATTGCATGTTACAAGTGTAAAGGTTGCAATGCAAATTATGTATTGAATGTTCAGACTACTTTGCTGGTTTTCTGTGTATTGCTTTCCATTGTTTTATGTATTTTCATTAATACCTTTAAATTGTAAATATATATTTAGGTCAGTATTGTGTATGTATGTGTGTGTGTGTGTGTGTGTGTGTGTGTTTATGTAGATTAAAGAACCTGCGGAGAAGCAGCAGTTTTTCCAGGACCTGAGTGAGAATCTTGATTCTTTCCCTGAAGATTTCTGTAAACATAAAGTGCTGCCTCAACTCCTTACAGCCTTCGAGTTTGGCAATGCTGGCGCTGTCGTTCTTACACCACTATTTAAGGTAATAGACATTTTTGGTATTGCATTGACTCTTACCCATGTTGTTCATTGTAAAGTGAAGGTTGGCGTCCTAAGCTGCAAGTTCCTTTAATACCATTATAGCGATATTTTGTTTATGGTAGGTAGGAAAGTATTTGTCAGCTGAGGAGTACCAGCAGAAAATCATCCCAGTCATAGTGAAGATGTTCTCTTCCACTGACCGTGCCATGAGGATACGATTGCTACAGCAGGTATACACAACATCAATGCTATTTGTAGATTTTGTAAGAGTCTCTACATTTGAAGTTTAGTTATCCAAACTCTCTGACTCTTTCATAGAATTTTTCACAATTCTAAATGATTTTTTTTCTCTCCTTTTATCAGATGGAGCAGTTCATTCAGTATTTGAATGAAGCAGCTGTTAACTCTCAGATTTTTCCACACGTGGTTCATGGTTTCACAGACACAAACCCTGCCATTCGAGAGCAGACTGTAAAGGTATTTGTTTACCCTGTCTTGTCTTCAGTGTTTTGACACTCAGTGTAAATGATAGTGGCATACATTTACATTTATGCATTTAAATGGATCTATCTAAAGCAACTTACTTTTCATTCAAGCTTATGCTTTCCCTGGGAATTGAACCCATGTCCTTGGCATTACTAGCACCATGCTTATTAGTCTTTAATATGTTTTAATGACTTTTAATTTCTCTCGTTCCTATAGTCCATGCTTCTGTTGGCCCCTAAACTGAACGAGACCAATTTAAATCAAGAGTTGATGCGTCACTTTGCGCGACTGCAAGCCCGGGACGATCAAGGCCCCATCCGCTGCAACACCACTGTTTGCCTGGGCAAAATTGCCCCCTACCTCAATGCTGGGGTAACTTCAACTAACAACCCATAATCGTCTATATGTTCAGGCATATTCTTTTCTCTAAATGACAATCTTGGGTTGTTTTTCCTTTGTGTTTTTTTTTTTCTCAGATGCGCCAGCGTGTATTAATCTCTGCATTCTCACGGGCAACTAAAGATCCATTTCCTGCCTCACGTGCAGCAGGTGTGCTGGGATTTGCTGCCACCCATCAGTACTATAGTGTGGCTGAAAGCTCCAATCGGATCCTGCCCACACTGTGCACGCTGACTGTGGATCCAGACAAAAACGTCAGAGATCAGGTAAAGAAAAATGCACTGCAGGAATTGAGGTACACAATGACACAGTATATATTGATATGTTCTGTGGTTTGGGTGTTTAATCCATCATTTTTGAAAATTAGAATTTATAAAGTGTTTTTTGTCCTGTAGGCATTCAAAGCTATAAAAAGTTTCCTCAGTAAGCTGGAGACGGTTTCTGAAGACCCTTCTAAACTATCTGAAATAGGTATAACGTGTTGTCTCTCATCTTAAAAGGATTGCTCACTAAAATGCAAATTTTCAGTTCTCAAATGATGTAATGGTTATGTAATTAAATGTTTCAATTGCAGAGAAGGATGTGACTGCATCAGCACAGACAGGAGGGTCAGCTGCTACATGGGCAGGATGGGCGGTAACAGGCGTCTCATCTCTCACCTCCAAACTCATCCGAAATGCTCCGGCTGGTTCGGAAGCACCGCCTGCTGAAAACAGCACCTCATCTCTACCCTCTGCTGGACCAGTAACCTCAAATAATGAAAACAAAGGTGTGCTACAAGAAAACTTAGTTCTAGGAACCAGGGTATCCTGTATAATACGTTATTAGATAGAACTGTTATGCATGCATAGAAAGTAGACAGTAATGAAAAGTTGGTAGCTAAGCAGAAATCCATAATCACGTTTGGCTTGGTACCTTAGAGGTCCATCTATCACTGTTTTTCATGTTTGTGTCGGTGTGTTCACACAGCATTTTTAAAAATGGCTGGTGGAGGTGTTTCGCTTGCGCTTGGCCAATCAGTGCACACTAAAATCACGGATTGTTCCTTTAGTGCTAAATTAGTTTCTCTAAATAGAGTTCCTAGAACTAAAATCGTCCCTAGTTCCTGCAGTGCGAAAGGGCCAAAAACCGGGAATATCCGCCAATAGTTCTAGGAACTATGAAAAGGTTCCTCTGGGGTGAAAGCCCCTTTTGTCCCATTTCAGAGAGTGTGACCTCTGACGGTCGCATTTGTTGGCTACATAAGTCATCAAGGATGTCGCATTTCAGAAAAGAGTGACCTAAAATAAAGAAAGTGTAATGAAGATTATCAAGGAAGTAAATATTGAATAGGAAGAAGGTGAGTTATATAACCAGTTGCCACAAAAGGTTTTAACATATTTACCTTTTCAAAAAAATTCATTCTGAGATTTTAAAATAAATTTTGCATTTTTATGCATATTTTATTGACATTATTTATATTTTATTTTCTCTTTATGCAGAGATATTGAAGTGTGATTTGCAATATTCAGTAATCACTGTTCAATGAGATTTTAAAGTACAATCTCATATTTCTAAATGGTTAATTAGATCTTTTATGACCTAGTTTTCAGCCTTCCAAACACCTTTATTGTCCAATCTGATTTTTTTTTTGCAAATCAGCCAAATATTAATTTTTAAAAAAAGTTTGAGCAGAAATAAATATTGAAATGTGCCGAGTTATCATCTCATCAACTTCCTCTTTTCCTTTTAGGCCCAGAAATGAGAGCACAGACTTCCAGTGCACGTAGGATCCAATCAGAGACATCGAATGAGGAAACAGTGGAGCCAGTTGGAGATCGGTGGGATGACGAAGATTGGGGAAGCCTTGAGGTGACTGATGGTTATTCAAATTATGCAAAGTCTAGTGTTTTTTCAGTACTTGACCTTTTATACTATAAAAACTTAGCATACAAATGAATAATGAGAAATTTAAATAATTCCTTATCTCTGTGCCTACAGGATCCTGAGAAAGTACAAACAGATCCAGACGATTTGCATTCCGATTGGTCGGCAGTGTCCTCAACACAGAAGAAAAGCAGTGTAAAGCATGCATATCTATTTACTGACTATATTAATATTACTTGGTGACCTCTAGTGATTTTTAATAATAGTGGAGGTTGTCCGTGATATTAATCCTGTGCATCTCAGCCATGTCTGTAATTTGTAAAGTAAAAAAATCTAAGTAATTTCTAAATCACACAGGGTCCCCAGATAGTATTAATCCTGTGCGATTAGGGCTATTAAAAACAATATGCTTATATGTATTGCAATATAATGCTGACAATTGACATTAAAATACTATTTATTCATATTTCACTTCACAAATAAAGAAATTATTTAAAGTTATTTGTATCTTTTATACACTTGATATCTTTCCATAGGTGGGTCGGAAGTCCACTGAGGCAGTGAAGAAGCAGAGTTCTGATTGGAGCTCAGGCTGGGATGCCGACGACAGCTGGTCAAATGAGAAAGACGCAGATGGTCAGGGTCAAAGTTCACCTGCTGATGAGGGCTGGGGTAACGACTGGGATGATGATGGCGGTCTAGCTGAGAGTTTCACGCCAACACATAAAAAGAAATCCTCAACTGGGGCTCCAAAGAGTGCCAGCATAAGCTCTGCGCAAGAAGGGGTACGATTGGCCAGCGATTATAACTGGGATGGAGCAGAAGGAAAGTCAACAACAGCCGATCTGTTCTCCAATGTGTCACAACGAAGTACTATGGTAAGGCTCTGGTGGAGGAAAAGTAGGTCATATTTTCATTAATTGTGAATTGCTAAAGGTGGTGGAACTCCATTTCACATTACAGTTCCAGCCCAGTCTTATCCCTGCAGGTCACTGAAATGAGATGTGTGTTTTTGGTCCACAGAAGTCTGATGGCTGGGACGCAGACAGTACTGGAGACTGGGGAACAGAAGAAAACTGGGAGTCACTGGATGGAGATCAGGGTCAGAGTAATTTTGTTTCGCCAGGTTACACATTGAAGCGTATTTAAAAAAATTCTGATTCATATAACATCACTTTCTCTTGCTCCCTCAGGTTTAAGTAAAGCAGAATTGGCAAAGAAGAAACGAGAAGAAAGGCGGAAGGAGTTGGAGGCCAAACGTGCAGAGCGCAAGGCAGCAAAGGGTCCTCTCAAACTGGGCGCACGCAAACTGGACTGAGCACTGGAGGTACAGCAGAACATTGACTATTTGAAGGTGAAAGGACCACGAGATTATTTTAAAGAAACATTCCGTGATGTCAGAAAGGAGGAGGAGCCTCACAACTGTCTGTATTTTGGGCAACTTTGAAGAATTATTTCTGGGGAACAGCTGACACCATAAACTATGATATTCCTTTACTCTCCTCACAGTACTATGATTTTTATATTACACAATATCATAGTTTACTGAGTGTGCATGAACTCACTGCTTTGAGAAGTATTGGAAGTCGAGGGAAATTTGAACAATATAATCCTAGATATCTTTGTATGTACACACACTGATTATACTTTAAACATGGACAGATTTGCCCTGAATGTGGACTTGGAGGACTTTTGAAAATGGATGATGTAGAGAAACTTAATCATGATCCTAGGTGGAACAATGTCATTAATAGAGCACGTATAAACAGATGAATATTTTCAAAGCAAAGGAATCATTCACTGCAACTCATGAATGGCATTGTTTTGTTTGTTTTTTTGCCATACGACAGGGTGAGGTGGATGTTATTTCTGGTTTGTGCCTTTTTCATTCCTAGTAGGCGTTACTTTTTATGTTGTAAAATAAATTAATCAGCAGATGATTTTGTATTTAGTAAATGAGACAGTCTGTGAGATCTGGTGCAATATTTTCAGAAGGGGTCATTCATGTACTGTATTAACACACGCAAAATTCAGCTTCATATTTATGATAATAAAAAGGAGCCTGTCTTTGGAGATGTGCGGTTAACAATCTTGTTGCTTAGTTGCAATGTTTCACAGAATTTAGTCCATCAAATAACAACAAAGGTCCAACTGAACTGATGTTGCCTTTCATAATGGAAGATGACAGCACTTCCTTGATTTATTTTTGTTTGTCAGTGGTGAGATGGCACCCTGAAAGTGCAGATTTAAAATAGAACAAGCTTCAAATTTTGCAGTGACTAAATGGGGGGAGGGGAAGTGTTATAATTACATATTTGGTTCAATCCCTATTTTTAAGTCGTGTCAAATCTGGAAATAAAGGAATTTTAATAATAAATCCCAGAGTTAGAAAAAAGGTCGTCCTTAGATTGACCCGATATTTTTATTGGCTACATTTTGTATAAATCTTTAAAATTATTCCTAAAAATCCTTGTGCAGGAATGATGAACTACTAGGATCCCTGGGATTTATTATTATTTATTTATTATCATAAGCATGTGACTCAAATTTGGGGGAGGAAAAAAAGGATTATAGAAATATATGGTATGAAAATAAACAGGAAAATGAAGGATTTTTTTTATATATAATTTTAGTCATTGATGGGATAGTTCACCCAAAAGTTTTTGTTTCAAGACGTTCCAAACCTGTATGAATTTCTTTCTTCTGCTGAACACAAAAGAAAAAGTTATTTTAAAGAATGTCAATGGGGCGCCATCAACTAACCCATATTCTTAAAAACATCATATTTTATATTCAGCTGGAGGAGGAAATGACAGGGTGAGAAAATGATGACAATTTTCATTTTTAGGTAAACTATACTTTAATTTGTTCCAATGGACATATTCAACAGATAAGATGTCACTGATGTGGGTTGTTCAAGTGCCTCCCACTGATTGTTGTTGCAAGAATTTGGTATTTGCCAGCAAATGGGAACAAAGGTCTCATTGAGCGGATGACATTCAGGCCAGCAATACAGAAACCTCTGATTTATATTATGATCTTGCACAATGGAAAGCACAGAAGTGATTTGATTGATAGCATGTTTTTTTCACTCCGATATGTTGGTATAGAACACCATAAAATGTAAAAATAAAAACAAACACACAAACACCAGTATATAGAGTAATGTTTAATGGCACAAAAATATAAATGTGGCAGTTTGTTTTAGGATTTGATCTAACAGTTAGCTTGCTGTTTTAAATATTCAGCTAAAGTGCTGGAAGTGTCATTAGGAAACCCGTAGAAAAAATAATCATTTTAGGCAATTTAGATTTATAAGTTAGGAAATACACTATTGTTATCAAAGAGAACAGGTGGAATTTTTAGTTGTCTTATGTTTGGCTGGTGAATATTTCAAGTTGTGCTCACAAAACTAAGCCTGCCAAATTATTACATTAAATGTTTTAATTATTTACATCAAATGCAATAGACTTTAACTGACTTGAAATGTCAAAGGGCTCCACAATTGCACTTTTGCATTTCTCAGTCCTTACTTTTTCTGCTTTTCTTTGTCATTTGAACCCAAAAAGGCTGAAGCAGCTGCAAGAACTCCAAAGGTAACCGCTGCAAAGAGTCCAACTCCAACACCAATCTCCACCGCTTGACGAACCTATTAGAATGGAAAGAAAGCATTATATTTATTCATGGTATGATAAGCTAAGTGTCCATCACTGTTGCCTACATTAAATATTTTACCATTAAACAGCCCTGTAATCATGGCGTAGTATGTGGGGCTCAACTCAAAAGTAAATATGCATATAATGTTAGTATTTTATTATATTTTGAATTTTTATTTAGTAAATAAATCCAATCAGACTTACTAACTCCGCCAGTCTTATTTGTGTAAGAAGTTGTCACGTGCTGAATATGCATATTTACAGATAACAGCCCAACAGATGTCCGTTTCAAAGCATTGGGTGAGTAATTTTTCTCTCCTTTATTTGTTTAATGAAATCCTTCTTTTAAATATTGTTTATAGTGCTGTTTAAACTATTTTTATTGTTAAATTTAACGCAGCAAAACAGACTTTGTGCAGTATAATGAAAAGCTATTTAGTAAATCATACCAATTTTAAATTAAAATAAAACACTAAAATAAATGAAACAAAACACTTACAAAAAATATATTTTATTTTTTTACCTGGATGTGGAATTGTGGACTGAAGTATTATATTTACTATTGGCTTAATTGTATTATTGAACTAACTTAATTTTATAAGGTCAAAGAGGTTCAGCTGACAAAAAAGTTAGGGAAGCATTGTATGTAAATATAAAATGATGCGAATTTGTACATTTTAATGTGTTTGAAAGACAAAAGCCTTCAATGAATCATGAATAATTGACTGCTATTGCGAGAATAACATGTAATCAATAAAAAAAATACTGTAGTCTTATGATTACGAGCATTTTTAGACAAAATATAATCTAATTACATGAACTTAATTATTGAAACCTGATTACATAATCCCGTGATCAGTTACTGGCTAGCACTGTTGTGTGCTTGCTTCTCTCTGTAGTCATTATAAAATCACTTCAGTATTATTATATGGAGTTTCATTGAGTGTGAATACATAGGTTTACTAGAAAAGCTAAAATGTTAATCAAATGGTAACTGACCAAAGCAATGGACTCGGTCTGCAAATTTTAGAGGCACTACAATTCATACTTCTATGAATGATCTGAATGTTCAAACTCTACCTGGCGGGAATGTGCCTGTCCGTATCTCAACTCCGTAACAAAGTGCTCACAGTTCCCTCTAAAGACACAATATGGAAGTTCTTGATCCAAATAACGTTCTGCTTCCCGTAGAATAACACAAACAGGACGTGGCTCGTATTTGTCATCCAGAAGGTTGTTGATACGGTATTCATCATTGCCAACTACTTCATACAGTTCTTCTTTCTTCACTGTGGCTTTGTCACATAGTACTGACATCATACTGTAGGCCCCAGCTTGAGCATGCTCAGCTACAGACAAAGAAATGGAAAAGTAAAAACAAAATATAAAACATGCAACCTTTACATGTTCAAAAAGTTGTCACTTAAATGGAATGTTTTAGATTCAATTCAAGATCAACTCAATAGGCAGCATGTAAAGCATGTAAATAACCCACAGGGTGGTGCCAGGTGAATCACAAAACCGTCGCCAACATAAATAGCCCAGTGCTGATATGTGCCTCGGAAGATTTCAATGAGGTCTCCAGGCTCCGGCTTCTTATCATACTAAGAGACAACATCAGGCATAATATGGTTACATTTAGAGATTTATCTTGTCAATAATATATTATATTTTTTAACTCAAATAACCAAATATTGCACTTGTGGGTTCACTTTATTTTGATGGTCACTTTAACACTTTAACATCTGATTGGTTCAATAAACACGCCAGTCGCCAGAACACATTTTTATCTTCATTTGACTCAGCATCATTCTCTTTTGCAAAATTGTTCTTTCACCCCACACATAGTACTTAATTAATTAATTAATTAATTAAGTTTGCTTAATAAGCTGTGGTGTTTTAAGAAAGAAAAATTCCGTATTCAGTTTGTGTCCTGCTCATCTTCATCATCATCAAAGAACGTATCAAGACGTGAAAGCCAATATAATCTTTGTCGTCATCCTCAACGGGCATTATTATTTTGTATATCCATATATGGGTATTTCAGGGAGGAGACAGTGTGCATATGCGCACAATCTTCCGCTATCTGTAATTTATAAGAACATTTTGCTTAGATTCTAGTGTAGGCTATGCGCGGTTTTATGAGTCTGAGTATTTAACCTTACGCCCTATGGCTTTTAGTAGCCAAAGGATCCTGCACAGTTTTATAAGTGACATCCCTGCGCTTAAGTTTGGGCTAGCCATGAAGGGTCTTTTTAAAATAATTAATATGCTATTATGCGCTATGCAAACGATACTTGAGTTTACTGTATTTGTATTGCATTAAATCGGCGTTCTGCGGCTTGCAAGCGGACAAAA
Source organism: Cyprinella venusta (assembly GCA_038021265.1). Lineage (NCBI taxonomy): Eukaryota > Metazoa > Chordata > Actinopteri > Cypriniformes > Leuciscidae > Cyprinella > Cyprinella venusta. The sequence goes on from CM075873.1 coordinate 9,077,221, forward strand.
TAAACTGTTTTCCACGTGTGAGTAGATAAAAAAAGAAAAGAAAGTGAAAGTGTGCCTGCTGAGGTTTTGGTTAACTTTTCCTAGATGCGCAGTTTTGTTTCAGGTTTCAGAAATGTATCTAGCCTTTTCTGTTGCTTTAGAAAACAACATCCCATCTCTATTGCATTAATACAATTCCTCTGAAAATTCATCTTGAGCAATAAGCACACAATTACCAAACTGTGCAATAAAAAAAAAAAAAGTTTTACCTTTGTCGAAGCCATGGCAACCTATACTCTAATCCTATGAGAAACACACACAACAAATACATGTTAGTTAGACCATGTTTCCATAAGGTAATATCAGTGTTTGGTGATCCAATCACAGGAACTCTTTACCGTTGAATTTATTCACTTCGTTTATTTTCCCATTATAGGCAAGGCTTGAGGCCAGCAAATTTGCGACAATATAACCCGCTACGTAAAAGAATGTTCTGTGAATTTATTCATATATGTAGCATACATGAATATGAAGGCGATCATACACAAAAATAAAAGAAATAAAAAAGTTGGAACATCGGTAGTAAAATCACATTGTAGGAACAACGCGACAAGTAGCTTAAACAAATAAATAAACAAACAGCTTGCTCTCTGCCATCCATGCTTTGAACACGAACTTCATTGCGTACTCGAGCGCGTAAATAACTAAATAACTAAGAAATCATACTTACAATTATGTATATGTTTCAATGAGCCCCGATCCGTGTATGTCCGAAGTAAAAAATAACATCAGAGGCTAAGCGATGCATCAGCTGATTGTGACTGTTGACAGGGCGAATTCGACCAATCAGCGTGAGGGACATTCAGCGTAGACATCATGACGTCCTTAAAGGCATCTTGATGATGGTTTTATCTACAATTTTACTGCCGTTTTTATTATTTTTTTCATCCGGAATACTACTTTTGTACGTTTCAGGAGACACATATTTCTTATACGGTACCAACGGTCTATGTCATTGAATTCCTTAATAAAATGTATTAAATAAATGGTTAAAAAAATGTAGGCATCTGTCATCTAACAAACCTCCTTGTCAAGGACGGTGTTGGATATTTTTGGCACCTAAACCCGCAGAGGGCGATATGTGTATCAAAACTTCGTTGGTTTTATCCAATAAAATATTTCAGTTGTCATCATTTCTAAATATCAAGAAGCTTATAATAAACTAATTAGCTATATGATAAGACATGGAAATGAACAAAATCTTTAGAAGTCTGTAAATTATGCTCAGATGAAATTTCAGCATGTTGTGACTGGAATCTGTCCAAGTACAATTATGGCTTGACACATAATCTACAGTAATCTCTGGATGACAAATCCAACAATTTGCTCCCTTATGTGATGCCTTTCTCTTTTCTTGAACAATGCTGCTTTCATAGTCCAAGAGTCATTTTTAAAAAGTATTCTAAGAATAAATCCAATGAATGCTTTTAATGACTAAGGGAGAGAAAATAATATCATAATACTGCTCTGTATTCCCGTGGTTTCGAGAAAAAAAAAAAAACTCTTTGATTAACAGAGTAAACATTACTAATACAAAACACATGTATATCTGAGTTATATCGAAGTTGCTTGTTCTATGTTAACAACTATGGACATTGCTCTGGTTTAATGCTTATTTATTTGTTCATTGACAAGGCGAGCTTTATACTTGTAATCTAAATAGCTATGGACATTGAGCCTTGAACACCAGCTACATCCATAAGTTTCTTTTACCATGCCTTGACCAGTTGCAGCTATGGGGAAATAGAAAAGCAGAGAACATTTTCTTACTCTATAAATACTCAATCTTTTTGTATAATAATAAAGCCATAGGCGAAAAGCTTGCATTTTATGTTGAAAACAGTTAACAATTACCCTTTATAGTTAAATTTGTCTGCTGAATTGGCCAGAAATAGACTAAAGGATGTGGCCTTTTCACAAAAACAGTGTCTAAACAAACAATACACAGTGAAAACTAATACATCACACAGAATTGAAATAACACCATGAACATTAGCTTAACAACATAACATACAAAATAAGGTTTCTAATGCAATTATTCTTAAAATGCAAATATATACATTAAATATGGATATTTATAATGGCCTTGTCAATACTTTAAGGTAACAAAAAACATGCAGAATTGAAAAGTAAAATAAAAAGCAATAGCAGTCCTGTTTTAAATAGGCTATTTCTAAACCCATCATCAGTAACAATTGCTATTTTTACCCATTTTCTATTTCAGTGTAGGCCTATTGTTTTCAAGTCTGCATAAGAATGTTTACCTTGATTGATGCCAGGGTGACAATAGCTAGTTCTGCTGGTTTTAAAACTATGACAAAACCTTTGTGTTGATTGTTGTCGAGCAAGTCAAGTCACTTTTATTTATATTGAAGGGGAGGATTCTGGAATCCCCTACTGCTTCACTGTATATGCAATGAGTGATTATACAGTAATTAGGTTTTAATCAATATTTTTCTTTCTAAATATCAAGTTGAATTACTGCTCTAGGCTTTTGAGATTTTACTTTGTTATAGAAGTTACCAGTGTGATTTCTGAAATGTTCTTTTCATGTTCTCTAATGTCTGTATTTGATAAAAATACAGGAATGCAGTAATACTGCTTGCTGATTTAGCCCTGCTGACTTCTTTAACACCTGTCAGTACATACATCTGTTTTTCTGAAATACCCTGACAACTAGGTCACAACTAGTCATTAACCAATTGTTTGAGTTTCATTTCTTTGTTAAAGCCTTACTTTCCAGTTAGATTAAAGTGCAGGAATGCAGTAACACTGCTTGCTGATTTAGCCCAGCATGACTTCTTCTTTAACATGTGTCAGTACATACATCTGTTTTTCTGAAATACCCTGACAACTAGGTCACAACTAGAGTCATTGTAACCAATTGTTTGAATTTCATTTCTTTGTTAAAGCCTTACTTTCCAGTTAGATTAAAGTGTCCTCTTTTGTAGAGAAAACTGTCCCGTTTATAGTTGGAGCCTGAACAAATCCAACCTTGAAGAAGCCGTGTGTCTGTATGTGTATTAGTATTCTTGGCTACAGGAACAAGTGTCATTATTGGAGGTGAATTAGTGTTCTTCGACATGTTGAGATGAGGGAACGAGTATTGCTTACGGGAAAGATTCATCTTTTCTGAGAAGTTGAAGCCAAAAAATTATCCTAGAATTTGTATCCATTGTCAACGCAGTTCAACTGCAGCAGTCAACTCTCCCATTCAGGTACTGACCAACTTAAACCCTGCTTAGCTTCAGTGGGCAACCAGGGCTACAGGGTGATCTAAGGCTGCTGGCAAGAAATGACATTACATGGATTTGACACACGCGCATATACATTATTATGCCAGCATATAATCAGCATAATGTTGTTTAATCGATTTGACTATTTCAAAGGATTATGATACTTAATTTTTGGCCAACATTTTGTTTAGATAAAAAAAAGTCACAAACAGTTTGTATTTTTGTTAAGTTATCTTTATCACACTAAGCTTATGTGAACATGTATAGTGTTTAAGCCTTGTGGCTAGGCTTTTGAAACAGTGTAACGTTTAAAGTTTATTTTTGCATTGCCTCAGATTTCTATTGTAAGAGCATTACTGTAAACACAAGGCACATTCATACCGCCAAACCTCAAAACATAATGCCACACCTAAACAAAACAAAACATTTGAAATGGATTAACTGGATTAAAAGTAACAACTTTACATTTTGTTCAGTCATATGATTGTCTGTGCTAGTCTGCAGTTTTTCAGGTTAATCAGTGATTGTTTTTTTTTTATTTGAAACGTCATGTCTTATGAAACACAGCAGTTTGTTTGAATATCATGGTCAAATTTTGCATTTGGATTATATTATAAAAGTGCTTAAAAGCTTAATAGAAAACTAAATCTAAATGCATAAAATAATTTACTGACTTCCAAAAGACCTCCACAACTGCGCTTTCGGTTCTTCATTTCCCAATATTCGGTGTTTCTGCTTTTATTTGTTTTTTGAACCAAAAAAAAGCTAAAACAGCAACAGCAGCAATAATTCCAGCCAGCCACTGCAGAACCACCAATCTCCACTGCTTGTCGCACCTATAAGAATAAACAGAAAGTATATTATTTTTTCTGACAATTAACATTGTTATTCACATTGTGTGATAAGTTCTTGAAAACTGCAGCTTGTGTGGCCACAAATAATAAATAATTTTTTTAAATAATAATAAAAATTTAATGTCAATTATTTTTACCATTATACAGTCCTGTAATCATGTGATTTATTTTTAATTTGACACTTTCAGTGGTGCTTGAAAGTTTGTGAACCTTGAGAATAGTCTTTATTTCTGCAAAAATATGAGCCCCATATTTACTCGGTGTTGAGACCATAGACAGTATAAGAAAGGTTGAGACCATGGTTGAGACGGATATTCCTGCAATATTATCGGACGCTGTGGGAAGTTTCAAACAAAAGAGCTCTCCTAAACGACAGAGGGCGATATGTGTAGCCACAACGTCATTTCCCATGTGGTGAAAGACCGTGAGTGAGTTTACACATCGACTTGTGCATCATTTATTGAAACGGTGTTGATTAAAAGTGGCAACGGCTTCACTATTCACTCACAATTTGCTATTGTAGTTGTTTTTTTTATGTAAATAAAATATTTTCATGGTGTATTTAGCTGAAGAATTTTAACGATGTCCGCGATATTCGAGGGGGATACCATGTCAGGCATGCAGAAGTCTCACTGCCACACTTCTCTAAACAATTACAGGTGAGTAATAATATAATAGTCATACATGTTGCCACTACTAATTCATACAATAATGCTTCAGTTTATGGAAGAAACTCCAGTTTGCATTTAACTGCATAACTTATCTGTGTAAAGGAACAACGTCGTTCTCATTTTACTGTCATTAAGGTAATTTGTTCATTCTTATTCTCATCTTTAACTTAAGTAGGCTATATAGTAATTTATATATAGCCTGCAGGCTTTTTGCAATTTCAGTCTAATAGGTCAGTACAGGTTAAGGCATAACTACTCGAAAATGCTTGTATGTCCATTTTGGTTGCACACAGTGCCATTCATTGCCTTCTGTCATTGCATTTCTGTTATTTCAGTTAAATAAAAAACAATCATGGTATTGTTAACAGCTTTAAATAGCTAAATAATTGATTAACATATATTTATTAGTAGTATAAACATTTCCACAGCTATACCCCTGAAAAAAGATACATTAAACATTTAAGAGTTATTAAACATTTTGTGTATGCCTTATGCCTTAACCATGGCCTGTTGTCATGCTGTATATGATTTGTTGGAAAGGAAACTAAAATAGCCTATTATTACAGGCTTTTAAAATGTAAAACAATTCATTAAGCAGCACAAATGTAACATTTCAAACCATTGTTATTGCTATATTATATTAAAATTAACAATTCAATTAAATTAAAACATTTAAAATATGTTATGAATATATTTTTGAAAGTACACATTCCATGTTTCTCAATAAGTACATGGTCATAAAATGGCATGATTTTAAAGTAGTACAGGATAAAATATAGCCTAGCATGTCTCACTGCTGTTACTGCTTGACATGAATATAACCTGTATAAAGAAATTTAGGTTATGTTAAGAAATGTGCATTAGTGTTTAAAAATTATAATTCTTTGCAAAAAAATCTTTACCAATTGTACTTTTTTCCCTTTTCCATTAGCCCTCAAGAGCTGGCTTTAGAAATTAAAGCTTTCATCAGCGGCGTTGACCAAACTCAGGGACGGAAACTCAATGTCCGGGATCATGCCCGCTGTGCAGTACGGCTCCTTCGAACTGTGCCAGCCTGCCGTGGAGCTGTCTTGGAGCACCTAAGGGGAGTTTATGATGAATATGTTACGTCCTTTCTTCAAGATTTGGAGGCGGAGGGTGAAAATGGAGGTACCGGTACAAGTGGAGGAGGTAACACCAGTGTAACCAATTTGGAGGATGTTATTAAAGAAGTCCATGCAGTCCTTTCAGAATTTATCAAGCTTAGTCCTAAAGCTTGGGCTCCCCTTGTGTCCACATGGGCTGTAGACCTTCTTGGCCAGCTTAGCAGCAAGCATGCAGGACGACAGGCAGCTCCTCACTCGTCCAGCCTGAATGAGCTGTTGCAGCTTTGGATGTCGTGTGCAGCCACTCGCTCACTTATGGAGTGCTACTCTCAGTGTCTAGCAGCCATGTTGGCCTGGTGCCCCGATGCCTGTGTGGATGCCTTGCTGGATACCTCTGTCCAACACTCCCCTCATTTTGACTGGGTTGTCGCTCACATTGGTTCAGCTTTTCCTGGCACTATTATCAGCAGAGTGCTGGCTTGTGGCCTCAAAGACTTTTATGCACATGGGTATTCTTCCTCTGAGAAGGTCAACCAACAGCAGACAGTAGACAATAGCTGTAGAGTCCCCAAAATAGGCTCAGTGGTTGGTATCCTTGGGCACTTGGCCTCCAGGCATTCTGATAGCATCAAGAAAGAGCTTCTCAGGATGTTTCAGGATAGTCTGTCTCCACCCCCTCAAAATGTACCTCCGCATTCATCCGGGGCAGGCGGGTGGGAGAACTCCCCTCATCTCCGTAGGGCTACTGTGCCTTTCTTGCTTCAACTGGCTGCTCTTTCCCCTACTCTCCTGGGTGCCGTTTCTGCAGAGCTGGTGGAGTTTCTCAGACCGCCTGTCCTAGTTCAACTCCAGGCTCAGTTCCAGGCCTTGCCCCGGGAGGAAGTTGAGAATATGTTGGGTCTAGCGGTGCATCTCATAAGCCAAAGCCCTTCAGGTGGAGCCAGGGTTCTAAAGTTCCTTACGGACACTGCCACACCATCTTCAGTGATTATATCTGGCCCTACACCTTCTCCCCATGATAGTATTCGAGAAGCCTGTGACCGCTTACTGCAAATGCTACTGCTACATCTTCACAAGCTGGTGCACAACCGTCCAGAGGGTGATGAACCCTTCCCACAGTCCTCTGCTGCCTCTGCAATGCCACAAGTGATCCCATTTCTAGAGGAGCTCCAGGGACACATTGGTGATCTGTGTGCTGAAACTCTCCGGCTTGAGCGGAAGAGGCACCTGTGGTTGCATCAGCTCCTGTATCTGCTATCGGTGTATGGCGGCCCGAGCGTGGCCACTGAAGCTTTGTGTCAGCTCTTCACTCAAGCCCGAAACCCAGAGGAGCTCGCTCTAGCCTCACAATTGTACACCCCACTTTCCACTTCACTTTCTGGGTTGCTTCCCTCAACTGTAGCCCGCTGTGTTGCCCAGATCCACACTCAAACCCTTGACAACAAAGAGTTGGCTCAACTCCTGAACAACTTGGCTACTGCAGTACAGAGTCAAGATGAGGATCGGACGGGGAGTTCGGCTCAGTCATCGATGGCCGCACAAGTCAGAGTCGCCGTTTCCAGCCACCTTCAGGATTTCTGCCCATTGCTTCTTCATGGCGACAACATGGTTTCCAAGGCAGCTGTCCGTCTGCTCTCGTGCAGCCAGCTGCCCAGAGCTTGCTCTCCAGCTCATCTGTTGCTGATATGTAGAGCAGCAGTGTCACATTTCTTTGTGTGTTTACGACTCCAAGGTGAGAGCCTTAAATTTGGACAAGAGGAAGTGGGCTACTCCATGCGACTGTTGTCACGTCTTGCGGTCTACTCTTCTTTGACACAAAAAGCTGTGCTGCAACAACTGGTTGAGGGAGCCCTGCACAAAGGCAACCGGAATTTGTTTGGAGGTCTGCAGGAAAACCCAGGTGATGACACCACACAGTCGCCCAACCTTGTTCCAGACTTGGGCATCTCCCTATTGGACGCCAACTGCAAATTTGGCACCTCTGTTAACTTCTCTGGTAATGTGTGGTCCGTTTTCCACGCCGGTGTAATTGGAAAGGGTTTGAAACCTCCGTATACTCCCTCACAACCAGACCCAGATAGAATCAATCAGAATATGCAGACTTTGCTTGCAGTCATGGTTCGGTGCTGTAGTTCAGTCGGAGGAAGCCCTTCTGGCAATGCTAGAAATGGCTCTGCTGTAGGTACCAGTTGTGGCAGCTTCCCTTCTAGTGAACCTGTCATTTCTGATGAACTTTCCCCAATTAATGCTGAAGCTGCAAAGGTAATTGCTGTAACCCTGGTAGAGAACATCTGCCCAGATGTAGCAAATGGAGAACTGTCCTGGCCTCCAGAAGAGCATGCGAAAACAACAGTTGAGCGAGACATTCACATTCGTCGCTGCTTTGAAAGTAACCCTGTGCTGTTCCACCTCCTCCGGGTGGTCGCAGCTGGACGTCCTGCTCTGTGCTACTGCTCTGTCATTTTAAGGGCTCTACTTTCCACCTTACTGGCTCACTGGGAAGCATCAAGGGAACCAGCAGTGTCAGACTCCCCCTGGCACCTTCAGACCTCATGTTTGCTTGTATCATGTATGGGCGAGGGCCAGCTACTACCACCAGTGTTGAGTAACATCCATGAGGTCTTCCCTCTCCTCTCACCCTTTGAAGTTAGGCTACTGCTGTTGGGTGTATGGGAGTACATGCGGGGTAACAGCCCAATGCCGCAGAAATTTACCTTCTGTGCTGACCGAGGAATTTTTTTTCGTGACTTTTCACGGGATGGTGATGTTGCACGCTATATTGCACCCATCCACAGTGTTCTGCATAAGAACATTGACCGACTAGGACACCTTTGCTGGAGGTTTCAAGTTTGATGACTGTCAAATTATGAGAAAAGTTTAAAACCACCAGTTCCAGAGTCACAGACAATTTTTTTTTGTATTCATATATTTTTCTACATATTGTTAACTTAGGTGTGAAGTTGATATTTCTACGTATTTAGAGCTAACCAGATCAGATTTTCCCCTGCTTAGCTTTTTATCCTTTTGTATCCTGTCTAGCTTTCTGTAGAGGTTTTTTAAGCACTGAAAATAAGATTTATGCTTACAGTATATCAGCGTAAAACACTTTAAAAAAAATCTGTTTTTGCAATTCCCTATTTTCTTTTTGTTGCTGTGTGGAAAACCGTAAAAATAAAAATGAATGAAACTGCATAAAAATGGCTCTTCTGTTTTTTTTTGTTTTTTGTTTTTACAGAAATGCAAAATATAGGTATAAAATAAAAGTAAAGCCACATAAACCAAACAAGTCTATCTAGTCAACCCAAAAATTGTAATTCTGTCATTACTCACCCTCATGTCGTTCCAACCCTGTAAGACTTTCCAACCCTGTAAGTCATCTTCAGAACACAAGTGATGAACAAAAGCTTCCACAAGAGGTTTGTTCTTGCGCGCTAAACAGGTTCGCTTGTGTTTCTGTTTATGTTCGTTGATTAATGTTTATGTGAAAGCCTAAATTCAGTCTGTTCATAACTAAAAGCATTTGCGTCTCTTAATAAAATCTGGAGTAAATCACTGGATTATGGATTAGTTTTATAATATCTTTATGAACTTTTTGATGTCAAAGTGGTATTTGCGTAGCTCAGATTTCATCAAAAATATATTTATTTGTGTTCCAAAGATGAACGAAAGTCTTACAGGTTTTGAACAACATGAGTGAGCAAATAATGACAAAATTATCAGTTTTGGGTGAACTATCCCTTTAACCAGTGGCACACAGGTTTTGTGCTGGAGATCAAAAATTTCTTAATCATCAGAACAGAAGTTGGGTAGTTAATACATAACATAACAACTAGAAACTGACATGATGAAATGGAGAACTGCAATTGTGCTGGATGCTTAACAGTATGTAGTTTCATCACACAATTATCTGGTGTACACAAGCATGCATATCAGATGGATTCGTTTCCATGGTAAGAGTGGTCTGAAGAGACTCGGTTGTCACCCAATAGTGTTCTTGCACACACGCTAACTAACCAACCTCCGGAAGGCTGGGCTTAACGCTGTGTGTCAGTCCAAGATGGCGGTTATCTCCATTGAAAGGTAAAACAAAGACTTTTGGCTATCATATCAGTTTGTCTCCGCGCCTTGTTTGAGTTTTTATCTGTCTTCATTTCAAGCTAATCGATGAGCAGTTAGTGTGGGCGCTGGGCTGTAAATCTGCTGCAGGTGTTGAGTGAGGAAGCGAAAAGTAGATGTGAATGCGTGGCTGAGCTATCGCTGGCATTATTATGACGAGTCATGTTTTAATTTTATAGGACATTGGTTTCTTTATACACCTTTAGGGTTGACTAAATTTAGTCCAAGCGAATATCTTATTGCATTGATTGTTTACATCTTTACATTTAAAAAAATGAATTAGATAACTTAAATGCAATTCGGGGTTGAGATTGTAACGTTAGTTTGATCGATATGTGTAACTTACAGTGATAAAATCCAAACAGTTTGCAGATATAGGAAGCGTTTTGAGTATTTAATTTCCATTTTTACGCATAGCAACATTTTTTTTTGAAATGTATAAAATTAGATTTTGTTATTCTCCCCCTTGTTATCCTTCAAATTGCACAAATGTCATAATGAATTGAATCCCTTTTTAATCTTGATGCCATTTTAAGTAATTGTTCTGTGGCTCAAATTTGAGAAAGTCTGGGATTTGTTAGAGGAGGTCTATTGTCATTTGCATAAAGCACAATTACCAGCCACTATGCATTCAGGTGGTTGCAGGTTTTCGTTTTCAACCCTGGTCATCTGTGTAATTACAGACAAGGAAATATTCCTCAAGGGTGCCAAGAAAGGAAGTGAACATAGTACTGACTCTTTTATTGTTACTCCACCCTCCCTGCTCATTCATTACTCAAACCTGATCTCAGAGCCTTAGAGCAGTAACCTACACTAATTTTAACTTTCTCTCTTTTTTTTTTAAAGGATGGGGCTACTGTCAGTGGTTTGTGTGTGTCTATTGTTCAGCACCGCCTTTGCTGTGGATCGGGGAAACTTTAAAACCTGCGATCAGAGTGCCTTCTGCAAGTATGTCACTTATACTGTAAACCACTACCATACAGATGACCTCTACAGTATTGCACTTTAAAAATCATGTCAAATATCACAAATACTAATTATTGTAGTATTCCGACATACTTAAAATGAAGTTTATCCACCCTGTACTCAGTTGTGGTAGTGTAGAGAGTGATTTACTTGCATCTGCAAAGACTACATAAACATTGAATTTTGTATCTGATTGTCCATAGACGTCAACGGGCGCTCAAACCGGGTCAGTCCCCATATCGCGCTCTTCTGGACACTTTGGAGCTCAGTGACTCCCGACTGACCCTCCAGCTTATCAATGACAACAACAAGGTCTGTTTCATGCTCTCCTTTAAGAGATTCCTCTCAAAATAGGACTTTCACAGTGTGTTTTCTTATATATAAAAGAGCTGCAGCATTTCTTGAAATTCAGTGGTTTATCCACTTTGCTCAGGGTTGTTTTTTATTTTATAGTCAAACCATAGACGACTTTAGTGTGCCCCTTTTGTTACAATGTTTAGTTACAAAAGTCAACATTTGGTCTGCATTCTTGCTGTTTGCAGGTGCACTTGCTATTGGAGCTCTACAGACTGCAGGGGAATATGACGCGGGTGAAGATAAATGAGTTGAAACCTCTGAAGCCTCGCTTTGAGGTTCCAGACGTACTCATAGCAGAGCCCCCTACTGAGCCGTGAGTGTGTCTCTGATCCGAGAGTGCACAATGAAATTCAGAGAACAGTCAAACACATGCATGATTTATTGTGATCCTCTGAGTAACCTTGCTCGTCTCTGCTTCTTTCCTTTTACTCTGATTCCCCTGTCTACCTAATTTTTTCTCTCTCTGTATCTCTTTCCCCAGTCTCTCATTTTTGTCTAAGGATGAAAATGGCATTGTGTTGTCTCTGGGAGCAGAGAGCCAGAGGTTGATTGTTAGTGCCCGTCCATTTAGGCTGGACATCATGGAGGGACCAGAGGTGCTGCTATCCCTCAACTCTCGTGGCCTGCTGGCCTTTGAGCACCTACGACTTCGCAAGGACACGTGATTATTGAGTTTTTCTCTCCTATTTGGAAGCTGGAAAGCATACGTTACCAATAAAAAGTTTGGGGTTGGTGAGGTTTTTAATGTTTTTGAAAGAAGTATCTTCTACTCACCAAGGCTACATATGTTTGGTCAAAAATACTGTGAAAATGGTAAAATATAGTTACTATTTAATATTTTTCCCCGATCTTTTTATTTTATTTTTACATAATTTAAAATTTAATTTATTACTGTGATGCCAAATCTATATTTACGCCAGTCATATGAGCCACATGATCCTTCAGAAATCATCCTAATTTGCTGTTCTAGGGCAAATTAGATTTTGTTAATGGATCTAAATTGTGTCCCCAAGCCTGACTATTAGTCTCTCTTTTGTGTGTGTGTTTTATTAAAGGCAAGCACAACCAGATGGTGCTGAGGTTAAAGAGAGTGCCGATGGAGATCAACAGCAAGATGAAGGCGAGAGGGTCAGTAGCTGTATGTGTGCGTTTGTGGGTGTGCTCAGGTAAATGAGTGAGTGTCATCTTTCCACGTCTTCAGTTAAAACCAACACATCCGGTTGCTGCACCTGATCTGGTTTAGCAGCTAAATGTAGCTGTTATGCAACACTGACGTGTGTGAAAGTGCAACAGTAGCTAAAGAAGTATTACTTAAACATCACAATTCAACTTTATGCATTTGAGAACTGAAAGCAGTTTTTTTGTCATATTTTCCCACATAATAGGATGAAGAGGATAGAGAGGAAGATGGTCTGTGGGAAGAGACATTTAAAGCTCATACAGATACCAAATCAAATGGTATGTTTCTATGTCAGTTAAAAGACCCATGAAACTGCTTGACTAATGCAGTTTTCTCATCAGTATTTAAGTATTTCATATTAAACAGAGTTTTGGTGATGCATCTCAAAGGGTTTATTCCTTTTTCTTTGTCAAGCTGCCAATTGACTTTAGTTTATATACGAGTCATTAATATTTTTGGTCTGATTTCCCAGAAGAGAAAATTTAAATTTTAAAAGTGTACATTGCCTGTAAAAGTTTGGGGTTGATATGATTTCTAAATGTTTTCTGAAAGAAAGTCTCTTATGTTCATTAAGGCTGCATTTATTTGATCAAAAAAATCATAGTTATTTGAGTTATTTTAAAATGTAATTTATTCTGAAATCTGAATTTCATTCTAATATGCATTTTAATATTTATTATTATTGTTAATGTTGAAAACATTCGTGCTGCTTAATATTTTTGTGGAAACTGGGATTTTTTTTCCAGCACTATTTGATGAATAAAAAGTTCAAAATAGCAGTACTTATTTAAAATATAACAACAAATATATTTACTGTCAATTTTGGTCCATTTAATGCATCCTTCTTTAAAAAAAAACTTCTTACTGACCCCAAACTTTTGAATGGTATGTAGTCAACTTTTTGGAGTACATTATAACATATTGGAGCTTATGAATGGCTTCAAAGCTAACAGAGATGGACTTACCTTTTGATTACTAAATTTATTACTTTCACACAATAATAATAATATTAATAATTATATTTAAAAGTTCACTTGAACATTTTTATCTCTGATAAGACTACATACTAATGATTATCATTTGTGTTGATTTTATTATTTTCTTAGGTCCAACATCAATAAGTTTAGACTTCTCCTTGCCTGGTGTAGAACATGTATACGGTATTCCAGAGCATGCTGACAACCTAAAACTCAAAACTACAGAGTGAGTAGATGTCTTAGTACACAATCAAAATATACCTCCCATAAAAACGGTGAACAAATTTTTTTTTTTCTTTTTCTAGTGGTGGTGATCCATACAGACTGTATAACTTAGATGTGTTTCAGTATGAGCTCTATAACCCTATGGCCTTGTATGGATCTGTACCTGTCATGCTAGCCCATAACACACAGAGAACGATGGGTATTTTCTGGCTTAACGCAGCTGAGACCTGGGTTGACATCAGTTCTAATACAGCAGGAAAGGTAAGAGGTCACTAGGGCTTTTTATGTTGTCTCTTTTATATAGTGTATATAAAACTCTTCAATGGTTAATTTTGTAATTCCTTTCAGACTGTCTTTGGTAAGATGCTAGACTTTGTTCAAGGCTCCAGTGAGACTCCTCAGACGGACATTCGTTGGTTCTCTGAGAGTGGTATCATTGATGTCTTCATCATGCTTGGGCCCAAACCATCAGATGTCTTCTTACAGTACGCCTCTCTCACAGGTAAATGCAAGATATGAGCTCCAAACTAACCAACCAAACCATTCTCAAAACCCTGTACAGATCTGAATCAAGTTTATTTGGTGTGTTTTGTCATATCTAGGCACCCAGGCTTTCCCTCCTCTGGCCAGTCTGGGCTATCACCAGTGTCGCTGGAACTATAACGACCAGGAGGATGTGAAGTCAGTGGACCAAGGCTTTGACCAATATGACATCCCTTATGACTTCATATGGCTTGACATCGAGCACGCCGATGGAAAGCGCTACTTTACCTGGGATCCACACAAGTTCTCTCAGCCTAAAGAGATGCTTCAGGGCCTAATGGACAAGAGACGCAAGGTCAGCCATGCCACAGCTGTTTGTGGAACTGCAGTATGTTATGATTTTCTTCTAAACATTCATAGGTCTGATTGAAAGATTTTGTGTTGACAATTTTGTTTTAGATGGTGGCTATAGTAGATCCTCACATTAAGGTTGATAGTGGCTACAAGATCCACAACGAGCTTACTGCTAAGGACTTCTACATTAAGAACAAACATGGTGGAAACTATGAAGGCTGGTGCTGGCCAGGTGAGAAGTTTGTTTTTAAATGGAATGTCATTATAGTACTAGTATTTAAAAGTTTGAGGTTGTTATTTGTTTTTTTAATGAAATCTCTTATGTTTTTCTATTTTAATATATTTGAAAATGTCATTTATTTTTGTGATGGCAAAGCTCAATTTCAGCAGCATCACTTCCTCTTTTTACTGTCACCTTTGATCGATTTAATGCATCCTTCTTGAATAAAAGTGTTAATTTCTTTAAAAATTAAAGACCCCAAACTCTTAAATTGTAGTTTAAGCAATTTCACTATGGCTTAAAAACATATACGTAGCATTTGTGACATTTGTAAGGTCCTTAATATAACATTCATTGTTGTTTAAATGCATCTCTCTTTGCTTTGACTTGGTCTTATCACAGGAAACTCTGGTTACCCAGACTTTACAAATCCAGAAATGCGGGCCTGGTGGGCCAGCATGTTCTCCTATGATCAGTATGAGGTGAGACTTTTCTGTTGTGTCAGTCTCAAAAGTAAAATCTCTGATCAAAAAAAAGGATCTGAAACTATTGAATCATAACAGTCTAGGCCAAAAAGTGTGTTACATTGAATGATTTCCTTATCGTTCTAATGGTTGCAGAAAAATTATTCAAGCAGATGTTGTATCTCCACCTGTTTCTCCCCTATTCTCACCCAGACAGGATGTGGTGATGGTTTTGTCTTATGCTCCATTTCCCCTCTGCATATGACTGTTCAAGAAGACTGTGAAGTGCTTACGCTTACAAAATCAGAGTGCAAGAATAAATTCAAAGCGGAATACAAATACGGACGATTTTGCATATAGATGTGTTTATATCAAGACTGTACACCAAACTGTGAAGGGCATCAATCACTGGTTTCTGTTAGGTGGTCTTTCTCAATGGTCTAATATCTCCCATTCCTAATAATTATACGTTAATATAGTATATCTTCCTAGTGGTTTTGTGCAGTTTTGCACTCAGTGTGAAGAGATGAATTTCTTTTTAATTGGAAGTTGTTGCTTCACATCTGGTTGGGACACAAAGTTAAAAGTGAAAACGACAAAACAAATTGCATTGTCACAACTCTACATGTTGCTTTTCAGGGCTCAATGGAGAACCTCTTTACTTGGAATGACATGAACGAGCCGTCCGTGTTCAATGGCCCAGAGGTCACTATGCATAAAGATGCGCTACATGGAAACTGGGAGCACAGAGATGTACACAATATCTATGGACTTTATGTGGTGAGGAACTCTGCAAGATGTATGAGAACTAACATGTAGAGTATTTTGTAGCTTATAATAAATTATAACTTTTAATATACACTACCACCTGCATTAAATGTTCTTCAAAGATAAATACTTATTTTCTTCTTCTCCTTAATTTCTCCTTTGTAATATTTTGCAGCAAAAGGCCACTGCCGAAGGTCAAGTTCAACGATCTGGTGGAGTTGAAAGGCCTTTTGTGCTGACCAGAGCATTTTTTGCTGGATCTCAGAGATATGGTGAATTCATGTGGTTGTTTGTGCACAATAAACTTAAAGCCTGAAACACCATCATCATTTTATTGTACATGATGTGTGCAGGAGACATTTAGGTTTGTGTATTTTCATCAGGTGCTGTCTGGACTGGTGATAATGCAGCTGAGTGGGAGCATCTGAAGATTTCTATTCCCATGTGTCTCAGTCTTGGGCTTGTGGGCATCTCGTTTTGTGGAGGTCAGTAATTAACTTTGTAGAGGTGATGATGAATTCATTTTCTGTACTGCTTTTGGGGAGAAATGGATTTTAACATGCTAAAATAAGTATTAGGTTTTCACAAATAGCTGAATGCACAATCAAATCTGGCAAAACTGTATGTGTATATTTTGAACACCAAGTCTGCAGGCAAAGTACATGTGTGTAACTTTATCTTTCTGCATTTTGTTATCATACTAATAATTGATCTCTCCATGCACACAGCTGATGTAGGGGGCTTTTTTAAGAATCCCAGCACTGAGCTTCTGGTTCGCTGGTACCAAACGGGTGCATATCAGCCATTCTTCCGTGCTCATGCCCATCTAGACACCACACGTAGGGAACCCTGGCTGTTTGGTCCAGAGAACACGGCACTCATCCGTGAGGCAATCCGTCAGCGTTACGCTCTTCTTCCATACTGGTACCAGCTTATGTACCATGCGCACAGAACCGGAATGCCAGTCATGAGGTGAGCGGAGTCCCTTGTTTATGCTTTTTTAGATTATTGTTCAGTATTTCAAGTAGACTGGATTGTTTGTGTAGTAGTCAAAAGTACTGCTCCATTTTACGTTGGTGATCTTTTTCTTTTCTGTCATGTCTCAGACCTCTTTGGGTTGATTATCCAAAGGATACAGCAACTTTCACTATTGATGACGAATACCTAATTGGTGAGATTTTTAGTTAAAGTCTAATATGAGTCAGTCTATAATTTATAAAGGAGTATTTGAAGTCTTTTTTGTTGTTTAGGAAGGGATTTGTTGGTTCACCCAGTCACAGAGGAAGGCTCTCGTGGAGTCACTGCTTATCTTCCTGGAGCCGAAGAGGTAACACTATTGACTTAAAGACTGAATGATAGAAAAAATGGATGAGTATTGCAGTTTTGGCAATTATGTAAATTTGTGCATCAAAATGTCTTGGTAATCTGCCAACAACTGGTCATAGCAAGTAGCAAGTCATAGGTCATTGCCCTGTGATGTAAACTAGAGCTTATTTGTTAGTTTTTACATAAAAAGTGACAAATCCATCAACGTGTCCAGGTCAAAACTCTGCTCATCATAAGAGCTTTAATATTAAAATGAATGGAAATTTATATAAAACTTATATTATATAAGATTAACTCTAGTTCATTTACTTACATCATACTTTCACCATGTTGATATTTCTTGTTTTTTTTTTTGTCCTTGTCCAGGTTTGGTATGATGTCCACACCTTTCAAAAACACAATGGCATGCAGAATCTTTACATCCCGGTCACTCTTAGCTCTGTAAGAGGCTTTCCTTGTTTTTTAAAAAAAGAATGTTTATTTGAGTTTTACATCCACTATAATTCCTTTTCTTTCTTTTTTTTTAGATCCCAGTGTTCCAGCGTGGGGGTTCTATCATCCCTCGGAAGGACAGAGTTCGAAGGTCATCTGATTGCATGGAAAATGACCCATACACCTTGTATGTGGCCCTTAACCCTAAGGTAAAGAGCTAGTTCTCTCTGTTGACCGATTAAACAAATTGTATAACAGAATAAAATCCATTTGTCGGATTAATTTAACTTATTTTTTCTCCCTCTCTCCCTATTTAGAAATTTGCAGAAGGTGAGCTCTACATTGATGATGGCCATAGTTTTAACTATGAAACAAAGACAGAATTAATTCACCGGAAACTCACCTTTGCCAAAAATGCTCTCACCTCCAGGTATTTTTGTTAATCTGTCATTGTCTAAACATTTTTGGATTCAATTCTGTATAATTTACTGTAGAACTTTTAACTGAAAAAAACTTAAATTTATAATCTCAGCAACCTGTGCCCAGACTGTAAGTTCTTAACTTCATCATGGATTGAAAAAGTTCTCATTTTGGGTGCCAGCAAGCCCAGAAAGGTTCTTCTTAAAATGGATGGTAAGATGTTTATTCAGGTCTGCATTGAAAAATCACAACACAACATTGTAATATCAGAAAACAATTTATTATATCACAAATCAGAAAATAATTTATTATTTTCTGATGGAAATGACCTTAGGATCTGAGATATGGTATTGTAATCTTCCCACACTCTCTTAAACAGGTAAAGAAACCCCTGTGGATTTTGAGTTTGATGCCTCCATGTCAGTGCTGACCCTTCGTAAACCAGGGATGAACGCCGGGAACGACTGGACCCTGCTGCTGCAGTAGCTCACCAGATCACTACAGCAGCCAAGGCCAGATGAACAGGTCTATTAAAAAAAGAAAACCAGCCAAAAAGAAAATTGAAAAATTTACTTTTAATTCATAAACACAATAAGCACTTCCAAAATCATCATGACAATTAAGAAGCGAGCAGTGGTTCAGTGGGTCAGAGATTTTTGTGCTAAAAAGAAATGGCAGGGTCAGATGTTGAATGCTTTCCATTTTAAAATTAATGTCAATCACAAGTCAAAAGCTTTGTTTTTTAATTTCACATAGTAAAAAAGTAGTGATAAAGTCAGATTAACTGATTCATGCCGTGGATTTAAAATGAACGAGGGCGGTAATTGTTTAAACTCCGGAAGTTAATCTGTTTTAACAGATTTGTTCCTTTTCAAGGAAGACATCACATCAGGTTCACAAATCTTTGCTGTTTTTCTTATTTTAAAAACAACAAAGCTCTAGAAAATTGTTCAATATGATCACATTTGCACATCAGGCGATTTAGAGACTACTATTAAGCTCTATGGCCTTGTTAATTTGATGGGAGCTCTTTGTTTTGGATTTTTTAACAGAGAAATACACTGACTGAATCTTTGACTTTATTTTGTCATATTGCTTAATTTTTGCCATTTTTCTTATGTAGAGCACTTGAATGTGTTGGGTATATGTGGGTTGGGTGATTTTCATTTTGAGCCAGCAAAGCAGAATGGAAAAGTCTGTGTTTCAGCTGTGATGGGGAAAATTATTTGTGAAGTTAATTTTGTCATCCACTACAAATTGATAACTTGTCGAAGTGATTAAAGGGTAGGTGTTTAGGCAGGGCCTCTGACCAAGGAGGCCTTTGTATACATTCCCATTTGACCATCCTGTTACTGCTCTGTGTTGCTGATTTTCAAGTTGGTTTCATTCCATTTTTGAGCGTGACCCTGAAAGCTCTGGAAATGTTTGACTAAATGTAATTTCAAAATGTTTGATTAATGGATGTTCAAATGAGATGGTAATAAAGATTAACAGTACATTCCCAACTGCATTTGTTTGTTTTCTCTCATTGTAATTGTTAAAAAGTATGCCTAATTATAGCATTATATGATGATTGCTAATTCCATCTAAAATTGCCAACTTGAAATTAAATGAAATTACCAATAAATATTAAATAAATAGTGGATTCATAAAACTACTGTTAAAAACTAATACTGTTTGTAGTCATGTTGTAAAACTATTTTAACTTGTTTGTTCTCTTACGAGAGGTTCTCTCGTATTGCGTAAGCTAGCTTACGCTACAGGAAAGATTAATCTTTTCTGAGAAGTTGAAGCCAAAAAATTATCCTTTAATTTTGTATCCATTGTCAACGTAGTTCACCTTCAGCAGACCATGAGCGAGCTAGCTAGCAGCTGATTGGTTCGCTCAGGGAGAACTGCGTTCAACCGAGTTACCTCATAGGCTGTAGCAGTTCACCCTGAGCGAACCAATGAGCTGCAAGCTAGCCCGCTCATGGGCTGCTAAATTTAGGAAGTGGCATGTCTCTATATAAATAGTCTCTTGTAAACTAGCTTACGCAATACTCGTTTCCTCATCTAGAGAGAACCGAGTTTACGTTAGGTTACCGTTTCGTTTTCTCTTCATGAGATTTTAGCTTTAGGCGGCTTTTCTATCGTCAACCTACTGCGACAGGAAAATTAAAAAAAAAAAAATCTGGGGTCGCACATATTATACGTCATTTGTTATGTGGTCAAAAATGGCGGCGGAAGGCACAGAAGACCCGAACAACAACCTTCCAGGTTTCCCTTTTAAAGTTAATTAATAAAATACCGAGTTCGTAAGCATGTATGAATGGTTTGTCGTATTCATTTCGTAAAGGTTTAATGCACTAGTTACAGGAGCACGTCTTCATTATAGCTAGCGAGCTAACTAACCAGTGATTTATTGATTCGAACTTGAGTGTGTTGATACTGTAATATTTGTTTGACACACTAATGTCAAGTTTAATGCGATTATTAAATTCCAGACTAACGTTTATAAATTCATAATTATTATTCTAAAGCAAATGTCGTCAACGAAATATGTACGAAAGAAAACAAAAAAGGATAACGTTAGCTAAATTCATAATCTATTACAGTTTTAGCTGCCGCCACTGCTACATAAGTTGACTTCGATATGACCCAAGTACACTGCAATGTATTTAATCAAACACATTGGTTTCAGTGACAGAGCTTTATGAGCCTGAGGTTGCACACCTTCCTAAACCAGATGTTGAGGAGTCAGTGAAGAGTGGTGCTGATGGAGGAGACACAGGCATCTCAACAGCATCCTACACAGCAGAAGGAGAAGCGGAGGAAGGGGGAGAGATGCCGACAGATTTTGAGAGACTTTGGAAACTCACCATCGACAATCCTCAAGATTTTAACAGCTGGACTGACCTTCTGCAGTATTGTGAACAAGAGGTGAATGGGCTGACAACAGATCACATTGCTTTATTTTTGGGTCGACACCAAAATGTTATTTGGTTTTATGTTTTTCATTTCATTATTTATTGCAGGGCCACATGCAAGCTTCCAGTCAAGCCTTGAATGCATTTCTGGTCAGGTATCCACTGTGTTATGGTTATTGGAAAAAGTTTGTGGATCTTGAAAGACGGGCCGGACGCAACGATAAGGCTGAAGAAGTAGGCATAGATTGACAGTTCAGTCATTGTATGAGAATACAAAAGAACACAAACAATCTCAAAACAAACTAAAAAATTCCCCTGTCATGGTTGTCATTTCATTATATTAACTGTTCTGATATTTGCAATATTCAAAAATGATTTGTACCTAATATTGCAGTGGAGATGTAAAGCTCTATTTGGTTCCTTTGACAGGTGTGTGAACGAGGTTTGAAGGCCATTCCTCTCAGTATTGATCTCTGGATCCACTACATCAACCTGCTGCTGGGAACGCTCAACATGAACCTACCAGATTCAATATGTCGCATTCGCAGGTATGAATGAGAAAACTCTAACCTTGCAGCATTTTTTTCCCCCCAGGAAGCTGTTGCAGCATCTATTTTAATCATATAATGTTGTCAGACCCAGTTTGTTACTAGATCTCTTTTTCCTTCCAGAAATGTCAGATTTTGTCTGAAAGTCTGTCGCCACTGATGCCACTATAACTCTACCAACTAAGAGACAGAATCAGGGGAAGAGAAAGAGGCAGGAGATGAAGTGGTGATATTAGCAGATTTATTGAATAACTTTAGCTGCATCATCTTTGTCAAAGCTCTGTCTAATCAGCAATAATTTCAGCAAGGGCTCTTAAACAAAAATACATTTATATTTATTTAATGCTACTTAATAGTGTCTAAATACCTTTAAGATACAGTTATTCTCCTTAGCACTTGCAGCAAAGATGTACAAATTAGTGCTTGAACACATTACACATTTTTTTCTGGACGACTCGACGCTAGTTGACAAAAGTCAGAGCTAGTCTGCAGATTTGAGTTGACAGATTTAATAGAAGTTGGAGATAATCAAACATGTTTAATACTTTGAGATTCATTTAGAACACACTTTTTTTTCTTTTGGCGTGCATCTCGTATCAACGAGTTTCTGAGGGAATGTGTTGTGTTTGGAATGACTTAAAGTCTGGTTGTATGTGGTCCTCAGTTATTTTGTGTATGATGTCCAGTTTTTCTCTGTAACAAGTCACAAAGTCAGGAAGTGTATTATGACTTGTGTTTGAAAATGTGTAGTGAATTCCAGCCTTTAGTTAAAGCTTAAAGTCAGCATAAAATGAAAACAGTGAATATCTCTTACTCCCTGTTGTAGCATATTGTATATCTGAGAATGGCTTATCTTGACTTAATGACTTAATTTTGTCCATCTGGGATTTTTGGATCATTATTGTGTGCTATTGCTGTAATCTCATGTGATTGATTGATTTGAGGATCTCGTCATCAGAGAAGAGAAATCGTTGCGAGGGGTAGGAGGCATTAATATTATTGATTAAAGATTATGAGGGCACATAAATAGAAAACAATTATGTGCATGGATAAGTCACTTATATAATAAACACTGCAGTATGCTTCATAATGACTTTAAATATTATTCTTTACAGCAATAAAACATCCCAAGAAACAATATAATATGAAAAGTAAAGTCTTGTCCTCTCCTCAGTGTGTTTGAGGAGGCAGTTGCAGCCGCCGGCTGGGACTTCAATTCAGACAGGCTGTGGGATCTTTTCGCCGAGTGGGAGAAGGAGCAGGCCAACCTGAAGTTCATGACCAATGTCTATGACCGCGTACTGAGGGTCCCCACACATCTCCACAACACACATTATGAAAAGTATGCTATGCTCGTGGGACACGTTTTATTTGTCTTAACAATTTTTTTCCTCGCACAACACAAGGCACACAATCCACATACCACAAACACACGTATGGATTTGTGAGAATTTGTTACCATTTCTTCTCACGCTGATATTCTGTGATCTCTTTCCCCCTTTATATTTAGATGCAGCTGAATGCATCAACAAAAGCCTAATTGGTAAACTGTCAAACACCTGCAGTTAAACACAAATCCAGATCACCAAAATATCACAAAAATTCTTTTGCTTTCAGAGTCCATAAAAATCACGATGACTTATGTTACACAAGGCTGATGTTCTCTGGATTTCTGTCTCTTCTCTCAGACTGAAAACTCACCTAACCTCCCACCTGCCTCAGGATATCCTGTCTCCTGAGGAGTACAGTAAGGTGAGGACTGAGTACAAACAGAGCCAGATTCAAGCCAAAAAAGAGAGATCTGATATCACTGCAGATGAAGAGGAGAGACCGCCAGGGGAGGGAGAGCCTGCAGACAGCGACTCGGTAACCCACTGAGTCAAACACCACTTTTGATGTAAGACTGGAGACTATCGTTTTAATCTTTAATATGTTTTTGTGCAGGAAGAAGCCGTGCAGAAGATGCGGGAGCTCCTGTTGGTCAGCCGAGAGGAAATTTACCAACAAAATGAGGCAGAAGTCAGGAAGAGATGGAACTATGAGGAATCTGTAAGTTCCTGAACAGTTTCTCATAAAGATGATTTAAAGTTAACAAAGGAATCAATATTTTTACTCAGCAAGGATGCATTAAATTGATCAAACATGACAATCAAAACATTGCATTCTTAAATAAAAGAATCCTTAAAAAAAGATTCAGCATTGCAAATAAGAAATGTTTCTTGAGCACCAAATCGGTATATTAGAATGATTTCTGAAGGATAATGTAACAAAAACTCAAAGGTGGATAATTCAGATATCTGTTCACACTGGCATGTAACGCTACATAACTGCTGATGCCATATTTTTCACCATTGGATATTCTGATTGTTCTGTAGAAGTCATTGAGCATTTCGTTGAGTTCAGTCATGGTCATTTGTTTAAAAATCAATGCTGTGCCCCTTTTCATCAAACCAGTGCATTTTATTGTCACTTTGGTTTGCTGCACGGTATTTTTGTCAACACAACTCAAGTTTTCTCAAATGTATCAATATTATTTTTCAGCACTGGAGCATGACAGTTTATTTTATCAGAAGTCTTCAAATAGTTTCTCAAACCAATTATCTATTATCATACTGGCTAATAGATCAAAATGTGCTTTAAACATGTATATCTTGATGAGTGTTGTTGCACAGTGATACACAGAACAGTTGGGACAAGCTATTGGCCAATCAGCATCAAGGACTGGAATTAACGATTTTATGAATTGTAATAATATTTCACAATATCATTGTTTTTACTGTATGTTTGATCAAAGAAATCCAGCCTTAGTGAGCATAAGATACTTCTATCAAAAACCTTTGAACTGTGTATGAAGTTTTTCCTGTTCCTCTCCCTTTTTTGTCCAGATTAAAAGGCCTTATTTCCATGTGAAGCCTCTGGATAGAGCCCAGTTGAAAGCCTGGGATAGCTATCTGGACTGGGAGATAGCAGAAGCTGAAACAGCGGCAATGAACGCTGAAGTGACGGCTGTGGAAGGCCATGAAGATTCAAAACAAGAGTGTGTAGCTGGGCACAAGAGAGTACTGATTCTGTTTGAGCGCTGTCTCATTGCTTGTGCACTCTATGAGGAATTCTGGATTAAAGTAAGTGTAAAGGAGACCAAACAACCTATTCATATATTCAATGTCATAATTATCTGCATTATTATTTTGCAATGTTTGTTAGACTAGTTGCATTTTGTAATCTATTCGTGTGCGTTACAGTATGTGCGTTACCTGGAACCACATGGCCTGGAGGATGTGCGTAATGTGTACCGCAGAGCTTGTGAAATCCATCTTCCGTACAAACACAGCATCCACCTTCAGTGGGCCTCATTTGAGGAAAAACATGGTGAGAAAGTCAGTTTAGCATAGAAAATACACTAACCTAAAATATTACTTTTTTTTACACTTTTTAATTGAAATAAGGGTTTGTTTATTTTTTATTTCTTGTCTTCAGCTACTGTGTTTTACATTCTGTCACTACATTTCTCTTCATTCCCATAGGTAATATTGCAGAGGCACGGCGTATTCTAGAATCTTTCGAGAAAACAGTGCCTGGCTTGGCTGCGGTGCGTCTGAGGAGGGTAGGTCTGGAGCGGAGAGCAGCGCGTTTAGATGTGGCAGAGTCACTCCTGAAGGAGACGGTGGACCAGAGTAAAGACAACCCCACTCTCCATGCCTTCTGCTCCATCAAACTGGCTCGTTTCCTTCACAAGCTGTGCAAGAACCCTGCCAGGGCCCGCACTGTTCTACAGGAAGCCATAGAGCTGAGTCCGGTAAAACACTAGCTTTTGACATTTTAGACATTTTACATATATATATATATATATATATATATATATATATATATATTATTAACTATTTAATATTTTTATTTCACATAAATACTGTTCTTTCTATTCATCTGAGAATAATTAAAATAGTATCATGTTTTCACAAAAATAAGCAGAAAAACTGTTTTAACATTGATAATAATAATAAATGTATCTTGAGCAGCAAATCAGCAGATTAGAATGATTTCCGAAGGATCATGTGACACTGAAGACTAGAGTAATGATGCTGAAAATTCAGGTTTGCATCACAGAAATAAATTTCATGTTAAATTGCATTCAAATAGATAATGGTTCTTATAAATTGCATTAATATTACACAATATTACTGTTTTTTTCTGTATTATTAGATCAAATAAATGCCACTTTGGTGAGCATATGAGACTTCTTTCAAAAAATCTTAACAATTCCAAACTTTTGAACTGTAGTGAATTTCAGACTATATCTTACTGTGACATGGAAGAGCTTGGTTTACCCCTTGGCCCTTACAAAGCTTATTCTTGAGACTGATCACAATACCAATATTTCATGACTCAATCATTTAAATATTCTGGCATTTGGCTCCCCAGGATAACGGCAGATTGTACCAGAACCTTCTGGAACTGGAGATGTCAGGTGACTTGCGGGCTAATGGAGGTGTGATTGAGCAGTGTGTGGCCAAAGCGCTTGCTGCTCCTCTCTCCACAAAAACCAAAATCCTTTTCTCCCAGCGTGGCCTGCAGTTTGCTGAGGACTTTGGGACCACAGTACAAAGGTCAGAATTAATTTGGACCATTGAAGAAGTTGCTTCAGCACGAGTGACATACAGTACTGTGCAAAAGTCTTAGTGACATTAGTATTTTCACCCCTGTGGTTTTAAGTCAGTTATTATATTTATTTATTTTCCTGTAGTTTGTCAGAATGAAATATCAGATAAACAAGTAAGTTAGGTCAGGGTTTCTTCATGTTATTATCACAGACTTGATGATGGTGAGATCAGATCTCTGTGAGGAGCTTACTGGTTTTTGTTAGATTCCTTGAGCATTACAAAAATCTCACTGGAATATTACAATTAATGGCAAAAGGAAAATTTGGAAATGTAAACTGATTTTTCCTACTGATACACTACAGCAAAAGATATAATTTATTTAGGTGAAAATACTAATGTGAAAATACTGAGACTTTTGCACAGCACTGTATTTGTTCTGGACATACAGTATATTTGTGATCTTGTACCACAAAACCACTCACATGGGTCAATTTTCTTAAATTAAGATATATACATCATCTGAAAGATTATTAAATACGTGTGTTTGGATAGGATAATATTTGGCCAACATACAACTATTTGATAATCTGGAATCGAAACATTGAGAAAATCACATTTAAAGTTCTCCATTTACTGTATGTTTACGATTGTGCTGCATTCACTCACAAAAATAAACGTTTTTATATATTTACGGTAGGAAATTTACAAAATATCTTCATGGAACGTGATCTTTACTTCATATCCAAATGGTTTTTGGCATAAAAGAATAATCAATAATTTTGACCTCATTGCCAGAAATATACCCGTTCGACATGCAACTGATTTTGTAATCCAGGGTCACATATTACTTGTTTTATTTACTCAGTGCATTGATTCTACTTCTTTTGTGTATTCTGGATTAATAGGTTTACTTGAATGTTACTTAGATGTTTTTCTTGTATGTTATCAGTGTGTTGAGCATGTATGAGGAGCACCAGAAGCTGCTACAGGAACACAATGCAAAGAGAGAAGCGGAGAATAGGTGACCTCCATAAACAAACCCAGAGATCTCCTTTCAACATTTAGTTGTGTATAAGACTTTTTAATGTGCTTCTGTGTATTCCTCAAGCGATTATGATGATCCAGAAAAGATGAGCAAAATGGATGATGGATCTTCCTTGACGGTGCCTCCACAGACTGCTCCTCTCACGATGCCTCCTATGACGACACCACCTCCCTCTATGATGGGCGCAGACATGAGTGGATCGTATGGCAGCTATGGCAACTGGTATCAGGTAAAGAATTGATTTTGCACACAAATGGCGTATTTTTAAAGCACTGCATTTATCCAGTAGCAGGCAATTAGAGATTTTAAAGATTAAGCATTGGTGATTTAAAATGTTTTGTATACAAATATTGTCCCTGTGTCTCAGCAGCAGTATGGAGGGTATGGCAGCTACCAAAACCCATGGAGCCAATATAATCAATACTACCCTCCCAGCTAAATCTCTTCAGAGACAGCGGTCCGGGGTGCTGCTTTATGTGATCCACTCACACATACTCAATCCCCCAAAAGCCGCAGCAGGTCGTAACTTGAGCCAGTGTCAAAAGAGTAAGGGATAAAATTTACAAACCTATTATTATGTTTTAAAAGGCTGTTACACTGTCTATACTATGTTACACTTTTGTACTATGTGCCACCTTCCAACTTAAAATGCATTTGTGTGTGTGTATATATATATATATATATTGTGGTTCATACTTGGTTTGGAAGTAATTTATATGTGAATTAAGTTACATTTACTGACTCCCTAAAATGGATTGTGAACATTTTTTCATTTACTATTTTGTACCAAGTTAAAATTCAGTTTAATCTGTGCAGTCGCTCTCTTATAATTTTAATAAAATATAATCTACATAAAACATTGTAATGAAGTTTTAAATTTCATATATCTTCCCCTCCCACTCAATAATGTGTTTTTATTGAATAACATGCATTTCTATACAGCATAGTTTTATTAATATTAGAATTTAGAATGGCTGCTTCATGTAGTCCCTGAAAAAGCTCTTATTACAAATTTTGCCCTTCACTTCCAAAGCCATCATAATTCAAATCATACAACTAAGAGTTTTACAACTAACAATTTTATTGTTAAAAATGTCATATTTTCCCATGATGTGAAACAAAGGTAACAACCACCTCCTCAATGTTCATTACTGTGAGAACACACTTGGCCCTTTATTTAGCGGTATCGGCAGGTTTACATTTGATGAAATTATTTTTCAACTCGTTGCTTTGTATATTTGGCGCTTTGTTGAGTGAAATCATTGCAGTATAAGTCCACTGATACATCTCCACCCGCTTGATCTTGCATTGATATCTGGAAGAACAGTTTGTTTCTAGAATCGTTTCACTTCATTTCTTGGTGACAACAAGGACGGCAGAAGGCACCAGACCTGGCAAGTAAAACGAAAGCTCCATAAATGACTGATGTTGAGAAAAAAGTCTGTGATCAACATCAACCTAATTAATCTTAGTGTTCTTACCCAGCTCACGCAGGGGTTTTTCCATGTCTAGATCTGTGTACACGCGCCTAGGATATGGTGTGATGAGGTTGAAATCCTCTCCGTTTGCCCCATTCATCTGAACATAGACTCTCACAGCAGCCAGAGGTTCCTGAGCCTTAAAGACAGTACTCAAGGTGGTTCCATCTAGAAGACGCACCTAATGACCAAAGGGAGTAATTTCAATTTTGTGATGTATTCTAGGAATCATTCAGGCACATAAAACATTTAAAAATAATTTCTATCAGCTCAATTAAACGAGTCAACATCCTTGCATGTGTTGAGGCAGTACCTGTATCCGACAGTCATCATAGTCTTTCTTAGCAGGAGGTGCCCCTTGATTCTCAGGTGGAAACTGTGGAGGGGCTTCAGAAGGGGGAGATGACAACCCCGTGCTTGATGAACCGCCTCCGAACTGCCAAGAAACAGAGGTTTTTGTAATTTATTATTTATATACTTTATATATATTGTACTAAGCATGAGAGAAATATTAATATTAGTGTATCCTGAGCAAAGCAAAACCATTGTAAGTAAATGAATACCTTTCGTGCCCTCTCCTCTCTGTCTCGTGCAATCTTTTCTTTAACCCGCTGCCTGACAAAAGGATCACAGGTTATTACTTTCATTTAAAGCAGTGGTTCTCAACATATGGAGCCACTAAAGGTACCTTTGCAAAACTAAAAAGTATACAGACTTTAGCGAGAAACATTTGCGTGTGGACAGGATTTTTTTTTGCATTCTCACGCATAACAATTTCCAGTTTATGTATACTATACCCAATTTCCTTTATGCATCACTGCCATTTTACTAAGACTACTTTGAATATTGTTGTGGACAATGGGGGCTTTGGAATCAAATCAATTGAGAACCACTGAATTAAAGTTAATACTTTACACCAACAGACACTGTATCCATGCTCGTCTTACTTGGCAAGCTTGTCCTCCATTTTCTCCCTCCTGCGCAGTTCCGCCAGCTTCTTCATTTCGTCGTCCTGAAGCTTTTGTTTAACCTGCAGCAGCTCTTGGCCGTGTTTCCTTCTCTGCTTTTCTCTATCTACCTCCTCCTGTCGCTCTCTCTCTCTCCTCTCCTCCTGCCTCGCCTTCATCAACTCCTCCAGTCTGGAAGAAAAGCAATACTTTTTGTCAGCTTTTAAATGTAAGCTTTTTTACATTTTAAGATCAGCTTGCACAAAGCACAAACCGTTTTAATTGTTCCTTCTTTTCTTCCTCTGTCAGAGGTTGCTTGGAGTCTCCCTCTTCGCCTATAGCTGTTTTTTTGTTTTGGTTAAAGTCAAAAGTGAAAGAGAAAGTAATATTTTGTAATGTATGACCACAATGATTTCATGAAATTGAGAGCGAGGAGAGTTAGGAGAACGTACATTCAGAGGTTTCTGTAGGAGACTGGATCTGTCCTTCTGTTGAGCCAAGAGTATTCCCAGCAGGTGGAACATACGGCTCATCTATATCTGGATCATTCTCATGCTCCATTAACCTGTACAGTTACAGAATTGTAAAAAAAAATATTTTTTATTTATTGTAATTAATGATATACTTTATAAAATTGCAATTAAATCACATTCTCTATATAATGAAAATGCTTACTGGCAATCAGATTGCATTGCAGTTTATTTAAAAAAAAATGCATTTAAAAAATAATAACTAAATCATGAAACTTGTGGGGGTTTTTCCCTTCGGTCATGCCTAATCTCACCTAGGTCATCAAAAATCATGACCGTATAAACATGTTACACATGCTGACTCACCAGTCCATTGCTCTCTCAATGCCCTGGTTTCCAGTATTTGCTACTGCCCTCTCCCTACAAAACAATCACTGGGTGAGTGCAAAATACTGGATTAGGGTGTAAACATCCCTGTAAAAACATCACTTACGCTCTGTTTCTGTCGAAGCCCATTTCCAGCAAACTGTCTAAGGTAGTGCACTCAGCCATTGTGCTGAAAATAAATGTATTATAACATTATAACAATAAAAATCATGACATTTTTAAAGTTCACAAATAAAGAGAAAATAAATATAAAACCCTTCTTGCTTGTTCAACAGCTTTCATAGAATTAAGGGCTATTTTATGGTCGATTTCTTTATTCTCTACAGAAAAAGCTTAAAATATTTATAGATGTAAAATTTAAAATACTAAAAAGTGATACTTTTGGGTATGGACTCGTTACACCAGCTCGAAACAATGAGATTATCTAATTATATTATTTTTCTGACTGTCACATGATCATATTCTCACTACATAACAATCATATCTAACCGTTACAGTGTAATTATAATATTTACGCAGATAAATAAGTTACATGATCAAATTCAGCTAGCTGGCAGGCTAACACTGATCAGGCTCCAGCAACAGCTAATTATTTTTTGCCTTGCTAATATCTTCTAGAGAGCTGTTCACAGTGTTCTTTATTAAGGAATAGCGCTTCAGTATATCTGGTACGATATTTTTGCTTAATTTCATCATTAATTAGCCCTGTACATCGTTCAACAGCTACTTACATTTGCTATCAGCACTGGGACGCTTCCACACACTACGGAATCCCGCGACGGCCAATTCGCGAAAATGCGATTTTCTCTGACCAGTGTCCCGCTCATGGCCTCGCCACTACCACATGATTAGGGGTTGAACACAATAAAAAAACAAACAAAATAAAAGCAATTATTCCGAATTTTATGAAATTGTTTTAGTTAGTAGCCTAGTATACATAGCCTTTATATTACATATATGCATATGTATTAAATATCTATATATATTACATATACACCTCTATATATAGGTGACAGGTTTTGTAAGCACACTGCTATTGAGAAGAATATGGTTTTATTTCTTAAAGAATTAGAAGTGAAACATGGGATAATATTAGGCTATATTTACATCCAGCATCGGTTCAAATAAAACCTAACCAGTATTCTTGTTTCATATGGCTGTTTTTCCCTAACATTACAATGATGTTTAGACATAATCAAAATACTTTAAACAACAGTCTGCTTTCAGTTTAAGGACAATAAGCACAAGTTGCTCAATGTAGGCCTATGCCATCCAAAGTGTCCAATGTCCGTTTGCAAGGTGTTTCGGTGAAGATATGATGTTACAGGTGATGTGCAAACAGTGCAGGGATGGGCCTCATAGCTTGTTACTTATTGGATGAATGTATAATAATTAATCGGCCAACAAAGTCCTCTCTAACATTCTTCTTCTGAATGACAGAAGTTCACATATGCTCTTATCTATTTTTTTCTTTCTCTTTCACCCTTTTTCCAGTCATTTGTGTGCTTAAATATATCGTACTCCATCAACCAATTTCCACCTTGTGATACAAAGGACAATATTAGAGGTGAGTTATATTTAACAATTTATTGTTACTTTGTTATTTTTGTGATTATGGAAAGTCTTATTTACAGGCGTAGTGCAGTTTTGTTTTTTTTTGGAAGGATTTGTATTACCAAATGACAAAGTAAATATTTCTAAATGTAGTCAACAAAGAATATGTTGCGTTACACAAAGAACAGACAGAGAAGTTTTCGTTCTAACAAATTTGTTTAATTATTACTTTGACTTTATAACTTTCAGGAGAGTCAAGGTGTAAAGTTCAACATGTCTCTTTTTTATAAGAAAGAGATCAGCAAATGAATGGTTAACAGTGCAAATTTACAGTTTGTTTAAATTCAGATTTTACAGATATAAATATCAATACTAATATCATATTCAAACCCTGCAATTTCTCTGTCCTTCAAATCAAACGACTATCTTCAAAATGGCATAATGCAATAGGGTGGATGCAATTTCTAACTGTTGATCATATCTTTATTAACAGAAAAAAAAGGTTGGACATTGGACAAGCATAGGACGTGTTAAGAGTTGTTCCTGGTGCTCACTGGGTGTAACAGCCACTCCATGTGGAAACTAACTATTGCAATGCCAGTGGAGAAGCTGTTACCTGCAGAGAGTCACATGTGACGGAAGCCGGAAGTGCTGCATGTGAATCCTTTACCCCCCTCCATGCCTTATCCTGCACATTAAACTAAGTTATCATCTACATTATTATAATGTATCAATTATAATGCATTTGTATACATTTACAAATATGTGACATGGTGTCATCATTGGTAGTACAAGAACGTGGTTTGTAAAATGCATTTAGAAATAAATAGATATATGTGTTAACTGCTTTTACTATATCTTTCTATGACAGAAATTGAAAAAGTATGCTGATGTTTAGAGTGTAATTGCCACTTGTGTCCACAAGGGTTCACTGTTATCTAAGTAGGCAACAGACCTTAAAAAACATACAAAAAAAAAAAAAAGGTAGGCAAACACATTTTGGGGTTTATTTTTTTAGTGAGGTTATAAAAGTCTGATTTATTTAGTTATTTATTCATTTTGTCGTAGTTATATATTGTTATAACTACGATATATTTATAGTATATATATACTGTTTTTTTATTTATATGTATATTTTTTTTGAATAATTATTTTTACAGAATAGTAACATAAAACTTGAAAAACAAAACATGCATAACCAAATTCATGGTAATAATAATTATTATTTATTTATTTTTTAAAAACTAGATTGAGCCACGTAGCCACAGTAATTAGGTCCTTATGTTCCATAACTGGCGATCTCACTTCAAGAATGTATTTATTATGCGTGATCTAATACTATCCGCCCTCGTATTAATGCTTTAGGTACTTCAACATGAATAAATTCTATTGTTTGTTTAAATGAAATCGAGGCTTTTATTATGAAGTATGCATAAGTTCCGCATACAAAACACGGTTTAGATAACGTTACCTGCAGAAAGTTCAAAAGAGATCCGATCCAATTAGATTAGAATTAACTTACTGCAACTTTAAACGAGGCACGGCCATAGAGGAGTGTTGCAACAAGCCTCAGATATACGCTTTGCATTACAGTTCAGTGGTTTGCCAAAAAGGGAAGTGCTGCTTGTCATAACGCAGAGGTGACTGACTGTACAAGGGAGGGGTGGGACAGTCAAACTTTCGACAGGACATCGCCTTGGTACGAACGCAGATTCGAGTTCTTTCCTTCTGAATTAGAATCGTCGCATAACGACCATCATGTTCAGCTGGTCTAAAAGAGAAGGGAAGAAAGACCCAGATCTTTTCCAAAACGTATCGGAGGGACTGAAGCGCCTCTACCGCACCAAACTCTTTCCTTTAGAGGACTCCTATCATTTCCACGACTTCCATTCACCGGCTTTAGAAGATGCCGACTTTGATAACAAGCCCATGGTGCTTCTGGTGGGACAGTACTCGACCGGGAAAACCACCTTCATTAGGCATTTAATGGAGCAGGATTTCCCCGGGATGAGAATAGGCCCCGAGCCGACGACGGATTCCTTCATAGCGGTTATGCACGGTGAACAGGAAGGCATGATACCTGGTAATGCGCTGGTTGTCGATCCAAAAAAGCCTTTCCGAAAACTCAACGCCTTTGGAAACGCTTTCCTCAATAGGTAATACAACATTTATTATGTAGCATAAGATGGTCCATTGATAAATACCCCAAGTGTCACTGTATGAATTGACAGGTGTGGTTGGAGGTAAACTATATGCTAATGAATCAGGAAATACGCTAAAGTGCGTAGCACTTTTCTAACTCTTAATTTACAAATGCTGCAGTTGCAGACTTGAAAATCCCACACATTATTGAACATTACAAATTATAATTATCTGCTAGTTTAAATCACGTCTCAAGTTCTTGTAATAAAAATAAAACATTCATAGATTTTCTACGAATATTTTGACTCTAAAAAATATGAAGCCATGTAAGAGTTAAGTAAATAGTACTGGTGTACCTTTTTGGTGTAAACATATTACAAAAAATCATTCATTTGAGTCTTCTTTTGATCTAAACAAACCTGTCTTTTCAAATTATGATAGGTTATTCATAAAAAACATACATTTTAATGTGAAATATATCAAATATATTTAATAAATCTTTGCTGTCACGTGGCAATGTATTGCTTTCTGCTTGTTGGTTATGCCACACTGACATTGGTAAAAAAGAACAGTGGTGAATAGTATTTCATTTTAACATTTTAAAACATAATTCCTTCCTAACATTTTTTCCCCCATAATGTTCATTATAAATGTTCATCATAATATAGATGAAAGTCTTTTTATAATAAAATGTATTTTGAGTAACTTAATAGACGGACGAAAGAAGCTTTACTTTATCCATTTGTTTTTAATTATGACCTCACAATTGTTCAGTCATTATTCACTTTCTAAAGAGTCATGTCATCATTTCCATTTTTGTGTGTTAGAGTCATCAGTGTTAGAGCATAATATGGTGAGTTGTCACACAGACGTTTGTTCTTGACCTGTTAATCTATTCGCCTCCTTTTCCAAACTAACTTTTGAAGCTACCTCCCATACAGTACATGAGGCAACACCTTAACCAAGACATTTACTCCACCACACTCAGTACCCAGTGTGATGCCAGTTTGAACAATTTCCACATTGACTGTACAATAGCGGTAACAGATTCTTGGGTGGTGTGTGTCAGGTGTTGAGTTTACACAAGCGGATTGAAACTGGCTGGGATTACCAGTGGACTGCCATATGCTAGTGGAAAAAGGTTCAAGGCTAATTCAGTTGAAATAAATATTTGGTCCCAAAAGGAGAACCATAAAACCCACAATACAATAATAATGGTATTTCATTCTGAATATATTTCCCTTCTTCCCGCTTTTGGTGTTGGTCACATGATTATTTGTGGTCATTATGAACTTTTAAGCAGTGGTATAAACTGGTTCCATGTGTCAGACTTTTGAATATTTCACAATGTGAAACTTGTGCATATTGCAATGTTAAAAAATCCTCTGTCTGAAGACTGTTCACAATATATAATATGTAATGTGAATATTCTAAAAAGAAAAAGGGAGAAGATTGCATATCCTTTTTCTTTCTGAGAGACCTGGTTATTTATCAGCTAAGTTTATGAGCGTACACTGTCTTCCAGGATTTTTTTTTTTTTTTTTTGGCTTGGTAAAAAGGGGTTTTAATAGTGAATGTTCTGTCCTTTTAAAGTTATTGTTACTTAAGGTTTGTTATTAGATGACACAAAAGAGCACAGTCAAACAAAAAGTAAAATAAAATGTGATCGTTAAGCCTCCTTATTTTTTGACAGTTTTCTTTAACATGTTTTTAAGGGAACCTATGTCCTATTAGTGTCTAGTCCTTGTTGTCTGTGGGTAACCGGTTTGTTCTAGTGGTTTCTATGCTTCATTAAGAAAGTTCTAGCTGTAAGCATCGGCCTTGTGACAGAGATTCGCATATGCGTGTTTGTAAGCAGCTGGGCAGTGCTGTAGGCAGTCAGGGAAAAGACTGTAAATCACTGTAACAGTCTGTGTCTTTGTATAGCCAAAGTTCATTGTGTTATTACAACTTTAAGAGATTTCAACTTAAGTCCCGTTCTCATGCTTACTGAAACATTTATGTAGTTTCAAAAGGAAGTAAACTGTTTGTGTGGTTTTTAAAATTGCTGATATTCTTTCTCGTTTGTCAAGCGTACTGTTTACTTTTACTCTTAATGGTATCTTCAGAAATTTTAAAAAAGAAGGGAAAGAGCTATATTTTGTGCTATATTTTGGCTTCAGAAAAACTTACCAAACCTGTTAGAGTCTCTTCTCTTGTACTTTCCTTATTTGACTCTCTCTCTCTCTCTGTACCTGTAGGTTCATGTGTGCTCAGTTAAACAACCCCGTCTTGGAGAGCATCAGTATCATCGATACTCCAGGAATCCTGTCAGGGGAGAAACAAAGGATCAGCAGAGGTCAGCAGCCTTGGGTTTAATAATGATAATAATAAAACAATAATAATGACATTATTCCACTTTTATTTTCTATTACATTTTATTATTTTAAAATGTTACAAATTAAAATGTATAATAAAGTGTCATGATAATTCAATAATGCTAATAATATAATCAATGTTTTTTTATACGTTCATATTTTTGATCTTTTATCATAAATTTATTTTGCTGCTCTTTCTTTTTTGTCACTTCACATAATTATAGGACTCTCTTCTTTGGTTTGTTTTGACTGTCCTGTATGGATCTATAAGTCAGTGATGGTTTGCGTAATACTTGCATTGATCCTATTCAAGCCTTTGTTTGACTTTATTGTGACCTCCTGTAAATTCACTTTTGTTGTTTTTTGAAGAAGAAAAGTGAATAAAACTACTCTGACATCCTTTCCTAAACGCTCTATTGTGTGAAATTTTAAGTGGATTTCCTTAAAGGGATAGTTCACTTTGAAATTAATTTTAACATCCAAGATGTAGGTGTGTTTGTTTCCGCTGTAGTTTCAATTTTGATATTTTTAGGTCAAAACGTTTGTGTCTATCAGACATATAATGCAGGTCTATGGTCACCACCTCAAAGAGCATGCACAGAGAAGTCCAGATTAAACATGATTTAATGTCTCGTAAATGTAATTGATGGCTAAGACATGAAATAAACAGTATTTGTATAGTTTTTACCTCTTGTAACCACAGCCACAAAGCGCCCTCGCCCTCAGATCACTCGGATGTGGCTGTGGTTACAAGAGGTGAAAATGAGATAAATACTGTTCATTTTCTCAAACAAATCGCTTGTTTCATGTCTTAGGCCGCTAATGTGTACTTATGTTTACGAGTCATTAAATCATGGTTAAATTGGACTTCTCTGTGCATGCTCTTCGAGGTGGTGACCATAGACCTGCATTATATGACTGATTGACAAGAACAGTTTGACCTAAAAATATCAAAATTGAAACTACTTCGGAAACAAAGACTAATACATCTTGGATGCCCTTGAGGTAAGCTAAAAAAACATATCAAAAATGTATTTCAAAGTCAACTATCCTTTTAATTCAGGAAGGATTTGAATATATTTTTGTCCCCTAATAATAGTCATTTATGCTGAAGATGTAACAAAAATTAAACAGGATGCCAGAGCTGCTGAGGCAAGTTTGTTTCCACATGTAAAAGCAGTCGAACTGGCCTAATGTTAAAAGGGAAAAAACTATTGTGCCAAAAATATTCCTGACCACACTGTTCCCAGTTTCCTCTTTTTATACCACTACAGAGGTTTTGTGGGTCGAGAAGTGTTTTATTATCATATGACTGGTAGCTTGCATGTGTGTTTTGAGTTGTCTGATATTCCACACAGTCACTGATGTACGCTCCATTCTCGTTCATCTGTGAACAGGAAGAATCAGAAGGAAACGCTGAGTTGGCCCATGTGTCAACTTATTGCAGAGTACGATTGTAGATACAGATAGCAACATCACAAAGAGACAGCTGTTAAGAAACAGAAATGTAGCATTGTTACAGGATATGTCTCAAGAGTCATATGACCCTTTTGTCCTTTCTGGGGCCAGTGGCGACGGTAACCAGACACTGAGATCAAGGTGCCTCAGCATACCATAGACACACACACAGCAGTCATGACACTTCCACAGACCCTGACGCTTCCACACCGCTAGTCCCAGAGACACAACAGAGTGTGCCACAGTTGTGGCTGTGTGGGACTAAGCATGAAAGGCTGTTTGAGCATTTCTGTCTAACTGCAGCTAAAACAGCCTTTGTGCTCTAGTGATGCCGTGGGTTGCCATTATGATGTCATCTTGCCATTTGCGTTTACTATTGCAACTGGAATTCATCCGTGTGTGAAAGTGTTTACGCTGAATTGCTGGAAATGGGGTCATGAAATGGCATTGAGTTTATGAAATGTGGAACCAAAACTTCCTGTGCGGGACAGGGTCATGTGAGATTTTTCTCTGAAATGTTAGCAGGTTTCCCAGAAGCACCTCTCACTGACTGTTTTCAATTTCTTTTTTGTTTTGTTTTTTTGATTATGTGATTTTTCTGTATTTCATAAATGTTTTCCTGGGTCAGAAGTAAAATGCCAGTTAAAATCAAACTGTGAGGGGGCTTGTAGATTTTCAAAAAAAGTTTTATATTGTGATTATTGTTAAAAAATACTTTTGGTACATTTATTATTATTTATTTAATAATAATTTAAAATGTAATAATAATTTAAAATAATTTAATTAAAAATATATTAAAAATATTAAATATAAAATATTAAAAATAAGAAATGTTAGAACTAAATAAAGTAAATGTAAGAATTGAAAATACATATAAACATTTAATTGATTTAATTCAAAAACATCTCTTATTAAAATTTACTTTTTTGTAGTTCTGACAGGGACAGCCTGACTGCTGATTTTGTTTAAAAATGTAATAAAGTTTTATTATATTCAAGTCTTTAGAGTTTTACACTTTACTGTAACCTCATGTTGTCTTTAAAACAACTTTCTCCATATAGTTTTTCTTAAATGCCTTTTTCCTTTTTTTTCTTTCCCAATTTTCTTTCAAAAACAATTTATTTCACAATCATTGTAGGTTAAAAATAGTTTTGGTCTTTTTTCTTTGGCACATTTTTATTTAATATAATTATTGTTTAATATAGTACGTACTATGGCAGAAATCACACATTCTTTACTTGAAAATGTCCTTTTTCTTTGACTGTGACTCAGCCAGAACCGCCACTTGTTCTCCACAGAAAAAGTAAATGATGACTAAGTTTGATGACAATAGTTGATTTCTATTTATCTACAGAGACACCAGGGATTTCACAGGCAGCAGATCTCCTTTCTCAGAATACACAGCTTTATAGTTGCTGTTTATAATTATCTGAATTCACTGAGATCAGATGACGTTGTCGCTAATCAAATCCATTATCCCTGACCTCCTTTTCTAAGATGTTGCTCGCAGCCCTGTTAACTCCCTCTTTCCAGAGCTTTGATTTAGGACCCAATCTAATGCACCTCTTTGTATTTTCTCTCAATTTCAGGCTATGACTTTGCAGCAGTTCTTGAGTGGTTCGCCGAACGAGTGGACAGAATCATCCTGCTTTTCGATGCCCACAAGCTGGACATCTCTGATGAGTTCTCAGAGGTGATCAAGGCCCTGAAAAACCACGAGGACAAGATGCGAGTGGTTCTGAACAAAGCTGACCAGATCAGCACCCAGCAGCTGATGAGGGTGTATGGTGCCCTCATGTGGTCACTGGGGAAGATCATAAACACCCCCGAGGTGGTCAGAGTGTATATCGGCTCATTTTGGGCACAGCCACTTCTGATCGCAGATAACAGGAAGCTGTTTGAAGCGGAGGAGAAGGACCTCTTCAGCGATATTCAAAGTCTTCCCAGGAATGCGGCCCTACGGAAGCTCAATGATCTGATCAAAAGAGCACGTCTCGCTAAGGTGAAACTGACACACACATGCACACCACAGTTAAAAAGTTTGGGAATCAGCAAGATTTTTTTTAAAGAAATTGTTACCTATATTCAGCATTTTTCTATTTTAAATAAATGCTGTTATTTTGAAAATTGAAATTCTGAGCAGCACAGCTGGTTTCAACATTGATGATAAAATCAGCATATTATAATGATTTCAGCTTTGTCATCACAGAAATAAATTATATTTTAAAATATATAAAAAGAGAAAAGTTGTTAATTTGTATTGTATTAATGTTTACAATTCTGATTTTTTTATTTTATTTAGTAAATTGGATTGGCTACCATAATAGATCTATTTCTAAAACAAAATCGTACCAATCCCAAGCTTTTGAGAGCTAGTGTAAAATAAATATATGATATTGTTTTGTGAATTATCCTCGAAAATGCCTTATACTTGGACACTTTTATCTTTTCAACTTTAATCCCAATTGAGTGTGTATAGGATTTTGATCTCACAGATAAAGTTTCAAGTCTTATTTTCAATTTCTGAAGGAACCTAATACTTGTGAGAAGTTCTACGCTGAACAAAAATGCTACTTGTATTTAATTTGAGTCAACTGAATACTTTTCTTCTAGGTACATGCTTACATTATCAGTTCTCTGAAGAAAGAGATGCCTAGTGTATTTGGCAAAGACTCAAAAAAGAAAGAGCTTATTGCTAACTTGGGTGCAATCTATGAAAAGATTCAGAAAGAGCACAACATTTCACCAGGAGACTTTCCTAACCTAAAGAAAATGCAGGTATGAAACTATATCCAATAAATGAAAGTTTTATAAAGAGCTTTTCAGTCAAAATAAAAACTTAACAATTTTTTTTTTACAGGAGTTGCTAGCTGGTCAAGACTTCACCAAATTTCCTGCCATGAAGCCAAAATTAATGGAGTCAGTGGAAGACATGCTAGGTAATGACATTGCTAAGCTCATGACGCTGGTCCGTAAGGAGGAGGCCGCCATGCCCAGCCAGTCAGTGAAGGGTGGCGCGTTTGAGGGAACCATGAATGGGCCGTTTGGTCACGGATATGGAGAAGGTGCAGGGGAAGGCATTGATGAGCTGGAGTGGATCGTGGGCCGTGATAAGCCATCCTATGACGAAATATTCTACACCCTCTCGCCAATTAATGGGAAGGTATCCGGTGCCACGGCTAAGAAGGAGTTGGTGAAATCCAAGCTGCCAAACACAGTGCTCGGAAAGATTTGGACTCTGGCAGATGTTGACAAAGACGGCTACCTGGACGATGAAGAGTTTGCGCTGGCGAATCACCTGATCAAGGTAAAGCTAGAGGGGCATGAGCTTCCGGCTAAACTGCCCGCTCACCTCGTGCCACCTTCCAAACGGGCCGAGCAGAATTGAAGAGCCGGCTCGAGTTGATTGGATTTCAGTGGCTCTCAGCTACATTCCAAATTGCCCAAGCCATATCTCCTTTGGCCATTCAGTTAACTAACTTGTCATCAGGAACTGGATTTCTGTCTTAAACATACATTTGTAAGAAGGGTAATAAATCAAAAATGCTTGGTTTCGAATGATAGGACTGAGAGATCAAACCAAGAAGAACTTATGTGCCAGTGAGTGACTTTATCTTTCTTCTTCATTTTTAATATGGTTTAGAAATGGAGAAACTACTAAGAAATTAAATTGATTACACTTCTATGGTACTGTTTAATGGACATTGGACTGAGGTCATAAAGCAGCAGGCAAAGAGAATGTTAAGGGGGGCTCTTTAAAGAAACAAAAATGTGAAAAATATTCCATGATATATCCAAACATAATTGCTGTTTTTTGGGTTTTTTTTTTTGTAAAACGTCCTTAACTTATTCTTTTTCTTTAAAGCTATTATATCTGTATTTTTTATTTTCAAATTTAAAAATTGAAAACTGTTTTCTGATTTCTAAACTATATTCATATACGTAATCCGTAATTTTGAGGCTGTATCTTTATTTTCTAATGGGATTATGTGATCCGAAACCCTCACCTCTATTTGAATTCAGCAATTTCATTAACCAATAAAAAGTTTATTTGTAAACATGCGCTTCAGAGACTGAGTTTTCTGCATTTAGAGACACTACAAATTGCAATATGTAGTGAAATCTTTGGAAACAAACACCAACATTAATAGTTGTGAAAGATGTGTACAAATATCTGTTTTCATGAGTGATGACAGTGAACTATGTACTTGCATCAATAGAGCTTTTGAATCTGTGTGGAAAAACTGCGTTCTTCTTGGAATGAAAGTAATGCAATGACAGCGTCATATTTCTCGCTCTTCATCAAGTAGTTTTGTTGAGGCATGTTGAGGTGCTGTACTGTACAGTTTCTTGTTTTCTTTGGGAGCTATTGAGAGTTGATCACAGATTTTTTTCTTCTCATGCATCTGACTATTACTTTCTTAGTTTAGTGTAACGTGATCCCTCGCTGTCAACTGAAGTTTAAATATGTCTAAAATAAGTTTACCTAGCATTGCTTTATAGATAAAAATGTACAGATGTGGTTTTCTTCGTATAGTTAGTGATGTCCATCCCACCATGTCCATGTCATAAAGAATGCAATGATGAGTGAGGGATTTTGCATTTGTATTAAAGTGTAGTGAAGCATGTAGATTGAATCAAGACTTGTTAAAATGGAAGAGGCTGTGTGTAACATATCACCATAAAAGCTTAATCGTCCATCCAAATCCCCTAGTATTTGTAAGATACCCTTTACCATCTGATGTAAAAATGCTAAAATTATCAAGTACTTGAAAAAATTCTGTGAATTTAAAACATTTTAAGCTCACAAAAGCACTTTGCAATGACTGAAATGCAGTTTGAAGCCATTGCTCTGCCTGTGTTATGGATGGAGCAAGTGTATAAATTAGTATCGTCATCATAAGTGTTTGTTTGCTTGAATGTCCTTACCCAGATCATATAAATAGAAAACAAAACGGGTCCCGAAATGGACCCCTGGGGGACCCCTTTAGATATATTAAGAAAGTCCGATTTTTGATCCTCTACATGAACACACTGAGTCCGATCTGCCAAATAATTTCTAAACCATTTCATTGTCCCATGTTCAAAACATGCACTGCTATGTTTGTTAAGCAGCAATTGAAGATCCACTGAATCAAACGCCTTGGATAAATCCACAAATAATAAGGCAGCGCAGTGCTGTTTTCTGTTTAGGACACCAATAAGGTTGTTTATCACCACCGAAGTAACAGTAATGGTGCTATGACCAGCTCTAAAACCAGATTGAAAAGTATTATTGTCAAATAAAAAAACTGTTTTAATTATTTTGAATGATTTGGTGTTGAAAATATTAAGAGACTTCTTTCAAAAAAAAAACTTTTGAACAATAGTGCAACTTTAAATAACTATACCGGTACTTTGTTTTGGCAATGATATGTGCATTCTGTCCAGTACAGACCTCAATTTAGCACCGTTTGAACTTTTTAATTGTCATTTCTCAGTTAATGCATTCTGCTCTCTGTACACACTTGACAGGAAGGTGCTAAAGTTCCCAGTAATGTCCTAAGTGACGGTAAGAATGCAGATGTGAAAGTTTTAAAATTACCACCATCAACTCACCCTATATTTTCTGCACTTAATCTTAAATTTAACCACTTTGCTAGATAATGATAGTTAGTTGCATTTTGAGGGACACTACTAAGTAATTAACAGCCTTTTAAATTATTAATATAGCTATATAGACTGTTAGACCAGACCCGCTTAGCACCTCCCCATGTGACTTCTTACTGACACAGTAACCTAAACCCTTCTATTAGAGATGCTGGTTAATAACAGCCATGTGTAAGAAGGCGATGCATCTTTAGAAGTGGTGTGAAACTATAAAGCACTGACTCAGATGTTTAGCATAATTGCTTCACTGCTGTGTGCATGTTTACAAGTCACTCCCTCGCCACATTGTTTATTTGAAACTGCTAAAATAACCAAATGACAAATAAGCAAAGTAGGTTCCACTTTTTTGATGGTACATGTCATATGTTAATCTTAGTGCCATGTTGAACAGAATAAACCACATTAACAGAATGCTGTACATTAAATCAAATAAAATCAGACATTCAAGAACTAAACTGATTTATTGAGAATAAACTGCAGTTGAAGCTGAGTACATAGTGACTGTGTTGTTTGCACTCATTTTCATCCAGAGTAGGTGCTCAAATAGTTGTTTATTCATCCGTCTCCTCTGTGTTTGTTTTAGAAACAAAAACGCGCAGTCACAGAAAGAGCACAGAGAGAAACAAACCCAGTCTCATTGTAACAGGACATCCCAGATCCTTTGAGGAACAGGACATCCTTTTTGTGTTCTTTCAGAAATCAGAGTCTAATAACTTAGCAGCTTGAAGAGTAGTGCAAGTGCCATCACTCTTCACATAACACGGCTCAGTTGTAATCTCTTTCAAAACTACTGATTTTACTTCGACATTAGCCTCAAAGAAAACTAAACTACTGAGAAATTAGGTCAGA
This sequence comes from Cyprinella venusta, assembly GCA_038021265.1. NCBI lineage: Eukaryota > Metazoa > Chordata > Actinopteri > Cypriniformes > Leuciscidae > Cyprinella > Cyprinella venusta. Next base: position 9,121,785 of record CM075873.1, read on the forward strand.
AGAGTCCTCTCGGCCAGGTGTGATTGGGGAACTGTGTGGTTTTAGGTGTAATGCACAGTGAGAGTCTTCATTTATAGCAGCAATAGTGAGTTATGATTTCAGAAAGGTATCCGTCTGGAGTCTGTCACATGGTCATTTTGGAGGGTCTTTTCACCCAAACATGTCCTGGGATGCATAGGTTATGTATAGGAAGCCATCAGGGTCTCTGAACTGTGAATAAACTTCTCCCATGCTGGTTGACAAACAGGACATGTTCTTTCCTGAGATCAGTAGGTACAGAGCTTGAGATGCCTCTAGCGCTATCTTACTTCTGTAAGAGAAAGAGCAAAACATAAAATTGGCATTACAGAAATTGATTGCTTGAAAGTGCTTCATAACAGACATCCAAAGACCGAAAACGTGGTAATAGGGCAAAACATTCATGATTCACTGTTAACACAACACGTATTCAACACTGACTTAAGAAAACAAGCAATGACTCATTCTCTGCTGCATGCAAGTCCAAAACTGCATTTAATTTTATATTTGAGAAAGAGATTACACACCTGAGCAGACTGAGGAACTGCCCTAATGCTAGCTCATATGGGACAAGAAATTTGGTTTTGTCCAGTAGGGGAAGCTTTGTCTCCCGAAGGTATCGCTCCACAATTACCTAAAATACAAAACATAATTTGTAATGTTAAAACAGACGCTGTTTCATTGTTGTTTATATATTCCATAATCAAAAAGGCACCTCACCGGTAATTTGTTGGGGAACTTAGACCGAATAGTGCAGACTTCATCTTTTCTTGTTTCTACATTGGAAGAAAAAATATTTTACTATTATTTTTTTTATAATCATTAAAAATAGCTTTCCTTAAGATAAACATTAAACAATAAGAATATGAAAATAACATGAGAAAGGCCTAAATAGCAAATTGTTTGCGTTGTGGAAAATTATCTTTAGCTAAAAAGATATAAAGCTAGAAAACATGAAGTTAACCTAAACATTCCCAACAATGTAAAACAAGCGACGTAGAGGAGTTAGTAAAATGCAAAAAGTTGAATGTTGTTGTCAAGTCATGACCTACCAAGGCACTTCCTTTGCTTGAAAGGCTTAATTTCCATGGATTTCTCGTAGGGAGGCATTCTGACTGGATTGACGAGGATGGAGACGTGTAGGCTACGATGCTGTGGTAGGAGGAGGCTGTGCCCGTGCGGGCTGACGAAGTACCTTCGGATGAAGATTGTCTCGAATGCCTAATTTCAGTTCGCGACGCTCGGGCTTTATACGTGTGTGTCGGGGGGTAGGGGGAGGACAGTCTGAAGTGTGAAAAGATGAGAAGTGCTTGTGTATTTAAAGACCTTGTGATGATATTAGCCGTTACATAAGCTCTTCAAAACCTCTTTACAGCCTCTCATGTCCTCGCGCTGGTTTAATAATGAACGCAACATTCATAGACACCGGCTATTTGAAGTTCAGCCCCGCTTTTTTGTGCCTTGACAGCTCAATTAATAATTACGGCATCAGCTTTTGTGTAACACCACCCCAGTAAACAACAGATGTGTTGATGTACGTGTGTGACTGTTGAGAGTTCACTGAACTGGAGTAACGGGACAAACACGTAGGCCTAGACCTTTTATTCCTCGTTTTTAATATAGGCTATTAGTATTGAAAAAGAGATAACAGAATTGTAGTCTGTTATTTTATGTCTTTATTTTTTAAACATTAGCCTGTAGCCTGCATAAAATACAATGTAATTTTTTAGATATTTGTAAATTGTTTTGGTCACCAAATATTGCAGTTCATATAGCCTACATGTGTGACGTAATGGGATAGTTCACCCAAAAATTTAAATTCTGGCATCATTTGCTCAACCTCGTGTCATTCCAAAACTGAATGACTTTCTTCTGCAGAACACAAAAGATATTTTGAAGAATGGTGGAAACTAAAAAATAAATAAAACTGAAGCCAATTGATCTCCATTGCTTGTATATATAGGCTATATATATATATATATATATATATATATATATATATATATATATATATAGAGAGAGAGAGAGAGAGAGAGAGAGAGAGAGAGAGAGAGAGAGAGAGAGAGAGTAGGACCTGAGGGGTTAGATATATGGCCACAATGGAGGTCAATATGTTTAAAATTTTGCATTTGACATTCTTTTTTAAGCATATATAGCAAAAACAGCTGGTTGACTTTTCAATTTTTTGACATGACATGGTTAGATTCAGATGGTTAATATATCAAAGTTGTGGTCTCCACCTTAGAGATAATCACCAGATTTATGATGAAGCCATCATATTTAAAAATATGATATTAATTATATCATATGATAAAATATCATATTTATTTGTCACCACTGGGAATTTGTTAAAGTATTATGGGACCTCATTCAATGCTTTCAGAATCTTTCCTTTTTTTAAATATTTTTTAATGTATTTTTAAAATTAATTGAACAAAAATTAATTATTTAAATAAACCAAAAATAGTAAACTTTGCTAAAGTGATTGGTTTGAACTTATTAACTTAGACATTTTTGAAAACATGTTAGAGAGTATTTTTATCAATGTGCCTTTTGCCCCACGCTGATGAACTTTTACTTCATGTGTGGGGTAGATTTGTAAGATTTTTACCACTTTTATGATTTATTTTCACACAAATCTAAAACAACTAAAACATAAATAAAAACATTTATTGTTATAAAATAAAAACAATAAACACAATAAAAACAGCCTTGTATAATTATGTTCCAGAGAAGAACATTTTGAGAGTGAGTTAATGATGACCGAATTTCCATTTTTAGATTAACTATCTCTTGTGTGTTATTTTTATTTTTATTTTTTTGATTGAGTGAGATGACTGAACCCCAAACACAATGAGGTTAGCATGGTGTGTTACAGGCTCCAACTAGTGAAACCGAGTCCAAGCGCCTCAGAGTTTGGAGCAAAAGCCACTTTTTTTTTATTTACCCTAAGGCCCATCCTCCCCATGCCCCCTTTCTCAATGAGGTCAGGGAAATAGAAACAGTGAAAGAAAGAAGGAGAAAGAAACAGTGTACAATAGTATGTGCCTGACATGAAACAACACAGAATTTCTTTTGTTAAACAAAACACATCTCACTGATTCAGATGGGTTGCCTTAAATCTATACCTTAAATTTAAAAGCAGGTTGAAAACAGGTGAAAAGTATAGGCTACATTTTGATGGATCTGACTTGACTGTGCTCACATCAGTATAGCCTATTATAGGCAAAATAGCTGATTCGTAATGATTTTATAAACAAAAGTAAATCTGTGGGAAAAGAGGATGAGAAGAAAGTGAAATGGAAGAGAATTGCTGGAGTTTGTGGTTTCACATTCAGTTCATGGTTTAAGGAGGAAGTTTGCCTATAAATAGTTAGAGTAGTTTAATACAGAGTGATGAAAAAAGAAAGGAATAGCTGGATGTAAAGAACATTTTGTGTTATATGCCTGTTTAATAAAATAAATATTTCTTTTGAACTTCTTGGATAATAATACATTTTCGCTGTCATTTGAATTGGAATTAACTGTTTTACACACAAACACAAACTGATTTTACATGGCTACATAAAATAAATTTATTTGTTATACTGTAAAGCTACGTAGCCTATAATGAATTATCATAGGATCTGTTCGCGAATGTAAAATAATTTTGCTTGTGTTTTTTTTAAATGAACATTTTTGACAGTGCTATATTCATTGAACAAAAATAAATTATTATATCAAAATAACCCGAAGATAGCACAAACTAGTTTTGAACAAGTATTAAGTTGGACATTATTAAAAACAATAAGTTTCAATAAGTTTTGCACCATGCTGGTGGCCGGGTGAGCCTTTTACATGTGATTAGGCCCGTTGTGGGCTACCCTGTCGAAGGAAGTCTTGTTTGTAAAGGCGCAGTTTGACAGGCAGTCAGATACTGTCACCTGCTGGTTAGATAGTCTTGGTTTGTTTCTGTCTCCGACAGGAGCTGCTATTTGAAACCAACCAAACCAAGCGGATATTTGATCATTTGGGAAAACACACAGAGTAGCCTAGGCTAATATACGTCACTAAAGTAACAGCATACTCATTATAAATCACAATCTGGGTCATCACTTGTTTTTCTTTATTTGCGTTTTTGAAAGTGATCCCATAATAATTAAACTTCTAGTGATTCGTGAATCGTGAGAGAACGTGAAATGTTTTAAATCATCGAATCTTTTCATGCACTGAATCATTTTCTCGCATGTGAAGCGCGTGAATGAATCTTTGAATTCCAGCGATTCAAATTGAATCGAGTCATTGGGCTGAATAAATCAATCTCTAGTACAACACACATGTTCAGTCCCTCAATTTAATACATAAACACAATTTTATATATATATATTTTTTTTTTGCGTGTAAATATTATTCAGAAGCCAACTAGCTGCTACACTACCAACTACTAGATTCACATTCCTCTTAAAAAACTAGTCCACTCTGTTCGAAAACTTCCCCGGCCAATCAGCAGCGAGCTTTCACGTTCTGACTCCGCCTTATACATACTCATTTTTCTTTACAGCAATGAGCTGTGTGCAAGACTGTCGCATATGATTCAATCCACATCATCTTCATCATCATGAACCGAATGATAGCTGACGTGATGATTGTGGCGCCTCAAAATGGTTAGGTGGGGACGGATTATTCGGGGGTGTAAATTAAGACCTTGAAAGTATGCCTGCTTTGTTACATGTGCCTCCTAGCGAAAGTTGAGTCGCCTCCGTTCTGCATTTTCGTGAGCTGCAAAGATACATTGTTACGGACTCTGAATTTTAAGCATCGGCTCTGGTGCTTGCTCATGTCGCACAGCGCTCGCTCACGCTGCATTGACAGTCGGTAGTCGGTATTCTGGCTAGAGGCGAGCTGTGAGTGAGCTCTCTCCGTTCAACGGCGACCACAGTGTCTGTCTTGAAAACCGATTTTGCGCGCACAATGGCTGGACGCCGCGGTTGTGTGAATTCGCTATGGTCAGGGAGCGATCGGGTTCGCATCGGAGAGCGATTGAAAGCCACTCTAGCCGGCATAATGGAGCTGGATCTTCTCAGAGGACGACAGCTGGAGATGGTGGATGCGGTACTGGACGTGAATGAAGCGCCCGCTCACCAGGGGGAAGGACTGGAAAGCGCCGCCGAGGATGGTGCCGCAACCTCCCGCAGGCAACAGGTCAGTGGGGACGTGGGAAAATGCCACAGGAATATAATGTTCCTTGTAATTGTAACTTTGATCTCGTCGTCGAGGTGGAACCCTGCTGGTGGTACTTGCTAAACGTTTTGGTGACACAGGCATCCTTTGGAGGTGAAGCTCAGGTTGCATGAGCACCTACAGGAGCTGCTGTTGACTGTGTTTACATTTCAGAAATGTACACACCTTTTTCTTCAACGTGTCAAGGTTGAGTTGGAGTGCATTGCTATTTTAGGCCACTCGCCACTGCACACACAATGCAGATTATTTGCACCTTTGAAAAATGTAAATACCTCATAGTGGAGTCATGTGGGGGACAGTAGGGTAAGCGGTGTAATTTTTCATTTGTCTTACAGGCAAGGAGAAATTAAAAAAAATATGCCTTAATATATGGTTATCAACTGTAGTCAAAATATAGAAATATGACTTCTTGGGGAAAAGATAGTTGTTGGGGGTAAGTTGAATCGATATGTTTTTTTTAATGTACACAACTAAATTACTAATGTAGTTTTCTCATTCCTTAGTCATACTTTTTATTTAAATGTTTTCTCTTATTCCAGTGGTTCATTTTTGCAGAAACTAGCCTGAATAAAAAATGCATTAAGGGATAATTCACCACGAAATGGATATTCTGTCATTAATTACTCGACCTCTTGTTATTCCAAACCCATAACAACTTTGTTTGTTTGTCTTCGGAACACAATTATTTGGACCATTTTAACAATGTTTTTACTACCTTTCTGGGCCTTAAAAGTTGTTGTTGCATGGCTTATGGAGGAGCCAGAACATAAGGTTGAGTAATTAATGACAGAATTTTTATTTTTGGGTGAACAAATTCTTTAATATTCGAAATATTAATTGTAATTCAATACCAATAATTCTTTATACTTGCAAGCCGATAACCGATATATTGTCAGATAAATCGAAATCGAAATTTTTATATAATTTTTGAGTGCCTGATCACAAAAACTATAGTCTCACCATCCCAAGTACACAATTCCTATGTTTTCATTATAATTTTATGTAGCCTATATGGGAGCACATGTTCCACTTAACGGTATTTTCACTGTTTAAAGTGGTTCCTATCATATTTTGTAAGCAATTGAAAACCATTGTAGCATCTGAAGTGTCTCAGCTGAAGTAAATAATTGATTATTTATCTTCTTTAATATTTCGTGCAAATAACGAGAATGATTATGATTATTATGATATGGTGGCAGATATTTCATGGATCCCTATTCAACATTTTGTAGTTGCATTTGTAGTTTTAAGTAACCTAATGGTAAAACGTTTCCATAATTTCCTATTTTATGAAAACTGCTTTTTTCAAAAATTAAATAATTTGGATAGGTTTTTAAAATGTTTTTTTTTTACATTGGCAATTCGCCAACATACATGCTATATTTTTAGATATGTATAAATTTTTTTTGATGCAAATGACATTTTTTGCAAAAAAAAAGCTTTTTTCTTTTCTTTCTTTTTTAAAATTTTTTCATATGCATCTCAAAAGTTAGCAGCAGTATATGAAAGGGCTCTTTCTAATCGATATGGTCATGTGACAAATAATGCACTGTAGATTAAGAGGCCGGTTAGATTAATCTACACGCACTGTCTGTATGTTGGACAGACAAAATGTTTTACTAACAAAATGTTGATTTTGTTATGGTGATGTGGCAGGGCTCATGACCAGGTATGGAGGACACATAACAGGTGCTGTTTAGGTATGTGCTTGTGTAATGGGAGAAGTTGACAATAGAAGCACCATTGTGGGTTTTTATATAATGGACAGTGGGGCAGTGTGCAAATGAACTCAACTGAAGCCACAAATTTGAAATACATTTAATAGTGCCAATTAGCTCATAAATATCTCACATTTTTCATGTCCCTCATTTATTATAGGACATTTATATAATTATCCATGTCCATGATCTCCTAGATCAAAGTGAAGTGATTAAGAGCATTTTCTTTCATGGCATACAAAACTGTTTTCGTAACTTCAAAAGGCTTTTAAAGGACACTTACAAGTAGTCATTCAGTCTAGCAAAATATGCGGATGAGAAATAGCAATATGTATCATGAGACAAAAGTATGAGTCATCATCAGGGCAATGTTGTTGCCTCTCCACCTACGTAACTTCCATTTGCATAAACACCACATGGAAAAATGTTACTGTTGTCGGGCGTCACAGATATCACCTCTCCTCTGATACATGCTGAGGGAGAGAGCGGATACAGGGAAATGGACAGAGAAATGTAGAACGGGGGTGTGCCATGCAGAGCAACTGAAATGTTAACCCCTCACTAGGATGGACTGCTGAGCTATGGCTGAATGCTGTATCTGTGTTTATAGCTACTAGTTTTTCATTTAACTGGCTTTGGTTTGTTTGTTTTTCAGTCAAAGGTTTGATTGCTCTGATTCAGTAGCTGAAAAGCTGTCTTCCATTTTCTTCCCTCAAGACTCACCTTGTTATTATAATACAACGTTAAACCATTTTACTGTGAGGGAATCAGTGTGGGAATTGAATGAGTAATTCCTCTGTCAATGGAGCTGATAGCCATTCACCTCATTATTTCCATTATTTTATGTCCATTTGCATCATTAGCCTCATGAAATGCAGTTTCCATGTTCCAGAGCACTCCATGAATTGATCGGTAGCTGGAAAATGGCCAGTGCACCCTGTGTGAGACCCATATCAGGTTTCCCCTATTGAGCAAATGCTTCTTCCAAGCCCTTTCCCGGTGAAATGAAATAAATTGCAACTGTATACCACGATAATGCAGTATAGATTCTGTCCAGATATTTATGTGAACGAATTACGGACTTAAGAAGGAAATTACACTCTAAGTTTATTTATGTTTTGTGATAGTCAAATCAACACATATCGTTTCAAAGCAGTTTTGCTCTGTATTCGAAAAATTCGATAGGACTACCAAAGTGAGAAATAAGTGTTTGTTGTCCAATGCACGTGGAAGTGTCAATTCACGTGTTAGTTCATATTCCATCAGTAAAGAGAGAGTTAAAGTATTGCTGCTGAATCGGATGTGTGGGCGAGGAGAAGAGAAGGAGAGCGAGAAAAAGACGGAGAGAGAGGGCAGGAAGAGAAGAGAGGCCTGACAGTTCTCTGAAGTGAAGTGGGGGAGGCAGTTATATCCAGGAGTGGTGGTGGTGGTGGGGGTCTCACATAAGAGATGCCTCCTTCATGCTGTTTGTCTCACTAGGCAACCCATCCCCCGTGCTCTCTACTTTTCTCCAAACTCTTCATTTTATCACTCTATTTATTCTTTGTGCTCCCCTCCATGAGTATTCTACCTTCAGCCCCCCGAATATCCTGCTCACTTTTACATATGTTTTACCTTCAATTTATAGTTTTATAGTCCAAGCCAGGAATTGTGGGTTAACTACTAGAGCAGAGATAAGCCTGGTCAAAGTCTGCCTTTCAGAACCCATTATCTCCCCCTCTTTTCTCCTTTTCTCCTTTGTTTCATCATCTGTCTTTCTCCACTCTCTGCTTATTAACTGCCCTCCCCCAGTCTTTTTCATTTCGTCAATGCATCACCTGCATTGTCTGGGTAAAAGTCTGACAGAAGGTTGATCGGACTTAACAGGATATGCACAATAGTCACTTGGTTTGATGGGATTCCTCAGAAGTTAAGCGAGGGGAGATTCCTTGTGATGGGGGGAGGTTGGGGATCACAAACAGCTAAACCCAGTTGCTTCATGCTGATAAGCGATTTAAAACTTCTGAGCAGAAGTGAACTTAACTTTAGCAAAAGCATTCCCTTGATTTGTTCTCAGTTATTATTCCTTTAAAATCCTCTCAGAAAAGCAGGCTTAGACATCATAAAGTTACCAGCTAACAATGTGGCTTAGGTGTACTGTTTTGTAAATATATACATCACAGATCCTGGTATGAGTCTGGGTTGATCTGGTCAGCCGAGACAAATGTTTGTTTACACCTGGTTTACATGCATCTCCAGTGACCAGCTGTGATCATATGTCGAGGATAGGATATCTGATTTCAGGACTAAATGAATCATTCATTACGTCAGTGTTTTACAATTAAAAGTGCAAAAAAAAAAAAATAGAATTGCACATTATTCGTTTGTCACTTTGTTTATATTAGGCATTGATGTTCAGTGATGTGTGCATGTTTATGTATGTATTCAATCAGATGGTAATTTCTACTAATACCATTTTTGAAATAGTCAATTGATAGGTGAGTAGGTTTGCTGCTTTGCTGCTGTCTGATTCACCATGATGGATTAGCATTTAGCCACAAGTACAATTTACAAATACATTCATGATGTTAAAACCAGGTGTAAACAGGGTCTTTGGGTTATCACCGTATTTTGTAGTAACATGACCCCTCCATCTGTTTCAGAGTCTGTCCCCTGCAAACGCTGATCTGTCTTGCCTCAGCACTACAGGAGAGGGGATAAGCTCACGCTGGTCCACGTTGTCCTGGGATGTCCCATCTGATCTGCTGTCTTCTCAAACCCCAGACTTCCCTGGCACTATACCGCTTGACTGCGACTCTAGACCCAGCTCAGGTGCTGATACTATAAATTCCTCATTTAAAAAAACTTTTGCTGTTTTGTAAAGAGCACTTCAAAATATTTTGTGTGCTTACTTGGACAATTAACAAAGGCGCTAGGGCCTCTATATTGAAATATCTCGCACTGAGGTGAAGTGCTTCTCTAAGCTGTTTATATTCACTGGGAGAGAATTGTGTGATTAGTCACTGTTCCACAGTATTGTTTCCCCTTATTTGTGTTTGGTTCATTTTATAATTATTTAGTCACAGTGGTTATTTGGTGATTCATGTTATTCAGCAAAGCAGTGCTCTTTCTTTGATTGGTAAAGTGAATTTTCAGCAACGTTACTCTAATCAGAAATTCAGAAATTTTCGAATAGTCTGATTTAGTGCTCACGAAACATTTTTATTTTCAGGATTCTTTGATGAATAGAACATTCAAAAGTATAATTTTGTGACAATGTAATAGTCAAGTGTATCCTTTCTGAATCCACATACAAGAAAGAAAAACAAACTGATCCTAAACTTGAATGTGTGTAGAGAAAAAACTATTCAGTTCTTAGACATACACAATGCTTACAACAAAACTTATAGCAACTATAGCAAATTAGAATTAATTTGATCTTAATAAAGGTTTTTATTATATTAAATTATATATATATACACTCAGGATTATTAGGAACACCTGTTCAATTTCTCATTAATGGAATTATCTAATCAACCAATCACATGGTAGTTGCTTCAATGCATTTAGGCGTGTGGTCCTGGTCAAGACAATCTCCTGAACTCCAAACTGAATGTCAGAATGGGAAAAAAGGTGATTTAAGGTGAACATGGATCCATCATGCATTGTTACCACTGTGCAGGCTGGTGAGGGTGGTGTTATGATGTGGAGGATGTTTTATATGCACACTTTAGGCCACTTAGTGCCAATTGGGCATCGTTTTAAATGCCACGGCCTACCTTAGCATTGTTTCTGACCATGTCCATCCCTTTATGGCCAACATATACCTATCATCTGATGGCTACTTCCAGCAGAATAATGCACCATGTCACAAAGCTTGAATCATTTCAAATTGGTTTCTTGAACATGACAATGAGTTCACTGTACTAAAATGAGCTTCGTGCCCTGGGTGTGCATCCCACAAATCTCGATCAACTGCAAGATGCTGTCCTATCAATATGGGACAACACTTCTAAACAATGCTTTCAGCACCTTGTTGAATCAATGCCACGTAGAATTAAGGCAGTTCTGAAGGCAAAAGGTGGTCAAATACAGTATTAGTATGGTGTTCTTAATAATCCTTTAGGTGAGTGTATATATTAATGTAATAGAGAATGAATCACTGTTTAGATCCCCTGACCAAAAAAAAAAGTTTTAAAGTTTTAATAGTTCCGTATATGACTCAATTATAATTGTCTCTGCTAATAAAATGGGATAGGAGGCTATATTCTAACATACAAAAACACACACATTAGCTCTATGTGATAAGATTAAACTTACACAACACACTGGAACCTGTTTGGATAAACTTTGCAGAGATTCATCAGTCAGTGAAACTATGTGATATGTCTAAATCAAAAGCAGTTATCCTTTTAGCCATCTCTGAAAAATGAGCCTTGCATGAAATTGTAACACATTTCACACAAGCATATGACTCATAGCTTGAATGGCTTGGGGCTATATTTGAAACAAATGATTCAGTGTTGACCTCTTAACTTCAACATGGCACACAGTTTCTGAGTTTATGAGAGTTCTCTTTAGTTTGGCAAACATTAACCCTAGCTTTTTATGGCAATCCCATCATTTATATCACGTGTCACCCCTGAAGCACTTCTCCCCCTAACACTCTTAACTGCATCTATCATTCTCTTGTCCACAGGTTTTTACTCCGTCAGTGGAAGTTCTCTGTCAGACTCTTCTTACTCTGTATCCAGCGAGGCGGCTCCTGGAGGGTCAGTGAAAGTCAGTCGTAGGCCTCGCTCACTGGATCATAGTGCCAATCACTGGAGGGAGGCTGACTGTCTTAGTACAGAGTGTCCTGGGGGCACAGTGGAGAAACAAGAAAGGAGGCCCTTTTCAACTGGTATGATCTTAAATATGTGCTATAAGAGGTCTTTGTTTTATTCAAAAATCAAAAGATTTGCCTATTTATATAAGCAAGATTTGTTAAAAATACTTACACAGGATGATAGTATTTGATATACTTTTTCTATTATTGTATATTTTCATTTAATATAACAGTAATAAGCATTTAATGAGAATAGGAATTCAAAACAAAAGGACAACAAATAAGTAAAATGCCCAATTATTATTTATAGTATACACACACACACACACATGCATATTTATATACTAAATATACATAGGTTCTTTTTGTTATAATTTGGTGTTTTTTTATCCCACTAATTGAAATGAGTAGATCATTTGTTTGTATAGTAAATAAGCAGAATGGAAATAATAATACTTTTTTATTCTTTATGAACAGGGGATCTTGAGCTCAATAGCCTCATGCTCCTAACAGACCTTTGTTCCAGTTTGGGAGGGTTTCACCCAGGCTCTCTTCTACCTTCTTCCAACTCCAGTCCACAGATTCAGCTGGACCCAAAATTTTGCTCTGACCTAGTTTCTCGAAAGACAAAAGAGGTGTACCCTTACCCTAGTCCACTCCATGCTGTGGCCCTCCAGAGCCCCCTGTTCATGACCTGCCAGGAACCTTCCCCCACCCACCTCTTGCCCAGTCCAGAGAGGGAGCAGCCTGTGGAGCCAGGGCTTGATCAACCTCCTGTAAAGCCCCCAGCCTCTCCTTCGTTTACTCAGCTGGAGAAGTACATCAACAGATTAGTCCATCAGCATCACTGCAGGGTGGCTGCTGAAGCCTCCAGTCGTGGACCACAAATAAACATTGCAGGTTATGAGGGACTCCACCCAATAAGTGCTTCCTCCTCCAGCCTATCAGGAGGTAGTGCGACTCCTTGTAAGTCTATCCTGGGCAATTCAGCGAGAGTCAGCCTCAGCAGTATTGGTAAACATGCAAACCGCAATTCCATCAACCTCGGAAACTTGCCCTCCGTGACAGGGGAGGATTTCAACATCAGCTTCCAGTTGAATCTGAATTTGAACCTAAATCCAAACCTGAACAAGACTTTGAGTTTTGATGCTAAAAAGTTGAAAGAAGAGGTCTCAGGATCATGTGGGCATCTCTCCGCCAACTTAGTCACTCCAACTGCTTCCCCTTCCTCTTCGACTTCCACCATCACCAGCACTCCAAACTGGAGTAGGAGACCAAGGATCTCCACCTGCCCTTCCTCAGTGAACCATCGTGGGTCTCTGGAGATAACTGGAAAGACCTTTGGTCCAGTGGGATTCTCCAAATCTCTAGACTGGAGTGGAGCCTCAAGGGAAGAGGCAGAGGGTTGTCCTCCTGTCAAAGCTCCAGAAAGCCCTCCCAAAATGAATGAGGACTCTGCAGTTGTATGTGAGATCTCTCGAGTGTCTGGACTGCCAAGATCTGTAGTGCTTGGTTTGATGGAGGAGGGGGTGGAGCTGGATACAGAATGTTTTAGGAGCGAACGAGAAAGAGGTGTAGGTTCTGCTTCTCCAAGTAACGTTTCTACTCAGCACTCTTCCCGGTCTTCATTTCAGCTCCCGTTTGGATTAGAACGAACTAATTTGACACCACCATCAAATGCCTGGACAGGTGCAGGCACAGGACAGGATTACATATCTCAACAGCATCGCCTACAAGTTTCCCACTCGGATTGCCATTCGGCAATGACTTCGCAGTCAGGTAGCCCTCATTCGGACAATTCTGGACCCACGCCTACTCGTTCTTCTCCCATCCTACCTTTCCCACATAATCAGTCAGATCCCGCTGAATCTCCTGGCTCTTCCCACACAAGAGTCCACTCCCCTCCTCGGCTACTTTCAAATTCCCCCTTCACTCCTGCCCAGCTGTCAGTATTTCGGCGTGACTCCCCATCTCAGTGCTCCCTTCCACGCTTTCATCCATGTAGTTCCCCACTGGAGGGTCCCATTCGACCTCGTGGAGGGTCCCTCAGGCAGAATGCAGGGGCTGGATGGAGGCCTCAAGATAGAGGCTGGAGGAGGAGTGGAGATGGAGAGAGGCTCTACCAGGGCAAACATGCCTCCAGAGAACTCATCCGTGCATCCACGGTGAGTAGCTATTCGGGCAGAGACTATGGCACCGGATGGGAGGATGAAATGAGCACTCAAACACCTAAAAAGGGTGGAAAGTTTTGGAAGGGGTTAGAAACACGTTTTTGGGGAAGAGAGGAGGAGGAGGAGGATGACGAGAGAGCTGGAGGGTTTGGTTGGAGGCACACCTCGTTGAAAGAAACATCGTCCAGTAGGCAAGATCAAAGAGGGAACAACTCGAAAAAGAAAGGAACAAGTTGGGACAGTCGGAGTTCCAGCCTACGGTTGTCCAGGCGAGCATTATTTCGAAGTGAGTCTCAGGGAATTCTCGATCCATATTCTCAGAAACGAGAAAGCAATCAGTGGTGTTCCTCGTTTGAGATCAGCCGTGCAGGACGAGGCTCTGAACGTGCTCGCAATCTAGTGCGAAAGGAAGAGAAACATCATTCTTCAACTGCCAGTCTTTTCCATCTCTCTCGATCCCAGAGCCTGGAGGGAAGCAGTCACTCCCTTTCTCCTCTTTCGTCTCCATCCCTCTCACCCTCGCCACCCCCATCAGCTCCTCTCACTCGTTCAAGGTCGTTCCGTGACCTTGGAAGGAAAGTGTTTGGCTCTATGAGGTCCCTCAGTTTCAATAAAAATCACAAGTCAAAAAAGAAAGAATAGTGAGAACATTTTAAAAAATGAGAGAAACTATGTTGCCAACTTTTCCAAACTTACAATTTACTCTCATTCTGCTTGTTTATAACCTGCATGCCATGCTGTGTTGTGGTCTGTGCACTCTTATGGTCATAGTGGTGCTGGTGTTGTTTTTACTATGAACATATATTATGCTTAAAAAAATACATTAAAGTATATACTGACCAAAAACATGTTGTTTAAACTCATGCTCAGGACTTTGAAAAAAATATTAAATAATTTGAAAAGATTGTTAAAGTGCTGTAACTTGATGAAATATCAATAAAAGTATTTCAAGTTTAACATGATCCTGATTGATTTGCTTGGCAATGATAGGCCACTGTACGTGAGCTGTATCGTTTAGGTTCGTTTTGACAAACGGGGCACTACATTTTCTTTTGCTCAATATGTTTAACGTTAATAAAAGGTATCCAAACAAAAAGTTCTCCACACATTATCCTGCAGTTAATGAGAAAGTGTAATTTATTGGCGCACTATATTGACTGCGTATTGAGACCTGTTGAGCTAGATTTTCAACCAATCAGCGTCGAAAATGTAAGTAGGTCACAGCCAAAATCAAGCTAATATCTCTACGCACGTGTAAACATGGAAGAGAAATTGACTTTGAGTAAAAAAGAGGTTAAAGGTAAAATTAAAGAATTTATTAACAACAAATGGCAAGAAGCATGGGACAGTGGTAACATGGGAAGACATTTGCATAGTATACAGAATCAAGTAGGAAATGGAAGAAGAGTGTTTAGGAATAGAAAAGAAGATACAATTATTTCTCGCATTCAAATAGGGCACACTAGACTAAATCATTCTTTGTTTAAAATAGGAAAACATAAAACGGGTAAATGTAATTATTGTGATCAGGATGAAACAATTGAACATGTTTTAATAAAATGTGAAAAATATGTAAAAGAAAGGTTAGAATTTATGAAGGAAGTAAGGAAATTGGGTGTTGAATATTTTAACATTTTGAAAGTACATAAAGATCAAGATAAAATATTTAGTGCTATTATAAAATTTGTAAAAGCAATAGGAATAGACTGGAGACTGAGTTAATTGAGTTGAAGTTATTATTATAATTATTAGTTTATTATTAGTTTATTTTTATTTAATTTATTTATTTAATTAGTTATTATTATTTTATTTTTTATTTTTATTTATTATTATTTTATGTTAATTTCCTCACGCTTACTAGCGCTTTACACTCCAATCCAGTTGTTGGCGGTAATGCACCGAAAGTTGGTTTGCCAACCCCCATAAAAGCCATTAGAAGAAGAAGAAGAAACATAAAAGGCAAGAAGAAGATGTGGTGTCTAGAATGAGATTAGGACATACATGGTTAAATAGAACGTTATTTATAATGATAAGCATGTTGATGGAAAATGTGATTACTGCAATAGTCAAGAGACAGTAGAACATGTAATTATGAATTGTCCTACACACCATCAAGCTAGGCAAAGATTGATATCACAACTAGGTTGGAATGGGATTACCCTAAATTTACAGGAAATAATGCAAAGAGGGTCTGGTGAAATTTGTTTTCATTTTTATGTTTTATTTTTTAAAGATAACCGGGTTAATTAAAATAATCTGAAAGGTGTAGTTAGACCAGGTTGCAAAGTATGAGTTTGACCCATTGATCCACACTCCAGTCCAGATGGTGCCGGTAATGCACCAAAAAGCTGGTTGCCAACCGCCATAGAAAGAGAAGAAGAAGAAGAAACATGGAAGAGGACGCAAGCAGCGCATCTTCATCTGATAGCGGCGATCAAGCTCGATTAAACCCCGTAAAGTGTATATTTCATGTCGGAAAAGATGTTGGGAAAGGTCCGTAGCCCTTTACTGAAGTTCGATTGGAACAAATCAAGCAATGTGCGAAGGAATGGCTGAAAACGTCGGACACTACGGAGCTAGCTACGTTATTGATACCATGCTGCAAGTAAGGTAAGTTACTTTCATAGCTAACATATCAATATTTTTTCATTATTTTTGGATGATGCTAATTTACAAACTTCCAGATCAGAATCCGGATAAAAACATCGACGCGATGAGAGATGTTGTCCTCCGTTGCTTGATCTGTTAGCTGGGTGAAAAAGAGGATGACCTCATCCAACAGTACAATGTAAGTGACTAGAATTAATCTATATATTTATGGTGTTTGAGAAATGTATATCTGCATTGTTTTTATTTATAAAAAATAGAAATGCAACTTAAACGATACGCTTTTTTCTAATTAAACTATATTTATTTTTTTTATTTATTTATTTGACAGGGACAATGCAAACAAACATCGTGTCAAGACTAAGCATGTCACTGAAGTGTTGCATATAAAGTTTATAGCTATTGTTAATTTTCGACTCCTGTCCCTGGAAGGGCTTTTATACACAATAAAATTTACATGATTAACTACTTCAATAATAATAAAATAATAATATAAACTTACATACATATCATATACAACTCTTATAATAATTAAAAATGAGTACACTTTTGGTTTATTTTTAACCAGTTTTTAAGCCTGGAAGTGAACATCTTAAAGGGATACTCCACCGGATTTTCATAGTAAACTATGTTATTCCCTTAACTAAGACGAGTTGATGCATACCTCTCTCGTCTCAGTGCGTGCTCTCTATCGCTCTGTATTGCCGCAAAACTATGTTAGCACTTAGCTTAGCCCAGTGTATTAAATATGGGCCAAGAAGAGAAGCGACCAAACACTTCCTCGTTTTCCCTATTTAAACACAGTTACTCAATTAGTGTAACTGTTGTTTGTTCCAACGGTCAGACATCTATTTATCATTGATACCAGAAAGAAAAAAAATTATTATTATTTTTTTTAAAAACATTCTTCCTAGTTCAGATTTCATCCGTGAACATCATACGCTGCACAAAAGTCCGCCACCATCAATGAATTCGAAGTAAAGGCAGATATAGCAGCGTTACCTAGCTACAGTACTTCCTATGACAAGACCCCTGTTCCAAGATGGCGGTGGTTTTGACGCATGCTTAGAACCCCAAGGTGAGGTCTAGTGTATATGTCTATGGTCGCATGTCACGTTGGGAGGGGGAGAGGAAGCGGGAGCCGGTAAGAGGACTTTTCACGAGTGAAGGTTTTATTGCGCCAAGTCGAAATGCTCTAAAGCACTTTTATGGTATTCCGCCATACAATATGGTCATCAATTTTAAACGCTTAGAAAAACACAACGTTTTATTTTGTGTCACCCGCCTAGGTCGAGTTACACTAATCGAGTAACTGTGTTTAAATAGGGAAAACGAGGAAGTGTTTGGTCGCTTCTCTTTTTGGCCCATATTTAATACACTGGGCTAAGCTAAGTGCTAACATAGTTTTGCGGCAATACAGAGCGATAGAGAGCACGCACTGAGACGAGAGAGGTATGCATCAACTCGTCTTAGTTAAGGGAATAACATAGTTTAATATGAAAACCCGGTGGAGTATCCCTTTAAAGGCAGACTCAGTCTTGATTTCAAAAAGTAATGATTTCAGTGATGATTTGTGGAGCTCCTAGTGACTCGGATGTTGTCCTGTCTCACAATAAATGTACTTATAGTGGCTCAGGTGCTAGATGATTAATGCACTTAGTTTAAGAAAAGAAAAATTGCTAAAGCTATCAAAATTCCTTAAATTATATTTATGAAAGATGCTGCAATGATGATAACGTAATGTTTTTATCCAAAAGATTTATTGCTCGACTATATAAAGAACCTATGAGTTTGATTGCAGTGGCTTGTGCCCAGGTATATAAAGCTAATGTAAAAATTTAACACAAAACAGATTTTTGTCAGCCATGGCAAGTCATGGCATTAGGTAATATAAATTACCTAACATTTATAAACAAACTCATTATGACCAAGGCAAGGTCTGAAAAAAAACCAAACGGCATTGATTGATGAACGTTTAATATTGTTCTACATACAAGCTTTCAGCAAGTACAAATTATTTTCAGTGTTTTGCTACAAGTTATTCACAAGTTTTAGTCAAGAATGTGACCTTTTCTGACAGAAATTTGTATGCACATGTTTTTGTGTAACAAAATGATCTTTCACAATGACATGGAAAATGTTTCATATCTTCAAACTGCTGTCTTACATTTCATATAGATTTGTTTTATTTGTGCAAAAAATCCAGAATAAAAGCATGTTTGATAACAAAAAGTGCATTATGTAGTCATTATTCTAACAATCACTGTCTGAAAAAGGCAGTAAATGTTATAATTAAGTTTCATTAATACAAATGAGTAAATTCTGCTTAATTTATTTGTGAGGCGGCTTAAATTAAAAAAGCACATTCCACTAATAATGTTAAATTCATCATGTGCCATAGACTAAATCATTTAGGACATTTTACTTAATTTATTCGGGTAGATCTCACACACACACACACACACACACACAAAAATACCTTAAAATCTGCTTAAATATAATCTGTGTAATATTGTTACCATAATTTTTTAAAGTAGATACCATGTAATATTTTTTTACAGTGTACATGCACTGCTCGTGTATGTGAATTCACAATTCACCATTAAATGTGTTATTTTGTGTTATTTTGAAAAGTGTTTAACTTTTTTATATATTATATTTTGTCTGAATTCTATTTGTTTAGAATATTAAACAAACATTACCTTTGAATTGGAACAACATAATGAGAAGTAATTGGGATGTTAATGATAGAAGTTTTCTTGATAATCTTATGTTTACTGTGCCTAGATGGCAACTTCAGGTATAGCACACATTTCAAACTGGTTTATTTTGTAGTTTACTGGTTTACTCAAGTGGTAATTTTGCGTTTTTGGGTTTATATGATAAACAATTTCAAAAATACAAAATTGCCTATGGTTTCGCTTTATTTCAAAATGGGCACCTTTAGCATAATTTTTCTCAAAAACTGCAAGGTTGTGTGTGGAGAACTTTTTCCTTAGGAATCTCTATATATTTCTGTTGTTAAATAAAAAAAGTAGGTAGTGCCCCACTTGTTGGAACAAACCCTATTTCTAGGCCTCTTTTAGGCTACTGACAGCAGCTTATGACTGCTGCTGCTGAGTGAAGAGTTTTGTGGTACAATAGGATTAAATATCTCACAAACAAAACTCTGCTGCCATAGACTTATAATAAATGTCTTATCACAGCATTTCTCTAATCATATTAGAATAATCCATTAGCAATCTAACAGCTTGTTTGAGTAATCAATTTTAAATGGCAAACAAATTAGTCTTTGGGTTCTTCCAAAAATATTTATTAGGATGAACAAACAAAAAACAACACAACTTTCATCTGAAAAATAAAAAGACCAGAAGTAACATACTAGAGCTGGAAGAAACTGAATGCATCTCAAAAGCCGCTTGACAGCACATTATCCGTACAATACCAGACAACAATGCATTTTAAGTGCATTACAATGATCTTTCAAGCTGCCACATTGCACCAGATTTCAGTCACACATTTAGTCCTTCAAGACCAGTAAATGCCATATGCAGCAAATTAACCATGCCCCGTGGCAAAACATCCCACTTCCTTCAAGATGCGGTCAACTCGAAGTTCATTTAACTTGACGTATGTTCCTGCTGATGTATTAGTCCATTTAGACCAGTTTCTGCGTCTTTTCCTCTGCTAACTGCTCCTCGCCTTGTTTCTGTTTGCTGAACATGCCTTTGTACAGTGCCTTCTCTTTCTGGTAGTCTTGGCTGAGTCTCTCCTCCACTCGCTGCAGCTGTTTCTTTACATCGGCATCTGATAAATAAAGAACAGGATAAAATGAACGGCATCGTAATTTTAATCAAAGCATTGACATGAATTTGATGTGAAACTGAGCAGTTCAATTGAAAGCTGCCTAAGCGTTTGATCTTCACTAAATCTGAAAGAAAATGGATCAATCCACAAAACACTACATTACGTAACAGACTCAACATTCAACACATGCTGAATCCCCTGAGAAAACTGTATCAGAAATTCCCTGGCAGCATATTAATTAGACCAGTAGTTCCAAAAATGTTTTAGGGGACTTTTTTTGTTTACTGCACACTTCTTGACACCTACGAAAAAATATTTCAAATAGTATTCACACATACATTTTTTATCTACTAGGACAAGCAAACGTAATGTAAATATGCCTTTTAAATCAAAGTAAATAAATCTGGAGTTAGTTCACCCAAAAATGAAAATTCTGTCAGTATTTACTCACCCTCATGTTGTTCCAAACCTCTATGTGTTTATTTGTTCCGCTGAACACAAAGGAAGATATTTAGAAGAATGTTTTAATCAAACAGATCTCATTCCCCATTGACTACTATAGTAGGAAAAATACATACTATGGTAGTCAATGGGGAATGAGATCTGTTTGATTAAAACATTCTTCCAAATATCTTCCTTTGTGTTCAGCGGAACAAATAAACACATAGAGGTTTAGAACAACATGAGGGTGAGTAAATACAGACAGAATTTTCATTTTTGGGTGAACTAACCCTTTAAGGGGAACGCTTTGTCTGGCTTTTCCCATCTTTTTTATTGTTATACAAGGAGTGACTTTAATGATTTCCATACGACTATCATTGCACACTTTCAATCTGTATCATGCAGAACATTTTTACTAATTAACTGATGCTGTGGGGCATTCAGCTGTATATTTTTAGATGCCTGTTCACACATACCACCTTCTTGCATTTAAATATAGATAATGGAATGGAAGGGAACGCAGAGGTCCCTTGACATGTTTTTAAACTATTTTTAACTTGACTTACTCTTAATGTTGCTCATGAGACTGAAAAAAATAGTGAGACGAAAGGAAAGATCTGATATGTACACAGACAATTAAATTGCAACAAGTAGCCTAGTATTCTCTGTGAACGACCCCAGATTTAAAAATCTTTTTCTCAATTAGATTTCTGTGTGTTTATAATCATTCAGTTTATAACTGTATCAGTCAGTTTATAACGGCCAATCTGAAATCATCCCCTAAACCATCAATCACTACAACCTACGTTAATCCACTAACAGCCATTGAGTGTACATTGGCTGGTCCAATGTGGAATAGAGTACACTCGATAATGTCCATAGCGGTTTCGGTCACAATTTACTACTAATGGATGCACTCCAAATAGTTTGCCTGAAAATCAAACCATGGTGCAGATTAGGAAAGAATGAGACAAGAAAAGGTATGGGATATGGTTGATTTTTACCATTCGGTTTCCCTCTGCTGGCCTGAATGAGGTACTGTCGAGCAGCCGGAGCATCACCCAGTTCTAATGAAGCCACTCCAGCTCTGTACAGGGCCTTAATGTCCCCTGCCCTCCATTGGAGCACTTTCAGACTGTACTCTAGCACACGGGTGTAGTCCACCACCTCTCGCTGCAGCAAACATGCTGTGAGACACAGAAATAGGTCAAGCTGAGAATGCCTTCCCCTTCCCAGATAAGTTTTGCATATACAAAAGGGTTTGTTTTGGGTCTGTAAGTTTTTAAAGATGTATAAGATGTCTCTTATGCTCACAAAGGCTGCGTTTATTTGGTCAAAAAAACAGTAAAAACTTTAAAATTTACAAATATATTTTAAAAGGGGTAATGTATTCCTGTGATTGCATGGCAGAGCTGAATTTTTAGCAGCCATTACTCCAAACATGTGGAAACAGTGATACATTTACCCCCATGATTCTTTGATAAAAAGAAAGTTAAAAAGAACAGAATTTTTTGTTCAATAGAAAGCTTTGCTAGCAATGTAAAGTTATTTACTGTCACTTTGAATAAATTAAGTGTCCTTGTTGAACAGAAGTACTAATTTCTTAGCAAAATAAAAAAAATAAACATGTAGTGTATAATAAAGCAAGATCTTGTAGTAGTAGGACTAAGTTTGTAGGACTCTTATCTTCAGTTTCTTGTATGACTAACATGGGAAAAAATGCTAGGGTTTAAGTGATATGAAAAGCACCAGTAAAGGCTGAAAGCAAATCGTTTCCATTTGGTTTGGAGGATTTAAACCAATAGGAATTGAATAACCCAAATGGCATGATAAAGTCTGACCAATAATAATACTATGATACTTCCTGTTCAATAAGAAAATTTGTGAACATGCTTAGAAAGAAGCTTTGGATAAAAGTGTCTGCAAAATTATAACGTTTTAGTGTTGTGATATTCAGTACCACAGCATTATTATGTCACACTGCCAAAGTACTTCTTTGTAAGGATTACAAACCTGCTAAATTATTATAGCAGTCTACTTGAGTGCTCCTCAACAGGTCCTCCTGCTCCTGGCTCAGTTTAGGCACCTGAGCCCCAAACCCTTGCAGGACAGAGTTCACCTCTGAGTCCAGGCCACGGAGAACGAGCAAGGCACGATGATAACGTCCGATGGCAGCTCTCACATTTTTCTCCCGGTATAATCCATTCCCCTCTGTCTTTAACCGAATGGCATCCTGGAGCTGTGAGTCCAAACGGGAACGAGATGATCCTCCGGTGGCACCCAAACATGACGAAGCACTGGCCGCTGCCTCTGACCCATCATCCCCTGCAGTAGGATCTAAAGCCTGCCACACATAACAGTTGTAAGTGATGACAACATAAATCTACTGCATTATAGACACTTTAATGTAACCACAATATCTGCATTAGGAGATCAATCTGTCAAAACAATGCATGCTGATTTAAGAAGGTTTAGAATGGTCTCCCATCCTGGCCAAACCAAACTGGTGTAGCTGGTCTCCCAGCATGACCAGGTGAAAACCCTCCCAGTACACTCTAAAACCACAGGCGGACCAGCCTAAACATGCAGAGAGACCAACAAAGCACCTTAGGCTGGTCTTAGCTCTTATACCAATCAATCAGAGTTTTAACAGTGATCACACATCTAAACTCTTGCTAATAAATACATCCAAGCGGGCACAAACAATATTAGGGCGTGCAAACGAGTTTACATAATTAAAGTCACATAACTTTTTTTAAAATCTAACCAGATCTTTTCATTGAACTTAGAACTGCGCCCAATCACAGCATGCATCAGTAAATTGCCCCGCTTTTATCTCATATAAAAGGAAACAGTACATGCTAAATGTCTTTTTTACCGTTTCGTCCATAGGGTTAAAGCTTTAAAATGGCTGCAGTCTGCTTTGAGAAGCCAGTTTAATGAGGAAAATTTGGTTGGGACGCTAAAGAAACAATTCTTCTTCGTGGCTATGGTTGGTTGCTGCTGTACAATCGGCAATACTTCTTCTTCTTCTTCTTTGACTGCTTAACGGCGGATGCGGACTAATTTAGCGCACTACCGCCACCCTCCAGATATATTGTGCTTGATGATCACTAGCACTAGCTAAAAAAAAATCGCTCAATGATCCTAGTGTTCTTTAAAAATTCAAACATATATTTTATTATTCTATGGTCGGAAGCTTTAGTCAAAATATCTCTAAAGATAAACCTTTCCCCACTCTCTATTTTCCTTTTCATTAAAACCCTTTCTCTCTTAAAATTCTTACACATCATAAAAACATGTTCCACTGTTTCTGGCACATTACATATCTCACAATTTCCTGACTCATGTTTTCATATTAGCTGTAATGTTTTGTTTAGTCCAGTATGCCCTATTCTCATTCTTGTAAGAATTTGTTCTTCTCTTTGACATCTTATGACCTTGACCAACCTCAGGATTTATCATGTAAAAATCCCTCCCTTTATCTCCCCTATCCCATTTATGTTGCCACAGCTTTTTAACATGTTTTTTGATTATTGACTTAGCTTCTGACTTTGATATTTTACACATAATAGACACATTTGTTGCTTTCAAAGTCTGTTTAGCAAACTTGTCTGCCAAATTACCAACCATGGGCCGGAACCCAAACAAACTTTACATGCGTCCCCCCATTTTGAATAGCCTACTATGAAGCAAAGTCAATATCTCACACACAATATCATGCCTCTCACTCGTATTACCTAATTTAAAATTTTCTAAGGCTGAAAACGAATCTGAACACACAACTACTCACAGTGGTTTAATTTGTTCTAGCTACCCACTGCAACACCATCACAATTGCTATCAATTCTGTTGAGTACACTGACAAATAATCTGAAACTCTTGCATGAAAATGAATATCAAACTCTGGTATCACATGGGTATCACATGCAATAGCCACTTTTCCTATTTCTGGTTGTTTTGACCCATCAGTAAAGATTTGCACACACCCATAATAATTGTATCTCATAGCCATTTGACCACTATCACCCTTATAATTTTTAATATTTTTCATGTAAAGTTATATCAACGTCTGGAAGCATTATCATCCATGGTGGGTGCGGTGGATAGACTACAGATGGACTAAATTCAAACTTTTCTATATCCGCTTCTTTTATCTTTTCGTGGATACTTGCACTAAACGAATCTCTCTTACTTTTTCCTGCTCCCATGTTGAAATAAGGACACTTTTAGTTGGATGATCTTCCATATGCCCCTTTAAATGAACACAAATTTGTAGCCATCTAAACTCAAAAGGCATTTCACCTACTTCAACTTGAAGTGCTGAAATAGGGGAAGTGCTCATTGCTCCTGAATATAGCCTGAGGGCCAATCCCTGAATAACATCAAGCTTCTTTAATTCAGACTTTGCCGCAGACCCATAAGCTATGCACCCGAAGTCAACAATAGACCTAATTAATCCTACATGTAATCTTTTCACAGAAGTCATATCTGCTCCCCACTCCTTATAGCACAAGCATCTAATTATTAATGACTTTTTTACATTTGTCAACAACCTTTTCAATATGATTATGCCAGGGGTACCACTGTCGTTTGTTTTTTTTTGGGTCGAAATTTTGAGTTTCTCTGAACTTCTTGAAACTCTGGATTCTGATAGAGGGTCATGGGACTTAGACCTGAGTGCAAAAATGGAAGCTCTAGACCCTTCCAGAGCTGAGATATTGAGATCCCACGTAGCATTTTTGCCATTATAAATATCTCAATATCTCAGCTCTGGAATGGTCTAGAGCCTCCATTTTTGCACTCAGGTCTAAGTCCCATGGCCCTCTATCAGAATCCAGAGTTTCAAGAAGATCAGAGAAACTCAAAATTTCGACCGAAAAAAAAAAAAAAAAAAACGACAGTGGTACCCCTTTTGGTTTTTTTTCGGGTCGAAATTTTGAGTTTCGATATCTCAGCTCTGGAAGGGTTTAGAACCTCCATTTTTGCACTCAGGTCTAAGTCTCATGGCCCTCTTTTTTATTATTTTTTAATTTTATTTTGCAAACACCATTAACATTACAGAAAATGCAACATGCACAAGAATACTACATATGACAGACAGATGTACATTACACAAACACATACTGTAACTTAACAGGATATCACAATGACGAGGCTTCGACATTCATAACACAACATAAATTACAGAAAGGCTAAGGATGGTGTGGTTGAATGAGGTGGTGTTGGGATGGGGGTAAGGGTGAGGGGTGAGGGGTGGTGAGTATGTGAGGATGTAAGTGTGTATGTGTGTGCATGTGTGTAAGGCTGGCTTGCTGATGGGCCGGGTGGAGAGAAGCTGGAACACTGAGAGGGAGTGATTAGATGGAACACCTAGAGGAAGCTGGAGCACTTAGAGGGAGTGATTCAGATGAGAGGAGTTGTAATTATTCTATTAAAGATAAGTGAGCTAATAGGAATAGCTGTGTCACAGTGCTACCCTCAGTTCTTTGTGACCCCTTGTTAGCTCTTCTACAAAACACATGAACACATACTTGGTTTTTAAAGACTCTTTATTTACCTTATTGTACCAGCAACATGAGAGATGGATTGTCCACACAAATGTATTCACAACTGTGCTGTTGTGTCTCAGACTGGCCACCTGAGCACTAACCCTGAGGACATTTAACATTTGTTGCAGACTGTTGATTGTCACCTGGAGCAGCATACATGGTGGTGGCCATCTTGAATTGGGTAAAAGACTGGAATGGACTTTTTGTATATTTTTATACCTGTGCTGTGGTGCATTATGGGAAGTGGGAGATACCAAGTATGGTGTTAATGTAAGGGGAATTGGATGATGTTAATGTGTACTTCCTTTAATTATTGTTGAAATTTATTGAAGTTGTGCTGTTATTTAATTGTGTGTGGTGAAGAAAATGGAGTTACTTGATCACATAATATTTTTATTGATATTTATTAGCTGTTCATGATCTTTATTACTTCCCCATGTGATTATTGTTGAGAAATGGTTGTACCCAAGTGTATAAATTCTCACAGAAAGAAGTGATCAGGAGGGGTAAAGACTGTTGGTAGTGAATGCTGTGTCAACTGACTGCTGTGATTGAAGTAGTAGACCTGATGCAAGGCTGTCTTTGGTATATTGACTTTCTTGCTTTTTTTCCCTTGTTTTTTTGTATTTTTTTTCCTGCTGTGGCACCTGTGAGCACCTTGCACTTTACAAATTTGGGAGAACATAAATAAATATGAAAATGGCATTTAACGTCCTCCATGTGTTATTTTGAAGAACTCTGGATGTCTTTGTGAAAAGTGGTGTCAGAAGTGGGGTTCGTTATGCCACCCAAGACCAGACAAGATCGAGGTGCGGGCACAGATGAGCAGTTGGGAATGGATCAGGAGCCGCCCAGCTCGACAGAGTTACAAGCCACAGCAAGCCCGATGGAGGGAAGTGTCTCAGAACTGGCCAGCCTGTTTAAAGTTCTCCTGCAGTCCCAAGCCGACCGGGATGATCGGATGGAGCAAGTAATGGCGAAGCAAGACCAGCGTTGGCGAAATATGCAGCACCAATTCCAGCAAATACAACATCAGGTGATCCAGATCCAGGCTGGAGGGGACCACAGAGGAAGTCAGGCTGTGTTTACAGCTACTAGTCCAGAACCAACCGGAGAAGGTACGTCATCAGGAAGCATCGAGCCAAAATTACATCCCTTGACAAGAGATGATGACATCGAGCAGTTCTTGACAACTTTTGAAAGGATGGCCACTGCGTGCAGATGGCCTCAGGCCAATTGGGCAATCAGACTGGTTCCTCTGTTAACGGGAAAAGCACGTGGTGCCTATGTAGCCAAGGATGGGAATGATGCTGAGGACTATAAGAAGGTCAAGGAGGCGATACTTATGAAATATCAGATTAATGCGGAGATCTACCGGCAAAGGTTTCACTCCTCAGAGATTCTGCCAGACGAGAACCCCCGTGAGCTTTATGTGCGATTGAAAGATCTTTTCTCAAAATGGGTGAAGCCAGAGAGGTGTACTATACAGCAGTTGTCCGAACTCATTATCTTGGAGCAATTTATGCGAATGATAAACTCTGACATGGCAGTGTGGATTAAGGAGCATGATTCAGCCACAGCAGAAGAAGCAGCAAAACTTGCAGAGACATATCTGGCCGCACGCCAGGAGGCCCAGCACAGCTTTGGAGGTCGAAGTCAAAAATGGCCAAGTAAGTCTGGGGGTGAGGGTGGTCATGGCAAAGGTAAAGGGGGTTTTGTTAGAAATCAAGGGGATAAAACTAACAAGCAGGAAGTTAGATGTTACTATTGTGGAGAGGTAGGACATACAAAACCCTGTTGTCCATCCAGGAAGGTTAAGCATTCTGCTTTCTGTTATGTTCCCTGCACCTACCAGCCCCAAACTTTAGCCTATGAGTCTGGACAGACCCGCCCCACAGACATATTGATACTGGTACTTGTGAATGGTCAGTCGGCTAAGGCCTTAGTGGATACAGGTAGCAGTCAGACATTAGTGCAGGATAACTTGGTTTCTGAAGATGAATATATTACCCAAGAATCCCTTAAAGTGTGCTGTGTGCATGGAGAAGTTAGGGAGTATCTGATTGCAGAGATTTACCTAACAGTGCAGGGCCAGACTTTTTTGTTGCAGGTGGCCGTTGTGTCCCAGTTACCGCATGAAGTAGTACTAGGGCGAGATCTCCCCATTCTTTGCGATTTGGTGCCCAAAGTTCAGCCTTGTTATGCGGTAACTCGAGCCCAGAGTGCTATAGCCGATTTCAAGGAGATGCCGTTTGCTGGTGTTGACATTGAGGTAGCCGTAGGGAAGAGACGTACCTCGAAAAAGGAAAGGCGGAAGCGGAAATTTGAGGGTAGTGTGAAAGAGCAGGTGGAGGAGCTACCTTTGCCAAAATGCTCTCTTGATATGACAATCCCTGAGGACATAGCTGAAGTACAGAAAAATGATCCTACTTTGCAAGACTGGTTCCAGAAGGTGTCTGTAGTAGATGGTGTTAGGAAAAAGGTTGGATCGTGTTTGGTGGATAAAGAGTATATTGTGAAAAAAGGTATACTCTATCAGGTGAAAGGGGAGGTTGAGGCATTGGTAGTTCCTGAATCCATGCATCATACGGTTATGTCTTTGGGTCACTCTGTGGTCAGGACACTTAGGCAAGCAGAAGACGTTAGCAAGGGTGTCAAGTTGGCCCAAAATGTATACGGATATAACAGAGTATATTCGTACTTGTACAGAGTGTCAAATGACATCAGGAAGGAAAGTTGCCCCTGCACATTTGTTGCCATTGCCAGTCATTGACACACCCTTTAGTCGTCTGGGAATGGATATAGTGGGGCCCTTGGAAAGAAGTAAGAATGGAAATCGGTATATTCTAGTAATCTGTGATTATTCCACCAAATACCCAGAAGCTTTTCCCTTTAGAAACATCAAAGCTAGACAAGTAGCCAACTGTCTTGTGCAGCTGTTTTCCAGAGTGGGGATTCCTTGCGAAATCTTGACAGATCAGGGTACTAATTTTATGTCCTTGCTGTTGAAACAGGTGTATAAATTGGTGGGAATAAGGGCCATGAAGACCACACCATACCACCCCCAGACTGATGGCTTGGTTGAACGGTTCAACCAAACCCTCAAAAGCATGCTGCGCAAGTTTGTTACCAAGTCAGGGTTGGACTGGGACCAATGGTTACCTTATCTGTTGTTTGCTTACAGAGAGGTCCCGCAAGCGTCTACGGGTTGGTACGTCATGATGTCTGGTGACTGGTACGTCATGATGTCATCCTTAAAGAGGCAACGCCCGCCCGCCAGAAGAGTTACAGGATCCCTGAACGCCTGGTGACAGTGCTTAAGGATGAACTAGATGTTATGCTCTCCATGGGTGTGATTGAACCATCCCTTAGTGAGTGGTGTAGCCCCATTGTTCTAGTCCCCAAAAAGGATGGAACCCTTAGATTTTGCATTGACTTCAGACAGCTGAACAGCCTGTCCAAGGTAGACCCTTATCCCATGCCAAGAATTGATGAGTTGGTGGAAAGACTGGGCAGAGCCAAATACCTATCCACTGTGGACTTATGCAAGGGGTACTGGCAGGTCACTTTAACTGCCAGAGCCAAGGAACTGACCGCTTTAAAGACCCCCTTTTGGTTATTCCATTTCAGGGTTATGCCCTTTGGCCTGCAGGGGGCGCCAGAAACTTTCCAACGTTTAATGGACCAAATCCTGCAAGGTACTAGGGAGTTTGCTGCGGCATATCTGGATGATGTGGTCATCTTTAGTGAAACCTGGGAAGAACACTGTCAACATCTGCAGGAAGTCCTGGGGAGGATTAAGGCAGCCGGTCTTACCATTAACCCTAAGAAGTGTATAATAGCCAAGAGAGAGATCAGTTACTTGGGATTTGTGATTGGAGGAGGAGTTATCCGGCCGCAGCAGGAGAAGATAGAGGTTATCCGAAGGTACCAACCCCCCACAACTAAGAAACAGGTGAGATCCTTCCTGGGATTGGTGGGATGGTATCGTAGGTTTATACCTAACTTTTATGCCAGGGCCTCTGTGCTTACAGATCTCTCTAGATCCGCAGCGCCCAACAAGGTGGTCTGGACGGAGCAGGGTGAGCGAGCTTTCCGGGACTTACGAGAAGCAGTATGTGGGGACTCTGTTCTGCTTAGCCCAGATTTCCAGAAGCCCTTCATCCTGCAGACGGATACCTCTGGAGTCGGACTGGGGGCGGTGTTACTGCAGGAAGTGGATGGAGATCGCAGGCCAGTGGCATTCTTGAGTCGAAAACTTTTCCCCCGAGAAACGCGCTATTCGACAGTGGAACAGGAGTGCTTGGCCATCAAATGGGCCACGGATTCACTTCGATACTACCTGTTGGGGAGACCCTTTGTGTTAGAAACCGACCATCGAGCTCTGCAATGGCTGGAGCGTATGAAAGACTCGAATGCCCAGATTACGAGATGGTCTCTTTCTCTCCAGCCCTACCAGTTCACTGTGAAATACTGTCCGGGAGCTAGGAACAAGGTGGCTGACTTTTTGTCCCGAATCCCAGAGGAGGTGAATGCTAAAGTGGGTTCTTCGACCCGGGTTCTCGGAGGGGCAGAGCTTTGACACTTGGGACGACAGGGGTCGTCTGCAGAAGGAGGGAGAAGTGTCACAGTGCTACCCTCAGTTTTTTGTGACCCTTGTTAGCTCTTCTACAAAACACATGAACACATACTTGTTTTTTAAAGATTCTTTATTTACCTTATTGTACCAGCAACATGAGAGATGGATTGTCCACACAAATGTATTCACAACTGTGCTGTTGTGTCTCAGACTGGCCGCCTGAGCACTAACCCTGAGGACATTTAACATTTGTTGCAGACTGTTGATTGTCACCTGGAGCAGCATACATGGTGGTGGCCATCCTGAATTGGGTAAAAGACTGGAATGGACTTTTCGTATATTTTTATACCTGTGCTGTGGTGCATTATGGGAAGTGGGAGATACCAAGTATGGTGTTAATGGAAGGGGCATTGGATGATGTTAATGTGTACTTCCTTTAATTATTGTTGAAATTTATTTCGTTGTCATTAAGTTGTGCTGTTATTTAATTGTGTGTGGTGAAGAAAATGGAGTTACTTGATCACATAATATTGATCAAGATAATATTGATCACATAATATTGAGAAATGGTTGTACCCAAGTGTATAAATTCTCACAGAAAGAAGTGATCAGGAGGGGTAAAGACTGTTGGTAGTGAATGCTGTGTTAACTGACTGCTGTGATTGAAGTAGTAGACCTGATGCAAGGCTGTCTTTGGTATATTGACTTTCTTGTTTTTTTTTTCCCTTGGGTTTTTTTTGTATTTTTTTTCCTGCTGTGGCACCTGTGAGCACCTTGCACTTTACGAATTTGGGAGAACATAAATAAATATGAAAATGGCATTTAACGTCCTCCATGTGTTATTTTGAAGAACTCTGGATGTCTTTGTGACAAGCTGATTGCCTGACTAATTGCCAACCTGGGCCCCCATTAATGGTCACTGTTCCACCCAGCCCCGGCAGAAAACTGCGACGAGCCGAAAGAGGGGAGGACCCGCGGGCCGCCCATCACCCCTAGGCCCCCCGCATATGCACACACCCCCCACTACCACGACCAACCACACCCTGCCATCAGGCCCCCACCCCACACGCCCAAGTCTCATGGCCCTCTATCAGAATCCAGAGTTTCAAAAAGATCAGAAAAACTAAAAATTTCGACCTCAAAAAAAAAAACCCGACAGTGACACCCCTTTCGTTTCGACAGTCCGACACCCCTTTTTTTTTCGGGTCGAAATTTTGAGTTTCGATATCTCAGCTCTGGAAGGGTCTAGAGCCTCCATTTTTACACTCAGGTCTAAGTACCATGGCCCTCCATCAGAATCCAGAGTTTCAAGTAAGATCAGAGAAACTCAAAATTTCGACCCGAAAAAAAAAAAAGAAACGACAGTGATACCCCTTTCGTTTTTTTTTTTCGGGTCGAAATTTTGAGTTTCGATATCTTAGCTCTGGAAGGGTCTAGAGCCTCCATTTTTGCGCGCTGGTCGAAGTCTCGTGGCCCTCTGTCAGAATCCAGAGTTTCAAGAAGATCGGAGGGGGTCAAAATTTTGGCCAAAAAAAAAAAGACAGTGTTACCCCTTATGTTTTTTTTCGGGTCCAAATTTTGACCTTCGATATCTCGGCTCTGGAAGGGTCTAGAGCCTCCATTTTTGCGCGCTGGTCGAAGTCTCGTGGCCCTCTGTCAGAATCCAGAGTTTCAAGAAGATCGGAGGGGGTCAAAATTTCGGCCAAAAAAAAATGACAGTGTTACCCTGATGTTTTTTTTTCAGGTGCAAATTTTGACCTTCGATATCTCGGCTCTGGAAGGGTCTAGAGCCTCCATTTTTGCGCGCTGGTCGAAGTCTCGTGGCCCTCTATCAGAATCCAGAGTTTTGAGAAGATTGGGGAAACTTAATTTTTCGCCCCCCAACAAAAAAAAGTAAGGGGTAACACTGTCGTTTTTTTTTCTGGTCGAAATTTTGAGTTTCCATATCTCAGCTCTGGAAGGGTCTAGAGCCTCCATTTTTGCACTCAGGTCTAAGTCTTTTTTTTGTGATGTTGTTTGGAATGATGCAATTCATTTTATAATAACTATATGTAAACTGCTTCTAAAGACTTTATAGAACAGTCTTTTATGTAAAACAGTATGTCATTTTTTTTTTTGGCCGAAATTTTGACCCCCTCCGATCTTCTTGAAATTCTGGATTCTGACAGAGGGCTACGAGACTTCGACCAGCGCGCAAAAATGGAGGCTCTAGACCCTTCCAGAGCCGAGATATCGAAGGTCAAAATTTGGACCGGAAAAAAAAATATAAGGGGTAACACTGTCATTTTTTTTTTGGCCGAAATTTTGACCCCCTCCGATCTTCTTGAAACTCTGCAATCTCACAGAGGGCCACGAGACTTCGACCGGCACGCAAAAATGGAGGCTCTAGACCCTTCCAGAGCCGAGATATCGAAGGTCAAAATTTGGACCCGAAAAAAAAAAACATAAGGGGTAACACTGTCATTTTTTATTTTTGGCCGAAATTTTGACCCCCTCCGATCTTCTTGAAACTCTGGATTCTGACAGAGGGCCACGAGACTTCGACCAGCGCGCAAAAATTTAGGCTCTAGACCCTTCCAGAGCCGAGATATCGAAAGTCAAAATTTGGACCCGAAAAAAAAACATAAGGGGTAACACTGTAATTTTTTTTTTCTTTGGCCGAAATTTTGACCCCCTCCGATCTTCTTGAAACTCTGGATTCTGACAGAGGGCCACGAGACTTCGACCAGCGCGCAAAAATGGAGGCTCTAGACCCTTCCAGAGCCGAGATATCGAAGGTCAAAATTTGGACCCGAAAAAAATCATAAGGGGTAACACTGTCATTTTTTTTGGGCCGAAATTTTGACCCACTCCGATCTTCTTGAAACTCTGGATTCTGACAGAGGGCCACGAGACTTCGACCAGCGCGCAAAAATGGAGGCTCTAGACCCTTCCAGAGCCGAGATATCGAAGGTCAAAATTTGGACCCGAAAAAAAACATAAGGGGTAACACTGTAATTTTTTTTTTGGCCGAAATTTTGACCCCCTCCGATCTTCTTGAAACTCTGGATTCTTACAGAGGGCCACGAGACTTCGACCAGCGCGCAAAAATGGAGGCTCTAGACCCTTCCAGAGCCGAGATATCGAAGATCAAAATTTGGACCCGAAAAAAAAACATAAGGGGTAACACTGTCATTTTTTTTTTGGCCGAAATTTCGACCCCCTCCGATCTTCTTGAAACTCTGGATTCTGACAGAGGGCCACGAGACTTCGACCAGCGCGCAAAAATGGAGGCTCTAGACCCTTCCAGAGCCGAGATATCGAAGGTCAAAATTTGGACCTGAAAAAAAAACATAAGGGGTAACACTGTCATTTTTTTTTTGGCCGAAATTTTGACCCCCTCCGATCTTCTTGAAACTCTGGATTCTGACAGAGGGCCACGAGACTTCGACCAGCGCGCAAAAATGGAGGCTCTAGACCCTTCCAGAGCCGAGATATCGAAGATCAAAATTTGGACTCGAAAAAAAAAAACATAAGGGGTAACAGTCTTTTTTTTTTGGCCAAAATTTTGACCCCCTCCGATCTTCTTGAAACTCTGGATTCTGACAGAGGGCCACGAGACGTCGACCAGCGCGCAAAAATGGAGGCTCTAGACCCTTCCAGAGCCGAGATATCGAAGATCAAAATTTGGACCCGAAAAAAAAAACATAAGGGGTAACACTGTCATTTTTTTGTTTTTGGCCGAAATTTTGACCCCCTCCGATCTTCTTGAAACTCTGGATTCTGACAGAGGGCCCCGAGACTTCGACCAGTGCGCAAAAATGGAGGCTCTAGACCCTTCCAGAGCCGAGATATCGAAGGTCAAAATTTGGACCGGAAAAAAAAACATAAGGGGTAACACTGTCATTATTTTTTTTGGTCGAAATTTTGACCCCCTCTGATCTTCTTGAAACTCTGGATTCTGACAGAGGGCCACGAGACTTCGACCAGCGCGCAAAAATGGAGGCTCTAGACCCTTCCAGAGCCGAGATATCGAAGGTCAAAATTTGGACCCGAAAAAAAAACATAAGGGGTAACACTGTCATTATTTTTTTTGGCCGAAATTTTGACCCCCTCTGATCTTCTTGAAACTCTGGATTCTGACAGAGGGCCACGAGACTTCGACCAGCGCGCAAAAATGGAGGCTCTAGACCCTTCCAGAGCCGAGATATCGAAGGTCAAAATTTGGACCCGGAAAAAAACATAAGGGGTAACACTGTCATTTTTTTTTTGGCCGAAATTTTGACCCCCTCCGATCTTCTTGAAACTCTGGATTCTGACAGAGGGCCACGAGACTTCGACCAGCGCGCAAAAATGGAGGCTTTAGACCCTTCCAGAGCCGAGATATCGAAGATCAAAATTTGGACCCGAAAAAAAAAAAACATAAGGTGTAACACTGTCATTTATTTGTTTTTGGCCGAAATTTTGACCCGCTCCGATCTTCTTGAAACTCTGGATTCTGACAGAGGGCCACGAGACTTCGACCAGCGCGCAAAAATGGAGGCTCTAGACCCTTCCAGAGCCGAGATATCGAAGGTCAAAATTGGGACCTGAAAAAAAAAAAAAACATAAGGGGTAACACTGTCATTTTTTTTTTTGGCCGAAATTTTGACCCCCTCCCATCTTCTTGAAACTCTGGATTCTGACAGAGGGCCACGAGACTTCGACTAGCGCGCAAAAATGGAGGCTCTAGACCCTTCCAGAGCCAAGATATCGAAGGTCAAAATTTGGACCCGAAAAAAAAACATAAGGGGTAACACTGTCATTATTTTTTTTGGCCGAAATTTTGACCCCCTCTGATCATCTTGAAACTCTGGATTCTGACAGAGGGCCACGAGACTTCGACCAGCGCGCAAAAATGGAGGCTCTAGACCCTTCCAGAGCCGAGATATCGAAGGTCAAAATTTGGACCCGAAAAAAAAACATAAGGGGTAACACTGTCATTTTTTATTTTTGGCCGAAATTTTGACCCCCTCCGATCTTCTTGAAACTCTGGATTCTGACAGAGGGCCACGAGACTTCGACCAGCGCGCAAAAATGGAGAATCTAGACCCTTCCAGAGCCGAAATATCGAAGGTCAAAATTTGGACCCGAAAAAAAAACATAAGGGGTAACACTGTCATTTTTTTTTTTGGCCGAAATTTTGACCCCCTCCGATCTTCTTGAAACTCTGGATTCTGACAGAGGGCCACGAGACTTCGACCAGCGCGCAAAAATGGAGGCCCTAGACCCTTCCAGAGCCGAGATATCGAAGGTCAAAATTTGGACCCGAAAAAAAAAACATAAGGGGTAACACTGTCATTTTTTTTTTGGCCAAAATTTTGACCCCCTCCGATCTTCTTGAAGCTCTGGATTCTGACAGAGGGCCACGAGACTTCGACCAGCGTGCGAAAATGGAGGCTCTAGACCCTTCCAGAGCCGAGATATCGAAGGTCAAAATTTGGACCCAAAAAAAAAAACATAAGGGGTAACACTGTCATATTTTTTTTTTGGCCGAAATTTTGACCCCCTCCGATCTTCTTGAAACTCTGGATTCTGACAGAGGGCCACGAGACTTTGACCAGCGCGCAAAAATGGAGGCTCTAGACCCTTCCAGAGCCGAGATATCGAAGATCAAAATTTGGACCCGAAAAAAAAACATAAGGGGTAACACTGTCATTTTTTTTTTTGGCCGAAATTTTGACCCCCTCCGATCTTCTTGAAACTCTGGATTCTGACAGAGGGCCACGAGACTTCGACCAGCGCGCAAAAACGGAGGCTCTAGACCCTTCCAGAGCCGAGATATCGAAGGTCAAAATTTTGACCTGAAAAAAAAAAACATATGGGGTAACACTGTCGTTTTTGGCCGAAATTTTGACCCCCTCCGATCTTCTTGAAACTCTGGATTCTGACAGAGGGCCACGAGACTTCGACCAGCGCGCAAAAATGGAGGCTCTAGACCCTTCCAGAGCCGAGATATCGAAGGTCAAAATTTGGACCTGAAAAAAAAACATAAGGGGTAACACTGTCATTTTTTTTTGGCCGAAATTTTGACCCCCTCCGATCTTCTTGAAACTCTGCAATCTCACAGAGGGCCACGAGACTTCGACCGGCGCGCAAAAATGGAGGCTCTAGACCCTTCCAGAGCCGAGATATCGAAGGTCAAAATTTGGACCCGCAAAAAAAACCCATAAGGGGTAACACTGTCATTTTTTTTTTTTGCCGAAATTTTGACCCCCTCCGATCTTCTTGAAACTCTGGATTCTGACAGAGGGCCACGAGACTTCGACCAGCGCGCAAAAATTGAGGCTCTAGACCTTTCCAGAGCCGAGATATCGAAGGTCAAAATTTGGACCCGAAAAAAAAACATAAGGGGTAACACTTTAATTTTTTTTTCTTTGGCCGAAATTTTGACCCCCTCCGATCTTCTTGAAACTCTGGATTCTGACAGAGGGCCACTAGACTTCGACCAGCGCGCAAAAATGGAGGCTCTAGACCCTTCCAGAGCCGAGATATCGAAGGTCAAAATTTGGACCCGAAAAAAATCATAAGGGGTAACACTGTCATTTTTTTTTGGCCGAAATTTTGACCCCCCTCCGATCTTCTTGAAACTCTGGATTCTGA
Organism: Cyprinella venusta; assembly: GCA_038021265.1. Classification (NCBI taxonomy): domain Eukaryota; kingdom Metazoa; phylum Chordata; class Actinopteri; order Cypriniformes; family Leuciscidae; genus Cyprinella; species Cyprinella venusta. Next base: position 9,159,326 of record CM075873.1, read on the forward strand.
CAGAGGGCCACGAGACTTCGACCAGCGCGCAAAAATGGAGGCTCTAGACCCTTCCAGAGCCGAGATATCGAAGATCAAAATTTGGACCCGAAAAAAAACATAAGGGGTAACACTGTCATTTTTTTTTTGGCCGAAATTTCGACCCCCTCCGATCTTCTTGAAACTCTGGATTCTGACAGAGGGCCACGAGACTTCGACCAGCGCGCAAAAATGGAGGCTCTAGACCCCTCCAGAGCCGAGATATCGAAGGTCAAAATTTGGACCTGAAAAAAAAACATAAGGGGTAACACTGTCATTTTTTTTTGGCCGAAATTTTGACCCCTCCGATCTTCTTGAAACTCTGGATTCTGACAGAGGGCCACGAGACTTCGACCAGCGCGCAAAAATGGAGGCTCTAGACCCTTCCAGAGCCGAGATATCGAAGATCAAAATTTGGACCCGAAAAAAAAACATAAGGGGTAACACTGTCATTTTTTTTTTTGGCCGAAATTTTGACCCCCTCCGATCTTCTTGAAACTCTGGATTCTGACAGAGGGCCACGAGACTTCGACCAGCGCGCAAAAATGGAGGCTCTAGACCCTTCCAGAGCCGAGATATCGAAGATCAAAATTTGGACCCGAAAAAAAAAACATAAGGGGTAACACTGTCATTTTTTTGTTTTTGGCCGAAATTTTGACCCCCTCCGATCTTCTTGAAACTCTGGATTCTGACAGAGGGCCACGAGACTTCGACCAGCGCGCAAAAATGGAGGCTCTAGACCCTTCCAGAGCCGAGATATCGAAGGTCAAAATTGGGACCTGAAAAAAAAAAACATAAGGGGTAACACTGTCATTTTTTTTTTTTGGCCGAAATTTTGACCCCCTCCCATCTTCTTGAAACTCTGGATTCTGACAGAGGGCCACGAGACTTCGACCAGCGCGCAAAAATGGAGGCTCTAGACCCTTCCAGAGCCGAGATATCAGACGTCAAAGTTTTGACCTGAAAAAAAAACATAAGGGGTAACACTGTCGTTTTTGGCCGAAATTTTGACCCCCTCCGATCTTCTTGAAACTCTGGATTCTGACAGAGGGCCACGAGACTTCGACCAGCAAGCAAAAATGGAGACTCTAGACCCTTCCAGAGCCGAGATATCAGACGTCAAAGTTTTGACCTGAAAAAAAACATAAGGGGTAACACTGTCGTTTTTGGCCGAAATTTTGACCCCCTCCGATCTTCTTGAAACTCTGGATTCTGACAGAGGGCCACGAGACTTCAACCAGCGCGCAAAAATGGAGACTCTAGACCCTTCCAGAGCCGAGATATCAGACGACAAAGTTTTGACCTGAAAAAAAACCATAAGGGGTAACACTGTCGTTTTTGGCCGAAATTTTAACCCCCTCCGATCTTCTTGAAACTCTGGATTCTGACAGAGGGCCACGAGACTTCGACCAGCGCGCAAAAATGGAGACCCTAGACCCTTCCAGAGCCGAGATATCAGACGTCAAAGTTTTGACCTGAAAAAAAAACATAAGGGGTAACACTGTCATTTTTTTTTGGCCGAAATTTTGACCCCCTCCGATCTTCTTGAAACTCTGGATTCTGACAGAGGGCCACGAGACTTCGACCAGTGCGCAAAAATGGAGGCTCTAGACCCTTCCAGAGCCGAGATATCGGACGTCAAAGTTTTGACCTGAAAAAAAAAAAACATAAGGGGTAACACTGTCGTTTTTGGCCGAAATTTTGACCCCCTCCGATCTTCTTGAAACTCTGGATTCTGACAGAGGGCCACGAGACTTCGACCAGCGTGCAAAAATGGAGGCTCTAGACCCTTCCAGAGCCGAGATATCAGACTTCAAAGTTTTGACCTGGAAAAAAAAAACATAAGGGGTAACACTGTCGTTTTTGGCCGAAATTTTGACCCCCTCCGATCTTCTTGAAACTCTGGATTCTGACAGAGGGCCACGCGACTTCGACCAGCACGCAAAAATGGAGGCTCTAGACCCTTCCAGAGCCGAGATATCAGACGTCAAAGTTTTGACCTGAAAAAAAAACATAAGGGGTAACACTGTCGTTTTTGGCCGAAATTTTGACCCCCTCCGATCTTCTTGAAACTCTGGATTCTGACAGAGGGCCACGAGACTTCGACCAGCAAGCAAAAATGGAGGCTCTAGACCCTTCCAGAGCCGAGATATCAGACGTCAAAGTTTTGACCTGAAAAAAAAACGTAAGGGGTAACACTGTCGTTTTTGGCCGAAATTTTGACCCCCTCCGATCTTCTTGAAACTCTGGATTCTGACAGAGGGCCACGAGACTTCGACCAGCGCGCAAAAATGGAGGCTCTAGACCCTTCCAGAGCCGAGATATCAGACGACAAAGTTTTGACCTGAAAAAAAACCATAAGGGGTAACACTGTCGTTTTTGGCCGAAATTTTAACCCCCTCCGATCTTCTTGAAACTCTGGATTCTGACAGAGGGCCACGAGACTTCGACCAGCGCGCAAAAATGGAGGCTCTAGACCCTTCCAGAGCCGAGATATCAGACGTCAAAGTTTTGACCTGAAAAAAAATCATAAGGGGTAACACTGTCGTTTTTGGCCGAAATTTTGACCCCCTCCGATCTTCTTGAAACTCTGGATTCTGACAGAGGGCCACGAGACTTCGACCAGCACGCAAAAAAAGAGGCTCTAGACCCTTCTAGAGCCGAGATATCGGACGTCAAAGTTTTGACCCGAAAAAAAAACATAAGGGGTAACACTGTCGTTTTTGGCCAAAATTTTGACCCCCTCCGATCTTCTTGAAACTCTGGATTCTGACAGAGGGCCACGAGACTTCGACCAGCGCGCGAAAATGGAGGCTCTAGACCCTTCCAGAGCCGAGATATCGAAGGTCAAAATTTGGACCCAAAAAAAAAACATAAGGGGTAACACTGTCATATTTTTTTTTTTGGCCGAAATTTTGACCCCCTCCGATCTTCTTGAAACTCTGGATTCTGACAGAGGGCCACGAGACTTCGACCAGCGCGCAAAAATGGAGGCTCTAGACCCTTCCAGAGCCGAGATATCGAAGGTCAAAATTTGGACCCGAAAAAAAAAACATAAGGGGTAACACTGTAATTTTTTTTTGGCCGAAATTTTGACCCCCTCCGATCTTCTTGAAACTCTGGATTCTGACAGAGGGCCACGAGACTTTGACCAGCGTGCAAAAATGGAGGCTCTAGACCCTTCCAGAGCAGAGATATCGAAGATGAAAATTTGGACTCGAAAAAAAAACATAAGGGGTAACACTTCATTTTTTTTTTTTGGCCGAAATTTTGACCCCCTCCGATCTTCTTGAAACTCTGGATTCTGACAGAGGGCCACGAGACTTCGACCAGCGCGCAAAAATGGAGGCTCTAGACCCTTCCAGAGCCGAGATATCGAAGATCAAAATTTGGACCCGAAAAAAAAACATAAGGGGTAACACTGTCATTTTTTTTTGGCCGAAATTTTGACCCCCTCCGATCTTCTTGAAACTCTGGAATCTGACAGAGGGCCACGAGACTTCGACCAGCGCGCAAAAATGGAGGCTCTAGACCCTTCCAGTGCCAAGATATCGAAGGTCAAAATTTGGACCTGAAAAAAAAACATAAGGGGTAACACTGTCATTTTTTTTTTTGGCCGAAATTTTGACCCCCTCCGATCTTCTTGAAACTCTGGATTCTGACAGAGGGCCACGAGACTTCGACCAGCGCGCAATAATGGAGGCTCTAGACCCTTCCAGAGCCGAGATATCGAAGATCAAAATTTGGACCTGAAAAAAAAACATAAGGGGTAACACTGTCATTTTTTTTTGGCCGAAATTTTGACCCCTTCCGATCTTCTTGAAACTCTGGATTCTGACAGAGGGCCACGAGACTTCGACCAGCGCGCAAAAATGGAGGCTCTAGACCCTTCCAGAGCCGAGATATCGAAGATCAAAATTTGGACCCGAAAAAAAAACATAAGGGGTAACACTGTCATTTTTTTTTTGGCCGAAATTTTGACCCCCTCCGATCTTCTTGAAACTCTGGATTCTGACAGAGGGCCACGAGACTTCGACCAGCGCGCAAAAATGGAGGCTCTAGACCCTTCCAGAGCCAAGATATCGAAGGTCAAAATTTGGACCTGAAAAAAAAACATAAGGGGTAACACTGTCATTTTTTTTTTTGGCCGAAATTTTGACCCCCTCCGATCTTCTTGAAACTCTGGATTCTGACAGAGGGCCACGAGACTTCGACCAGCGCACAAAAATGGAGGCTCTAGACCCTTCCAGAGCCGAGATATCAGACGTCAAAGTTTTGACCTGAAAAAAAAACATAAGGGGTAACACTGTCGTTTTTGGCCGAAATTTTGACCCCCTCCGGTCTTCTTGAAACTCTGGATTCTGACTGAGGGCCACGAGACTTCGACCAGCGCGCAAAAATGGAGGCTCTAGACCCTTCCAGAGCCGAGATATCGGACGTCAAAGTTTTGACCTGAAAAAAAAAAACATAAGGGGTAACACTGTCGTTTTTGGCCGAAATTTTGACCCCCTCCGATCTTCTTGAAACTCTGGATTCTGAGAGAGGGCCACGAGACTTCGACCAGCGTGCAAAAATGGAGGCTCTAGAACCTTCCAGAGCCGAGATATCAGACTTCAAAGTTTTGACCTGGAAAAAAAAAACATAAGGGGTAACACTGTCGTTTTTGGCCGAAATTTTGACCCCCTCCGATCTTCTTGAAACTCTGGATTCTGACAGAGGGCTACGAGACTTCGACCAGCGCGCAAAAATGGAGGCTCTAGACCCTTCCAGAGCCGAGATATCAGACGTCAAAGTTTTGACCTGAAAAAAAAACATAAGGGGTAACACTGTCGTTTTTGGCCGAAATTTTGACCCCCTCCGATCTTCTTGAAACTCTGGATTCTGACAGAGGGCCACGAGACTTCGACCAGCGCGCAAAAATGGAGGCTCTAGACCCTTCCAGAGCCGAGATATCAGACGACAAAGTTTTGACCTGAAAAAAAACCATAAGGGGTAACACTGTCGTTTTTGGCCGAAATTTTAACCCCCTCCGATCTTCTTGAAACTCTGGATTCTGACAGAGGGCCACGAGACTTCGACCAGCGCGCAAAAATGGAGGCTCTAGACCCTTCCAGCGCCGAGATATCAGACGTCAAAGTTTTGACCTGAAAAAAAAATCATAAGGGGTAACACTGTCGTTTTTGGCCGAAATTTTGACCCCCTCCGATCTTCTTGAAACTCTGGATTCTGACAGAGGGCCACGAGACTTCGACCAGCACGCAAAAAAAGAGGCTCTAGACCCTTCCAGAGCCGAGATATCGAAGGTCAAAATTTGGACCCCAAAAAAAAAAACATAAGGGGTAACACTGTCATATTTTTTTTTTGGCCGAAATTTTGACCCCCTCCGATCTTCTTGAAACTCTGGATTCTGACAGAGGGCCACGAGACTTCGACCAGCGCGCAAAAATGGAGGCTCTAGACCCTTCCAGAGCCGAGATATCGAAGGTCAAAATATGGACCCGAAAAAAAAAATCATAAGGGGTAACACTGTCATTTTTTTTTGGCCGAAATTTTGACCCCCTCCGATCTTCTTGAAACTCTGGATTCTGACAGAGGGCCACGAGACTTTGACCAGCGTGCAAAAATGGAGGCTCTAGACCCTTCCAGAGCAGAGATATCGAAGATGAAAATTTGGACTCGAAAAAAAAACATAAGGGGTAACACTTCATTTTTTTTTTTTTGGCCGAAATTTTGACCCCCTACGATCTTCTTGAAACTCTGGATTCTGACAGAGGGCCACGAGACTTCGACCAGCGCGCAAAAATGGAGGCTCTAGACCCTTCCAGAGCCGAGATATCGAAGATCAAATTTTGGACCCGAAAAAAAAAACATAAGGGGTAACACTGTCATTTTTTTTTTTGGCCGAAATTTTGACCCCCTCCGATCTTCTTGAAACTCTGGATTCTGACAGAGGGCCACGAGACTTCGACCAGCGCGCAAAAATGGAGGCTCTAGACCCTTCCAGAGCCAAGATATCGAAGGTCAAAATTTGGACCTGAAAAAAAACATAAGGGGTAACACTGTCATTTTTTTTTTTGGCCGAAATTTTGACCCCCTCCGATCTTCTTGAAACTCTGGATTCTGACAGAGGGCCACGAGACTTCGACCAGCGCGCAAAAATGGAGGCTCTAGACCCTTCCAGAGCCGAGATATCAGACGTCAAAGTTTTGACCTGAAAAAAAAACATAAGGGGTAACACTGTCGTTTTTGGCCGAAATTTTGACCCCCTCCGGTCTTCTTGAAACTCTGGATTCTGACTGAGGGCCACGAGACTTCGACCAGCGCGCAAAAATGGAGGCTCTAGACCCTTCCAGAGCCGAGATATCGGACGTCAAAGTTTTGACCTGAAAAAAAAAAAAACATAAGGGGTAACACTGTCGTTTTTGGCCGAAATTTTGACCCCCTCCGATCTTCTTGAAACTCTGGATTCTGAGAGAGGGCCACGAGACTTCGACCAGCGTGCAAAAATGGAGGCTCTAGAACCTTCCAGAGCCGAGATATCAGACTTCAAAGTTTTGACCTGGAAAAAAAAAACATAAGGGGTAACACTGTCGTTTTTGGCCGAAATTTTGACCCCCTCCGATCTTCTTGAAACTCTGGATTCTGACAGAGGGCCACGAGACTTCGACCAGCGCGCAAAAATGGAGGCTCTAGACCCTTCCAGAGCCGAGATATCAGACGTCAAAGTTTTGACCTGAAAAAAAAACATAAGGGGTAACACTGTCGTTTTTGGCCGAAATTTTGACCCCCTCCGATCTTCTTGAAACTCTGGATTCTGACAGAGGGCCACGAGACTTCGACCAGCGCGCAAAAATGGAGGCTCTAGACCCTTCCAGAGCCGAGATATCAGACGACAAAGTTTTGACCTGAAAAAAAACCATAAGGGGTAACACTGTCGTTTTTGGCCGAAATTTTAACCCCCTCCGATCTTCTTGAAACTCTGGATTCTGACAGAGGGCCACGAGACTTCGACCAGCGCGCAAAAATGGAGGCTCTAGACCCTTCCAGCGCCGAGATATCAGACGTCAAAGTTTTGACCTGAAAAAAAAATCATAAGGGGTAACACTGTCGTTTTTGGCCGAAATTTTGACCCCCTCCGATCTTCTTGAAACTCTGGATTCTGACAGAGGGCCACGAGACTTCGACCAGCACGCAAAAAAAGGGGCTCTAGACCCTTCCAGAGCCGAGATATCGGACGTCAAAGTTTTGACCCAAAAAATAAACATAAGGGGTAACACTGTCGTTTTTGGCCAAAATTTTGACCCCCTCCGATCTTCTTGAAACTCTGGATTCTGACAGAGGGCCACGAGACTTCGACCAGCACGCAAAAAAAGAGGCTCTAGACCCTTCCAGAGCCGAGATATCGAAGGTCAAAATTTGGACCCCAAAAAAAAAACATAAGGGGTAACACTGTCATATTTTTTTTTTGGCCGAAATTTTGACCCCCTCCGATCTTCTTGAAACTCTGGATTCTGACAGAGGGCCACGAGACTTCGACCAGCGCGCAAAAATGGAGGCTCTAGACCCTTCCAGAGCCGAGATATCGAAGGTCAAAATATGGACCTGAAAAAAAAACCCATAAGGGGTAACACTGTCATTTTTTTTTGGCCGAAATTTTGACCCCCTCCGATCTTCTTGAAACTCTGGATTCTGACAGAGGGCCACGAGACTTTGACCAGCGTGCAAAAATGGAGGCTCTAGACCCTTCCAGAGCAGAGATATCGAAGATGAAAATTTGGACTCGAAAAAAAAACATAAGGGGTAACACTTCATTTTTTTTTTTTTGGCCGAAATTTTGACCCCCTACGATCTTCTTGAAACTCTGGATTCTGACAGAGGGCCACGAGACTTCGACCAGCGCGCAAAAATGGAGGCTCTAGACCCTTCCAGAGCCGAGATATCGAAGATCAAAATTTGGACCCGAAAAAAAAAACATAAGGGGTAACACTGTCATTTTTTTTTTTGGCCGAAATTTTGACCCCCTCCGATCTTCTTGAAACTCTGGATTCTGACAGAGGGCCACGAGACTTCGACCAGCGCGCAAAAATGGAGGCTCTAGACCCTTCCAGAGCCAAGATATCGAAGGTCAAAATTTGGACCTGAAAAAAAAACATAAGGGGTAACACTGTCATTTTTTTTTTGGCCGAAATTTTGACCCCCTCCGATCTTCTTGAAACTCTGGATTCTGACAGAGGGCCACGAGACTTCGACCAGCGCGCAAAAATGGAGGCTCTAGACCCTTCCAGAGCCGAGATATCGAAGATCAAAATTTGGACCTGAAAAAAAAACATAAGGGGTAACACTGTCATTTTTTTTTGGCCGAAATTTTGACCCCCTCCGATCTTCTTGAAACTCTGGATTCTGACAGAGGGCCACGAGACTTCAACCAGCACGCAAAAATGGAGGCTCTAGACCCTTCCAGAGCCGAGATATCGAAGATCAAAATTTGGACCCGAAAAAAAAACATAAGGGGTAACACTGTCATTTTTTTTTTTGGCCGAAATTTTGACCCCCTCCGATCTTCTTGAAACTCTGGATTCTGACAGAGGGCCACGAGACTTCGACCAGCGCGCAAAAATGGAGGCTCTAGACCCTTCCAGAGCCAAGATATCGAAGGTCAAAATTTGGACCTGAAAAAAAAAACATAAGGGGTAACACTGTCATTTTTTTTTTTTGGCCGAAATTTTGACCCCCTCCGATCTTCTTGAAACTCTGGATTCTGACAGAGGGCCACGAGACTTCGACCAGCGCGCAAAAATGGAGGCTCTAGACCCTTCCAGAGCCGAGATATCGGACGTCAAAGTTTTGACCTGGAAAAAAAAAACATAAGGGGTAACACTGTCGTTTTTGGCCGAAATTTTGACCCCCTCCGATCTTCTTGAAACTCTGGATTCTGACAGAGGGCCACGAGACTTCGACCAGCGCGCAAAAATGGAGGCTCTAGACCCTTCCAGAGCCGAGATATCAGACGTCAAAGTTTTGACCTGAAAAAAAAAAAACATAAGGGGTAACACTGTCGTTTTTGGCCGATATTTTGACCCCCTCCGATCTTCTTGAAACTCTGGATTCTGACAGAGGGCCACGAGACTTCGACCAGCAAGCAAAAATGGAGGCTCTAGACCCTTCCAGAGCCGAGATATCAGACGTCAAAGTTTTGACCTGAAAAAAAAACATAAGGGGTAACACTGTCGTTTTTGGCCGAAATTTTGACCCCCTCCGATCTTCTTGAAACTCTGGATTCTGACAGAGGGCCACGAGACTTCGACCAGCGCGCAAAAATGGACGCTCTAGACCCTTCCAGAGCCGAGATATCAGACGACAAAGTTTTGACCTGAAAAAAAACCATAAGGGGTAACACTGTCGTTTTTGGCCGAAATTTTGACCCCCTCCGATCTTCTTGAAACTCTGGATTCTGACAGAGGGCCACGAGACTTCGACCAGCGTGCAAAAATGGAGGCTCTAGACCCTTCCAGAGCCGAGATATCAGACTTCAAAGTTTTGACCTGTAAAAAAAAACATAAGGGGTAACACTGTCGTTTTTGGACGAAATTTTGACCCCCTCCGATCTTCTTGAAACTCTGGATTCTGACAGAGGGCCACGAGACTTCGACCAGCACGCAAAAATGGAGGCTCTAGACCCTTCCAGAGCCGAGATATCAGACGACAAAGTTTTGACCTGAAAAAAAAACATAAGGGGTAACACTGTTGTTTTTGGCCGAAATTTCGACCCCCTCCGATCTTCTTGAAACTCTGGATTCTGACAGAGGGCCACGAGACTTCGACCAGCGCGCAAAAATGGAGGCTCTAGACCCTTCCAGAGCCGAGATATCGGACGTCAAAGTTTTGACCTGAAAAAAAAACATAAGGGGTAACACTGTCGTTTTTGGCCGAAATTTTGACCCCCTCCGATCTTCTTGAAACTCTGGATTCTGACAGAGGGCCACGAGACTTCGACCAGCGTGCAAAAATGGAGGCTCTAGACCCTTCCAGAGCCAAGATATCAGACTTCAAAGTTTTGACCTGGAAAAAAAACATAAGGGGTAACACTGTCGTTTTTGGCCGAAATTTTGACCCCCTCCGATCTTCTTGAAACTCTGGATTCTGACAGAGGGCCACGAGACTTCGACCAGCAAGCAAAAATGGAGGCTCTAGACCCTTCCAGAGCCGAGATATCAGACGTCAAAGTTTTGACCTGAAAAAAAACATAAGGGGTAACACTGTCGTTTTTGGCCGAAATTTTGACCCCCTCCGATCTTCTTGAAACTCTGGATTCTGACAGAGGGCCACGAGACTTCGACCAGCGCGCAAAAATGGAGGCTCTAGACCCTTCCAGAGCCGAGATATCAGACGACAAAGTTTTGACCTGAAAAAAAACCATAAGGGGTAACACTGTCGTTTTTGGCCGAAATTTTGACCCCCTCCGATCTTCTTGAAACTCTGGATTCTGACAGAGGGCCACGAGACTTCGACCAGCGCGCAAAAATGGAGGCTCTAGACCCTTCCAGAGCCGAGATATCGAAGATCAAAATTTGGACCCGAAAAAAAACAACATAAGGGGTAACACTGTCATTTTTTTTTTTGGCCGAAATTTTGACCCCCTCCGATCTTCTTGAAACTCTGGATTCTGACAGAGGGCCACGAGACTTCGACCAGCGCGCAAAAATGGAGGCTCTAGACCCTTCCAGAGCCGAGATATCAGACGACAAAGTTTTGACCTGAAAAAAAACCCATAAGGGGTAACACTGTCGTTTTTGGCCGAAATTTTGACCCCCTCCGATCTTCTTGAAACTCTGGATTCTGACAGAGGGCCACGAGACTTCGACCAGCGCGCAAAAATGGAGGCTCTAGACCCTTCCAGAGCCGAGATATCAGACGTCAAAGTTTTGACCTGAAAAAAAAATCATAAGGGGTAACACTGTCGTTTTGACCGAAATTTTGACCCCCTCCGATCTTCTTGAAACTCTGGATTCTGACAGAGGGCCACGAGACTTCGACCAGCACGCAAAAAAAAGAGGCTCTAGACCCTTCCAGAGCCGAGATATCGGACGTCAAAGTTTTGACCCGAAAAAAAAACATAAGGGGTAACACTGTCGTTTTTGGCCGAAATTTTGACCCCCTCCGATCTTCTTGAAACTCTGGATTCTGACAGAGGGCCACGAGACTTCGACCAGCGCGCAAAAATGGAGGCTCTAGACCCTTCCAGAGCCGAGATATCGGACGTCAAAGTTTTGACCTGAAAAAAAAAAACATAAGGGGTAACACTGTCGTTTTTGGCCGAAATTTTGACCCCCTCCGATCTTCTTGAAACTCTGGATTCTGACAGAGGGCCACGAGACTTCGACCAGAGCTCAAAAATGGAGGCTCTAGACCCTTCCAGAGCCGAGATATCGGACGTCAAAGTTTTGACCTGAAAAAAATAAACATAAGGGGTAACACTGTCGTTTTTGGCCGAAATTTTGACCCCCTCCGATCTTCTTGAAACTCTGGAATCTGACAGAGGGCAACGAGACTTCGACCAGCGCGCAAAAATGGAGGCTCTAAACCCTTCCAGAGCCGAGATATCAGATGAGAAAGTTTTGACCTGAAAAAAAAAACATAAGGGGTAACACTGTCGTTTTTGGCCGAAATTTTGACCCCCTCCGATCTTCTTGAAACTCTGGATTCTGACAGAGGGCCACGAGACTTCGACCAGCAAGCAAAAATGGAGGCTCTAGACCCTTCCAGAGCCGAGATATCAGACGTCAAAGTTTTGACCCGAAAAAAAAAACATAAGGGGTAACACTGTCGTTTTTGGCCGAAATTTTGACCCCCTCCGATCTTCTTGAAACTCTGGATTCTGACAGAGGGCCACGAGACTTCGACCAGCGCGCAAAAATGGAGGCTCTAGACCCTTCCAGAGCCGAGATATCAGATGACAAAGTTTTGACCTGAAAAAAAAACATAAGGGGTAACACTGTCGTTTTTGGCCGAAATTTTGACCCCCTCCGATCTTCTTGAAACTCTGGATTCTGACAGAGGGCCACGAGACTTCGACCAGCGTGCAAAAATGGAGGCTCTAGACCCTTCCAGAGCCGAGATATCGGACGTCAAAGTTTTGACCTGAAAAAAAAACCTAAGGGGTAACACTGTCGTTTTTGGCCGAAATTTTGACCCCGTCCGATCTTCTTGAAACTCTGGATTCTGACTGAGGGCCACGAGACTTCGACCAGCGCGCAAAAATGGTGGCTCTAGACCCTTCCAGAGCCGAGATATCGAAGGTCAAAATTTGGACCTGAAAAAAAAAACATAAGGGGTAACACTGTCATTTTTTTTTTTGGCCGAAATTTTGACCCCCTCCGATCTTCTTGAAACTCTGGATTCTGACAGAGGGCCACGAGACTTAGACCAGTGCGCAAAAATGGAGGCTCTAGACCCTTCCAGAGCCGAGATATCAGACGACAAAGTTTTGACCTGAAAAAAAAACATAAGGGGTAACACTGTCGTTTTTGGCCGAAATTTTGACCCCCTCCGATCTTCTTGAAACTCTGGATTCTGACAGAGGGCCACGAGACTTCGACCAGCGCGCAAAAATGGAGGCTCTAGACCCTTCCAGAGCAGAGATATCAGACGTCAAAGTTTTGACCTGAAAAAAAAAACATAAGGGGTAACACTGTCGTTTTTGGCCGAAATTTTGACCCCCTCCGATCTTCTTGAAACTATGGATTCTGACAGAGGGCCACGAGACTTCGACCAGCGCGCAAAAATGGAGGCTCTAGACCCTTCCAGAGCCGAGATATCAGACGACAAAGTTTTGACCTGAAAAAAAAACCATAAGGGGTAACACTGTCGTTTTTGGCCGAAATTTTGACCCCCTCCGATCTTCTTGAAACTCTGGATTCTGACAGAGGGCCACGAGACTTCGACCAGCGCGCAAAAATGGAGGCTCTAGACCCTTCCAGAGCCGAGATATCAGACGTCAAAGTTTTGACCTTAAAAAAAAATCATAAGGGGTAACACTGTCGTTTTGACCGAAATTTTGACCCCCTCCGATCTTCTTGAAACTCTGGATTCTGACAGAGGGCCACGAGACTTCGACCAGCACGCAAAAAAAGAGGCTCTAGACCCTTCCAGAGCCGAGATATCGGACGTCAAAGTTTTGACCCGAAAAAAAAACATAAGGGGTAACACTGTCGTTTTTGGCCGAAATTTTGACCCCCTCCGATCTTCTTGAAACTCTGGATTCTGACAGAGGGCCACGAGACTTCGACCAGCGCGCAAAAATGGAGGCTCTAGACCCTTCCAGAGCCGAGATATCGGACGTCAAAGTTTTGACCTGAAAAAAAAAACATAAGGGGTAACACTGTCGTTTTTGGCCGAAATTTTGACCCCCTCCGATATTCTTGAAACTCTGGAATCTGACAGAGGGCAACGAGACTTCGACCAGCGCGCAATAATGGAGGCTCTAGACCCTTCCAGAGCCGAGATATCAGACGACAAAGTTTTGACCTGAAAAAAAAAACATAAGGGGTAACACTGTCGTTTTTGGCCGAAATTTTGACCCCCTCCGATCTTCTTGAAACTCTGGATTCTGACAGAGGGCCACGAGACTTCGACCAGCAAGCAAAAATGGAGGCTCTAGACCCTTCCAGAGCCGAGATATCAGACGTCAAAGTTTTGACCTGAAAAAAAAACATAAGGGGTAACACTGTCGTTTTTGGCCGAAATTTTGACCCCCTCCGATCTTCTTGAAACTCTGGATTCTGACAGAGGGCCACGAGACTTCGACCAGCGCGCAAAAATGGAGGCTCTAGACCCTTCCAGAGCCGAGATATCAGACGACAAAGTTTTTACCTGAAAAAAAAACATAAGGGGTAACACTGTCGTTTTTGGCCGAAATTTTGACCCCCTCCGATCTTCTTGAAACTCTGGATTCTGACAGAGGGCCACGAGACTTCGACCAGCGTGAAAAAATGGAGGCTCTAGACCCTTCCAGAGCCGAGATTATCAGATGTCAAAGTTTTGACCTGAAAAAAAATCATAAGGGGTAACACTGTCGTTTTTGCCCGAAATTTTGACCCCCTCCGATCTTCTTGAAACTCTGGATTCTGACAGAGGGCCACGAGACTTCGACCAGCACGCAAAAAAAGAGGCTCTAGACCCTTCCAGAGCCGAGATATTGGACGTCAAAGTTTTGACCCGAAAAAAAACATAAGGGGTAACACTGTCGTTTTTGGCCGAAATTTTGACCCCCTCCGATCTTCTTGAAACTCTGGATTCTGACAGAGGGCCACGAGACTTCGACCAGCGTGCAAAATGGAGGCTCTAGACCCTTCCAGAGCCGAGATATCAGACTTCAAAGTTTTGACCTGTAAAAAAAACATAAGGGGTAACACTGTCGTTTTTGGACGAAATTTTGACCCCCTCCGATCTTCTTGAAACTCTGGATTCTGACAGAGGGCCACGAGACTTCGACCAGCGCGAAAAAATGGAGGCTCTAGACCCTTCCAGAGCCGAGATATCAGACGACAAAGTTTTGACCTGAAAAAAACCCATAAGGGGTAACACTGTTGTTTTTGGCCGAAATTTCGACCCCCTCCGATCTTCTTGAAACTCTGGATTCTGACAGAGGGCCACGAGACTTCGACCAGCGCGCAAAAATGGAGGCTCTAGACCCTTCCAGAGCCGAGATATCGGACGTCAAAGTTTTGACCTGAAAAAAAACATAAGGGGTAACACTGTCGTTTTTGGCCGAAATTTTGACCCCCTCCGATCTTCTTGAAACTCTGGATTCTGACAGAGGGCCACGAGACTTTGACCAGCGTGCAAAAATGGAGGCTCTAGACCCTTCCAGAGCCAAGATATCAGACTTCAAAGTTTTGACCTGGAAAAAAAAAACATAAGGGGTAACACTGTCGTTTTTGGCCGAAATTTTGACCCCCTCCGATCTTCTTGAAACTCTGGATTCTGACAGAGGGCCACGAGACTTCGACCAGCGTGCAAAAATGGAGGCTCTAGACCCTTCCAGAGCCGAGATATCAGACGTCAAAGTTTTGACCTGAAAAAAAAACATAAGGGGTAACACTGTCGTTTTTGGCCGAAATTTTGACCCCCTCCGATCTTCTTGAAACTCTGGATTCTGACAGAGGGCCACGAGACTTCGACCAGCGCGCAAAAATGGAGGCTCTAGACCCTTCCAGAGCCGAGATATCAGACGTCAAAGTTTTGACCTGAAAAAAAAACATAAGGGGTAACACTGTCGTTTTTGGCCGAAATTTTGACCCCCTCCGATCTTCTTGAAACTCTGGATTCTGACAGAGGGCCACGAGACTTCGACCAGCAAGCAAAAATGGAGGCTCTAGACCCTTCCAGAGCCGAGATATCAGACGTCAAAGTTTTGACCTGAAAAAAAACATAAGGGGTAACACTGTCGTTTTTGGCCGAAATTTTGACCCCCTCCGATCTTCTTGAAACTCTGGATTCTGACAGAGGGCCACGAGACTTCGACCAGCGCGCAAAAATGGAGGCTCTAGACCCTTCCAGAGCCGAGATATCAGACGACAAAGTTTTGACCTGAAAAAAAACCATAAGGGGTAACACTGTCGTTTTTGGCCGAAATTTTGACCCCCTCCGATCTTCTTGAAACTCTGGATTCTGACAGAGGCCCACGAGACTTCGACCAGCGCGCAAAAATGGAGGCTCTAGACCCTTCCAGAGCCGAGATATCAGACGTCAAAGTTTTGACCTGAAAAAAAATCATAAGGGGTAACACTGTCGTTTTGGCCGAAATTTTGACCCCCTCCGATCTTCTTGAAACTCTGGATTCTGACAGAGGGCCACGAGACTTCGACCAGCACGCAAAAAAGAGGCTCTAGACCCTTCCAGAGCCGAGATATCGGACGTCAAAGTTTTGACCCTAAAAAAAAACATAAGGGGTAACACTGTCGTTTTTGGCCGAAATTTTGACCCCCTCCGATCTTCTTGAAACTCTGGATTCTGACAGAGGGCCACGAGACTTCGACCAGCGCGCAAAAATGGAGGCTCTAGACCCTTCCAGAGCCGAGATATCGGACGTCAAAGTTTTGACCTGAAAAAAAAACATAAGGGGTAACACTGTCGTTTTTGGCCGAAATTTTGACCCCCTCCGATCTTCTTGAAACTCTGGATTCTGACAGAGGGCCACGAGACTTCGACCAGCGTGAAAAAATGGAGGCTCTAGACCCTTCCAGAGCCGAGATTATCAGATGTCAAAGTTTTGACCTGAAAAAAAATCATAAGGGGTAACACTGTCGTTTTTGCCCGAAATTTTGACCCCCTCCGATCTTCTTGAAACTCTGGATTCTGACAGAGGGCCACGAGACTTCGACCAGCACGCAAAAAAAGAGGCTCTAGACCCTTCCAGAGCCGAGATATTGGACGTCAAAGTTTTGACCCGAAAAAAAACATAAGGGGTAACACTGTCGTTTTTGGCCGAAATTTTGACCCCCTCCGATCTTCTTGAAACTCTGGATTCTGACAGAGGGCCACGAGACTTCGACCAGCGTGCAAAATGGAGGCTCTAGACCCTTCCAGAGCCGAGATATCAGACTTCAAAGTTTTGACCTGTAAAAAAAACATAAGGGGTAACACTGTCGTTTTTGGACGAAATTTTGACCCCCTCCGATCTTCTTGAAACTCTGGATTCTGACAGAGGGCCACGAGACTTCGACCAGCGCGAAAAAATGGAGGCTCTAGACCCTTCCAGAGCCGAGATATCAGACGACAAAGTTTTGACCTGAAAAAAACCCATAAGGGGTAACACTGTTGTTTTTGGCCGAAATTTCGACCCCCTCCGATCTTCTTGAAACTCTGGATTCTGACAGAGGGCCACGAGACTTCGACCAGCGCGCAAAAATGGAGGCTCTAGACCCTTCCAGAGCCGAGATATCGGACGTCAAAGTTTTGACCTGAAAAAAAACATAAGGGGTAACACTGTCGTTTTTGGCCGAAATTTTGACCCCCTCCGATCTTCTTGAAACTCTGGATTCTGACAGAGGGCCACGAGACTTCGACCAGCGTGCAAAAATGGAGGCTCTAGACCCTTCCAGAGCCAAGATATCAGACTTCAAAGTTTTGACCTGGAAAAAAAAAACATAAGGGGTAACACTGTCGTTTTTGGCCGAAATTTTGACCCCCTCCGATCTTCTTGAAACTCTGGATTCTGACAGAGGGCCACGAGACTTCGACCAGCGTGCAAAAATGGAGGCTCTAGACCCTTCCAGAGCCGAGATATCAGACGTCAAAGTTTTGACCTGAAAAAAAAACATAAGGGGTAACACTGTCGTTTTTGGCCGAAATTTTGACCCCCTCCGATCTTCTTGAAACTCTGGATTCTGACAGAGGGCCACGAGACTTCGACCAGCGCGCAAAAATGGAGGCTCTAGACCCTTCCAGAGCCGAGATATCAGACGTCAAAGTTTTGACCTGAAAAAAAAACATAAGGGGTAACACTGTCGTTTTTGGCCGAAATTTTGACCCCCTCCGATCTTCTTGAAACTCTGGATTCTGACAGAGGGCCACGAGACTTCGACCAGCAAGCAAAAATGGAGGCTCTAGACCCTTCCAGAGCCGAGATATCAGACGTCAAAGTTTTGACCTGAAAAAAAACATAAGGGGTAACACTGTCGTTTTTGGCCGAAATTTTGACCCCCTCCGATCTTCTTGAAACTCTGGATTCTGACAGAGGGCCACGAGACTTCGACCAGCGCGCAAAAATGGAGGCTCTAGACCCTTCCAGAGCCGAGATATCAGACGACAAAGTTTTGACCTGAAAAAAAACCATAAGGGGTAACACTGTCGTTTTTGGCCGAAATTTTGACCCCCTCCGATCTTCTTGAAACTCTGGATTCTGACAGAGGCCCACGAGACTTCGACCAGCGCGCAAAAATGGAGGCTCTAGACCCTTCCAGAGCCGAGATATCAGACGTCAAAGTTTTGACCTGAAAAAAAATCATAAGGGGTAACACTGTCGTTTTGGCCGAAATTTTGACCCCCTCCGATCTTCTTGAAACTCTGGATTCTGACAGAGGGCCACGAGACTTCGACCAGCACGCAAAAAAAGAGGCTCTAGACCCTTCCAGAGCCGAGATATCGGACGTCAAAGTTTTGACCCTAAAAAAAAACATAAGGGGTAACACTGTCGTTTTTGGCCGAAATTTTGACCCCCTCCGATCTTCTTGAAACTCTGGATTCTGACAGAGGGCCACGAGACTTCGACCAGCGCGCAAAAATGGAGGCTCTAGACCCTTCCAGAGCCGAGATATCGGACGTCAAAGTTTTGACCTGAAAAAAAAAACATAAGGGGTAACACTGTCGTTTTTGGCCGAAATTTTGACCCCCTCCGATCTTCTTGAAACTCTGGAATCTGACAGAGGGCAACGAGACTTCGACCAGCGCGCAAAAATGGAGGCTCTAGACCCTTCCAGAGCCGAGATATCAGACGACAAAGTTTTGACCTGAAAAAAAAACATAAGGGGTAACACTGTCGTTTTTGGCCGAAATTTTGACCCCCTCCGATCTTCTTGAAACTCTGGATTCTGACAGAGGGCCACGAGACTTCGACCAGCAAGCAAAAATGGAGGCTCTAGACCCTTCCAGAGCCGAGATATCAGACGTCAAAGTTTTGACCCGAAAAAAAACCATAAGGGGTAACACTGTCGTTTTTGGCCGAAATTTTGACCCCCTCCGATCTTCTTGAAACTCTGGATTCTGACAGAGGGCCACGAGACTTCGACCAGCGCGCAAAAATGGAGGCTCTAGACCCTTCCAGAGCCGAGATATCGGACGTCAAAGTTTTGACCTGAAAAAAAAACCTAAGGGGTAACACTGTCGTTTTTGGCCGAAATTTTGACCCCCTCCGATCTTCTTGAAACTCTGGAATCTGACAGAGGGCCACGAGACTTCGACCAGCGCGCAAAAATGGAGGCTCTAGACCCTTCCAGAGCCGAGATATCAGACGACAAAATTTTGACCTGAAAAAAAAACATAAGGGGTAACACTGTCGTTTTTGGCCGAAATTTTGACCCCCTCCGATCTTCTTGAAACTCTGGATTCTGACAGAGGGCCACGAGACTTCGACCAGCAAGCAAAAATGGAGGCTCTAGACCCTTCCAGAGCCGAGATATCAGACGTCAAAGTTTTGACATGAAAAAAAAACATAAGGGGTAACACTGTCGTTTTTGGCCGAAATTTTGACCCCCTCCGATCTTCTTGAAACTCTGGATTCTGACAGAAGGCCACGAGACTTCGACCAGCGCGCAAAAATGGAGGCTCTAGACCCTTCCAGAGCCGAGATATCAGACGTCAAAGTTTTGACCTGAAAAAAAAAAACATAAGGGGTAACACTGTCGTTTTTGGCCGAAATTTTGACCCCCTACGATCTTCTTGAAACTCTGGATTCTGACAGAGGGCCACGAGACTTCGACCAGCAAGCAAAAATGGAGGCTCTAGACCCTTCCAGAGCCGAGATATCAGACGTCAAAGTTTTGACCTGAAAAAAAACATAAGGGGTAACACTGTCGTTTTTGGCCGAAATTTTGACCCCCTCCGATCTTCTTGAAACTCTGGATTCTGACAGAGGGCCACGAGACTTCGACCAGCGCGCAAAAATGGAGGCTCTAGACCCTTCCAGAGCCGAGATATCAGACGACAAAGTTTTGACCTGAAAAAAAACCATAAGGGGTAACACTGTCGTTTTTGGCCGAAATTTTGACCCCCTCCGATCTTCTTGAAACTCTGGATTCTGACAGAGGGCCACGAGACTTCGACCAGCGCGCAAAAATGGAGGCTCTAGACCCTTCCAGAGCCGAGATATCAGACGACAAAGTTTTGACCTGAAAAAAAAACATAAGGGGTAACACTGTCGTTTTTGGCCGAAATTTTGACCCCCTCCGATCTTCTTGAAACTCTGGATTCTGACAGAGGGCCACGAGACTTCGACCAGCGCGCAAAAATGGAGGCTCTAGACCCTTCCAGAGCCGAGATATCAGACGTCAAAGTTTTGACCTGAAAAAAAAAACATAAGGGGTAACACTGTCGTTTTTGGCCGAAATTTTGACCCCCTCCGATCTTCTTGAAACTCTGGATTCTGACAGAGGGCCACGAGACTTTCGACCAGCGCGCAAAAATGGAGGCTCTAGACCCTTCCAGAGCCGAGATATCGGACGTCAACGTTTTGACCTGAAAAAAAAAACATAAGGGGTAACACTGTCGTTTTTGGCCGAAATTTTGACCCCCTCCGATCTTCTTGAAACTCTGGATTCTGACAGAGGGCCACGAGACTTCGACCAGCGTGCAAAAATTGAGGCTCTAGACCCTTCCAGAGCCAAGATATCAGACTTCAAAGTTTTGACCTGGAAAAAAAACATAAGGGGTAACACTGTCGTTTTTGGCCGAAATTTTGACCCCCTCAGATCTTCTTGAAACTCTGGATTCTGACAGAGGGCCACGAGACTTCGACCAGCGCGCAAAAATGGAGGCTCTAGACCCTTCCAGAGCCGAGATATCAGACGACAAAGTTTTGACCTGAAAAAAAAACATAAGGGGTAACACTGTCGTTTTTGGCCGAAATTTTGACCCCCTCCGATCTTCTTGAAACTCTGGATTCTGACAGAGGGCCACGAGACTTCGACCAGCGCGCAAAAATGGAGGCTCTAGACCCTTCCAGAGCCGAGATATCAGACGTCAAAGTTTTGACCTGAAAAAAAAAACATAAGGGGTAACACTGTCGTTTTTGGCCGAAATTTTGACCCCCTCCGATCTTCTTGAAACTCTGGATTCTGACAGAGGGCCACGAGACTTCGACCAGCGCGCAAAAATGGAGGCTCTAGACCCTTCCAGAGCCGAGATATCGGACGTCAAAGTTTTGACCTGAAAAAAAAAACATAAGGGGTAACACTGTCGTTTTTGGCCGAAATTTTGACCCCCTCCGATCTTCTTGAAACTCTGGATTCTGACAGAGGGCCACGAGACTTCGACCAGCGTGCAAAAATGGAGGCTCTAGACCCTTCCAGAGCCAAGATATCAGACTTCAAAGTTTTGACCTGGAAAAAAAACATAAGGGGTAACACTGTCGTTTTTGGCCGAAATTTTGACCCCCTCCGATCTTCTTGAAACTCTGGATTCTGACAGAGGGCCACGAGACTTCGACCAGCAAGCAAAAATGGAGGCTCTAGACCCTTCCAGAGCCGAGATATCAGACGTCAAAGTTTTGACCTGAAAAAAAAACATAAGGGGTAACACTGTCGTTTTTGGCCGAAATTTTGACCCCCTCCGATCTTCTTGAAACTCTGGATTCTGACAGAAGGCCACGAGACTTCGACCAGCGCGCAAAAATGGAGGCTCTAGACCCTTCCAGAGCCGAGATATCAGACGTCAAAGTTTTGACCTGAAAAAAAAACATAAGGGGTAACACTGTCGTTTTTGGCCGAAATTTTGACCCCCTCCGATCTTCTTGAAACTCTGGATTCTGACAGAGGGCCACGAGACTTCGACCAGCAAGCAAAAATGGAGGCTCTAGACCCTTCCAGAGCCGAGATATCAGACGTCAAAGTTTTGACCTGAAAAAAAAACATAAGGGGTAACACTGTCGTTTTTGGCCGAAATTTTGACCCCCTCCGATCTTCTTGAAACTCTGGATTCTGACAGAGGGCCACGAGACTTCGACCAGCGCGCAAAAATGGAGGCTCTAGACCCTTCCAGAGCCGAGATATCAGACGACAAAGTTTTGACCTGAAAAAAAACCATAAGGGGTAACACTGTCGTTTTTGGCCGAAATTTTGACCCCTTCCGATCTTCTTGAAACTCTGGATTCTGACAGAGGGCCACGAGACTTCGACCAGCGCGCAAAAATGGAGGCTCTAGACCCTTCCAGAGCCGAGATATCAGACGTCAAAGTTTTGACCTGAAAAAAAATCATAAGGGGTAACACTGTCGTTTTGGCCGAAATTTTGACCCCCTCCGATCTTCTTGAAACTCTGGATTCTGACAGAGGGCCACGAGACTTCGACCAGCACGCAAAAAAAGAGGCTCTAGACCCTTCCAGAGCCGAGATATCGGACGTCAAAGTTTTGACCCGAAAAAAAAAACATAAGGGGTAACACTGTCGTTTTTGGCCGAAATTTTGACCCCCTCCGATCTTCTTGAAACTCTGGATTCTGACAGAGGGCCACGAGACTTCGACCAGCGCGCAAAAATGGAGGCTCTAGACCCTTCCAGAGCCGAGATATCGGACGTCAAAGTTTTGACCTGAAAAAAAAAATATAAGGGGTAATACTGTCGTTTTTGGCCGAAATTTTGACCCCCTCCGATCTTCTTGAAACTCTGGAATCTGACAGAGGGCAACGAGACTTCGACCAGCGCGCAAAAATGGAGGCTCTAGACCCTTCCAGAGCCGAGATATCGGACGACAAAGTTTTGACCTGAAAAAAATAACATAAGGGGTAACACTGTCGTTTTTGGCCAAAATTTTGACCCCCTCCGATCTTCTTGAAACTCTGGATTCTGACAGAGGGCCACGAGACTTCGACCAGCAAGCAAAAATGGAGGCTCTAGACCCTTCCAGAGCCGAGATATCAGACGTCAAAGTTTTGACCTGAAAAAAAAACATAAGGGGTAACACTGTCGTTTTTGGCCGAAATTTTGACCCCCTCCGATCTTCTTGAAACTCTGGATTCTGACAGAGGGCCACGAGACTTCGACCAGCGTGCAAAAATGGAGGCTCTAGACCCTTCCTGAGCCGAGATATCAGACGACAAAGTTTTGACCTGAAAAAAAAACATAAGGGGTAACACTGTCGTTTTTGGCTGAAATTTTGACCCCCTCCGATCTTCTTGAAACTCTGGATTCTGACAGAGGGCCACGAGACTTCGACCAGCGTGCAAAAATGGAGGCTCTAGACCCTTCCAGAGCCGAGATATCGGACGTCAAAGTTTTGACCTGAAAAAAAAAAACCTAAGGGGTAACACTGTCGTTTTTGGCCGAAATTTTGACCCCCTCCGATCTTCTTGAAACTCTGGAATCTGACAGAGGGCCACGAGACTTCGACCAGCGCGCAAAAATGGAGGCTCTAGACCTTTCCAGAGCCGAGATATCAGACGACAAAATTTTGACCTGAAAAAAAAACATAAGGGGTAACACTGTCGTTTTTGGCCGAAATTTTGACCCCCTCCGATCTTCTTGAAACTCTGGATTCTGACAGAGGGCCACGAGACTTCGACCAGCGCGCAAAAATGGAGGCTCTAGACCCTTCCAGAGCCGAGATATCGGACGTCAAAGTTTTGACCTGAAAAAAAAAACATAAGGGGTAACACTGTCGTTTTTGGCCGAAATTTTGACCCCCTCCGATCTTCTTGAAACTCTGGAATCTGACAGAGGGCAACGAGACTTCGACCAGCGCGCAAAAATGGAGGCTCTAGACCCTTCCAGAGCCGAGATATCAGACGACAAAGTTTTGACCTGAAAAAAAACCATAAGGGGTAACACTGTCGTTTTTGGCCGAAATTTTGACCCCCTCCGATCTTCTTGAAACTCTGGATTCTGACAGAGGGCCACGAGACTTCGACCAGCAAGCAAAAATGGAGGCTCTAGACCCTTCCAGAGCCGAGATATCGGACGTCAAAGTTTTGACCCGAAAAAAAAAACCATAAGGGGTAACACTGTCGTTTTTGGACGAAATTTTGACCCCCTCCGATCTTCTTGAAACTCTGGATTTTGACAGAGGGCCACGAGACTTCGACCAGCGCGCAAAAATGGAGGCTCTAGACCCTTCCAGAGCCGAGATATCAGATGACAAAGTTTTGACCTGAAAAAAAACATAAGGGGTAACACTGTCATTTTTGGCCGAAATTTTGACCCCCTCCGATCTTCTTGAAACTCTGGATTCTGACAGAGGGCCACGAGACTTCGACCAGCGTGCAAAAATGGAGGCTCTAGACCCTTCCAGAGCCGAGATATCGGACGTCAAAGTTTTGACCTGAAAAAAAAACCTAAGGGGTAACACTGTCGTTTTTGGCCGAAATTTTGACCCCCTCCGATCTTCTTGAAACTCTGGATTCTGACTGAGGGCCACGAGACTTCGACCAGCGCGCAAAAATGGAGGCTCTAGACCCTTCCAGAGCCGAGATATCGAAGGTCAAAATTTGGACCTGAAAAAAAAACATAAGGGGTAACACTGTCATTTTTTTTTTTGGCCGAAATTTTGACCCCCTCCGATCTTCTTGAAACTCTGGATTCTGACAGAGGGCCACGAGACTTCGACCAGCGCGCAAAAATGGAGGCTCTAGACCCTTCCAGAGCCAAGATATCGAAGGTCAAAATTTGGACCTGAAAAAAAAACATAAGGGGTAACACTGTCGTTTTTGGCCGAAATTTTGACCCCCTCCGATCTTCTTGAAACTCTGGATTCTGACAGAGGGCCACGAGACTTCGACCAGCGCGCAAAAATGGAGGCTCTAGACCCTTCCAGAGCCGAGATATCAGACGTCAAAGTTTTGACCTGAAAAAAAAACATAAGGGGTAACACTGTCGTTTTTGGCCGAAATTTTGACCCCCTCCGATCTTCTTGAAACTCTGGATTCTGACAGAAGGCCACGAGACTTCGACCAGCGCGCAAAAATGGAGGCTCTAGACCCTTCCAGAGCCGAGATATCAGACGTCAAAGTTTTGACCTGAAAAAAAAAACATAAGGGGTAACACTGTCGTTTTTGGCCGAAATTTTGACTCCCTACGATCTTCTTGAAACTCTGGATTCTGACAGAGGGCCACGAGACTTCGACCAGCGCGCAAAAATGGAGGCTCTAGACCCTTCCAGAGCCGAGATATCAGACGTCAAAGTTTTGACCTGAAAAAAAAAACATAAGGGGTAACACTGTCGTTTTTGGCCGAAATTTTGACCCCCTCCGATCTTCTTGAAACTCTGGATTCTGACAGAGGGCCACGAGACTTCGACCAGCGCGCAAAAATGGAGGCTCTAGACCCTTCCAGAGCCGAGATATCAGACGACAAAGTTTTGACCTGAAAAAAAACCATAAGGGGTAACACTGTCGTTTTTGGCCGAAATTTTGACCCCCTCCGATCTTCTTGAAACTCTGGATTCTGACAGAGGGCCACGAGACTTCGACCAGCGTGCAAAAATGGAGGCTCTAGACTCTTCCAGAGCCGAGATATCGGACGTCAAAGTTTTGACCTGAAAAAAAAACCTAAGGGGTAACACTGTCGTTTTTGGCCGAAATTTTGACACCCTCCGATCTTCTTGAAACTCTGGAATCTGACAGAGGGCCACGAGACTTCGACCAGCGCGCAAAAATGGAGGCTCTAGACCCTTCCAGAGCCGAGATATCAGACGACAAAATTTTGACCTGAAAAAAAAACATAAGGGGTAACACTGTCGTTTTTGGCCGAAATTTTGACCCCCTCCGATCTTCTTGAAACTCTGGATTCTGACAGAGGGCCACGAGACTTCGACCAGCGTGCAAAAATGGAGGCTCTAGACCCTTCCAGAGCCAAGATATCAGACTTCAAAGTTTTGACCTGGAAAAAAAACATAAGGGGTAACACTGTCGTTTTTGGCCGAAATTTTGACCCCCTCGGATCTTCTTGAAACTCTGGATTCTGACAGAGGGCCACGAGACTTCGACCAGCGCGCAAAAATGGAGGCTCTAGACCCTTCCAGAGCCGAGATATCAGACGACAAAGTTTTGACCTGAAAAAAAAACATAAGGGGTAACACTGTCGTTTTTGGCCGAAATTTTGACCCCCTCCGATCTTCTTGAAACTCTGGAATCTGACAGAGGGCAACGAGACTTCGACCAGCGCGCAAAAATGGAGGCTCTAGACCCTTCCAGAGCCGAGATATCAGACGACAAAGTTTTGACCTGAAAAAAAAACATAAGGGGTAACACTGTCGTTTTTGGCCGAAATTTTGACCCCCTCCGATCTTCTTGAAACTCTGGATTCTGACAGAGGGCCACGAGACTTCGACCAGCAAGCAAAAATGGAGGCTCTAGACCCTTCCAGAGCCGAGATATCAGACGTCATAGTTTTGACCCGAAAAAAAAACCATAAGGGGTAACACTGTCGTTTTTGGCCGAAATTTTGACCCCCTCCGATCTTCTTGAAACTCTGGATTCTGACAGAGGGCCACGAGACTTCGACCAGCGTGCAAAAATGGAGGCTCTAGACCCTTCCAGAGCCGAGATATCGGACGTCAAAGTTTTGACCTGAAAAAAAAAAACATAAGGGGTAACACTGTCGTTTTTGGCCGAAATTTTGACCCCCTCCGATCTTCTTGAAACTCTGGATTCTGACAGAGGGCCACGAGACTTCGACCAGCGTGCAAAAATGGAGGCTCTAGACCCTTCCAGAGCCAAGATATCAGACTTCAAAGTTTTGACCTGGAAAAAAAACATAAGGGGTAACACTGTCGTTTTTGGCCGAAATTTTGACCCCCTCGGATCTTCTTGAAACTCTGGATTCTGACAGAGGGCCACGAGACTTCGACCAGCGCGCAAAAATGGAGGCTCTAGACCCTTCCAGAGCCGAGATATCAGACGACAAAGTTTTGACCTGAAAAAAAAACATAAGGGGTAACACTGTCGTTTTTGGCCGAAATTTTTCCCCCTCCGATCTTCTTGAAACTCTGGAATCTGACAGAGGGCAACGAGACTTCGACCAGCGCGCAAAAATGGAGGCTCTAGACCCTTCCAGAGCCGAGATATCAGACGACAAAGTTTTGACCTGAAAAAAAAAACATAAGGGGTAACACTGTCGTTTTTGGCCGAAATTTTGACCCCCTCCGATCTTCTTGAAACTCTGGATTCTGACAGAGGGCCACGAGACTTCGACCAGCAAGCAAAAATGGAGGCTCTAGACCCTTCCAGAGCCGAGATATCAGACGTCAAAGTTTTGACCCGAAAAAAAACCCATAAGGGGTAACACTGTCGTTTTTGGCCGAAATTTTGACCCCCTCCGATCTTCTTGAAACTCTGGATTCTGACAGAGGGCCACGAGACTTCGACCAGCGCGCAAAAATGGAGGCTCTAGACCCTTCCAGAGCCGAGATATCAGATGACAAAGTTTTGACCCGAAAAAAAAAACATAAGGGGTAACACTGTCGTTTTTGGCCGAAATTTTGACCCCCTCCGATCTTCTTGAAACTCTGAATTCTGACAGAGGGCCACGAGACTTCGACCAGCGTGCAAAAATGGAGGCTCTAGACCCTTCCAGAGCCGAGATATCGGACGTCAAAGTTTTGACCTGAAAAAAAAACCTAAGGGGTAACACTGTCGTTTTTGGCCGAAATTTTGACACCCTCCGATCTTCTTGAAACTCTGGAATCTGACAGAGGGCCACGAGACTTCGACCAGCGCGCAAAAATGGAGGCTCTAGACCCTTCCAGAGCCGAGATATCAGACGACAAAATTTTGACCTGAAAAAAAAACATAAGGGGTAACACTGTCGTTTTTGGCCGAAATTTTGACCCCCTCCGATCTTCTTGAAACTCTGGATTCTGACAGAGGGCCACGAGACTTCGACCAGCGTGCAAAAATGGAGGCTCTAGACCCTTCCATAGCCAAGATATCAGACTTCAAAGTTTTGACCTGGAAAAAAAACATAAGGGGTAACACTGTCGTTTTTGGCCGAAATTTTGACCCCCTCGGATCTTCTTGAAACTCTGGATTCTGACAGAGGGCCACGAGACTTCGACCAGCGCGCAAAAATGGAGGCTCTAGACCCTTCCAGAGCCGAGATATCAGACGACAAAGTTTTGACCTGAAAAAAAAACATAAGGGGTAACACTGTCGTTTTTGGCCGAAATTTTGACCCCCTCCGATCTTCTTGAAACTCTGGAATCTGACAGAGGGCAACGAGACTTCGACCAGCGCGCAAAAATGGAGGCTCTAGACCCTTCCAGAGCCGAGATATCAGACGACAAAGTTTTGACCTGAAAAAAAAACATAAGGGGTAACACTGTCGTTTTTGGCCGAAATTTTGACCCCCTCCGATCTTCTTGAAACTCTGGATTCTGACAGAGGGCCACGAGACTTCGACCAGCAAGCAAAAATGGAGGCTCTAGACCCTTCCAGAGCCGAGATATCAGACGTCAAAGTTTTGACCCGAAAAAAAAACCATAAGGGGTAACACTGTCGTTTTTGGCCGAAATTTTGACCCCCTCCGATCTTCTTGAAACTCTGGATTCTGACAGAGGGCCACGAGACTTCGACCAGCGCGCAAAAATGGAGGCTCTAGACCCTTCCAGAGCCGAGATATCAGATGACAAAGTTTTGACCCGAAAAAAAAAAAACATAAGGGGTAACACTGTCGTTTTTGGCCGAAATTTTGACCCCCTCCGATCTTCTTGAAACTCTGGATTCTGACAGAGGGCCACGAGACTTCGACCAGCGTGCAAAAATGGAGGCTCTAGACCCTTCCAGAGCCGAGATATCGGACGTCAAAGTTTTGACCTGAAAAAAAAACCTAAGGGGTAACACTGTCGTTTTTGGCCGAAATTTTGACCCCCTCCGATCTTCTTGAAACTCTGGATTCTGACAGAGGGCCACGAGACTTCGACCAGCAAGCAAAAATGGAGGCTCTAGACCCTTCCAGAGCCGAGATATCAGACGTCAAAGTTTTGACATGAAAAAAAAACATAAGGGGTAACACTGTCGTTTTTGGCCGAAATTTTGACCCCCTCCGATCTTCTTGAAACTCTGGATTCTGACCGAGGGCCAAGAGACTTCGACCAGCGCGCAAAAATGGGGTCTCTAGTCCCTTCCAGAGCTGAGATATCGAAGGTCAAAATTTGGACCTGAAAAAAAAAACATAAGGGGTAACACTGTCATTTTTTTTTTGGCCGAAATTTTGACCCCCTCTGATCTTCGACCAGCACGCAAAAATGGAGGCTCTAGACCCTTGAAGAGCTTTAGCTTGATCTTCCTTCTCCTCACAAGGTTTCTCAGCATCCTTCGCCTTTTAGTCAGGAACACAACATTTAGGTAATACATTTTTTTCTTTTACTACTTACATGCATAATACTGGTTACATTCCATTAATAAAGCATTCTTGTTACAATATGTTTCTGTGTCTTTCTTATAAAACCAATAAACATTTGTTACAATATGTTTCTGTGTATTTATTATAAACAGTTTACATATAAAAACTGTATAACAGAAGACTATATATAAAGTCTTTTACATATGGTTTCATATAAAAGCTGTTTTACAAAAAAGACTGTTCTATAAAGTCTTTAGAAGCAGTTACATATCGTTTCATATAGAAAGCTGTTTTACATAAAAGACTGTTCTATAAAGTCTTTACAAGCAGTTTACATATAGTTATTATAAAATGAATTGCATCATTCCAAACAATATCACAAAAAAAGACTTAGACCTGAGTGCAAAAATGGAGGCTCTAGACCCTTCCAGAGCTGAGATATGGAAACTCAAAATTTCGACCAGAAAAAAAAAAAACAGTGTTACCCCTTACTTATTTTTGTTGGGGGGCGAAAAATTAAGTTTCCCCAATCTTCTCAAAACTCTGGATTCTGATAGAGGGCCATGAGACTTCGACCAGCGCGCAAAAATGGAGGCTCTAGACCCTTCCAGAGCCGAGATATCGAAGGTCAAAATTTGGACCAGAAAAAAAAAACATAAGGGGTAACACTGTCATTTTTTTTTTTGGCCGAAATTTTGACCCCCTCCGATCTTCTTGAAACTCTGGATTCTGACAGAGGGCCATGAGACTTCGACCAGCGCGCAAAAATGGAGGCTCTAGACCCTTCCAGAGCCGAGATATCAGACGACAAAGTTTTGACCTGAAAAAAAAAACATAAGGGGTAACACTGTCGTTTTTGGCCGAAATTTTGACCCCCTCCGATCTTCTTGAAACTCTGGATTCTGACAGACGGCCACGAGACTTCGACCAGCGCGCAAAAATGGAGGCTCTAGACCCTTCCAGAGCCGAGATATCAGACGTCAAAGTTTTGACCTGAAAAAAAAAACATAAGGGGTAACACTGTCGTTTTTGGCCGAAATTTTGACCCCCTCCGATCTTCTTGAAACTCTGGATTCTGACAGAGGGCCACGAGACTTCGACCAGCACGCAAAAATGGAGGCTCTAGACCCTTCCAGAGCCGAGATATCGGACGTCAAAGTTTTGACCTGAAAAAAAAAAACATAAGGGGTAACACTGTCGTTTTTGGCCGAAATTTTGACCCCCTCCGATCTTCTTGAAACTCTGGATTCTGACAGAGGGCCACGAGACTTCGACCAGCGCGCAAAAATGGAGGCTCTAGACCCTTCCAGAGCCGAGATATCAGACGTCAAAGTTTTGACCTGAAAAAAAAAACATAAGGGGTAACACTGTCGTTTTTGGCCGAAATTTTGACCCCCTCCGATCTTCTTGAAACTCTGGATTCTGACAGAGGGCCACGAGACTTCGACCAGCGCGCAAAAATGGAGGCTCTAGACCCTTCCAGAGCCGAGATATCGGACGTCAAAGTTTTGACCTGAAAAAAAAAAACATAAGGGGTAACACTGTCGTTTTTGGCCGAAATTTTGACCCCCTCCGATCTTCTTGAAACTCTGGATTCTGACAGAGGGCCACGAGACTTCGACCAGCGTGCAAAAATGGAGGCTCTAGACCCTTCCAGAGCCAAGATATCAGACTTCAAAGTTTTGACCTGGAAAAAAAACATAAGGGGTAACACTGTCGTTTTTGGCCGAAATTTTGACCCCCTCCGATCTTCTTGAAACTCTGGATTCTGACAGAGGGCCACGAGACTTCGACCAGCGCGCAAAAATGGAGGCTCTAGACCCTTCCAGAGCCGAGATATCAGACGTCAAAGTTTTGACCTGAAAAAAAAAACATAAGGGGTAACACTGTCGTTTTTGGCCGAAATTTTGACCCCCTCCGATCTTCTTGAAACTCTGGATTCTGACAGAAGGCCACGAGACTTCGACCAGCGCGCAAAAATGGAGGCTCTAGACCCTTCCAGAGCCGAGATATCAGACGTCAAAGTTTTGACCTGAAAAAAAAAACATAAGGGGTAACACTGTCGTTTTTGGCCGAAATTTTGACCCCCTACGATCTTCTTGAAACTCTGGATTCTGACAGAGGGCCACGAGACTTCGACCAGCAAGCAAAAATGGAGGCTCTAGACCCTTCCAGAGCCGAGATATCAGACGTCAAAGTTTTGACCTGAAAAAAAAACATAAGGGGTAACACTGTCGTTTTTGGCCGAAATTTTGACCCCCTCCGATCTTCTTGAAACTCTGGATTCTGACAGAGGGCCACGAGACTTCGACCAGCGCGCAAAAATGGAGGCTCTAGACCCTTCCAGAGCCGAGATATCAGACGACAATGTTTTGACCTGAAAAAAAACCATAAGGGGTAACACTGTCGTTTTTGGCCGAAATTTTGACCCCCTCCGATCTTCTTGAAACTCTGGATTCTGACAGAGGGCCACGAGACTTCGACCAGCGCGCAAAAATGGAGGCTCTAGACCCTTCCAGAGCCGAGATATCAGACGACAAAGTTTTGACCTGAAAAAAAAACATAAGGGGTAACACTGTCGTTTTTGGCCGAAATTTTGACCCCCTCCGATCTTCTTGAAACTCTGGATTCTGACAGAGGGCCACGAGACTTCGACCAGCGCGCAAAAATGGAGGCTCTAGACCCTTCCAGAGCCGAGATATCAGACGTCAAAGTTTTGACCTGAAAAAAAAACATAAGGGGTAACACTGTCGTTTTTGGCCGAAATTTTGACCCCCTCCGATCTTCTTGAAACTCTGGATTCTGACAGAGGGCCACGAGACTTCGACCAGCGCGCAAAAATGGAGGCTCTAGACCCTTCCAGAGCCGAGATATCGGACGTCAAAGTTTTGACCTGAAAAAAAAACATAAGGGGTAACACTGTCGTTTTTGGCCGAAATTTTGACCCCCTCCGATCTTCTTGAAACTCTGGATTCTGACAGAGGGCCACGAGACTTCGACCAGCGTGCAAAAATTGAGGCTCTAGACCCTTCCAGAGCCAAGATATCAGACTTCAAAGTTTTGACCTGGAAAAAAAACATAAGGGGTAACACTGTCGTTTTTGGCCGAAATTTTGACCCCCTCGGATCTTCTTGAAACTCTGGATTCTGACAGAGGGCCACGAGACTTCGACCAGCGCGCAAAAATGGAGGCTCTAGACCCTTCCAGAGCCGAGATATCAGACGACAAAGTTTTGACCTGAAAAAAAAAACATAAGGGGTAACACTGTCGTTTTTGGCCGAAATTTTGACCCCCTCCGATCTTCTTGAAACTCTGGATTCTGACAGAGGGCCACGAGACTTCGACCAGCGCGCAAAAATGGAGGCTCTAGACCCTTCCAGAGCCGAGATATCAGACGTCAAAGTTTTGACCTGAAAAAAAAAACATAAGGGGTAACACTGTCGTTTTTGGCCGAAATTTTGACCCCCTCCGATCTTCTTGAAACTCTGGATTCTGACAGAGGGCCACGAGACTTCGACCAGCGCGCAAAAATGGAGGCTCTAGACCCTTCCAGAGCCGAGATATCGGACGTCAAAGTTTTGACCTGAAAAAAAAACATAAGGGGTAACACTGTCGTTTTTGGCCGAAATTTTGACCCCCTCCGATCTTCTTGAAACTCTGGATTCTGACAGAGGGCCACGAGACTTCGACCAGCGTGCAAAAATGGAGGCTCTAGACCCTTCCAGAGCCAAGATATCAGACTTCAAAGTTTTGACCTGGAAAAAAAACATAAGGGGTAACACTGTCGTTTTTGGCCGAAATTTTGACCCCCTCCGATCTTCTTGAAACTCTGGATTCTGACAGAGGGCCACGAGACTTCGACCAGCGCGCAAAAATGGAGGCTCTAGACCCTTCCAGAGCCGAGATATCAGACGTCAAAGTTTTGACCTGAAAAAAAAAACATAAGGGGTAACACTGTCGTTTTTGGCCGAAATTTTGACCCCCTCCGATCTTCTTGAAACTCTGGATTCTGACAGAAGGCCACGAGACTTCGACCAGCGCGCAAAAATGGAGGCTCTAGACCCTTCCAGAGCCGAGATATCAGACGTCAAAGTTTTGACCTGAAAAAAAAAACATAAGGGGTAACACTGTCGTTTTTGGCCGAAATTTTGACCCCCTCCGATCTTCTTGAAACTCTGGATTCTGACAGAGGGCCACGAGACTTCGACCAGCAAGCAAAAATGGAGGCTCTAGACCCTTCCAGAGCCGAGATATCAGACGTCAAAGTTTTGACCTGAAAAAAAAACATAAGGGGTAACACTGTCGTTTTTGGCCGAAATTTTGACCCCCTCCGATCTTCTTGAAACTCTGGATTCTGACAGAGGGCCACGAGACTTCGACCAGCGCGCAAAAATGGAGGCTCTAGACCCTTCCAGAGCCGAGATATCAGACGACAAAGTTTTGACCTGAAAAAAAACCATAAGGGGTAACACTGTCGTTTTTGGCCGAAATTTTGACCCCTTCCGATCTTCTTGAAACTATGGATTCTGACAGAGGGCCACGAGACTTCGACCAGCGCGCAAAAATGGAGGCTCTAGACCCTTCCAGAGCCGAGATATCAGACGTCAAAGTTTTGACCTGAAAAAAAATCATAAGGGGTAACACTGTCGTTTTTGGCCGAAATTTTGACCCCCTCCGATCTTCTTGAAACTCTGGATTCTGACAGAGGGCCACGAGACTTCGACCAGCGTGCAAAAATGGAGGCTCTAGACCCTTCCAGAGCCGAGATATCGGACGTCAAAGTTTTGACCTGAAAAAAAAAAACCTAAGGGGTAACACTGTCGTTTTTGGCCGAAATTTTGACCCCCTCCGATCTTCTTGAAACTCTGGAATCTGACAGAGGGCCACGAGACTTCGACCAGCGCGCAAAAATGGAGGCTCTAGACCCTTCCAGAGCCGAGATATCAGACGACAAAATTTTGACCTGAAAAAAAAACATAAGGGGTAACACTGTCGTTTTTGGCCGAAATTTTGACCCCCTCCGATCTTCTTGAAACTCTGGATTCTGACAGAGGGCCACGAGACTTCGACCAGCGCGCAAAAATGGAGGCTCTAGACCCTTCCAGAGCCGAGATATCGGACGTCAAAGTTTTGACCTGAAAAAAAAAAACATAAGGGGTAACACTGTCGTTTTTGGCCGAAATTTTGACCCCCTCCGATCTTCTTGAAACTCTGGAATCTGACAGAGGGCAACGAGACTTCGACCAGCGCGCAAAAATGGAGGCTCTAGACCCTTCCAGAGCCGAGATATCAGACGACAAAGTTTTGACCTGAAAAAAAAAACATAAGGGGTAACACTGTCGTTTTTGGCCGAAATTTTGACCCCCTCCGATCTTCTTGAAACTCTGGATTCTGACAGAGGGCCACGAGACTTCGACCAGCAAGCAAAAATGGAGGCTCTAGACCCTTCCAGAGCCGAGATATCGGACGTCAAAGTTTTGACCCGAAAAAAAAAACCATAAGGGGTAACACTGTCGTTTTTTGCCGAAATTTTGACCCCCTCCGATCTTCTTGAAACTCTGGATTCTGACAGAGGGCCACGAGACTTCGACCAGCGCGCAAAAATGGAGGCTCTAGACCCTTCCAGAGCCGAGATATCAGATGACAAAGTTTTGACCTGAAAAAAAAACATAAGGGGTAACACTGTCGTTTTTGGCCGAAATTTTGACCCCCTCCGATCTTCTTGAAACTCTGGATTCTGACAGAGGGCCACGAGACTTCGACCAGCGTGCAAAAATGGAGGCTCTAGACCCTTCCAGAGCCGAGATATCGGACGTCAAAGTTTTGACCTGAAAAAAAAACCTAAGGGGTAACACTGTCGTTTTTGGCCGAAATTTTTACCCCCTCCGATCTTCTTGAAACTCTGGATTCTGACTGAGGGCCACGAGACTTCGACCAGCGCGCAAAAATGGAGGCTCTAGACCCTTCCAGAGCCGAGATATCGAAGGTCAAAATTTGGACCTGAAAAAAAAACATAAGGGGTAACACTGTCATTTTTTTTTTGGCCGAAATTTTGACCCCCTCCGATCTTCTTGAAACTCTGGATTCTGACAGAGGGCCACGAGACTTCGACCAGCGCGCAAAAATGGAGGCTCTAGACCCTTCCAGAGCCAAGATATCGAAGGTCAAAATTTGGACCTGAAAAAAAAACATAAGGGGTAACACTGTCGTTTTTGGCCGAAATTTTGACCCCCTCCGATCTTCTTGAAACTCTGGATTCTGACAGAGGGCCACGAGACTTCGACCAGCGCGCAAAAATGGAGGCTCTAGACCCTTCCAGAGCCGAGATATCAGACGTCAAAGTTTTGACCTGAAAAAAAAACATAAGGGGTAACACTGTCGTTTTTGGCCGAAATTTTGACCCCCTCCGATCTTCTTGAAACTCTGGATTCTGACAGAAGGCCACGAGACTTCGACCAGCGCGCAAAAATGGAGGCTCTAGACCCTTCCAGAGCCGAGATATCAGACGTCAAAGTTTTGACCTGAAAAAAAAAACATAAGGGGTAACACTGTCGTTTTTGGCCGAAATTTTGACCCCCTACGATCTTCTTGAAACTCTGGATTCTGACAGAGGGCCACGAGACTTCGACCAGCGCGCAAAAATGGAGGCTCTAGACCCTTCCAGAGCCGAGATATCAGACGTCAAAGTTTTGACCTGAAAAAAAAACATAAGGGGTAACACTGTCGTTTTTGGCCGAAATTTTGACCCCATCCGATCTTCTTGAAACTCTGGATTCTGACAGAGGGCCACGAGACTTCGACCAGCGCGCAAAAATGGAGGCTCTAGACCCTTCCAGAGCCGAGATATCAGACGACAAAGTTTTGACCTGAAAAAAAACCATAAGGGGTAACACTGTCGTTTTTGGCCGAAATTTTGACCCCCTCCGATCTTCTTGAAACTCTGGATTCTGACAGAGGGCCACGAGACTTCGACCAGCGCGCAAAAATGGAGGCTCTAGACCCTTCCAGAGCCGAGATATCAGACGACAAAGTTTTGACCTGAAAAAAAAACATAAGGGGTAACACTGTCGTTTTTGGCCGAAATTTTGACCCCCTCCGATCTTCTTGAAACTCTGGATTCTGACAGAGGGCCACGAGACTTCGACCAGCGCGCAAAAATGGAGGTTCTAGACCCTTCCAGAGCCGAGATATCAGACGTCAAAGTTTTGACCTGAAAAAAAAAACATAAGGGGTAACACTGTCGTTTTTGGCCGAAATTTTGACCCCCTCCGATCTTCTTGAAACTCTGGATTCTGACAGAGGGCCAAGAGACTTCGACCAGCGCGCAAAAATGGAGGCTCTAGACCCTTCCAGAGCCGAGATATCGGACGTCAAAGTTTTGACCTGAAAAAAAAACATAAGGGGTAACACTGTCGTTTTTGGCCGAAATTTTGACCCCCTCCGATCTTCTTGAAACTCTGGATTCTGACAGAGGGCCACGAGACTTCGACCAGCGTGCAAAAATGGAGGCTCTAGACCCTTCCAGAGCCAAGATATCAGACTTCAAAGTTTTGACCTGGAAAAAAAACATAAGGGGTAACACTGTCGTTTTTGGCCGAAATTTTGACCCCCTCGGATCTTCTTGAAACTCTGGATTCTGACAGAGGGCCACGAGACTTCGACCAGCGCGCAAAAATGGAGGCTCTAGACCCTTCCAGAGCCGAGATATCAGACGACAAAGTTTTGACCTGAAAAAAAAACATAAGGGGTAACACTGTCGTTTTTGGCCGAAATTTTGACCCCCTCCGATCTTCTTGAAACTCTGGATTCTGACAGAGGGCCACGAGACTTCGACCAGCGCGCAAAAATGGAGGTTCTAGACCCTTCCAGAGCCGAGATATCAGACGTCAAAGTTTTGACCTGAAAAAAAAAACATAAGGGGTAACACTGTCGTTTTTGGCCGAAATTTTGACCCCCTCCGATCTTCTTGAAACTCTGGATTCTGACAGAGGGCCACGAGACTTCGACCAGCGCGCAAAAATGGAGGCTCTAGACCCTTCCAGAGCCGAGATATCGGACGTCAAAATTTTGACCTGAAAAAAAAACATAAGGGGTAACACTGTCGTTTTTGGCCGAAATTTTGACCCCCTCCGATCTTCTTGAAACTCTGGATTCTGACAGAGGGCCACGAGACTTCGACCAGCGTGCAAAAATGGAGGCTCTAGACCCTTCCAGAGCCAAGATATCAGACTTCAAAGTTTTGACCTGGAAAAAAAACATAAGGGGTAACACTGTCGTTTTTGGCCGAAATTTTGACCCCCTCGGATCTTCTTGAAACTCTGGATTCTGACAGAGGGCCACGAGACTTCGACCAGCGCGCAAAAATGGAGGCTCTAGACCCTTCCAGAGCCGAGATATCAGACGACAAAGTTTTGACCTGAAAAAAAAACATAAGGGGTAACACTGTCGTTTTTGGCCGAAATTTTGACCCCCTCCGATCTTCTTGAAACTCTGGATTCTGACAGAGGGCCACGAGACTTCGACCAGCGCGCAAAAATGGAGGCTCTAGACCCTTCCAGAGCCGAGATATCAGACGTCAAAGTTTTGACCTGAAAAAAAAAACATAAGGGGTAACACTGTCGTTTTTGGCCGAAATTTTGACCCCCTCCGATCTTCTTGAAACTCTGGATTCTGACAGAGGGCCACGAGACTTCGACCAGCG
This sequence comes from Cyprinella venusta, assembly GCA_038021265.1. NCBI lineage: Eukaryota > Metazoa > Chordata > Actinopteri > Cypriniformes > Leuciscidae > Cyprinella > Cyprinella venusta. The sequence goes on from CM075873.1 coordinate 9,197,088, forward strand.
CGCAAAAATGGAGGCTCTAGACCCTTCCAGAGCCGAGATATCGGACGTCAAAGTTTTGACCTGAAAAAAAAAACATAAGGGGTAACACTGTCGTTTTTGGCCGAAATTTTGACCCCCTCCGATCTTCTTGAAACTCTGGATTCTGACAGAGGGCCACGAGACTTCGACCAGCGTGCAAAAATGAAGGCTCTAGACCCTTCCAGAGCCAAGATATCAGACTTCAAAGTTTTGACCTGGAAAAAAAACATAAGGGGTAACACTGTCGTTTTTGGCCGAAATTTTGACCCCCTCCGATCTTCTTGAAACTCTGGATTCTGACAGAGGGCCACGAGACTTCGACCAGCGCGCAAAAATGGAGGCTCTAGACCCTTCCAGAGCCGAGATATCAGACGTCAAAGTTTTGACCTGAAAAAAAAAACATAAGGGGTAACACTGTCGTTTTTGGCCGAAATTTTGACCCCCTCCGATCTTCTTGAAACTCTGGATTCTGACAGAAGGCCACGAGACTTCGACCAGCGCGCAAAAATGGAGGCTCTAGACCCTTCCAGAGCCGAGATATCAGACGTCAAAGTTTTGACCTGAAAAAAAAAACATAAGGGGTAACACTGTCGTTTTTGGCCGAAATTTTGACCCCCTCCGATCTTCTTGAAACTCTGGATTCTGACAGAGGGCCACGAGACTTCGACCAGCGCGCAAAAATGGAGGCTCTAGACCCTTCCAGAGCCGAGATATCAGACGACAAAGTTTTGACCTGAAAAAAAAACATAAGGGGTAACACTGTCGTTTTTGGCCGAAATTTTGACCCCCTCCGATCTTCTTGAAACTCTGGATTCTGAAAGAGGGCCACGAGACTTCGACCAGCGCGCAAAAATGGAGGCTCTAGACCCTTCCAGAGCCGAGATATCAGACGTCAAAGTTTTGACATGAAAAAAAAAAAACATAAGGGGTAACACTGTCGTTTTTGGCCGAAATTTTGACCCCCTCCGATCTTCTTGAAACTCTGGATTCTGACCGAGGGCCAAGAGACTTCGACCAGCGCGCAAAAATGGAGGCTCTAGACCCTTCCAGAGCCGAGATATCGGACGTCAAAGTTTTGACCTGAAAAAAAAACATAAGGGGTAACACTGTCGTTTTTGGCCGAAATTTTGACCCCCTCCGATCTTCTTGAAACTCTGGATTCTGACAGAGGGCCACGAGACTTCGACCAGCGTGCAAAAATGGAGGCTCTAGACCCTTCCAGAGCCGAGATATCGGACGTCAAAGTTTTGACCTGAAAAAAAAACCTAAGGGGTAACACTGTCGTTTTTGGCCGAAATTTTGACACCCTCCGATCTTCTTGAAACTCTGGAATCTGACAGAGGGCCACGAGACTTCGACCAGCGCGCAAAAATGGAGGCTCTAGACCCTTCCAGAGCCGAGATATCAGACGACAAAATTTTGACCTGAAAAAAAACATAAGGGGTAACACTGTCGTTTTTGGCCGAAATTTTGACCCCCTCCGATCTTCTTGAAACTCTGGATTCTGACAGAGGGCCACGAGACTTCGACCAGCAAGCAAAAATGGAGGCTCTAGACCCTTCCAGAGCCGAGATATCAGACGTCAAAGTTTTGACATGAAAAAAAACATAAGGGGTAACACTGTCGTTTTTGGCCGAAATTTTGACCCCCTCCGATCTTCTTGAAACTCTGGATTCTGACCGAGGCCAAGAGACTTCGACCAGCGCGCAAAAATGGGGTCTCTAGTCCCTTCCAGAGCTGAGATATCGAAGGTCAAAATTTGGACCTGAAAAAAAAAAACATAAGGGGTAACACTGTCATTTTTTTTTTGGCCGAAATTTTGACCCCCTCTGATCTTCGACCAGCACGCAAAAATGGAGGCTCTAGACCCTTGAAGAGCTTTAGCTTGATCTTCCTTCTCCTCACAAGGTTTCTCAGCATCATTCGCCTTTTAGTCAGGAACACAACATTTAGGTAATACATTTTTTTCTTTTACTACTTACATGCATAATACTGGTTACATTCCATTAATAAAGCATTCTTGTTACAATATGTTTCTGTGTCTTTCTTATAAAACCAATAAACATTTGTTACAATATGTTTCTGTGTATTTATTATAAACAGTTTACATATAAAAACTGTATAACAGAAGACTATCTATAAAGTCTTTTACATATGGTTTCATATAAAAGCTGTTTTACAAAAAAGACTGTTCTATAAAGTCTTTAGAAGCAGTTACATATCGTTTCATATAGAAAGCTGTTTTACATAAAAGACTGTTCTATAAAGTCTTTACAAGCAGTTTACATATAGTTATTATAAAATGAATTGCATCATTCCAAACAATATCACAAAAAAAGACTTAGACCTGAGTGCAAAAATGGAGGCTCTAGACCCTTCCAGAGCTGAGATATGGAAACTCAAAATTTCGACCAGAAAAAAAAAAAACAGTGTTACCCCTTACTTATTTTTGTTGGGGGGCGAAAAATTAAGTTTCCCCAATCTTCTCAAAACTCTGGATTCTGATAGAGGGCCATGAGACTTCGACCAGCGCGCAAAAATGGAGGCTCTAGACCCTTCCAGAGCCGAGATATCGAAGGTCAAAATTTGGACCAGAAAAAAAAACATAAGAGGTAACCCTGTCATTTTTTTTTTGGCCGAAATTTTGACCCCCTCCGATCTTCTTGAAACTCTGGATTCTGACAGAGGGCCACGAGACTTCGACCAGCGCGCAAAAATGGAGGCTCTAGACCCTTCCAGAGCCGAGATATCAGACGACAAAGTTTTGACCTGAAAAAAAAAACATAAGGGGTAACACTGTCGTTTTTGGCCGAAATTTTGACCCCCTCCGATCTTCTTGAAACTCTGGATTCTGAGAGAGGGCCACGAGACTTCGACCAGCGCGCAAAAATGGAGGCTCTAGACCCTTCCAGAGCCGAGATATCAGACGTCAAAGTTTTGACCTGAAAAAAAAAACATAAGGGGTAACACTGTCGTTTTTGGCCGAAATTTTGACCCCCTCCGATCTTCTTGAAACTCTGGATTCTGACAGAGGGCCACGAGACTTCGACCAGCACGCAAAAATGGAGGCTCTAGACCCTTCCAGAGCCGAGATATCGGACGTCAAAGTTTTGACCTGAAAAAAAAAACATAAGGGGTAACACTGTCGTTTTTGGCCGAAATTTTGACCCCCTCCGATCTTCTTGAAACTCTGGATTCTGACAGAGGGCCACGAGACTTCGACCAGCGCGCAAAAATGGAGGCTCTAGACCCTTCCAGAGCCGAGATATCAGACGTCAAAGTTTTGACCTGAAAAAAAAAAACATAAGGGGTAACACTGTCGTTTTTGGCCGAAATTTTGACCCCCTCCGATCTTCTTGAAACTCTGGATTCTGACAGAGGGCCACGAGACTTCGACCAGCGCGCAAAAATGGAGGCTCTAGACCCTTCCAGAGCCGAGATATCAGACGTCAAAGTTTTGACCTGAAAAAAAAAACATAAGGGGTAACACTGTCGTTTTTGGCCGAAATTTTGACCCCCTCCGATCTTCTTGAAACTCTGGATTCTGACAGAGGGCCACGAGACTTCGACCAGCGCGCAAAAATGGAGGCTCTAGACCCTTCCAGAGCCGAGATATCGGACGTCAAAGTTTTGACCTGAAAAAAAAAACATAAGGGGTAACACTGTCGTTTTTGGCCGAAATTTTGACCCCCTCCGATCTTCTTGAAACTCTGGATTCTGACAGAGGGCCACGAGACTTCGACCAGCGTGCAAAAATTGAGGCTCTAGACCCTTCCAGAGCCAAGATATCAGACTTCAAAGTTTTGACCTGGAAAAAAAACATAAGGGGTAACACTGTCGTTTTTGGCCGAAATTTTGACCCCCTCGGATCTTCTTGAAACTCTGGATTCTGACAGAGGGCCACGAGACTTCGACCAGCGCGCAAAAATGGAGGCTCTAGACCCTTCCAGAGCCGAGATATCAGACGACAAAGTTTTGACCTGAAAAAAAAAACATAAGGGGTAACACTGTCGTTTTTGGCCGAAATTTTGACCCCCTCCGATCTTCTTGAAACTCTGGATTCTGACAGAGGGCCACGAGACTTCGACCAGCGCGCAAAAATGGAGGCTCTAGACCCTTCCAGAGCCGAGATATCAGACGTCAAAGTTTTGACCTGAAAAAAAAAACATAAGGGGTAACACTGTCGTTTTTGGCCGAAATTTTGACCCCCTCCGATCTTCTTGAAACTCTGGATTCTGACAGAGGGCCACGAGACTTCGACCAGCGCGCAAAAATGGAGGCTCTAGACCCTTCCAGAGCCGAGATATCGGACGTCAAAGTTTTGACCTGAAAAAAAAAACATAAGGGGTAACACTGTCGTTTTTGGCCGAAATTTTGACCCCCTCCGATCTTCTTGAAACTCTGGATTCTGACAGAGGGCCACGAGACTTCGACCAGCGTGCAAAAATGGAGGCTCTAGACCCTTCCAGAGCCAAGATATCAGACTTCAAAGTTTTGACCTGGAAAAAAAACATAAGGGGTAACACTGTCGTTTTTGGCCGAAATTTTGACCCCCTCCGATCTTCTTGAAACTCTGGATTCTGACAGAGGGCCACGAGACTTCGACCAGCGCGCAAAAATGGAGGCTCTAGACCCTTCCAGAGCCGAGATATCAGACGTCAAAGTTTTGACCTGAAAAAAAAACATAAGGGGTAACACTGTCGTTTTTGGCCGAAATTTTGACCCCCTCCGATCTTCTTGAAACTCTGGATTCTGACAGAAGGCCACGAGACTTCGACCAGCGCGCAAAAATGGAGGCTCTAGACCCTTCCAGAGCCGAGATATCAGACGTCAAAGTTTTGACCTGAAAAAAAAAACTGTCGTTTTTGGCCGAAATTTTGACCCCCTCCGATCTTCTTGAAACTCTGGATTCTGACAGAGGGCCACGAGACTTCGACCAGCAAGCAAAAATGGAGGCTCTAGACCCTTCCAGAGCCGAGATATCAGACGTCAAAGTTTTGACCTGAAAAAAAAACATAAGGGGTAACACTGTCGTTTTTGGCCGAAATTTTGACCCCCTCCGATCTTCTTGAAACTCTGGATTCTGACAGAGGGCCACGAGACTTCGACCAGCGCGCAAAAATGGAGGCTCTAGACCCTTCCAGAGCCGAGATATCAGACGACAAAGTTTTGACCTGAAAAAAAACCATAAGGGGTAACACTGTCGTTTTTGGCCGAAATTTTGACCCCTTCCGATCTTCTTGAAACTATGGATTCTGACAGAGGGCCACGAGACTTCGACCAGCGCGCAAAAATGGAGGCTCTAGACCCTTCCAGAGCCGAGATATCAGACGTCAAAGTTTTGACCTGAAAAAAAATCATAAGGGGTAACACTGTCGTTTTGGCCGAAATTTTGACCCCCTCCGATCTTCTTGAAACTCTGGATTCTGACAGAGGGCCACGAGACTTCGACCAGCACGCAAAAAAAGAGGCTCTAGACCCTTCCAGAGCCGAGATATCGGACGTCAAAGTTTTGACCCGAAAAAAAAACATAAGGGGTAACACTGTCGTTTTTGGCCGAAATTTTGACCCCCTCCGATCTTCTTGAAACTCTGGATTCTGACAGAGGGCCACGAGACTTCGACCAGCGCGCAAAAATGGAGGCTCTAGACCCTTCCAGAGCCGAGATATCGGACGTCAAAGTTTTGACCTGAAAAAAAAAATATAAGGGGTAACACTGTCGTTTTTGGCCGAAATTTTGACCCCCTCCGATCTTCTTGAAACTCTGGAATCTGACAGAGGGCAACGAGACTTCGACCAGCGCGCAAAAATGGAGGCTCTAGACCCTTCCAGAGCCGAGATATCGGACGACAAAGTTTTGACCTGAAAAAAAAAACATAAGGGGTAACACTGTCGTTTTTGGCCGAAATTTTGACCCCCTCCGATCTTCTTGAAACTCTGGATTCTGACAGAGGGCCACGAGACTTCGACCAGCAAGCAAAAATGGAGGCTCTAGACCCTTCCAGAGCCGAGATATCAGACGTCAAAGTTTTGACCTGAAAAAAAAACATAAGGGGTAACACTGTCGTTTTTGGCCGAAATTTTGACCCCCTCCGATCTTCTTGAAACTCTGGATTCTGACAGAGGGCCACGAGACTTCGACCAGCGCGCAAAAATGGAGGCTCTAGACCCTTCCAGAGCCGAGATATCAGACGACAAAGTTTTGACCTGAAAAAAAAACATAAGGGGTAACACTGTCGTTTTTGGCCGAAATTTTGACCCCCTCCGATCTTCTTGAAACTCTGGATTCTGACAGAGGGCCACGAGACTTCGACCAGCGTGCAAAAATGGAGGCTCTAGACCCTTCCAGAGCCGAGATATCGGACGTCAAAGTTTTGACCTGAAAAAAAAAAACCTAAGGGGTAACACTGTCGTTTTTGGCCGAAATTTTGACCCCCTCCGATCTTCTTGAAACTCTGGAATCTGACAGAGGGCCACGAGACTTCGACCAGCGCGCAAAAATGGAGGCTCTAGACCCTTCCAGAGCCGAGATATCAGACGACAAAATTTTGACCTGAAAAAAAAACATAAGGGGTAACACTGTCGTTTTTGGCCGAAATTTTGACCCCCTCCGATTTTCTTGAAACTCTGGATTCTGACAGAGGGCCACGAGACTTCGACCAGCGCGCAAAAATGGAGGCTCTAGACCCTTCCAGAGCCGAGATATCGGACGTCAAAGTTTTGACCTGAAAAAAAAAACATAAGGGGTAACACTGTCGTTTTTGGCCGAAATTTTGACCCCCTCCGATCTTCTTGAAACTCTGGAATCTGACAGAGGGCAACGAGACTTCGACCAGCGCGCAAAAATGGAGGCTCTAGACCCTTCCAGAGCCGAGATATCAGACGACAAAGTTTTGACCTGAAAAAAAAACATAAGGGGTAACACTGTCGTTTTTGGCCGAAATTTTGACCCCCTCCGATCTTCTTGAAACTCTGGATTCTGACAGAGGGCCACGAGACTTCGACCAGCAAGCAAAAATGGAGGCTCTAGACCCTTCCAGAGCCGAGATATCGGACGTCAAAGTTTTGACCCGAAAAAAAAAACCATAAGGGGTAACACTGTCGTTTTTGGCCGAAATTTTGACCCCCTCGGATCTTCTTGAAACTGTGGATTCTGACAGAGGGCCACGAGACTTCGACCAGCGCGCAAAAATGGAGGCTCTAGACCCTTCCAGAGCCGAGATATCAGATGACAAAGTTTTGACCTGAAAAAAAACATAAGGGGTAACACTGTCGTTTTTGGCCGAAATTTTTACCCCCTCCGATCTTCTTGAAACTCTGGATTCTGACAGAGGGCCACGAGACTTCGACCAGCGTGCAAAAATGGAGGCTCTAGACCCTTCCAGAGCCGAGATATCGGACGTCAAAGTTTTGACCTGAAAAAAAAACCTAAGGGGTAACACTGTCGTTTTTGGCCGAAATTTTGACCCCCTCCGATCTTCTTGAAACTCTGGATTCTGACTGAGGGCCACGAGACTTCGACCAGCGCGCAAAAATGGAGGCTCTAGACCCTTCCAGAGCCGAGATATCGAAGGTCAAAATTTGGACCTGAAAAAAAAAACATAAGGGGTAACACTGTCATTTTTTTTTTTGGCCGAAATTTTGACCCCCTCCGATCTTCTTGAAACTCTGGATTCTGACAGAGGGCCACGAGACTTCGACCAGCGCGCAAAAATGGAGGCTCTAGACCCTTCCAGAGCCAAGATATCGAAGGTCAAAATTTGGACCTGAAAAAAAAACATAAGGGGTAACACTGTCGTTTTTGGCCGAAATTTTGACCCCCTCCGATCTTCTTGAAACTCTGGATTCTGACAGAGGGCCACGAGACTTCGACCAGCGCGCAAAAATGGAGGCTCTAGACCATTCCAGAGCCGAGATATCAGACGTCAAAGTTTTGACCTGAAAAAAAACATAAGGGGTAACACTGTCGTTTTTGGCCGAGATTTTGACCCCCTCCGATCTTCTTGAAACTCTGGATTCTGACAGAAGGCCACGAGACTTCGACCAGCGCGCAAAAATGGAGGCTCTAGACCCTTCCAGAGCCGAGATATCAGACGTCAAAGTTTTGACCTGAAAAAAAAAACATAAGGGGTAACACTGTCGTTTTTGGCCGAAATTTTGACCCCCTACGATCTTCTTGAAACTCTGGATTCTGACAGAGGGCCACGAGACTTCGACCAGCGCGCAAAAATGGAGGCTCTAGACCCTTCCAGAGCCGAGATATCAGACGTCAAAGTTTTGACCTGAAAAAAAAACATAAGGGGTAACACTGTCGTTTTTGGCCGAAATTTTGACCCCCTCCGATCTTCTTGAAACTCTGGATTCTGACAGAGGGCCACGAGACTTCGACCAGCGCGCAAAAATGGAGGCTCTAGACCCTTCCAGAGCCGAGATATCAGACGACAAAGTTTTGACCTGAAAAAAAACCATAAGGGGTAACACTGTCGTTTTTGGCCGAAATTTTGACCCCCTCCGATCTTCTTGAAACTCTGGATTCTGACAGAGGGCCACGAGACTTCGACCAGCGCGCAAAAATGGAGGTTCTAGACCCTTCCAGAGCCGAGATATCAGACGTCAAAGTTTTGACCTGAAAAAAAAAACATAAGGGGTAACACTGTCGTTTTTGGCCGAAATTTTGACCCCCTCCGATCTTCTTGAAACTCTGGATTCTGACAGAGGGCCAAGAGACTTCGACCAGCGCGCAAAAATGGAGGCTCTAGACCCTTCCAGAGCCGAGATATCGGACGTCAAAGTTTTGACCTGAAAAAAAAAAACATAAGGGGTAACACTGTCGTTTTTGGCCGAAATTTTGACCCCCTCCGATCTTCTTGAAACTCTGGATTCTGACAGAGGGCCACGAGACTTCGACCAGCGCGCAAAAATGGAGGCTCTAGACCCTTCCAGAGCCGAGATATCAGACGTCAAAGTTTTGACCTGAAAAAAAAAACATAAGGGGTAACACTGTCGTTTTTGGCCGAAATTTTGACCCCCTCCGATCTTCTTGAAACTCTGGATTCTGACAGAGGGCCACGAGACTTCGACCAGCGCGCAAAAATGGAGGCTCTAGACCCTTCCAGAGCCGAGATATCGGACGTCAAAGTTTTGACCTGAAAAAAAAAACATAAGGGGTAACACTGTCGTTTTTGGCCGAAATTTTGACCCCCTCCGATCTTCTTGAAACTCTGGATTCTGACAGAGGGCCACGAGACTTCGACCAGCGTGCAAAAATTGAGGCTCTAGACCCTTCCAGAGCCAAGATATCAGACTTCAAAGTTTTGACCTGGAAAAAAAACATAAGGGGTAACACTGTCGTTTTTGGCCGAAATTTTGACCCCCTCGGATCTTCTTGAAACTCTGGATTCTGACAGAGGGCCACGAGACTTCGACCAGCGCGCAAAAATGGAGGCTCTAGACCCTTCCAGAGCCGAGATATCAGACGACAAAGTTTTGACCTGAAAAAAAAAACATAAGGGGTAACACTGTCGTTTTTGGCCGAAATTTTGACCCCCTCCGATCTTCTTGAAACTCTGGATTCTGACAGAGGGCCACGAGACTTCGACCAGCGCGCAAAAATGGAGGCTCTAGACCCTTCCAGAGCCGAGATATCAGACGTCAAAGTTTTGACCTGAAAAAAAAAACATAAGGGGTAACACTGTCGTTTTTGGCCGAAATTTTGACCCCCTCCGATCTTCTTGAAACTCTGGATTCTGACAGAGGGCCACGAGACTTCGACCAGCGCGCAAAAATGGAGGCTCTAGACCCTTCCAGAGCCGAGATATCGGACGTCAAAGTTTTGACCTGAAAAAAAAAACATAAGGGGTAACACTGTCGTTTTTGGCCGAAATTTTGACCCCCTCCGATCTTCTTGAAACTCTGGATTCTGACAGAGGGCCACGAGACTTCGACCAGCGTGCAAAAATGGAGGCTCTAGACCCTTCCAGAGCCAAGATATCAGACTTCAAAGTTTTGACCTGGAAAAAAAACATAAGGGGTAACACTGTCGTTTTTGGCCGAAATTTTGACCCCCTCCGATCTTCTTGAAACTCTGGATTCTGACAGAGGGCCACGAGACTTCGACCAGCGCGCAAAAATGGAGGCTCTAGACCCTTCCAGAGCCGAGATATCAGACGTCAAAGTTTTGACCTGAAAAAAAAACATAAGGGGTAACACTGTCGTTTTTGGCCGAAATTTTGACCCCCTCCGATCTTCTTGAAACTCTGGATTCTGACAGAAGGCCACGAGACTTCGACCAGCGCGCAAAAATGGAGGCTCTAGACCCTTCCAGAGCCGAGATATCAGACGTCAAAGTTTTGACCTGAAAAAAAAAACTGTCGTTTTTGGCCGAAATTTTGACCCCCTCCGATCTTCTTGAAACTCTGGATTCTGACAGAGGGCCACGAGACTTCGACCAGCAAGCAAAAATGGAGGCTCTAGACCCTTCCAGAGCCGAGATATCAGACGTCAAAGTTTTGACCTGAAAAAAAAACATAAGGGGTAACACTGTCGTTTTTGGCCGAAATTTTGACCCCCTCCGATCTTCTTGAAACTCTGGATTCTGACAGAGGGCCACGAGACTTCGACCAGCGCGCAAAAATGGAGGCTCTAGACCCTTCCAGAGCCGAGATATCAGACGACAAAGTTTTGACCTGAAAAAAAACCATAAGGGGTAACACTGTCGTTTTTGGCCGAAATTTTGACCCCTTCCGATCTTCTTGAAACTATGGATTCTGACAGAGGGCCACGAGACTTCGACCAGCGCGCAAAAATGGAGGCTCTAGACCCTTCCAGAGCCGAGATATCAGACGTCAAAGTTTTGACCTGAAAAAAAATCATAAGGGGTAACACTGTCGTTTTGGCCGAAATTTTGACCCCCTCCGATCTTCTTGAAACTCTGGATTCTGACAGAGGGCCACGAGACTTCGACCAGCACGCAAAAAAAGAGGCTCTAGACCCTTCCAGAGCCGAGATATCGGACGTCAAAGTTTTGACCCGAAAAAAAAACATAAGGGGTAACACTGTCGTTTTTGGCCGAAATTTTGACCCCCTCCGATCTTCTTGAAACTCTGGATTCTGACAGAGGGCCACGAGACTTCGACCAGCGCGCAAAAATGGAGGCTCTAGACCCTTCCAGAGCCGAGATATCGGACGTCAAAGTTTTGACCTGAAAAAAAAAATATAAGGGGTAACACTGTCGTTTTTGGCCGAAATTTTGACCCCCTCCGATCTTCTTGAAACTCTGGAATCTGACAGAGGGCAACGAGACTTCGACCAGCGCGCAAAAATGGAGGCTCTAGACCCTTCCAGAGCCGAGATATCGGACGACAAAGTTTTGACCTGAAAAAAAAAACATAAGGGGTAACACTGTCGTTTTTGGCCGAAATTTTGACCCCCTCCGATCTTCTTGAAACTCTGGATTCTGACAGAGGGCCACGAGACTTCGACCAGCAAGCAAAAATGGAGGCTCTAGACCCTTCCAGAGCCGAGATATCAGACGTCAAAGTTTTGACCTGAAAAAAAAACATAAGGGGTAACACTGTCGTTTTTGGCCGAAATTTTGACCCCCTCCGATCTTCTTGAAACTCTGGATTCTGACAGAGGGCCACGAGACTTCGACCAGCGCGCAAAAATGGAGGCTCTAGACCCTTCCAGAGCCGAGATATCAGACGACAAAGTTTTGACCTGAAAAAAAAACATAAGGGGTAACACTGTCGTTTTTGGCCGAAATTTTGACCCCCTCCGATCTTCTTGAAACTCTGGATTCTGACAGAGGGCCACGAGACTTCGACCAGCGTGCAAAAATGGAGGCTCTAGACCCTTCCAGAGCCGAGATATCGGACGTCAAAGTTTTGACCTGAAAAAAAAAAACCTAAGGGGTAACACTGTCGTTTTTGGCCGAAATTTTGACCCCCTCCGATCTTCTTGAAACTCTGGAATCTGACAGAGGGCCACGAGACTTCGACCAGCGCGCAAAAATGGAGGCTCTAGACCCTTCCAGAGCCGAGATATCAGACGACAAAATTTTGACCTGAAAAAAAAACATAAGGGGTAACACTGTCGTTTTTGGCCGAAATTTTGACCCCCTCCGATTTTCTTGAAACTCTGGATTCTGACAGAGGGCCACGAGACTTCGACCAGCGCGCAAAAATGGAGGCTCTAGACCCTTCCAGAGCCGAGATATCGGACGTCAAAGTTTTGACCTGAAAAAAAAAACATAAGGGGTAACACTGTCGTTTTTGGCCGAAATTTTGACCCCCTCCGATCTTCTTGAAACTCTGGAATCTGACAGAGGGCAACGAGACTTCGACCAGCGCGCAAAAATGGAGGCTCTAGACCCTTCCAGAGCCGAGATATCAGACGACAAAGTTTTGACCTGAAAAAAAAACATAAGGGGTAACACTGTCGTTTTTGGCCGAAATTTTGACCCCCTCCGATCTTCTTGAAACTCTGGATTCTGACAGAGGGCCACGAGACTTCGACCAGCAAGCAAAAATGGAGGCTCTAGACCCTTCCAGAGCCGAGATATCGGACGTCAAAGTTTTGACCCGAAAAAAAAAACCATAAGGGGTAACACTGTCGTTTTTGGCCGAAATTTTGACCCCCTCGGATCTTCTTGAAACTGTGGATTCTGACAGAGGGCCACGAGACTTCGACCAGCGCGCAAAAATGGAGGCTCTAGACCCTTCCAGAGCCGAGATATCAGATGACAAAGTTTTGACCTGAAAAAAAACATAAGGGGTAACACTGTCGTTTTTGGCCGAAATTTTTACCCCCTCCGATCTTCTTGAAACTCTGGATTCTGACAGAGGGCCACGAGACTTCGACCAGCGTGCAAAAATGGAGGCTCTAGACCCTTCCAGAGCCGAGATATCGGACGTCAAAGTTTTGACCTGAAAAAAAAACCTAAGGGGTAACACTGTCGTTTTTGGCCGAAATTTTGACCCCCTCCGATCTTCTTGAAACTCTGGATTCTGACTGAGGGCCACGAGACTTCGACCAGCGCGCAAAAATGGAGGCTCTAGACCCTTCCAGAGCCGAGATATCGAAGGTCAAAATTTGGACCTGAAAAAAAAAACATAAGGGGTAACACTGTCATTTTTTTTTTTGGCCGAAATTTTGACCCCCTCCGATCTTCTTGAAACTCTGGATTCTGACAGAGGGCCACGAGACTTCGACCAGCGCGCAAAAATGGAGGCTCTAGACCCTTCCAGAGCCAAGATATCGAAGGTCAAAATTTGGACCTGAAAAAAAAACATAAGGGGTAACACTGTCGTTTTTGGCCGAAATTTTGACCCCCTCCGATCTTCTTGAAACTCTGGATTCTGACAGAGGGCCACGAGACTTCGACCAGCGCGCAAAAATGGAGGCTCTAGACCATTCCAGAGCCGAGATATCAGACGTCAAAGTTTTGACCTGAAAAAAAACATAAGGGGTAACACTGTCGTTTTTGGCCGAGATTTTGACCCCCTCCGATCTTCTTGAAACTCTGGATTCTGACAGAAGGCCACGAGACTTCGACCAGCGCGCAAAAATGGAGGCTCTAGACCCTTCCAGAGCCGAGATATCAGACGTCAAAGTTTTGACCTGAAAAAAAAAACATAAGGGGTAACACTGTCGTTTTTGGCCGAAATTTTGACCCCCTACGATCTTCTTGAAACTCTGGATTCTGACAGAGGGCCACGAGACTTCGACCAGCGCGCAAAAATGGAGGCTCTAGACCCTTCCAGAGCCGAGATATCAGACGTCAAAGTTTTGACCTGAAAAAAAAACATAAGGGGTAACACTGTCGTTTTTGGCCGAAATTTTGACCCCCTCCGATCTTCTTGAAACTCTGGATTCTGACAGAGGGCCACGAGACTTCGACCAGCGCGCAAAAATGGAGGCTCTAGACCCTTCCAGAGCCGAGATATCAGACGACAAAGTTTTGACCTGAAAAAAAACCATAAGGGGTAACACTGTCGTTTTTGGCCGAAATTTTGACCCCCTCCGATCTTCTTGAAACTCTGGATTCTGACAGAGGGCCACGAGACTTCGACCAGCGCGCAAAAATGGAGGTTCTAGACCCTTCCAGAGCCGAGATATCAGACGTCAAAGTTTTGACCTGAAAAAAAAAACATAAGGGGTAACACTGTCGTTTTTGGCCGAAATTTTGACCCCCTCCGATCTTCTTGAAACTCTGGATTCTGACAGAGGGCCAAGAGACTTCGACCAGCGCGCAAAAATGGAGGCTCTAGACCCTTCCAGAGCCGAGATATCGGACGTCAAAGTTTTGACCTGAAAAAAAAACATAAGGGGTAACACTGTCGTTTTTGGCCGAAATTTTGACCCCCTCCGATCTTCTTGAAACTCTGGATTCTGACAGAGGGCCACGAGACTTCGACCAGCGTGCAAAAATGGAGGCTCTAGACCCTTCCAGAGCCAAGATATCAGACTTCAAAGTTTTGACCTGGAAAAAAAACATAAGGGGTAACACTGTCGTTTTTGGCCGAAATTTTGACCCCCTCGGATCTTCTTGAAACTCTGGATTCTGACAGAGGGCCACGAGACTTCGACCAGCGCGCAAAAATGGAGGCTCTAGACCCTTCCAGAGCCGAGATATCAGACGACAAAGTTTTGACCTGAAAAAAAAACATAAGGGGTAACACTGTCGTTTTTGGCCGAAATTTTGACCCCCTCCGATCTTCTTGAAACTCTGGATTCTGACAGAGGGCCACGAGACTTCGACCAGCGCGCAAAAATGGAGGTTCTAGACCCTTCCAGAGCCGAGATATCAGACGTCAAAGTTTTGACCTGAAAAAAAAAACATAAGGGGTAACACTGTCGTTTTTGGCCGAAATTTTGACCCCCTCCGATCTTCTTGAAACTCTGGATTCTGACAGAGGGCCACGAGACTTCGACCAGCGCGCAAAAATGGAGGCTCTAGACCCTTCCAGAGCCGAGATATCAGACGACAAAGTTTTGACCTGAAAAAAAACCATAAAGGGTAACACTGTCGTTTTTGGCCGAAATTTTGACCCCCTCCGATCTTCTTGAAACTCTGGATTCTGACAGAGGGCCACGAGACTTCGACCAGCGCGCAAAAATGGAGGCTCTAGACCCTTCCAGAGCCGAGATATCAGACGACAAAGTTTTGACCTGAAAAAAAAACATAAGGGGTAACACTGTCGTTTTTGGCCGAAATTTTGACCCCCTCCGATCTTCTTGAAACTCTGGATTCTGACAGAGGGCCACGAGACTTCGACCAGCGCGCAAAAATGGAGGTTCTAGACCCTTCCAGAGCCGAGATATCAGACGTCAAAGTTTTGACCTGAAAAAAAAAACATAAGGGGTAACACTGTCGTTTTTGGCCGAAATTTTGACCCCCTCCGATCTTCTTGAAACTCTGGATTCTGACAGAGGGCCAAGAGACTTCGACCAGCGCGCAAAAATGGAGGCTCTAGACCCTTCCAGAGCCGAGATATCGGACGTCAAAGTTTTGACCTGAAAAAAAAACATAAGGGGTAACACTGTCGTTTTTGGCCGAAATTTTGACCCCCTCCGATCTTCTTGAAACTCTGGATTCTGACAGAGGGCCACGAGACTTCGACCAGCGTGCAAAAATGGAGGCTCTAGACCCTTCCAGAGCCAAGATATCAGACTTCAAAGTTTTGACCTGGAAAAAAAACATAAGGGGTAACACTGTCGTTTTTGGCCGAAATTTTGACCCCCTCGGATCTTCTTGAAACTCTGGATTCTGACAGAGGGCCACGAGACTTCGACCAGCGCGCAAAAATGGAGGCTCTAGACCCTTCCAGAGCCGAGATATCAGACGACAAAGTTTTGACCTGAAAAAAGAACATAAGGGGTAACACTGTCGTTTTTGGCCGAAATTTTGACCCCCTCCGATCTTCTTGAAACTCTGGATTCTGACAGAGGGCCACGAGACTTCGACCAGCGCGCAAAAATGGAGGTTCTAGACCCTTCCAGAGCCGAGATATCAGACGTCAAAGTTTTGACCTGAAAAAAAAAATATAAGGGGTAACACTGTCGTTTTTGGCCGAAATTTTGACCCCCTCCGATCTTCTTGAAACTCTGGATTCTGACAGAGGGCCACGAGACTTCGACCAGCGCGCAAAAATGGAGGTTCTAGACCCTTCCAGAGCCGAGATATCAGACGTCAAAGTTTTGACCTGAAAAAAAAAACATAAGGGGTAACACTGTCGTTTTTGGCCGAAATTTTGACCCCCTCCGATCTTCTTGAAACTCTGGATTCTGACAGAGGGCCACGAGACTTCGACCAGCGCGCAAAAATGGAGGCTCTAGACCCTTCCAGAGCCGAGATATCAGACGACAAAGTTTTGACCTGAAAAAAAACCATAAAGGGTAACACTGTCGTTTTTGGCCGAAATTTTGACCCCCTCCGATCTTCTTGAAACTCTGGATTCTGACAGAGGGCCACGAGACTTCGACCAGCGCGCAAAAATGGAGGCTCTAGACCCTTCCAGAGCCGAGATATCAGACGACAAAGTTTTGACCTGAAAAAAAAACATAAGGGGTAACACTGTCGTTTTTGGCCGAAATTTTGACCCCCTCCGATCTTCTTGAAACTCTGGATTCTGACAGAGGGCCACGAGACTTCGACCAGCGCGCAAAAATGGAGGTTCTAGACCCTTCCAGAGCCGAGATATCAGACGTCAAAGTTTTGACCTGAAAAAAAAAACATAAGGGGTAACACTGTCGTTTTTGGCCGAAATTTTGACCCCCTCCGATCTTCTTGAAACTCTGGATTCTGACAGAGGGCCAAGAGACTTCGACCAGCGCGCAAAAATGGAGGCTCTAGACCCTTCCAGAGCCGAGATATCGGACGTCAAAGTTTTGACCTGAAAAAAAAACATAAGGGGTAACACTGTCGTTTTTGGCCGAAATTTTGACCCCCTCCGATCTTCTTGAAACTCTGGATTCTGACAGAGGGCCACGAGACTTCGACCAGCGTGCAAAAATGGAGGCTCTAGACCCTTCCAGAGCCAAGATATCAGACTTCAAAGTTTTGACCTGGAAAAAAAACATAAGGGGTAACACTGTCGTTTTTGGCCGAAATTTTGACCCCCTCGGATCTTCTTGAAACTCTGGATTCTGACAGAGGGCCACGAGACTTCGACCAGCGCGCAAAAATGGAGGCTCTAGACCCTTCCAGAGCCGAGATATCAGACGACAAAGTTTTGACCTGAAAAAAAAACATAAGGGGTAACACTGTCGTTTTTGGCCGAAATTTTGACCCCCTCCGATCTTCTTGAAACTCTGGATTCTGACAGAGGGCCACGAGACTTCGACCAGCGCGCAAAAATGGAGGTTCTAGACCCTTCCAGAGCCGAGATATCAGACGTCAAAGTTTTGACCTGAAAAAAAAAATATAAGGGGTAACACTGTCGTTTTTGGCCGAAATTTTGACCCCCTCCGATCTTCTTGAAACTCTGGATTCTGACAGAGGGCCACGAGACTTCGACCAGCGCGCAAAAATGGAGGCTCTAGACCCTTCCAGAGCCGAGATATCGGACGTCAAAATTTTGACCTGAAAAAAAAACATAAGGGGTAACACTGTCGTTTTTGGCCGAAATTTTGACCCCCTCCGATCTTCTTGAAACTCTGGATTCTGACAGAGGGCCACGAGACTTCGACCAGCGTGCAAAAATGGAGGCTCTAGACCCTTCCAGAGCCAAGATATCAGACTTCAAAGTTTTGACCTGGAAAAAAAACATAAGGGGTAACACTGTCGTTTTTGGCCGAAATTTTGACCCCCTCGGATCTTCTTGAAACTCTGGATTCTGACAGAGGGCCACGAGACTTCGACCAGCGCGCAAAAATGGAGGCTCTAGACCCTTCCAGAGCCGAGATATCAGACGACAAAGTTTTGACCTGAAAAAAAAACATAAGGGGTAACACTGTCGTTTTTGGCCGAAATTTTGACCCCCTCCGATCTTCTTGAAACTCTGGATTCTGACAGAAGGCCACGAGACTTCGACCAGCGCGCAAAAATGGAGGCTCTAGACCCTTCCAGAGCCGAGATATCAGACGTCAAAGTTTTGACCTGAAAAAAAAAACATAAGGGGTAACACTGTCGTTTTTGGCCGAAATTTTGACCCCCTCCGATCTTCTTGAAACTCTGGATTCTGACAGAGGGCCACGAGACTTCGACCAGCGCGCAAAAATGGAGGCTCTAGACCCTTCCAGAGCCGAGATATCAGACGACAAAGTTTTGACCTGAAAAAAAAACATAAGGGGTAACACTGTCGTTTTTGGCCGAAATTTTGACCCCCTCCGATCTTCTTGAAACTCTGGATTCTGAAAGAGGGCCACGAGACTTCGACCAGCGCGCAAAAATGGAGGCTCTAGACCCTTCCAGAGCCGAGATATCAGACGTCAAAGTTTTGACATGAAAAAAAAAAAAACATAAGGGGTAACACTGTCGTTTTTGGCCGAAATTTTGACCCCCTCCGATCTTCTTGAAACTCTGGATTCTGACCGAGGGCCAAGAGACTTCGACCAGCGCGCAAAAATGGAGGCTCTAGACCCTTCCAGAGCCGAGATATCGGACGTCAAAGTTTTGACCTGAAAAAAAAACATAAGGGGTAACACTGTCGTTTTTGGCCGAAATTTTGACCCCCTCCGATCTTCTTGAAACTCTGGATTCTGACAGAGGGCCACGAGACTTCGACCAGCGTGCAAAAATGAAGGCTCTAGACCCTTCCAGAGCCGAGATATCGGACGTCAAAGTTTTGACCTGAAAAAAAAACCTAAGGGGTAACACTGTCGTTTTTGGCCGAAATTTTGACACCCTCCGATCTTCTTGAAACTCTGGAATCTGACAGAGGGCCACGAGACTTCGACCAGCGCGCAAAAATGGAGGCTCTAGACCCTTCCAGAGCCGAGATATCAGACGACAAAATTTTGACCTGAAAAAAAAACATAAGGGGTAACACTGTCGTTTTTGGCCGAAATTTTGACCCCCTCCGATCTTCTTGAAACTCTGGATTCTGACAGAGGGCCACGAGACTTCGACCAGCAAGCAAAAATGGAGGCTCTAGACCCTTCCAGAGCCGAGATATCAGACGTCAAAGTTTTGACATGAAAAAAAACATAAGGGGTAACACTGTCGTTTTTGGCCGAAATTTTGACCCCCTCCGATCTTCTTGAAACTCTGGATTCTGACCGAGGGCCAAGAGACTTCGACCAGCGCGCAAAAATGGGGTCTCTAGTCCCTTCCAGAGCTGAGATATCGAAGGTCAAAATTTGGACCTGAAAAAAAAAACATAAGGGGTAACACTGTCATTTTTTTTTTTGGCCGAAATTTTGACCCCCTCTGATCTTCGACCAGCACGCAAAAATGGAGGCTCTAGACCCTTGAAGAGCTTTAGCTTGATCTTCCTTCTCCTCACAAGGTTTCTCAGCATCCTTCGCCTTTTAGTCAGGAACACAACATTTAGGTAATACATTTTTTTCTTTTACTACTTACATGCATAATACTGGTTACATTCCATTAATAAAGCATTCTTGTTACAATATGTTTCTGTGTCTTTCTTATAAAACCAATAAACATTTGTTACAATATGTTTCTGTGTATTTATTATAAACAGTTTACATATAAAAACTGTATAACAGAAGACTATCTATAAAGTCTTTTACATATGGTTTCATATAAAAGCTGTTTTACAAAAAAGACTGTTCTATAAAGTCTTTAGAAGCAGTTACATATCGTTTCATATAGAAAGCTGTTTTACATAAAAGACTGTTCTATAAAGTCTTTACAAGCAGTTTACATATAGTTATTATAAAATGAATTGCATCATTCCAAACAATATCACAAAAAAAGACTTAGACCTGAGTGCAAAAATGGAGGCTCTAGACCCTTCCAGAGCTGAGATATGGAAACTCAAAATTTCGACCAGAAAAAAAAAAAAACAGTGTTACCCCTTACTTATTTTTGTTGGGGGGCGAAAAATTAAGTTTCCCCAATCTTCTCAAAACTCTGGATTCTGATAGAGGGCCATGAGACTTCGACCAGCGCGCAAAAATGGAGGCTCTAGACCCTTCCAGAGCCGAGATATCGAAGGTCAAAATTTGGACCAGAAAAAAAAAACATAAGGGGTAACACTGTCATTTTTTTTTTGGCCGAAATTTTGACCCCCTCCGATCTTCTTGAAACTCTGGATTCTGACAGAGGGCCACGAGACTTCGACCAGCGCGCAAAAATGGAGGCTCTAGACCCTTCCAGAGCCGAGATATCAGACGACAAAGTTTTGACCTGAAAAAAAAAACATAAGGGGTAACACTGTCGTTTTTGGCCGAAATTTTGACCCCCTCCGATCTTCTTGAAACTCTGGATTCTGAGAGAGGGCCACGAGACTTCGACCAGCGCGCAAAAATGGAGGCTCTAGACCCTTCCAGAGCCGAGATATCAGACGTCAAAGTTTTGACCTGAAAAAAAAAACATAAGGGGTAACACTGTCGTTTTTGGCCGAAATTTTGACCCCCTCCGATCTTCTTGAAACTCTGGATTCTGACAGAGGGCCACGAGACTTCGACCAGCACGCAAAAATGGAGGCTCTAGACCCTTCCAGAGCCGAGATATCGGACGTCAAAGTTTTGACCTGAAAAAAAAAACATAAGGGGTAACACTGTCGTTTTTGGCCGAAATTTTGACCCCCTCCGATCTTCTTGAAACTCTGGATTCTGACAGAGGGCCACGAGACTTCGACCAGCGCGCAAAAATGGAGGCTCTAGACCCTTCCAGAGCCGAGATATCAGACGTCAAAGTTTTGACCTGAAAAAAAAAAACATAAGGGGTAACACTGTCGTTTTTGGCCGAAATTTTGACCCCCTCCGATCTTCTTGAAACTCTGGATTCTGACAGAGGGCCACGAGACTTCGACCAGCGCGCAAAAATGGAGGCTCTAGACCCTTCCAGAGCCGAGATATCAGACGTCAAAGTTTTGACCTGAAAAAAAAAACATAAGGGGTAACACTGTCGTTTTTGGCCGAAATTTTGACCCCCTCCGATCTTCTTGAAACTCTGGATTCTGACAGAGGGCCACGAGACTTCGACCAGCGCGCAAAAATGGAGGCTCTAGACCCTTCCAGAGCCGAGATATCGGACGTCAAAGTTTTGACCTGAAAAAAAAAACATAAGGGGTAACACTGTCGTTTTTGGCCGAAATTTTGACCCCCTCCGATCTTCTTGAAACTCTGGATTCTGACAGAGGGCCACGAGACTTCGACCAGCGTGCAAAAATTGAGGCTCTAGACCCTTCCAGAGCCAAGATATCAGACTTCAAAGTTTTGACCTGGAAAAAAAACATAAGGGGTAACACTGTCGTTTTTGGCCGAAATTTTGACCCCCTCGGATCTTCTTGAAACTCTGGATTCTGACAGAGGGCCACGAGACTTCGACCAGCGCGCAAAAATGGAGGCTCTAGACCCTTCCAGAGCCGAGATATCAGACGACAAAGTTTTGACCTGAAAAAAAAAACATAAGGGGTAACACTGTCGTTTTTGGCCGAAATTTTGACCCCCTCCGATCTTCTTGAAACTCTGGATTCTGACAGAGGGCCACGAGACTTCGACCAGCGCGCAAAAATGGAGGCTCTAGACCCTTCCAGAGCCGAGATATCAGACGTCAAAGTTTTGACCTGAAAAAAAAAACATAAGGGGTAACACTGTCGTTTTTGGCCGAAATTTTGACCCCCTCCGATCTTCTTGAAACTCTGGATTCTGACAGAGGGCCACGAGACTTCGACCAGCGCGCAAAAATGGAGGCTCTAGACCCTTCCAGAGCCGAGATATCGGACGTCAAAGTTTTGACCTGAAAAAAAAAACATAAGGGGTAACACTGTCGTTTTTGGCCGAAATTTTGACCCCCTCCGATCTTCTTGAAACTCTGGATTCTGACAGAGGGCCACGAGACTTCGACCAGCGTGCAAAAATGGAGGCTCTAGACCCTTCCAGAGCCAAGATATCAGACTTCAAAGTTTTGACCTGGAAAAAAAACATAAGGGGTAACACTGTCGTTTTTGGCCGAAATTTTGACCCCCTCCGATCTTCTTGAAACTCTGGATTCTGACAGAGGGCCACGAGACTTCGACCAGCGCGCAAAAATGGAGGCTCTAGACCCTTCCAGAGCCGAGATATCAGACGTCAAAGTTTTGACCTGAAAAAAAAACATAAGGGGTAACACTGTCGTTTTTGGCCGAAATTTTGACCCCCTCCGATCTTCTTGAAACTCTGGATTCTGACAGAAGGCCACGAGACTTCGACCAGCGCGCAAAAATGGAGGCTCTAGACCCTTCCAGAGCCGAGATATCAGACGTCAAAGTTTTGACCTGAAAAAAAAAACTGTCGTTTTTGGCCGAAATTTTGACCCCCTCTGATCTTCTTGAAACTCTGGATTCTGACAGAGGGCCACGAGACTTCGACCAGCAAGCAAAAATGGAGGCTCTAGACCCTTCCAGAGCCGAGATATCAGACGTCAAAGTTTTGACCTGAAAAAAAAACATAAGGGGTAACACTGTCGTTTTTGGCCGAAATTTTGACCCCCTCCGATCTTCTTGAAACTCTGGATTCTGACAGAGGGCCACGAGACTTCGACCAGCGCGCAAAAATGGAGGATCTAGACCCTTCCAGAGCCGAGATATCAGACGACAAAGTTTTGACCTGAAAAAAAACCATAAGGGGTAACACTGTCGTTTTTGGCCGAAATTTTGACCCCTTCCGATCTTCTTGAAACTATGGATTCTGACAGAGGGCCACGAGACTTCGACCAGCGCGCAAAAATGGAGGCTCTAGACCCTTCCAGAGCCGAGATATCAGACGTCAAAGTTTTGACCTGAAAAAAAATCATAAGGGGTAACACTGTCGTTTTGGCCGAAATTTTGACCCCCTCCGATCTTCTTGAAACTCTGGATTCTGACAGAGGGCCACGAGACTTCGACCAGCACGCAAAAAAAGAGGCTCTAGACCCTTCCAGAGCCGAGATATCGGACGTCAAAGTTTTGACCCGAAAAAAAAACATAAGGGGTAACACTGTCGTTTTTGGCCGAAATTTTGACCCCCTCCGATCTTCTTGAAACTCTGGATTCTGACAGAGGGCCACGAGACTTCGACCAGCGCGCAAAAATGGAGGCTCTAGACCCTTCCAGAGCCGAGATATCGGACGTCAAAGTTTTGACCTGAAAAAAAAAATATAAGGGGTAACACTGTCGTTTTTGGCCGAAATTTTGACCCCCTCCGATCTTCTTGAAACTCTGGAATCTGACAGAGGGCAACGAGACTTCGACCAGCGCGCAAAAATGGAGGCTCTAGACCCTTCCAGAGCCGAGATATCGGACGACAAAGTTTTGACCTGAAAAAAAAAACATAAGGGGTAACACTGTCGTTTTTGGCCGAAATTTTGACCCCCTCCGATCTTCTTGAAACTCTGGATTCTGACAGAGGGCCACGAGACTTCGACCAGCAAGCAAAAATGGAGGCTCTAGACCCTTCCAGAGCCGAGATATCAGACGTCAAAGTTTTGACCTGAAAAAAAAACATAAGGGGTAACACTGTCGTTTTTGGCCGAAATTTTGACCCCCTCCGATCTTCTTGAAACTCTGGATTCTGACAGAGGGCCACGAGACTTCGACCAGCGCGCAAAAATGGAGGCTCTAGACCCTTCCAGAGCCGAGATATCAGACGACAAAGTTTTGACCTGAAAAAAAAACATAAGGGGTAACACTGTCGTTTTTGGCCGAAATTTTGACCCCCTCCGATCTTCTTGAAACTCTGGATTCTGACAGAGGGCCACGAGACTTCGACCAGCGTGCAAAAATGGAGGCTCTAGACCCTTCCAGAGCCGAGATATCGGACGTCAAAGTTTTGACCTGAAAAAAAAAAACCTAAGGGGTAACACTGTCGTTTTTGGCCGAAATTTTGACCCCCTCCGATCTTCTTGAAACTCTGGAATCTGACAGAGGGCCACGAGACTTCGACCAGCGCGCAAAAATGGAGGCTCTAGACCCTTCCAGAGCCGAGATATCAGACGACAAAATTTTGACCTGAAAAAAAAACATAAGGGGTAACACTGTCGTTTTTGGCCGAAATTTTGACCCCCTCCGATCTTCTTGAAACTCTGGATTCTGACAGAGGGCCACGAGACTTCGACCAGCGCGCAAAAATGGAGGCTCTAGACCCTTCCAGAGCCGAGATATCGGACGTCAAAGTTTTGACCTGAAAAAAAAAACATAAGGGGTAACACTGTCGTTTTTGGCCGAAATTTTGACCCCCTCCGATCTTCTTGAAACTCTGGAATCTGACAGAGGGCAACGAGACTTCGACCAGCGCGCAAAAATGGAGGCTCTAGACCCTTCCAGAGCCGAGATATCAGACGACAAAGTTTTGACCTGAAAAAAAAACATAAGGGGTAACACTGTCGTTTTTGGCCGAAATTTTGACCCCCTCCGATCTTCTTGAAACTCTGGATTCTGACAGAGGGCCACGAGACTTCGACCAGCAAGCAAAAATGGAGGCTCTAGACCCTTCCAGAGCCGAGATATCGGACGTCAAAGTTTTGACCCGAAAAAAAAAACCATAAGGGGTAACACTGTCGTTTTTGGCCGAAATTTTGACCCCCTCCGATCTTCTTGAAACTCTGGATTCTGACAGAGGGCCACGAGACTTCGACCAGTGCGCAAAAATGGAGGCTCTAGACCCTTCCAGAGCCGAGATATCAGATGACAAAGTTTTGACCTGAAAAAAAAACATAAGGGGTAACACTGTCGTTTTTGGCCGAAATTTTGACCCCCTCCGATCTTCTTGAAACTCTGGATTCTGACAGAGGGCCACGAGACTTCGACCAGCGTGCAAAAATGGAGGCTCTAGACCCTTCCAGAGCCGAGATATCGGACGTCAAAGTTTTGACCTGAAAAAAAAACCTAAGGGGTAACACTGTCGTTTTTGGCCGAAATTTTGACCCCCTCCGATCTTCTTGAAACTCTGGATTCTGACTGAGGGCCACGAGACTTCGACCAGCGCGCAAAAATGGAGGCTCTAGACCCTTCCAGAGCCGAGATATCGAAGGTCAAAATTTGGACCTGAAAAAAAAAACATAAGGGGTAACACTGTCATTTTTTTTTTTGGCCGAAATTTTGACCCCCTCCGATCTTCTTGAAACTCTGGATTCTGACAGAGGGCCACGAGACTTCGACCAGCGCGCAAAAATGGAGGCTCTAGACCCTTCCAGAGCCAAGATATCGAAGGTCAAAATTTGGACCTGAAAAAAAAACATAAGGGGTAACACTGTCGTTTTTGGCCGAAATTTTGACCCCCTCCGATCTTCTTGAAACTCTGGATTCTGACAGAGGGCCACGAGACTTCGACCAGCGCGCAAAAATGGAGGCTCTAGACCATTCCAGAGCCGAGATATCAGACGTCAAAGTTTTGACCTGAAAAAAAACATAAGGGGTAACACTGTCGTTTTTGGCCGAGATTTTGACCCCCTCCGATCTTCTTGAAACTCTGGATTCTGACAGAAGGCCACGAGACTTCGACCAGCGCGCAAAAATGGAGGCTCTAGACCCTTCCAGAGCCGAGATATCAGACGTCAAAGTTTTGACCTGAAAAAAAAAACATAAGGGGTAACACTGTCGTTTTTGGCCGAAATTTTGACCCCCTACGATCTTCTTGAAACTCTGGATTCTGACAGAGGGCCACGAGACTTCGACCAGCGCGCAAAAATGGAGACTCTAGACCCTTCCAGAGCCGAGATATCAGACGTCAAAGTTTTGACCTGAAAAAAAAACATAAGGGGTAACACTGTCGTTTTTGGCCGAAATTTTGACCCCCTCCGATCTTCTTGAAACTCTGGATTCTGACAGAGGGCCACGAGACTTCGACCAGCGCGCAAAAATGGAGGCTCTAGACCCTTCCAGAGCCGAGATATCAGACGACAAAGTTTTGACCTGAAAAAAAACCATAAGGGGTAACACTGTCGTTTTTGGCCGAAATTTTGACCCCCTCCGATCTTCTTGAAACTCTGGATTCTGACAGAGGGCCACGAGACTTCGACCAGCGCGCAAAAATGGAGGCTCTAGACCCTTCCAGAGCCGAGATATCGGACGTCAAAGTTTTGACCTGAAAAAAAAAACATAAGGGGTAACACTGTCGTTTTTGGCCGAAATTTTGACCCCCTCCGATCTTCTTGAAACTCTGGATTCTGACAGAGGGCCACGAGACTTCGACCAGCGTGCAAAAATTGAGGCTCTAGACCCTTCCAGAGCCAAGATATCAGACTTCAAAGTTTTGACCTGGAAAAAAAACATAAGGGGTAACACTGTCGTTTTTGGCCGAAATTTTGACCCCCTCGGATCTTCTTGAAACTCTGGATTCTGACAGAGGGCCACGAGACTTCGACCAGCGCGCAAAAATGGAGGCTCTAGACCCTTCCAGAGCCGAGATATCAGACGACAAAGTTTTGACCTGAAAAAAAAAACATAAGGGGTAACACTGTCGTTTTTGGCCGAAATTTTGACCCCCTCCGATCTTCTTGAAACTCTGGATTCTGACAGAGGGCCACGAGACTTCGACCAGCGCGCAAAAATGGAGGCTCTAGACCCTTCCAGAGCCGAGATATCAGACGTCAAAGTTTTGACCTGAAAAAAAAAACATGAGGGGTAACACTGTCGTTTTTGGCCGAAATTTTGACCCCCTCCGATCTTCTTGAAACTCTGGATTCTGACAGAGGGCCACGAGACTTCGACCAGCGCGCAAAAATGGAGGCTCTAGACCCTTCCAGAGCCGAGATATCGGACGTCAAAGTTTTGACCTGAAAAAAAAAACATAAGGGGTAACACTGTCGTTTTTGGCCGAAATTTTGACCCCCTCCGATCTTCTTGAAACTCTGGATTCTGACAGAGGGCCACGAGACTTCGACCAGCGTGCAAAAATGGAGGCTCTAGACCCTTCCAGAGCCAAGATATCAGACTTCAAAGTTTTGACCTGGAAAAAAAACATAAGGGGTAACACTGTCGTTTTTGGCCGAAATTTTGACCCCCTCCGATCTTCTTGAAACTCTGGATTCTGACAGAGGGCCACGAGACTTCGACCAGCGCGCAAAAATGGAGGCTCTAGACCCTTCCAGAGCCGAGATATCAGACGTCAAAGTTTTGACCTGAAAAAAAAACATAAGGGGTAACACTGTCGTTTTTGGCCGAAATTTTGACCCCCTCCGATCTTCTTGAAACTCTGGATTCTGACAGAAGGCCACGAGACTTCGACCAGCGCGCAAAAATGGAGGCTCTAGACCCTTCCAGAGCCGAGATATCAGACGTCAAAGTTTTGACCTGAAAAAAAAAACTGTCGTTTTTGGCCGAAATTTTGACCCCCTCTGATCTTCTTGAAACTCTGGATTCTGACAGAGGGCCACGAGACTTCGACCAGCAAGCAAAAATGGAGGCTCTAGACCCTTCCAGAGCCGAGATATCAGACGTCAAAGTTTTGACCTGAAAAAAAAACATAAGGGGTAACACTGTCGTTTTTGGCCGAAATTTTGACCCCCTCCGATCTTCTTGAAACTCTGGATTCTGACAGAGGGCCACGAGACTTCGACCAGCGCGCAAAAATGGAGGCTCTAGACCCTTCCAGAGCCGAGATATCAGACGACAAAGTTTTGACCTGAAAAAAAACCATAAGGGGTAACACTGTCGTTTTTGGCCGAAATTTTGACCCCTTCCGATCTTCTTGAAACTATGGATTCTGACAGAGGGCCACGAGACTTCGACCAGCGCGCAAAAATGGAGGCTCTAGACCCTTCCAGAGCCGAGATATCAGACGTCAAAGTTTTGACCTGAAAAAAAATCATAAGGGGTAACACTGTCGTTTTGGCCGAAATTTTGACCCCCTCCGATCTTCTTGAAACTCTGGATTCTGACAGAGGGCCACGAGACTTCGACCAGCACGCAAAAAAAGAGGCTCTAGACCCTTCCAGAGCCGAGATATCGGACGTCAAAGTTTTGACCCGAAAAAAAAACATAAGGGGTAACACTGTCGTTTTTGGCCGAAATTTTGACCCCCTCCGATCTTCTTGAAACTCTGGATTCTGACAGAGGGCCACGAGACTTCGACCAGCGCGCAAAAATGGAGGCTCTAGACCCTTCCAGAGCCGAGATATCGGACGTCAAAGTTTTGACCTGAAAAAAAAAATATAAGGGGTAACACTGTCGTTTTTGGCCGAAATTTTGACCCCCTCCGATCTTCTTGAAACTCTGGAATCTGACAGAGGGCAACGAGACTTCGACCAGCGCGCAAAAATGGAGGCTCTAGACCCTTCCAGAGCCGAGATATCGGACGACAAAGTTTTGACCTGAAAAAAAAAACATAAGGGGTAACACTGTCGTTTTTGGCCGAAATTTTGACCCCCTCCGATCTTCTTGAAACTCTGGATTCTGACAGAGGGCCACGAGACTTCGACCAGCAAGCAAAAATGGAGGCTCTAGACCCTTCCAGAGCCGAGATATCAGACGTCAAAGTTTTGACCTGAAAAAAAAACATAAGGGGTAACACTGTCGTTTTTGGCCGAAATTTTGACCCCCTCCGATCTTCTTGAAACTCTGGATTCTGACAGAGGGCCACGAGACTTCGACCAGCGCGCAAAAATGGAGGCTCTAGACCCTTCCAGAGCCGAGATATCAGACGACAAAGTTTTGACCTGAAAAAAAAACATAAGGGGTAACACTGTCGTTTTTGGCCGAAATTTTGACCCCCTCCGATCTTCTTGAAACTCTGGATTCTGACAGAGGGCCACGAGACTTCGACCAGCGTGCAAAAATGGAGGCTCTAGACCCTTCCAGAGCCGAGATATCGGACGTCAAAGTTTTGACCTGAAAAAAAAAAACCTAAGGGGTAACACTGTCGTTTTTGGCCGAAATTTTGACCCCCTCCGATCTTCTTGAAACTCTGGAATCTGACAGAGGGCCACGAGACTTCGACCAGCGCGCAAAAATGGAGGCTCTAGACCCTTCCAGAGCCGAGATATCAGACGACAAAATTTTGACCTGAAAAAAAAACATAAGGGGTAACACTGTCGTTTTTGGCCGAAATTTTGACCCCCTCCGATCTTCTTGAAACTCTGGATTCTGACAGAGGGCCACGAGACTTCGACCAGCGCGCAAAAATGGAGGCTCTAGACCCTTCCAGAGCCGAGATATCGGACGTCAAAGTTTTGACCTGAAAAAAAAAACATAAGGGGTAACACTGTCGTTTTTGGCCGAAATTTTGACCCCCTCCGATCTTCTTGAAACTCTGGAATCTGACAGAGGGCAACGAGACTTCGACCAGCGCGCAAAAATGGAGGCTCTAGACCCTTCCAGAGCCGAGATATCAGACGACAAAGTTTTGACCTGAAAAAAAAACATAAGGGGTAACACTGTCGTTTTTGGCCGAAATTTTGACCCCCTCCGATCTTCTTGAAACTCTGGATTCTGACAGAGGGCCACGAGACTTCGACCAGCAAGCAAAAATGGAGGCTCTAGACCCTTCCAGAGCCGAGATATCGGACGTCAAAGTTTTGACCCGAAAAAAAAAACCATAAGGGGTAACACTGTCGTTTTTGGCCGAAATTTTGACCCCCTCCGATCTTCTTGAAACTCTGGATTCTGACAGAGGGCCACGAGACTTCGACCAGTGCGCAAAAATGGAGGCTCTAGACCCTTCCAGAGCCGAGATATCAGATGACAAAGTTTTGACCTGAAAAAAAAACATAAGGGGTAACACTGTCGTTTTTGGCCGAAATTTTGACCCCCTCCGATCTTCTTGAAACTCTGGATTCTGACAGAGGGCCACGAGACTTCGACCAGCGTGCAAAAATGGAGGCTCTAGACCCTTCCAGAGCCGAGATATCGGACGTCAAAGTTTTGACCTGAAAAAAAAACCTAAGGGGTAACACTGTCGTTTTTGGCCGAAATTTTGACCCCCTCCGATCTTCTTGAAACTCTGGATTCTGACTGAGGGCCACGAGACTTCGACCAGCGCGCAAAAATGGAGGCTCTAGACCCTTCCAGAGCCGAGATATCGAAGGTCAAAATTTGGACCTGAAAAAAAAAACATAAGGGGTAACACTGTCATTTTTTTTTTTGGCCGAAATTTTGACCCCCTCCGATCTTCTTGAAACTCTGGATTCTGACAGAGGGCCACGAGACTTCGACCAGCGCGCAAAAATGGAGGCTCTAGACCCTTCCAGAGCCAAGATATCGAAGGTCAAAATTTGGACCTGAAAAAAAAACATAAGGGGTAACACTGTCGTTTTTGGCCGAAATTTTGACCCCCTCCGATCTTCTTGAAACTCTGGATTCTGACAGAGGGCCACGAGACTTCGACCAGCGCGCAAAAATGGAGGCTCTAGACCATTCCAGAGCCGAGATATCAGACGTCAAAGTTTTGACCTGAAAAAAAACATAAGGGGTAACACTGTCGTTTTTGGCCGAGATTTTGACCCCCTCCGATCTTCTTGAAACTCTGGATTCTGACAGAAGGCCACGAGACTTCGACCAGCGCGTAAAAATGGAGGCTCTAGACCCTTCCAGAGCCGAGATATCAGACGTCAAAGTTTTGACCTGAAAAAAAAAACATAAGGGGTAACACTGTCGTTTTTGGCCGAAATTTTGACCCCCTCCGATCTTCTTGAAACTCTGGATTCTGACAGAGGGCCACGAGACTTCGACCAGCGCGCAAAAATGGAGGCTCTAGACCCTTCCAGAGCCGAGATATCAGACGTCAAAGTTTTGACCTGAAAAAAAAACATAAGGGGTAACACTGTCGTTTTTGGCCGAAATTTTGACCCCCTCCGATCTTCTTGAAACTCTGGATTCTGACAGAGGGCCACGAGACTTCGACCAGCGCGCAAAAATGGAGGCTCTAGACCCTTCCAGAGCCGAGATATCAGACGACAAAGTTTTGACCTGAAAAAAAACCATAAGGGGTAACACTGTCGTTTTTGGCCGAAATTTTGACCCCCTCCGATCTTCTTGAAACTCTGGATTCTGACAGAGGGCCACGAGACTTCGACCAGCGCGCAAAAATGGAGGTTCTAGACCCTTCCAGAGCCGAGATATCAGACGTCAAAGTTTTGACCTGAAAAAAAAAACATAAGGGGTAACACTGTCGTTTTTGGCCGAAATTTTGACCCCCTCCGATCTTCTTGAAACTCTGGATTCTGACAGAGGGCCAAGAGACTTCGACCAGCGCGCAAAAATGGAGGCTCTAGACCCTTCCAGAGCCGAGATATCGGACGTCAAAGTTTTGACCTGAAAAAAAAACATAAGGGGTAACACTGTCGTTTTTGGCCGAAATTTTGACCCCCTCCGATCTTCTTGAAACTCTGGATTCTGACAGAGGGCCACGAGACTTCGACCAGCGTGCAAAAATGGAGGCTCTAGACCCTTCCAGAGCCAAGATATCAGACTTCAAAGTTTTGACCTGGAAAAAAAACATAAGGGGTAACACTGTCGTTTTTGGCCGAAATTTTGACCCCCTCGGATCTTCTTGAAACTCTGGATTCTGACAGAGGGCCACGAGACTTCGACCAGCGCGCAAAAATGGAGGCTCTAGACCCTTCCAGAGCCGAGATATCAGACGACAAAGTTTTGACCTGAAAAAAAAACATAAGGGGTAACACTGTCGTTTTTGGCCGAAATTTTGACCCCCTCCGATCTTCTTGAAACTCTGGATTCTGACAGAGGGCCACGAGACTTCGACCAGCGCGCAAAAATGGAGGTTCTAGACCCTTCCAGAGCCGAGATATCAGACGTCAAAGTTTTGACCTGAAAAAAAAAACATAAGGGGTAACACTGTCGTTTTTGGCCGAAATTTTGACCCCCTCCGATCTTCTTGAAACTCTGGATTCTGACAGAGGGCCACGAGACTTCGACCAGCGCGCAAAAATGGAGGCTCTAGACCCTTCCAGAGCCGAGATATCAGACGACAAAGTTTTGACCTGAAAAAAAACCATAAAGGGTAACACTGTCGTTTTTGGCCGAAATTTTGACCCCCTCCGATCTTCTTGAAACTCTGGATTCTGACAGAGGGCCACGAGACTTCGACCAGCGCGCAAAAATGGAGGCTCTAGACCCTTCCAGAGCCGAGATATCAGACGACAAAGTTTTGACCTGAAAAAAAAACATAAGGGGTAACACTGTCGTTTTTGGCCGAAATTTTGACCCCCTCCGATCTTCTTGAAACTCTGGATTCTGACAGAGGGCCACGAGACTTCGACCAGCGCGCAAAAATGGAGGTTCTAGACCCTTCCAGAGCCGAGATATCAGACGTCAAAGTTTTGACCTGAAAAAAAAACATAAGGGGTAACACTGTCGTTTTTGGCCGAAATTTTGACCCCCTCCGATCTTCTTGAAACTCTGGATTCTGACAGAGGGCCAAGAGACTTCGACCAGCGCGCAAAAATGGCGGCTCTAGACCCTTCCAGAGCCGAGATATCGGACGTCAAAGTTTTGACCTGAAAAAAAAACATAAGGGGTAACACTGTCGTTTTTGGCCGAAATTTTGACCCCCTCCGATCTTCTTGAAACTCTGGATTCTGACAGAGGGCCACGAGACTTCGACCAGCGTGCAAAAATGGAGGCTCTAGACCCTTCCAGAGCCAAGATATCAGACTTCAAAGTTTTGACCTGGAAAAAAAACATAAGGGGTAACACTGTCGTTTTTGGCCGAAATTTTGACCCCCTCGGATCTTCTTGAAACTCTGGATTCTGACAGAGGGCCACGAGACTTCGACCAGCGCGCAAAAATGGAGGCTCTAGACCCTTCCAGAGCCGAGATATCAGACGACAAAGTTTTGACCTGAAAAAAAAACATAAGGGGTAACACTGTCGTTTTTGGCCGAAATTTTGACCCCCTCCGATCTTCTTGAAACTCTGGATTCTGACAGAGGGCCACGAGACTTCGACCAGCGCGCAAAAATGGAGGTTCTAGACCCTTCCAGAGCCGAGATATCAGACGTCAAAGTTTTGACCTGAAAAAAAAAATATAAGGGGTAACACTGTCGTTTTTGGCCGAAATTTTGACCCCCTCCGATCTTCTTGAAACTCTGGATTCTGACAGAGGGCCACGAGACTTCGACCAGCGCGCAAAAATGGAGGCTCTAGACCCTTCCAGAGCCGAGATATCGGACGTCAAAATTTTGACCTGAAAAAAAAACATAAGGGGTAACACTGTCGTTTTTGGCCGAAATTTTGACCCCCTCCGATCTTCTTGAAACTCTGGATTCTGACAGAGGGCCACGAGACTTCGACCAGCGTGCAAAAATGGAGGCTCTAGACCCTTCCAGAGCCAAGATATCAGACTTCAAAGTTTTGACCTGGAAAAAAAACATAAGGGGTAACACTGTCGTTTTTGGCCGAAATTTTGACCCCCTCGGATCTTCTTGAAACTCTGGATTCTGACAGAGGGCCACGAGACTTCGACCAGCGCGCAAAAATGGAGGCTCTAGACCCTTCCAGAGCCAAGATATCAGACTTCAAAGTTTTGACCTGGAAAAAAAACATAAGGGGTAACACTGTCGTTTTTGGCCGAAATTTTGACCCCCTCGGATCTTCTTGAAACTCTGGATTCTGACAGAGGGCCACGAGACTTCGACCAGCGCGCAAAAATGGAGGCTCTAGACCCTTCCAGAGCCGAGATATCAGACGACAAAGTTTTGACCTGAAAAAAAAACATAAGGGGTAACACTGTCGTTTTTGGCCGAAATTTTGACCCCCTCCGATCTTCTTGAAACTCTGGATTCTGACAGAGGGCCACGAGACTTCGACCAGCGCGCAAAAATGGAGGCTCTAGACCCTTCCAGAGCCGAGATATCAGACGTCAAAGTTTTGACCTGAAAAAAAAACATAAGGGGTAACACTGTCGTTTTTGGCCGAAATTTTGACCCCCTCCGATCTTCTTGAAACTCTGGATTCTGACAGAGGGCCACGAGACTTCGACCAGCGCGCAAAAATTGAGGCTCTAGACCCTTCCAGAGCCGAGATATCGGACGTCAAAGTTTTGACCTGAAAAAAAAAACATAAGGGGTAACACTGTCGTTTTTGGCCGAAATTTTGACCCCCTCCGATCTTCTTGAAACTCTGGATTCTGACAGAGGGCCACGAGACTTCGACCAGCGTGCAAAAATGGAGGCTCTAGACCCTTCCAGAGCCAAGATATCAGACTTCAAAGTTTTAACCTGGAAAAAAAACATAAGGGGTAACACTGTCGTTTTTGGCCGAAATTTTGACCCCCTCCGATCTTCTTGAAACTCTGGATTCTGACAGAGGGCCACGAGACTTCGACCAGCGCGCAAAAATGGAGGCTCTAGACCCTTCCAGAGCCGAGATATCAGACGTCAAAGTTTTGACCTGAAAAAAAAACATAAGGGGTAACACTGTCGTTTTTGGCCGAAATTTTGACCCCCTCCGATCTTCTTGAAACTCTGGATTCTGACAGAAGGCCACGAGACTTCGACCAGCGCGCAAAAATGGAGGCTCTAGACCCTTCCAGAGCCGAGATATCAGACGTCAAAGTTTTGACCTGAAAAAAAAAACATAAGGGGTAACACTGTCGTTTTTGGCCGAAATTTTGACCCCCTCCGATCTTCTTGAAACTCTGGATTCTGACAGAGGGCCACGAGACTTCGACCAGCGCGCAAAAATGGAGGCTCTAGACCCTTCCAGAGCCGAGATATCAGACGACAAAGTTTTGACCTGAAAAAAAAACATAAGGGGTAACACTGTCGTTTTTGGCCGAAATTTTGACCCCCTCCGATCTTCTTGAAACTCTGGATTCTGACAGAGGGCCACGAGACTTCGACCAGCGCGCAAAAATGGAGGCTCTAGACCCTTCCAGAGCCGAGATATCAGACGTCAAAGTTTTGACATGAAAAAAAAAAAAACATAAGGGGTAACACTGTCGTTTTTGGCCGAAATTTTGACCCCCTCCGATCTTCTTGAAACTCTGGATTCTGACCGAGGGCCAAGAGACTTCGACCAGCGCGCAAAAAAGGAGGCTCTAGACCCTTCCAGAGCCGAGATATCGGACGTCAAAGTTTTGACCTGAAAAAAAAACATAAGGGGTAACACTGTCGTTTTTGGCCGAAATTTTGACCCCCTCCGATCTTCTTGAAACTCTGCATTCTGACAGAGGGCCACGAGACTTCGACCAGCGCGCAAAAATGGGGTCTCTAAACCCTTCCAGAGCTGAGATATCGAAGGTCAAAATTTGGACCTGAAAAAAAAACATAAGGGGTAACACTGTCATTTTTTTTTTGGCCGAAATTTTGACCCCCTCTGATCTTCGACCAGCGCGCAAAAATGGAGGCTCTAGACCCTTCCAGAGCTTTAGCTTGATCTTCCTTCTCCTCACAAGGTTTCTCAGCATCCTTCGCCTTTTAGTCAGGAACACAACATTTAGGTAATACATTTTTTTCTTTTACTACTTACATGCATAATACTGGTTACATTCCATTAATAAAGCATTCTTGTTACAATATGTTTCTGTGTCTTTCTTATAAAACCAATAAACATTTGTTACAATATGTTTCTGTGTATTTATTATTATCAGTTTACATATAAAAACTGTATAACAGAAGACTATCTATAAAGTCTTTTACATATGGTTTCATATAAAAGCTGTTTTACAAAAAAGACTGTTCTATAAAGTCTTTAGAAGCAGTTACATATCGTTTCATATAGAAAGCTGTTTTACATAAAAGACTGTTCTATAAAGTCTTTACAAGCAGTTTACATATAGTTATTATAAAATGAATTGCATCATTCCAAACAATATCACAAAAAAAAAGACTTAGACCTGAGTGCAAAAATGGAGGCTCTAGACCCTTCCAGAGCTGAGATATGGAAACTCAAAATTTCGACCAGAAAAAAAAACAACAGTGTTACCCCTTACTTATTTTTGTTGGGGGGCGAAAAATTAAGTTTCCCCAATCTTCTCAAAACTCTGGATTCTGATAGAGGGCCATGAGACTTCGACCAGCGCGCAAAAATGGAGGCTCTAGACCCTTCCAGAGCCGAGATATCGAAGGTCAAAATTTGGACCCGAAAAAAAAAAACATAAGGGGTAACACTGTCATTTTTTTTTTGGCCGAAATTTTGACCCCCTCCGATCTTCTTGAAACTCTGGATTCTGACAGAGGGCCACGAGACTTCGACCAGCGCGCAAAAATGGAGGCTCTAGACCCTTCCAGAGCCGAGATATCGAAGGTCAAAATTTGGACCCGAAAAAAAACATAAGGGGTAACACTGTCATTTTTTTTTTTGGCCGAAATTTTGACCCCCTCCGATCTTCTTGAAACTCTGGATTCTGACAGAGGGCCACGAGACTTCGACCAGCGCGCAAAAATGGAGGCCCTAGACCCTTCCAGAGCCGAGATATCGAAGGTCAAAATTTGGACCCGAAAAAAAAACATAAGGGGTAACACTGTCATATTTTTTTTTTGGCCGAAATTTTGACCCCCTCCGATCTTCTTGAAACTCTGGATTCTGACAGAGGGCCACGAGACTTCGACCAGCGCGCAAAAATGGAGGCTCTAGACCCTTCCAGAGCCGAGATATCAGACGTCAAAGTTTTGACCTGAAAAAAAAAAACATAAGGGGTAACACTGTCGTTTTTGGCCGAAATTTTGACCCCCTCCGATCTTCTTGAAACTCTGGATTCTGACAGAGGGCCACGAGACTTCGACCAGCAAGCAAAAATGGAGGCTCTAGACCCTTCCAGAGCCGAGATATCAGACGTCAAAGTTTTGACCTGAAAAAAAAACATAAGGGGTAACACTGTCGTTTTTGGCCGAAATTTTGACCCCCTCCGATCTTCTTGAAACTCTGGATTCTGACAGAGGGCCACGAGACTTCGACCAGCGCGCAAAAATGGAGGCTCTAGACCCTTCCAGAGCCGAGATATCAGACGACAAAGTTTTGACCTGAAAAAAAACCATAAGGGGTAACACTGTCGTTTTTGGCCGAAAT
This sequence comes from Cyprinella venusta, assembly GCA_038021265.1. Taxonomy (NCBI): domain Eukaryota; kingdom Metazoa; phylum Chordata; class Actinopteri; order Cypriniformes; family Leuciscidae; genus Cyprinella; species Cyprinella venusta. The sequence continues at coordinate 9,234,161 of CM075873.1, forward strand.
TTTGACCCCCTCCGATCTTCTTGAAACTCTGGATTCTGACAGAGGGCCACGAGACTTCGACCAGCGCGCAAAAATGGAGGCTCTAGACCCTTCCAGAGCCGAGATATCAGACGTCAAAGTTTTGACCTGAAAAAAAAAACATAAGGGGTAACACTGTCGTTTTTGGCCGAAATTTTGACCCCCTCCGATCTTCTTGAAACTCTGGATTCTGACAGAGGGCCACGAGACTTCGACCAGCGCGCAAAAATGGAGGCTCTAGACCCTTCCAGAGCCGAGATATCAGACGACAAAGTTTTGACCTGAAAAAAAAACATAAGGGGTAACACTGTCGTTTTTGGCCGAAATTTTGACCCCCTCCGATCTTCTTGAAACTCTGGATTCTGACAGAGGGCCACGAGACTTCGACCAGCGCGCAAAAATGGAGGCTCTAGACCCTTCCAGAGCCGAGATATCAGACGTCAAAGTTTTGACCTGAAAAAAAAAACATAAGGGGTAACACTGTCGTTTTTGGCCGAAATTTTGACCCCCTCCGATCTTCTTGAAACTCTGGATTCTGACAGAGGGCCACGAGACTTCGACCAGCGCGCAAAAATGGAGGCTCTAGACCCTTCCAGAGCCGAGATATCAGACGACAAAGTTTTGACCTGAAAAAAAAAACATAAGGGGTAACACTGTCGTTTTTGGCCGAAATTTTGACCCCCTCCGATCTTCTTGAAACTCTGGATTCTGACAGAGGGCCACGAGACTTCGACCAGCGCGCAAAAATGGAGGCTCTAGACCCTTCCAGAGCCGAGATATCAGACGTCAAAGTTTTGACCTGAAAAAAAAAACATAAGGGGTAACACTGTCGTTTTTGGCCGAAATTTTGACCCCCTCCGATCTTCTTGAAACTCTGGATTCTGACAGAGGGCCACGAGACTTCGACCAGCGCGCAAAAATGGAGGCTCTAGACCCTTCCAGAGCCGAGATATCGGACGTCAAAGTTTTGACCTCAAAAAAAAAACATAAGGGGTAACACTGTCGTTTTTGGCCGAAATTTTGACCCCCTCCGATCTTCTTGAAACTCTGGATTCTGACAGAGGGCCACGAGACTTCGACCAGCGTGCAAAAATGGAGGCTCTAGACCCTTCCAGAGCCAAGATATCAGACTTCAAAGTTTTGACCTGGAAAAAAAACATAAGGGGTAACACTGTCGTTTTTGGCCGAAATTTTGACCCCCTCCGATCTTCTTGAAACTCTGGATTCTGACAGAGGGCCACGAGACTTCGACCAGCGCGCAAAAATGGAGGCTCTAGACCCTTCCAGAGCCGAGATATCAGACGTCAAAGTTTTGACCTGAAAAAAAAAACATAAGGGGTAACACTGTCGTTTTTGGCCGAAATTTTGACCCCCTCCGATCTTCTTGAAACTCTGGATTCTGACAGAAGGCCACGAGACTTCGACCAGCGCGCAAAAATGGAGGCTCTAGACCCTTCCAGAGCCGAGATATCAGACGTCAAAGTTTTGACCTGAAAAAAAAAACATAAGGGGTAACACTGTCGTTTTTGGCCGAAATTTTGACCCCCTCCGATCTTCTTGAAACTCTGGATTCTGACAGAGGGCCACGAGACTTCGACCAGCAAGCAAAAATGGAGGCTCTAGACCCTTCCAGAGCCGAGATATCAGACGTCAAAGTTTTGACCTGAAAAAAAAACATAAGGGGTAACACTGTCGTTTTTGGCCGAAATTTTGACCCCCTCCGATCTTCTTGAAACTCTGGATTCTGACAGAGGGCCACGAGACTTCAACCAGCGCGCAAAAATGGAGGCTCTAGACCCTTCCAGAGCCGAGATATCAGACGACAAAGTTTTGACCTGAAAAAAAAACCATAAGGGGTAACACTGTCGTTTTTGGCCGAAATTTTGACCCCTTCCGATCTTCTTGAAACTCTGGATTCTGACAGAGGGCCACGAGACTTCGACCAGCGCGCAAAAATGGAGGCTCTAGACCCTTCCAGAGCCGAGATATCAGACGTCAAAGTTTTGACCTGAAAAAAAATCATAAGGGGTAACACTGTCGTTTTGGCCGAAATTTTGACCCCCTCCGATCTTCTTGAAACTCTGGATTCTGACAGAGGGCCACGAGACTTCGACCAGCACGCAAAAAAAGAGGCTCTAGACCCTTCCAGAGCCGAGATATCGGACGTCAAAGTTTTGACCCGAAAAAAAAACATAAGGGGTAACACTGTCGTTTTTGGCCGAAATTTTGACCCCCTCCGATCTTCTTGAAACTCTGGATTCTGACAGAGGGCCACGAGACTTCGACCAGCGCGCAAAAATGGAGGCTCTAGACCCTTCCAGAGCCGAGATATCGGACGTCAAAGTTTTGACCTGAAAAAAAAATATAAGGGGTAACACTGTCGTTTTTGGCCGAAATTTTGACCCCCTCCGATCTTCTTGAAACTCTGGAATCTGACAGAGGGCAACGAGACTTCGACCAGCGCGCAAAAATGGAGGCTCTAGACCCTTCCAGAGCCGAGATATCGGACGACAAAGTTTTGACCTGAAAAAAAAAACATAAGGGGTAACACTGTCGTTTTTGGCCGAAATTTTGACCCCCTCCGATCTTCTTGAAACTCTGGATTCTGACAGAGGGCCACGAGACTTCGACCAGCAAGCAAAAATGGAGGCTCTAGACCCTTCCAGAGCCGAGATATCAGACGTCAAAGTTTTGACCTGAAAAAAAAACATAAGGGGTAACACTGTCGTTTTTGGCCGAAATTTTGACCCCCTCCGATCTTCTTGAAACTCTGGATTCTGACAGAGGGCCACGAGACTTCGACCAGCGCGCAAAAATGGAGGCTCTAGACCCTTCCAGAGCCGAGATATCGGACGTCAAAGTTTTGACCTGAAAAAAAAAACATAAGGGGTAACACTGTCGTTTTTGGCCGAAATTTTGACCCCCTCCGATCTTCTTGAAACTCTGGATTCTGACAGAGGGCCACGAGACTTCGACCAGCGTGCAAAAATGGAGGCTCTAGACCCTTCCAGAGCCAAGATATCAGACTTCAAAGTTTTAACCTGGAAAAAAAACATAAGGGGTAACACTGTCATTTTTTGGCCGAAATTTTGACCCCCTCCGATCTTCTTGAAACTCTGGATTCTGACAGAGGGCCACGAGACTTCGACCAGCGCGCAAAAATGGAGGCTCTAGACCCTTCCAGAGCCGAGATATCAGACGTCAAAATTTTGACCTGAAAAAAAAACATAAGGGGTAACACTGTCGTTTTTGGCCGAAATTTTGACCCCCTCCGATCTTCTTGAAACTCTGGATTCTGACAGAAGGCCACGAGACTTCGACCAGCGCGCAAAAATGGAGGCTCTAGACCCTTCCAGAGCCGAGATATCAGACGTCAAAGTTTTGACCTGAAAAAAAAACATAAGGGGTAACACTGTCGTTTTTGGCCGAAATTTTGACCCCCTCCGATCTTCTTGAAACTCTGGATTCTGACAGAGGGCCACGAGACTTCGACCAGCGCGCAAAAATGGAGGCTCTAGACCCTTCCAGAGCCGAGATATCAGACGACAAAGTTTTGACCTGAAAAAAAAACATAAGGGGTAACACTGTCGTTTTTGGCCGAAATTTTGACCCCCTCCGATCATCTTGAAACTCTGGATTCTGACAGAGGGCCACGAGACTTCGACCAGCGCGCAAAAATGGAGGCTCTAGACCCTTCCAGAGCCGAGATATCAGACGTCAAAGTTTTGACATGAAAAAAAAAAAACATAAGGGGTAACACTGTCGTTTTTGGCCGAAATTTTGACCCCCTCCGATCTTCTTGAAACTCTGGATTCTGACCGAGGGCCAAGAGACTTCGACCAGCGCGCAAAAAAGGAGGCTCTAGACCCTTCCAGAGCCGAGATATCGGACGTCAAAGTTTTGACCTGAAAAAAAAACATAAGGGGTAACACTGTCGTTTTTGGCCGAAATTTTGACCCCCTCCGATCTTCTTGAAACTCTGCATTCTGACAGAGGGCCACGAGACTTCGACCAGCGCGCAAAAATGGGGTCTCTAAACCCTTCCAGAGCTGAGATATCGAAGGTCAAAATTTGGACCTGAAAAAAAAACATAAGGGGTAACACTGTCATTTTTTTTTTTGGCCGAAATTTTGACCCCCTCTGATCTTCGACCAGCGCGCAAAAATGGAGGCTCTAGACCCTTCCAGAGCTTTAGCTTGATCTTCCTTCTCCTCACAAGGTTTCTCAGCATCCTTCGCCTTTTAGTCAGGAACACAACATTTAGGTAATACATTTTTTTCTTTTACTACTTACATGCATAATACTGGTTACATTCCATTAATAAAGCATTCTTGTTACAATATGTTTCTGTGTCTTTCTTATAAAACCAATAAACATTTGTTACAATATGTTTCTGTGTATTTATTATTATCAGTTTACATATAAAAACTGTATAACAGAAGACTATCTATAAAGTCTTTTACATATGGTTTCATATAAAAGCTGTTTTACAAAAAAGACTGTTCTATAAAGTCTTTAGAAGCAGTTACATATCGTTTCATATAGAAAGCTGTTTTACATAAAAGACTGTTCTATAAAGTCTTTACAAGCAGTTTACATATAGTTATTATAAAATGAATTGCATCATTCCAAACAATATCACAAAAAAAAAGACTTAGACCTGAGTGCAAAAATGGAGGCTCTAGACCCTTCCAGAGCTGAGATATGGAAACTCAAAATTTCGACCAGAAAAAAAAACAACAGTGTTACCCCTTACTTATTTTTGTTGGGGGGCGAAAAATTAAGTTTCCCCAATCTTCTCAAAACTCTGGATTCTGATAGAGGGCCATGAGACTTCGACCAGCGCGCAAAAATGGAGGCTCTAGACCCTTCCAGAGCCGAGATATCGAAGGTCAAAATTTGGACCCGAAAAAAAAAACATAAGGGGTAACACTGTCATTTTTTTTTTGGCCGAAATTTTGACCCCCTCCGATCTTCTTGAAACTCTGGATTCTGACAGAGGGCCACGAGACTTCGACCAGCGCGCAAAAATGGAGGCTCTAGACCCTTCCAGAGCCGAGATATCGAAGGTCAAAATTTGGACCCGAAAAAAAACATAAGGGGTAACACTGTCATTTTTTTTTTTGGCCGAAATTTTGACCCCCTCCGATCTTCTTGAAACTCTGGATTCTGACAGAGGGCCACGAGACTTCGACCAGCGCGCAAAAATGGAGGCCCTAGACCATTCCAGAGCCGAGATATCGAAGGTCAAAATTTGGACCCGAAAAAAAAACATAAGGGGTAACACTGTCATATTTTTTTTTTGGCCGAAATTTTGACCCCCTCCGATCTTCTTGAAACTCTGGATTCTGACAGAGGGCCACGAGACTTCGACCAGCGCGCAAAAATGGAGGCTCTAGACCCTTCCAGAGCCGAGATATCAGACGTCAAAGTTTTGACCTGAAAAAAAAAACATAAGGGGTAACACTGTCATTTTTGGCCGAAATTTTGACCCCCTCCGATCTTCTTGAAACTCTGGATTCTGACAGAGGGCCACGAGACTTCGACCAGCAAGCAAAAATGGAGGCTCTAGACCCTTCCAGAGCCGAGATATCAGACGTCAAAGTTTTGACCTGAAAAAAAAACATAAGGGGTAACACTGTCGTTTTTGGCCGAAATTTTGACCCCCTCCGATCTTCTTGAAACTCTGGATTCTGACAGAGGGCCACGAGACTTCGACCAGCGCGCAAAAATGGAGGCTCTAGACCCTTCCAGAGCCGAGATATCAGACGACAAAGTTTTGACCTGAAAAAAAACCATAAGGGGTAACACTGTCGTTTTTGGCCGAAATTTTGACCCCCTCCGATCTTCTTGAAACTCTGGATTCTGACAGAGGGCCACGAGACTTCGACCAGCGCGCAAAAATGGAGGCTCTAGACCCTTCCAGAGCCGAGATATCAGACGTCAAAGTTTTGACCTGAAAAAAAAAACATAAGGGGTAACACTGTCGTTTTTGGCCGAAATTTTGACCCCCTCCGATCTTCTTGAAACTCTGGATTCTGACAGAGGGCCACGAGACTTCGACCAGCGCGCAAAAATGGAGGCTCTAGACCCTTCCAGAGCCGAGATATCAGACGACAAAGTTTTGACCTGAAAAAAAAACATAAGGGGTAACACTGTCGTTTTTGGCCGAAATTTTGACCCCCTCCGATCTTCTTGAAACTCTGGATTCTGACAGAGGGCCACGAGACTTCGACCAGCGCGCAAAAATGGAGGCTCTAGACCCTTCCAGAGCCGAGATATCAGACGTCAAAGTTTTGACCTGAAAAAAAAAACATAAGGGGTAACACTGTCGTTTTTGGCCGAAATTTTGACCCCCTCCGATCTTCTTGAAACTCTGGATTCTGACAGAGGGCCACGAGACTTCGACCAGCGCGCAAAAATGGAGGCTCTAGACCCTTCCAGAGCCGAGATATCAGACGACAAAGTTTTGACCTGAAAAAAAAAACATAAGGGGTAACACTGTCGTTTTTGGCCGAAATTTTGACCCCCTCCGATCTTCTTGAAACTCTGGATTCTGACAGAGGGCCACGAGACTTCGACCAGCGCGCAAAAATGGAGGCTCTAGACCCTTCCAGAGCCGAGATATCAGACGTCAAAGTTTTGACCTGAAAAAAAAAAACATAAGGGGTAACACTGTCGTTTTTGGCCGAAATTTTGACCCCCTCCGATCTTCTTGAAACTCTGGATTCTGACAGAGGGCCACGAGACTTCGACCAGCGCGCAAAAATGGAGGCTCTAGACCCTTCCAGAGCCGAGATATCGGACGTCAAAGTTTTGACCTGAAAAAAAAAACATAAGGGGTAACACTGTCGTTTTTGGCCGAAATTTTGACCCCCTCCGATCTTCTTGAAACTCTGGATTCTGACAGAGGGCCACGAGACTTCGACCAGCGTGCAAAAATGGAGGCTCTAGACCCTTCCAGAGCCAAGATATCAGACTTCAAAGTTTTGACCTGGAAAAAAAACATAAGGGGTAACACTGTCGTTTTTGGCCGAAATTTTGACCCCCTCCGATCTTCTTGAAACTCTGGATTCTGACAGAGGGCCACGAGACTTCGACCAGCGCGCAAAAATGGAGGCTCTAGACCCTTCCAGAGCCGAGATATCAGACGTCAAAGTTTTGACCTGAAAAAAAAAACATAAGGGGTAACACTGTCGTTTTTGGCCGAAATTTTGACCCCCTCCGATCTTCTTGAAACTCTGGATTCTGACAGAAGGCCACGAGACTTCGACCAGCGCGCAAAAATGGAGGCTCTAGACCCTTCCAGAGCCGAGATATCAGACGTCAAAGTTTTGACCTGAAAAAAAAAACATAAGGGGTAACACTGTCGTTTTTGGCCGAAATTTTGACCCCCTCCGATCTTCTTGAAACTCTGGATTCTGACAGAGGGCCACGAGACTTCGACCAGCAAGCAAAAATGGAGGCTCTAGACCCTTCCAGAGCCGAGATATCAGACGTCAAAGTTTTGACCTGAAAAAAAAACATAAGGGGTAACACTGTCGTTTTTGGCCGAAATTTTGACCCCCTCCGATCTTCTTGAAACTCTGGATTCTGACAGAGGGCCACGAGACTTCAACCAGCGCGCAAAAATGGAGGCTCTAGACCCTTCCAGAGCCGAGATATCAGACGACAAAGTTTTGACCTGAAAAAAAACCATAAGGGGTAACACTGTCGTTTTTGGCCGAAATTTTGACCCCTTCCGATCTTCTTGAAACTCTGGATTCTGACAGAGGGCCACGAGACTTCGACCAGCGCGCAAAAATGGAGGCTCTAGACCCTTCCAGAGCCGAGATATCAGACGTCAAAGTTTTGACCTGAAAAAAAATCATAAGGGGTAACACTGTCGTTTTGGCCGAAATTTTGACCCCCTCCGATCTTCTTGAAACTCTGGATTCTGACAGAGGGCCACGAGACTTCGACCAGCACGCAAAAAAAGAGGCTCTAGACCCTTCCAGAGCCGAGATATCAGACGACAAAGTTTTGACCTGAAAAAAAACCATAAAGGGTAACACTGTCGTTTTTGGCCGAAATTTTGACCCCCTCCGATCTTCTTGAAACTCTGGATTCTGACAGAGGGCCACGAGACTTCGACCAGCGCGCAAAAATGGAGGCTCTAGACCCTTCCAGAGCCGAGATATCAGACGACAAAGTTTTGACCTGAAAAAAAAACATAAGGGGTAACACTGTCGTTTTTGGCCGAAATTTTGACCCCCTCCGATCTTCTTGAAACTCTGGATTCTGACAGAGGGCCACGAGACTTCGACCAGCGCGCAAAAATGGAGGTTCTAGACCCTTCCAGAGCCGAGATATCAGACGTCAAAGTTTTGACCTGAAAAAAAAAACATAAGGGGTAACACTGTCGTTTTTGGCCGAAATTTTGACCCCCTCCGATCTTCTTGAAACTCTGGATTCTGACAGAGGGCCAAGAGACTTCGACCAGCGCGCAAAAATGGAGGCTCTAGACCCTTCCAGAGCCGAGATATCGGACGTCAAAGTTTTGACCTGAAAAAAAAACATAAGGGGTAACACTGTCGTTTTTGGCCGAAATTTTGACCCCCTCCGATCTTCTTGAAACTCTGGATTCTGACAGAGGGCCACGAGACTTCGACCAGCGTGCAAAAATGGAGGCTCTAGACCCTTCCAGAGCCAAGATATCAGACTTCAAAGTTTTGACCTGGAAAAAAAACATAAGGGGTAACACTGTCGTTTTTGGCCGAAATTTTGACCCCCTCGGATCTTCTTGAAACTCTGGATTCTGACAGAGGGCCACGAGACTTCGACCAGCGCGCAAAAATGGAGGCTCTAGACCCTTCCAGAGCCGAGATATCAGACGACAAAGTTTTGACCTGAAAAAAAAACATAAGGGGTAACACTGTCGTTTTTGGCCGAAATTTTGACCCCCTCCGATCTTCTTGAAACTCTGGATTCTGACAGAGGGCCACGAGACTTCGACCAGCGCGCAAAAATGGAGGTTCTAGACCCTTCCAGAGCCGAGATATCAGACGTCAAAGTTTTGACCTGAAAAAAAAAATATAAGGGGTAACACTGTCGTTTTTGGCCGAAATTTTGACCCCCTCCGATCTTCTTGAAACTCTGGATTCTGACAGAGGGCCACGAGACTTCGACCAGCGCGCAAAAATGGAGGCTCTAGACCCTTCCAGAGCCGAGATATCGGACGTCAAAATTTTGACCTGAAAAAAAAACATAAGGGGTAACACTGTCGTTTTTGGCCGAAATTTTGACCCCCTCCGATCTTCTTGAAACTCTGGATTCTGACAGAGGGCCACGAGACTTCGACCAGCGTGCAAAAATGGAGGCTCTAGACCCTTCCAGAGCCAAGATATCAGACTTCAAAGTTTTGACCTGGAAAAAAAACATAAGGGGTAACACTGTCGTTTTTGGCCGAAATTTTGACCCCCTCGGATCTTCTTGAAACTCTGGATTCTGACAGAGGGCCACGAGACTTCGACCAGCGCGCAAAAATGGAGGCTCTAGACCCTTCCAGAGCCGAGATATCAGACGACAAAGTTTTGACCTGAAAAAAAAACATAAGGGGTAACACTGTCGTTTTTGGCCGAAATTTTGACCCCCTCCGATCTTCTTGAAACTCTGGATTCTGACAGAGGGCCACGAGACTTCGACCAGCGCGCAAAAATGGAGGCTCTAGACCCTTCCAGAGCCGAGATATCAGACGTCAAAGTTTTGACCTGAAAAAAAAAACATAAGGGGTAACACTGTCGTTTTTGGCCGAAATTTTGACCCCCTCCGATCTTCTTGAAACTCTGGATTCTGACAGAGGGCCACGAGACTTCGACCAGCGCGCAAAAATGGAGGCTCTAGACCCTTCCAGAGCCGAGATATCGGACGTCAAAGTTTTGACCTGAAAAAAAAAACATAAGGGGTAACACTGTCGTTTTTGGCCGAAATTTTGACCCCCTCCGATCTTCTTGAAACTCTGGATTCTGACAGAGGGCCACGAGACTTCGACCAGCGTGCAAAAATGGAGGCTCTAGACCCTTCCAGAGCCAAGATATCAGACTTCAAAGTTTTAACCTGGAAAAAAAACATAAGGGGTAACACTGTCATTTTTTGGCCGAAATTTTGACCCCCTCCGATCTTCTTGAAACTCTGGATTCTGACAGAGGGCCACGAGACTTCGACCAGCGCGCAAAAATGGAGGCTCTAGACCCTTCCAGAGCCGAGATATCAGACGTCAAAGTTTTGACCTGAAAAAAAAACATAAGGGGTAACACTGTCGTTTTTGGCCGAAATTTTGACCCCCTCCGATCTTCTTGAAACTCTGGATTCTGACAGAAGGCCACGAGACTTCGACCAGCGCGCAAAAATGGAGGCTCTAGACCCTTCCAGAGCCGAGATATCAGACGTCAAAGTTTTGACCTGAAAAAAAAACATAAGGGGTAACACTGTCGTTTTTGGCCGAAATTTTGACCCCCTCCGATCTTCTTGAAACTCTGGATTCTGACAGAGGGCCACGAGACTTCGACCAGCGCGCAAAAATGGAGGCTCTAGACCCTTCCAGAGCCGAGATATCAGACGACAAAGTTTTGACCTGAAAAAAAAACATAAGGGGTAACACTGTCGTTTTTGGCCGAAATTTTGACCCCCTCCGATCATCTTGAAACTCTGGATTCTGACAGAGGGCCACGAGACTTCGACCAGCGCGCAAAAATGGAGGCTCTAGACCCTTCCAGAGCCGAGATATCAGACGTCAAAGTTTTGACATGAAAAAAAAAAAACATAAGGGGTAACACTGTCGTTTTTGGCCGAAATTTTGACCCCCTCCGATCTTCTTGAAACTCTGGATTCTGACCGAGGGCCAAGAGACTTCGACCAGCGCGCAAAAAAGGAGGCTCTAGACCCTTCCAGAGCCGAGATATCGGACGTCAAAGTTTTGACCTGAAAAAAAAACATAAGGGGTAACACTGTCGTTTTTGGCCGAAATTTTGACCCCCTCCGATCTTCTTGAAACTCTGCATTCTGACAGAGGGCCACGAGACTTCGACCAGCGCGCAAAAATGGGGTCTCTAAACCCTTCCAGAGCTGAGATATCGAAGGTCAAAATTTGGACCTGAAAAAAAAACATAAGGGGTAACACTGTCATTTTTTTTTTTGGCCGAAATTTTGACCCCCTCTGATCTTCGACCAGCGCGCAAAAATGGAGGCTCTAGACCCTTCCAGAGCTTTAGCTTGATCTTCCTTCTCCTCACAAGGTTTCTCAGCATCCTTCGCCTTTTAGTCAGGAACACAACATTTAGGTAATACATTTTTTTCTTTTACTACTTACATGCATAATACTGGTTACATTCCATTAATAAAGCATTCTTGTTACAATATGTTTCTGTGTCTTTCTTATAAAACCAATAAACATTTGTTACAATATGTTTCTGTGTATTTATTATTATCAGTTTACATATAAAAACTGTATAACAGAAGACTATCTATAAAGTCTTTTACATATGGTTTCATATAAAAGCTGTTTTACAAAAAAGACTGTTCTATAAAGTCTTTAGAAGCAGTTACATATCGTTTCATATAGAAAGCTGTTTTACATAAAAGACTGTTCTATAAAGTCTTTACAAGCAGTTTACATATAGTTATTATAAAATGAATTGCATCATTCCAAACAATATCACACAAAAAAAAGACTTAGACCTGAGTGCAAAAATGGAGGCTCTAGACCCTTCCAGAGCTGAGATATGGAAACTCAAAATTTCGACCAGAAAAAAAAACAACAGTGTTACCCCTTACTTATTTTTGTTGGGGGGCGAAAAATTAAGTTTCCCCAATCTTCTCAAAACTCTGGATTCTGATAGAGGGCCATGAGACTTCGACCAGCGCGCAAAAATGGAGGCTCTAGACCCTTCCAGAGCCGAGATATCGAAGGTCAAAATTTGGACCCGAAAAAAAAAACATAAGGGGTAACACTGTCATTTTTTTTTTGGCCGAAATTTTGACCCCCTCCGATCTTCTTGAAACTCTGGATTCTGACAGAGGGCCACGAGACTTCGACCAGCGCGCAAAAATGGAGGCTCTAGACCCTTCCAGAGCCGAGATATCGAAGGTCAAAATTTGGACCCGAAAAAAAACATAAGGGGTAACACTGTCATTTTTTTTTTTGGCCGAAATTTTGACCCCCTCCGATCTTCTTGAAACTCTGGATTCTGACAGAGGGCCACGAGACTTCGACCAGCGCGCAAAAATGGAGGCCCTAGACCATTCCAGAGCCGAGATATCGAAGGTCAAAATTTGGACCCGAAAAAAAAACATAAGGGGTAACACTGTCATATTTTTTTTTTGGCCGAAATTTTGACCCCCTCCGATCTTCTTGAAACTCTGGATTCTGACAGAGGGCCACGAGACTTCGACCAGCGCGCAAAAATGGAGGCTCTAGACCCTTCCAGAGCCGAGATATCAGACGTCAAAGTTTTGACCTGAAAAAAAAAAACATAAGGGGTAACACTGTCATTTTTGGCCGAAATTTTGACCCCCTCCGATCTTCTTGAAACTCTGGATTCTGACAGAGGGCCACGAGACTTCGACCAGCAAGCAAAAATGGAGGCTCTAGACCCTTCCAGAGCCGAGATATCAGACGTCAAAGTTTTGACCTGAAAAAAAAACATAAGGGGTAACACTGTCGCTTTTGGCCGAAATTTTGACCCCCTCCGATCTTCTTGAAACTCTGGATTCTGACAGAGGGCCACGAGACTTCGACCAGCGCGCAAAAATGGAGGCTCTAGACCCTTCCAGAGCCGAGATATCAGACGACAAAGTTTTGACCTGAAAAAAAACCATAAGGGGTAACACTGTCGTTTTTGGCCGAAATTTTGACCCCCTCCGATCTTCTTGAAACTCTGGATTCTGTCAGAGGGCCACGAGACTTCGACCAGCGCGCAAAAATGGAGGCTCTAGACCCTTCCAGAGCCGAGATATCAGACGTCAAAGTTTTGACCTGAAAAAAAAAACATAAGGGGTAACACTGTCGTTTTTGGCCGAAATTTTGACCCCCTCCGATCTTCTTGAAACTCTGGATTCTGACAGAGGGCCACGAGACTTCGACCAGCGCGCAAAAATGGAGGCTCTAGACCCTTCCAGAGCCGAGATATCAGACGACAAAGTTTTGACCTGAAAAAAAAACATAAGGGGTAACACTGTCGTTTTTGGCCGAAATTTTGACCCCCTCCGATCTTCTTGAAACTCTGGATTCTGACAGAGGGCCACGAGACTTCGACCAGCGCGCAAAAATGGAGGCTCTAGACCCTTCCAGAGCCGAGATATCAGACGTCAAAGTTTTGACCTGAAAAAAAAAACATAAGGGGTAACACTGTCGTTTTTGGCCGAAATTTTGACCCCCTCCGATCTTCTTGAAACTCTGGATTCTGACAGAGGGCCACGAGACTTCGACCAGCGCGCAAAAATGGAGGCTCTAGACCCTTCCAGAGCCGAGATATCAGACGACAAAGTTTTGACCTGAAAAAAAAAACATAAGGGGTAACACTGTCGTTTTTGGCCGAAATTTTGACCCCCTCCGATCTTCTTGAAACTCTGGATTCTGACAGAGGGCCACGAGACTTCGACCAGCGCGCAAAAATGGAGGCTCTAGACCCTTCCAGAGCCGAGATATCAGACGTCAAAGTTTTGACCTGAAAAAAAAAACATAAGGGGTAACACTGTCGTTTTTGGCCGAAATTTTGACCCCCTCCGATCTTCTTGAAACTCTGGATTCTGACAGAGGGCCACGAGACTTCGACCAGCGCGCAAAAATGGAGGCTCTAGACCCTTCCAGAGCCGAGATATCGGACGTCAAAGTTTTGACCTGAAAAAAAAAACATAAGGGGTAACACTGTCGTTTTTGGCCGAAATTTTGACCCCCTCCGATCTTCTTGAAACTCTGGATTCTGACAGAGGGCCACGAGACTTCGACCAGCGTGCAAAAATGGAGGCTCTAGACCCTTCCAGAGCCAAGATATCAGACTTCAAAGTTTTGACCTGGAAAAAAAACATAAGGGGTAACACTGTCGTTTTTGGCCGAAATTTTGACCCCCTCCGATCTTCTTGAAACTCTGGATTCTGACAGAGGGCCACGAGACTTCGACCAGCGCGCAAAAATGGAGGCTCTAGACCCTTCCAGAGCCGAGATATCAGACGTCAAAGTTTTGACCTGAAAAAAAAAACATAAGGGGTAACACTGTCGTTTTTGGCCGAAATTTTGACCCCCTCCGATCTTCTTGAAACTCTGGATTCTGACAGAAGGCCACGAGACTTCGACCAGCGCGCAAAAATGGAGGCTCTAGACCCTTCCAGAGCCGAGATATCAGACGTCAAAGTTTTGACCTGAAAAAAAAAACATAAGGGGTAACACTGTCGTTTTTGGCCGAAATTTTGACCCCCTCCGATCTTCTTGAAACTCTGGATTCTGACAGAGGGCCACGAGACTTCGACCAGCAAGCAAAAATGGAGGCTCTAGACCCTTCCAGAGCCGAGATATCAGACGTCAAAGTTTTGACCTGAAAAAAAAACATAAGGGGTAACACTGTCGTTTTTGGCCGAAATTTTGACCCCCTCCGATCTTCTTGAAACTCTGGATTCTGACAGAGGGCCACGAGACTTCAACCAGCGCGCAAAAATGGAGGCTCTAGACCCTTCCAGAGCCGAGATATCAGACGACAAAGTTTTGACCTGAAAAAAAAACCATAAGGGGTAACACTGTCGTTTTTGGCCGAAATTTTGACCCCTTCCGATCTTCTTGAAACTCTGGATTCTGACAGAGGGCCACGAGACTTCGACCAGCGCGCAAAAATGGAGGCTCTAGACCCTTCCAGAGCCGAGATATCAGACGTCAAAGTTTTGACCTGAAAAAAAATCATAAGGGGTAACACTGTCGTTTTGGCCGAAATTTTGACCCCCTCCGATCTTCTTGAAACTCTGGATTCTGACAGAGGGCCACGAGACTTCGACCAGCACGCAAAAAAAGAGGCTCTAGACCCTTCCAGAGCCGAGATATCGGACGTCAAAGTTTTGACCCGAAAAAAAAACATAAGGGGTAACACTGTCGTTTTTGGCCGAAATTTTGACCCCCTCCGATCTTCTTGAAACTCTGGATTCTGACAGAGGGCCACGAGACTTCGACCAGCGCGCAAAAATGGAGGCTCTAGACCCTTCCAGAGCCGAGATATCGGACGTCAAAGTTTTGACCTGAAAAAAAAAATATAAGGGGTAACACTGTCGTTTTTGGCCGAAATTTTGACCCCCTCCGATCTTCTTGAAACTCTGGAATCTGACAGAGGGCAACGAGACTTCGACCAGCGCGCAAAAATGGAGGCTCTAGACCCTTCCAGAGCCGAGATATCGGACGACAAAGTTTTGACCTGAAAAAAAAAACATAAGGGGTAACACTGTCGTTTTTGGCCGAAATTTTGACCCCCTCCGATCTTCTTGAAACTCTGGATTCTGACAGAGGGCCACGAGACTTCGACCAGCAAGCAAAAATGGAGGCTCTAGACCCTTCCAGAGCCGAGATATCAGACGTCAAAGTTTTGACCTGAAAAAAAAACATAAGGGGTAACACTGTCGTTTTTGGCCGAAATTTTGACCCCCTCCGATCTTCTTGAAACTCTGGATTCTGACAGAGGGCCACGAGACTTCGACCAGCGCGCAAAAATGGAGGCTCTAGACCCTTCCAGAGCCGAGATATCAGACGACAAAGTTTTGACCTGAAAAAAAAACATAAGGGGTAACACTGTCGTTTTTGGCCGAAATTTTGACCCCCTCCGATCTTCTTGAAACTCTGGATTCTGACAGAGGGCCACGAGACTTCGACCAGCGTGCAAAAATGGAGGCTCTAGACCCTTCCAGAGCCGAGATATCGGACGTCAAAGTTTTGACCTGAAAAAAAAACCTAAGGGGTAACACTGTCGTTTTTGGCCGAAATTTTGACCCCCTCCGATCTTCTTGAAACTCTGGAATCTGACAGAGGGCCACGAGACTTCGACCAGAGCGCAAAAATGGAGGCTCTAGACCCTTCCAGAGCCGAGATATCAGACGACAAAATTTTGACCTGAAAAAAAAACATAAGGGGTAACACTGTCGTTTTTGGCCGAAATTTTGACCCCCTCCGATCTTCTTGAAACTCTGGATTCTGACAGAGGGCCACGAGACTTCGACCAGCGCGCAAAAATGGAGGCTCTAGACCCTTCCAGAGCCGAGATATCGGACGTCAAAGTTTTGACCTGAAAAAAAAAACATAAGGGGTAACACTGTCGTTTTTGGCCGAAATTTTGACCCCCTCCGATCTTCTTGAAACTCTGGAATCTGACAGAGGGCAACGAGACTTCGACCAGCGCGCAAAAATGGAGGCTCTAGACCCTTCCAGAGCCGAGATATCAGACGACAAAGTTTTGACCTGAAAAAAAAAACATAAGGGGTAACACTGTCGTTTTTGGCCGAAATTTTGACCCCCTCCGATCTTCTTGAAACTCTGGATTCTGACAGAGGGCCACGAGACTTCGACCAGCAAGCAAAAATGGAGGCTCTAGACCCTTCCAGAGCCGAGATATCGGACGTCAAAGTTTTGACCCGAAAAAAAAACCATAAGGGGTAACACTGTCGTTTTTGGCCGAAATTTTGACCCCCTCCGATCTTCTTGAAACTCTGGATTCTGACAGAGGGCCACGAGACTTCGACCAGCGCGCAAAAATGGAGGCTCTAGACCCTTCCAGAGCCGAGATATCAGATGACAAAGTTTTGACCTGAAAAAAAAACATAAGGGGTAACACTGTCGTTTTTGGCCGAAATTTTGACCCCCTCCGATCTTCTTGAAACTCTGGATTCTGACAGAGGGCCACGAGACTTCGACCAGCGTGCAAAAATGGAGGCTCTAGACCCTTCCAGAGCCGAGATATCGGACGTCAAAGTTTTGACCTGAAAAAAAAACCTAAGGGGTAACACTGTCGTTTTTGGCCGAAATTTTGACCCCCTCCGATCTTCTTGAAACTCTGGATTCTGACAGAAGGCCACGAGACTTCGACCAGCGCGCAAAAATGGAGGCTCTAGACCCTTCCAGAGCCGAGATATCAGACGTCAAAGTTTTGACCTGAAAAAAAAAAACATAAGGGGTAACACTGTCGTTTTTGGCCGAAATTTTGACCCCCTACGATCTTCTTGAAACTCTGGATTCTGACAGAGGGCCACGAGACTTCGACCAGCGCGCAAAAATGGAGGCTCTAGACCCTTCCAGAGCCGAGATATCAGACGTCAAAGTTTTGACCTGAAAAAAAAACATAAGGGGTAACACTGTCGTTTTTGGCCGAAATTTTGACCCCCTCCGATCTTCTTGAAACTCTGGATTCTGACAGAGGGCCACGAGACTTCGACCAGCGCGCAAAAATGGAGGCTCTAGACCCTTCCAGAGCCGAGATATCAGACGACAAAGTTTTGACCTGAAAAAAAACCATAAGGGGTAACACTGTCGTTTTTGGCCGAAATTTTGACCCCCTCCGATCTTCTTGAAACTCTGGATTCTGACAGAGGGCCACGAGACTTCGACCAGCGCGCAAAAATGGAGGCTCTAGACCCTTCCAGAGCCGAGATATCAGACGACAAAGTTTTGACCTGAAAAAAAAACATAAGGGGTAACACTGTCGTTTTTGGCCGAAATTTTGACCCCCTCCGATCTTCTTGAAACTCTGGATTCTGACAGAGGGCCACGAGACTTCGGCCAGCGCGCAAAAATGGAGGTTCTAGACCCTTCCAGAGCCGAGATATCAGACGTCAAAGTTTTGACCTGAAAAAAAAAACATAAGGGGTAACACTGTCGTTTTTGGCCGAAATTTTGACCCCCTCCGATCTTCTTGAAACTCTGGATTCTGACAGAGGGCCAAGAGACTTCGACCAGCGCGCAAAAATGGAGGCTCTAGACCCTTCCAGAGCCGAGATATCGGACGTCAAAGTTTTGACCTGAAAAAAAAACATAAGGGGTAACACTGTCGTTTTTGGCCGAAATTTTGACCCCCTCCGATCTTCTTGAAACTCTGGATTCTGACAGAGGGCCACGAGACTTCGACCAGCGTGCAAAAATGGAGGCTCTAGACCCTTCCAGAGCCAAGATATCAGACTTCAAAGTTTTGACCTGGAAAAAAAACATAAGGGGTAACACTGTCGTTTTTGGCCGAAATTTTGACCCCCTCGGATCTTCTTGAAACTCTGGATTCTGACAGAGGGCCACGAGACTTCGACCAGCGCGCAAAAATGGAGGCTCTAGACCCTTCCAGAGCCGAGATATCAGACGACAAAGTTTTGACCTGAAAAAAAAACATAAGGGGTAACACTGTCGTTTTTGGCCGAAATTTTGACCCCCTCCGATCTTCTTGAAACTCTGGATTCTGACAGAGGGCCACGAGACTTCGACCAGCGCGCAAAAATGGAGGTTCTAGACCCTTCCAGAGCCGAGATATCAGACGTCAAAGTTTTGACCTGAAAAAAAAAACATAAGGGGTAACACTGTCGTTTTTGGCCGAAATTTTGACCCCCTCCGATCTTCTTGAAACTCTGGATTCTGACAGAGGGCCACGAGACTTCGACCAGCGCGCAAAAATGGAGGCTCTAGACCCTTCCAGAGCCGAGATATCGGACGTCAAAATTTTGACCTGAAAAAAAAACATAAGGGGTAACACTGTCGTTTTTGGCTGAAATTTTGACCCCCTCCGATCTTCTTGAAACTCTGGATTCTGACAGAGGGCCACGAGACTTCGACCAGCGTGCAAAAATGGAGGCTCTAGACCCTTCCAGAGCCAAGATATCAGACTTCAAAGTTTTGACCTGGAAAAAAAACATAAGGGGTAACACTGTCGTTTTTGGCCGAAATTTTGACCCCCTCGGATCTTCTTGAAACTCTGGATTCTGACAGAGGGCCACGAGACTTCGACCAGCGCGCAAAAATGGAGGCTCTAGACCCTTCCAGAGCCGAGATATCAGACGACAAAGTTTTGACCTGAAAAAAAAACATAAGGGGTAACACTGTCGTTTTTGGCCGAAATTTTGACCCCCTCCGATCTTCTTGAAACTCTGGATTCTGACAGAGGGCCACGAGACTTCGACCAGCGCGCAAAAATGGAGGCTCTAGACCCTTCCAGAGCCGAGATATCAGACGTCAAAGTTTTGACCTGAAAAAAAAACCATAAGGGGTAACACTGTCGTTTTTGGCCGAAATTTTGACCCCCTCCGATCTTCTTGAAACTCTGGATTCTGACAGAGGGCCACGAGACTTCGACCAGCGCGCAAAAATGGAGGCTCTAGACCCTTCCAGAGCCGAGATATCGGACGTCAAAGTTTTGACCTGAAAAAAAAAACATAAGGGGTAACACTGTCGTTTTTGGCCGAAATTTTGACCCCCTCCGATCTTCTTGAAACTCTGGATTCTGACAGAGGGCCACGAGACTTCGACCAGCGTGCAAAAATGGAGGCTCTAGACCCTTCCAGAGCCAAGATATCAGACTTCAAAGTTTTGACCTGGAAAAAAAACATAAGGGGTAACACTGTCGTTTTTGGCCGAAATTTTGACCCCCTCCGATCTTCTTGAAACTCTGGATTCTGACAGAGGGCCACGAGACTTCGACCAGCGCGCAAAAATGGAGGCTCTAGACCCTTCCAGAGCCGAGATATCAGACGTCAAAGTTTTGACCTGAAAAAAAAACATAAGGGGTAACACTGTCGTTTTTGGCCGAAATTTTGACCCCCTCCGATCTTCTTGAAACTCTGGATTCTGACAGAAGGCCACGAGACTTCGACCAGCGCGCAAAAATGGAGGCTCTAGACCCTTCCAGAGCCGAGATATCAGACGTCAAAGTTTTGACCTGAAAAAAAAAACATAAGGGGTAACACTGTCGTTTTTGGCCGAAATTTTGACCCCCTCCGATCTTCTTGAAACTCTGGATTCTGACAGAGGGCCACGAGACTTCGACCAGCGCGCAAAAATGGAGGCTCTAGACCCTTCCAGAGCCGAGATATCAGACGACAAAGTTTTGACCTGAAAAAAAAACATAAGGGGTAACACTGTCGTTTTTGGCCGAAATTTTGACCCCCTCCGATCTTCTTGAAACTCTGGATTCTGACAGAGGGCCACGAGACTTCGACCAGCGCGCAAAAATGGAGGCTCTAGACCCTTCCAGAGCCGAGATATCAGACGTCAAAGTTTTGACCTGAAAAAAAACCATAAGGGGTAACACTGTCGTTTTTGGCCGAAATTTAGACCCCCTCCGATCTTCTTGAAACTATGGATTCTGACAGAGGGCCACGAGACTTCGACCAGCGCGCAAAAATGGAGGCTCTAGACCCTTCCAGAGCCGAGATATCATACGACAAAGTTTTGACCTGAAAAAAAACCATAAGGGGTAACACTGTCGTTTTTGGACGAAATTTTGACCCCCTCCGATCTTCTTGAAACTCTCTATTCTGACAGAGGGCCACGAGACTTCGACCAGTGCGCAAAAATGGAGGCTCTAGACCCTTCCAGAGCCGAGATATCAGACGTCAAAGTTTTGACCTGAAAAAAAATCATAAGGGGTAACACTGTCGTTTTGGCCGAAATTTTGAACCCCTCCGATCTTCTTGAGACTCTGGATTCTGACAGAGGGCCACGAGACTTCGACCAGCACGCAAAAAAAAAGAGGCTCTAGACCCTTCCAGAGCCGAGATATCGGACGTCAAAGTATTGACCCGAAAAAAAAACATAAGGGGTAACACTGTCGTTTTTGGCCGAAATTTTGACCCCCTCCGATCTTCTTGAAACTCTGGATTCTGACAGAGGGCCACGAGACTTCGACCAGCGCGCAAAAATGGAGGCTCTAGACCCTTCCAGAGCCGAGATATCGGACGTCAAAGTTTTGACCTGAAAAAAAAAACATAAGGGGTAACACTGTCGTTTTTGGCCGAAATTTTGACCCCCTCCGATCTTCTTGAAACTCTGGAATCTGAAAGAGGGCAACGAGACTTCGACCAGCGCGCAAAAATGGAGGCTCTAGACCCTTCCAGAGCCGAGATATCAGACTTCAAAGTTTTGACTTGGATAAAAAAACATAAGGGGTAACACTGTCGTTTTTGGCCGAAATTTTGACCCCCTCCGATCTTCTTGAAACTCTGGATTCTGACAGAGGGCCACGAGACTTCGACTAGCGCGCAAAGATGGAGGCTCTAGACCCTTCCAGAGCCGAGATATCAGACGTCAAAGTTTTGACCTGAAAAAAAAAACATAAGGGGTAACACTGTCGTTTTTGGCCGAAATTTTGACCCCCTCCGATCTTCTTGAAACTCTGGATTCTGACAGAGGGTCACGAGACTTCGTCCAGCGCGCAAAAATGGAGGCTCCTAGACCCTTCCAGAGCCGAGATATAGGACGTCAAAGTTTTGACCCGAAAAAAAAACATAAGGGGTAACACTGTCGTTTTTTACTTTGTCGTCTGATATCTCGGCTCTGGAAGGGTCTAGAGCCTCCATTTTTGCGCGCTGGTCGAAGTCTCGTGGCCCTCTGTCAGAATCCAGAGTTTCAAGAAGATCGGAGGGGGTCAAAATTTCGGCCAAAAACGACAGTGTTACCCCTTATGTTTTTTTTTTCAGGTCAAAACTTTGTCGTCCGATATCTCGGCTCTGGAAGGGTCTAGAGCCTCCATTTTTGCGCGCTGGTCGAAGTCTCGTGGCCCTCTGTCAGAACCCAGAGTTTCAAGAAGATCGGAGGGGGTCAAAATTTCGGCCAAAAACGACAGTGTTACCCCTTATGTTTTTTTTTCAGGTCAAAACTTTGACGTCCGATATCTCGGCTCTGGAAGGGTCTAGAGCCTCAATTTTTGCGCTGGTCGAAGTCTCGTGGCCCTCTGTCAGAATCCAGAGTTTCAAGAAGATTGGAGGGGGTCAAAATTTCGGCCAAAAACGACAGTGTTACCCCTTATGTTTTTTTTTTCAGGTCAAAACTTTGACGTCCGATATCTCGGCTCTGGAAGGGTCTAGAGCCTCCATTTTTGCGCGCTGGTCGAAGTCTCGTGGCCCTCTGTCAGAATCCAGAGTTTCAAGAAGATCGGAGGGGGTCAAAATTTCGGCCAAAAAAAAATGACAGTGTTACCCCTTATGTTTTTTTTTCGGGTCCAAATTTTGACCTTCGATATCTCGGCTCTGGAAGGGTCTAGAGCCTCCATTTTTGCGTGCTGGTCGAAGTCTCATGGCCCTCTATCAGAATCCAGAGTTTTGAGAAGATTGGGGAAACTTAATTTTTCGCCCCCCAACAAAAATAAGTAAGGGGTAACACTGTTGTTTTTTTTCTGGTCGAAATTTTGACTTTCCATATCTCAGCTCTGGAAGGGTCTAGAGCCCCCATTTTTGCACTCAGGTCTAAGTCTTTTTTTTGTGATTTTGTTTGGAATGATGCAATTCATTTTATAATAACTATATGTAAACTGCTTGTAAAGACTTTATAGAACAGTCTTTTATGTAAAACAGCTTTCTATATGAAACGATATGTAACTGCTTCTAAAGACTTTATAGAACAGTCTTTTATGTAAAACAGCTTTTATATGAAACCATATGTAAAAGACTTTATAGATAGTCTTCTGTTATACAGTTTTTATATGTAAACTGTTTATAATAAATACACAGAAACATATTGTAACAAATGTTTATTGGTTTTATAAGAAAGACACAGAAACATATTGTAACAAGAATGCTTTATTAATGGAATGTAACCAGTATTATGCATGTAAGTAGTAAAAGAAAAAAATGTATTACCTAAATGTTGTGTTCCTGACTAAAAGGCGAAGGATGCTGAGAAACCTTGTGAGGAGAAGGAAGATCAAGCTAAAGCTCTGGAAGGGTCTAGAGCCTCCATTTTTGCGCGCTGGTCGAAGATCAGAGGGGGTCAAAATTTCGGCCAAAAAAAAAAATGACAGTGTTACCCCTTATGTTTTTTTTTCAGGTCCAAATTTTGACCTTCGATATCTCAGCTCTGGAAGGGTCTAGAGACCCCATTTTTGCGCGCTGGTCGAAGTCTTGTGGCCCTCTGTCAGAATCCAGAGTTTCAAGAAGATCGGAGGGGGTCAAAATTTCGGCCAAAAATGACAGTGTTACCCCTTATGTTTTTTTTTTCAGGTCAAAACTTTGAAGTCTGATATCTCGGCTCTGGAAGGGTCTAGAGCCTCCATTTTTGCACGCTGGTCGAAGTCTCGTGGCCCTCTGTCAGAATCCAGAGTTTCAAGAAGATCGGAGGAGGTCAAAATTTCGGCCAAAAACGACAGTGTTACCCCTTATGTTTTTTTTTCAGGTCAAAACTTTGACGTCTGATATCTCGGCTCTGGAAGGGTCTAGAGCCTCCATTTTTGCGCGCTGGTCGAAGTCTCGTGGCCCTCTGTCAGAATCCAGAGTTTCAAGAAGATCGGAAGGGGTCAAAATTTCGGCCAAAAACGACAGTGTTACCCCTTATGTTTTTTTTTTTCAGGTCAAAACTTTGTCGTCTGATATCTCGGCTCTGGAAGGGTCTAGAGCCTCCATTTTTGCGCGCTGGTCGAAGTCTCGTGGCCTTCTTTC
Source organism: Cyprinella venusta (assembly GCA_038021265.1). Classification (NCBI taxonomy): domain Eukaryota; kingdom Metazoa; phylum Chordata; class Actinopteri; order Cypriniformes; family Leuciscidae; genus Cyprinella; species Cyprinella venusta. Next base: position 9,257,801 of record CM075873.1, read on the forward strand.
AGAATCCAGAGTTTCAAGAAGATCGGAGGGGGTCAAAATTTCGGCCAAAAAAAAAAAAATGACAGCGTTACCCCTTATGTTTTTTTTTCAGGTCAAAATTTTGACCTTCGAATACTCGGCTCTGAAAGGGTCTAGAGCCTCCATTTTTGCGCGCTGGTCGAAGTCTCGTGGCCCTCTGTCAGAATCCAGAGTTTCAAGAAGATTGGAGGGGGTCAAATTTTCGGCCAAAAAAAAAAATGACAGTGTTACCCCTTATGTTTTTTTTTTCGGGTCCAAATTTTGACCTTCGATATCTCGGCTCTGGAAGGGTCTAGAGCCTCCATTTTTGCGCGCTGGTCGAAGTCTCGTGGCCCTCTGTCAGAATCCAGAGTTTCAAGAAGATCGGAGGGGGTCAAAATTTCGGCAAAAAAAAAAATGACAGTGTTACCCCTTATGTTTTTTTTTCGGGTCCAAATTTTGACCTTCGATATCTCGGCTCTGGAAGGGTCTAGAGCCTCCATTTTTGCGTGCTGGTCGAAGTCTCATGGCCCTCTATCAGAATCCAGAGTTTTGAGAAGATTGGGGAAACTTAATTTTTCGCCCCCCAACAAAAATAAGTAAGGGGTAACACTGTTGTTTTTTTTTCTGGTCGAAATTTTGACTTTCCATATCTCAGCTCTGGAAGGGTCTAGAGCCCCCATTTTTGCACTCAGGTCTAAGTCTTTTTTTGTGATATTGTTTGGAATGATGCAATTCATTTTACAATAACTATATGTAAACTGCTTGTAAAGACTTTATAGAACAGTCTTTTATGTAAAACAGCTTTCTATATGAAACGATATGTAACTGCTTCTAAAGACTTTATAGAACAGTCTTTTATGTAAAACAGCTTTTATATGAAACCATATGTAAAAGACTTTATAGATAGTCTTCTGTTATACAGTTTTTATATGTAAACTGTTTATAATAAATACACAGAAACATATTGTAACAAATGTTTATTGGTTTTATAAGAAAGACACAGAAACATATTGTAACAAGAATGCTTTATTAATGGAATGTAACCAGTATTATGCATGTAAGTAGTAAAAGAAAAAAATGTATTACCTAAATGTTGTGTTCCTGACTAAAAGGCGAAGGATGCTGAGAAACCTTGTGAGGAGAAGGAAGATCAAGCTAAAGCTCTGGAAGGGTCTAGAGCCTCCATTTTTGCGCGCTGGTCGAATATCAGAGGGGGTCAAAATTTCGGCCAAAAAAAAAAATGACAGTGTTACCCCTTATGTTTTTTTTTCAGGTCCAAATTTTGACCTTCGATATCTCAGCTCTGGAAGGGTCTAGAGACCCCATTTTTGCGCGCTGGTCGAAGTCTCGTGGCCCTCTGTCAGAATCCAGAGTTTCAAGAAGATCGGAGGGGGTCAAAATTTCGGCCAAAAATGACAGTGTTACCCCTTATGTTTTTTTTTCAGGTCAAAACTTTGAAGTCCGATATCTCGGCTCTGGAAGGGTCTAGAGCCTCCATTTTTGCACGCTGGTCGAAGTCTCTTGGCCCTCGGTCAGAATCCAGAGTTTCAAGCAGATCGGAGGGGGTCAAAATTTCGGCCAAAAACGACAGTGTTACCCCTTATGTTTTTTTTTTCAGGTCAAAACTTTGTCGTCTGATATCTCGGCTCTGGAAGGGTCTAGAGCCTCCATTTTTGCGCGCTGGTCGAAGTCTCGTGACCCTCTGTCAGATTCCAGAGTTTCAAGAAGATCGGAGGGGGTCAAAATTTCGGCCAAAAACGACAGTGTTACCCCTTATGTTTTTTTTTTAGGTCAAAACTTTGACGTCCGATATCTCGGCTCTGGAAGGGTCTAGAGCCTCCATTTTTGCGCGCTGGTCGAAGTCTCGTGGCCCTCTGTCAGAATCCAGAGTTTCAAGAAGATCGGAGGGGGTCAAAATTTCGGCCAAAAACGACAGTGTTACCCCTTATGTTTTTTTTTTCGGGTCAAAACTTTGACGTCCGATATCTCGGCTCTGGAAGGGTCTAGAGCCTCTTTTTTTGCGTGCTGGTCGAAGTCTCGTGGCCCTCTGTCAGAATCCAGAGTTTCAAGAAGATCGGAGGGGGTCAAAATTTCGGCCAAAAACGACAGTGTTACCCCTTATGGTTTTTTTTCAGGTCAAAACTTTGACGTCCGATATCTCGGCTCTGGAAGGGTCTAGAGCCTCCATTTTTGCGCGCTGGTCGTAGTCTCGTGGCCCTCTGTCAGAATCCAGAGTTTCAAGAAGATCGGAGGGGGTCAACATTTCGGCCAAAAACGACAGTGTTACCCCTTATGTTTTTTTTTCAGGTCAAAACTTTGACGTCTGATATCTCGGCTCTGGAAGGGTCTAGAGCCTCCATTTTTGCGCGCTGGTCGAAGTCTCGTGGCCCTCTGTCAGAATCCAGAGTTTCAAGAAGATCGGAGGGGGTCAAAATTTCGGCCAAAAACGACAGTGTTACCCCTTATGTTTTTTTTTCAGGTCAAAACTTTGTCGTCCGATATCTCGGCTCTGGAAGGGTCTAGAGCCTCCATTTTTGCGCGCTGGTCGAAGTCTCGTGGCCCTCTGTCAGAATCCAGAGTTTCAAGAAGATCGGAGGGGGTCAAAATTTCGGCCAAAAACGACAGTGTTACCCCTTATGTTTTTTTTTCAGGTCAAAACTTTGACCTCTGATATCTCGGCTCTGAAAGGGTCTAGAGCATCCATTTTTGCGCGCTGGTCGAAGTCTCGTGGCCCTCTGTCAGAATCCAGAGTTTCAAGAAGATCGGAGGGGGTCAAAATTTCGGCCAAAAACGACAGTGTTACCCCTTATGTTTTTTTTTTCAGGTCAAAACTTTTTCGTCCGATATCTCGGCTCTGGAAGGGTCTAGAGCCTCCATTTTTGCGCGCTGGTCGAAGTCTCGTGGCCCTCTGTCAGAATCCAGAGTTTCAAGAAGATCGGAGGGGGTCAAAATTTCGGCCAAAAACGACAGTGTTACCCCTTATGTTTTTTTTTCAGGTCAAAACTTTGAAGTCCGATATCTCGGCTCTGGAAGGGTCTAGAGCCTCCATTTTTGCACGCTGGTCGAAGTCTCTTGGCCCTCGGTCAGAATCCAGAGTTTCAAGCAGATCGGAGGGGGTCAAAATTTCGGCCAAAAACGACAGTGTTACCCCTTATGTTTTTTTTTCAGGTCAAAACTTTGTCGTCTGATATCTCGGCTCTGGAAGGGTCTAGAGCCTCCATTTTTGCGCGCTGGTCGAAGTCTCGTGGCCCTCTGTCAGATTCCAGAGTTTCAAGAAGATCGGAGGGGGTCAAAATTTCGGCCAAAAACGACAGTGTTACCCCTTATGTTTTTTTTTTAGGTCAAAACTTTGACGTCCGATATCTCGGCTCTGGAAGGGTCTAGAGCCTCCATTTTTGCGCGCTGGTCGAAGTCTCGTGGCCCTCTGTCAGAATCCAGAGTTTCAAGAAGATCGGAGGGGGTCAAAATTTCGGCCAAAAACGACAGTGTTACCCCTTATGTTTTTTTTTCGGGTCAAAACTTTGACTTCCGATATCTCGGCTCTGGAAGGGTCTAGAGCCTCTTTTTTTGCGTGCTGGTCGAAGTCTCGTGGCCCTCTGTCAGAATCCAGAGTTTCAAGAAGATCGGAGGGGGTCAAAATTTCGGCCAAAAACGACAGTGTTACCCCTTATGGTTTTTTTTCAGGTCAAAACTTTGACGTCCGATATCTCGGCTCTGGAAGGGTCTAGAGCCTCCATTTTTGCGCGCTGGTCGAAGTCTCGTGGCCCTCTGTCAGAATCCAGAGTTTCAAGAAGATCGGAGGGGGTCAAAATTTCGGCCAAAAACGACAGTGTTACCCCTTATGTTTTTTTTTCAGGTCAAAACTTTGACGTCTGATATCTCGGCTCTGGAAGGGTCTAGAGCCTCCATTTTTTTGCGCTGGTCGAAGTCTCGTGGCCCTCTGTCAGAATCCAGAGTTTCAAGAAGATCGGAGGGGGTCAAAATTTCGGCCAAAAACGACAGTGTTACCCCTTATGTTTTTTTTTTCAGGTCAAAACTTTGTCGTCCGATATCTCGGCTCTGGAAGGGTCTAGAGCCTCCATTTTTGCGCGCTGGTCGAAGTCTCGTGGCCCTCTGTCAGAATCCAGAGTTTCAAGAAGATCGGAGGGGGTCAAAATTTCGGCCAAAAACGACAGTGTTACCCCTTATGTTTTTTTTTTCAGGTCAAAACTTTGACGTCTGATATCTCGGCTCTGGAAGGGTCTAGAGCATCCATTTTTGCGCGCTGGTCGAAGTCTCGTGGCCCTCTGTCAGAATCCAGAGTTTCAAGAAGATCGGAGGGGGTCAAAATTTCGGCCAAAAACGACAGTGTTACCCCTTATGTTTTTTTTTTCAGGTCAAAACTTTGTCGTCCGATATCTCGGCTCTGGAAGGGTCTAGAGCCTCCATTTTTGCGCGCTGGTCGAAGTCTCGTGGCCCTCTGTCAGAATCCAGAGTTTCAAGAAGATCGGAGGGGGTCAAAATTTCGGCCAAAAACGACAGTGTTACCCCTTATGTTTTTTTTTCAGGTCAAAACTTTGTCGTCCGATATCTCGGCTCTGGAAGGGTCTAGAGCCTCCATTTTTGCGCGCTGGTCGAAGTCTCGTGGCCCTCTGTCAGAATCCAGAGTTTCAAGAAGATCGGAGGGGGTCAAAATTTCGGCCAAAAACGACAGTGTTACCCCTTATGTTTTTTTTTTCAGGTCAAAACTTTTTCGTCCGATATCTCGGCTCTGGAAGGGTCTAGAGCCTCCATTTTTGCGCGCTGGTCGAAGTCTCGTGGCCCTCTGTCAGAATCCAGAGTTTCAAGAAGATCGGAGGGGGTCAAAATTTCGGCCAAAAACGACAGTGTTACCCCTTATGTTTTTTTTTCAGGTCAAAACTTTGACGTCCGATATCTCGGCTCTGGAAGGGTCTAGAGCCTCCATTTTTGCGCGCTGGTCGAAGTCTCGTGGCCCTCTGTCAGAATCCAGAGTTTCAAGAAGATTGGAGGGGGTCAAAATTTCGGCCAAAAACGACAGTGTTACCCCTTATGTTTTTTTTTCAGGTCAAAACTTTGACGTCCGATATCTCGGCTCTGGAAGGGTCTAGAGCCTCCATTTTTGCGCGCTGGTCGAAGTCTCGTGGCCCTCTGTCAGAATCCAGAGTTTCAAGAAGATCGGAGGGGGTCAACATTTCGGCCAAAAACGACAGTGTTACCCCTTATGTTTTTTTTTCGGGTCAAAACTTTGACGTCCGATATCTCGGCTCTTGAAGGGTCTAGAGCATCCATTTTTGCGCGCTGGTCGAAGTCTCGTGGCCCTCTGTCAGAATCCAGAGTTTCAAGAAGATCGGAGGGGGTCAAAATTTCGGCCAAAAACGACAGTGTTACCCCTTATGTTTTTTTTTCAGGTCAAAACTTTGTCGTCTGATATCTCGGCTCTGGAAGGGTCTAGAGCCTCCATTTTTGCGCGCTGGTCGAAGTCTCGTGGCCCTCTGTCAGAATCCAGAGTTTCAAGAAGATCGGAGGGGGTCAAAATTTTGCCAAAAACGACAGTGTTACCCCTTATGGTTTTTTTTCAGGTCAAAACTTTGACGTCCGATATCTCGGCTCTGGAAGGGTCTAGAGCCTCCATTTTTGCGCGCTGGTCGAAGTCTCGTGGCCCTCTGTCAGAATCCAGAGTTTCAAGAAGATCGGAGGGGGTCAAAATTTCGGCCAAAAACGACAGTGTTACCCCTTATGTTTTTTTTTCGGGTCAAAACTTTGACGTCCGATATCTCGGCTCTGGAAGGGTCTAGAGCCTCCATTTTTGCGCGCTGGTCGAAGTCTCGTGGCCCTCTGTCAGAATCCAGAGTTTCAAGAAGATCGGAGGGGGTCAAAATTTCGGCCAAAAACGACAGTGTTACCCCTTATGTTTTTTTTTTTCAGGTCAAAACTTTGACGCCTGATATCTCGGCTCTGGAAGGGTCTAGAGCCTCCATTTTTGCGCGCTGGTCGAAGTCTCGTGGCCCTCTGTCAGAATCCAGAGTTTCAAGAAGATCGGAGGGGGTCAAAATTTCGGCCAAAAACGACAGTGTTACCCCTTATGTTTTTTTTTTCAGGTCAAAACTTTGTCGTCTGATATCTCGGCTCTGGAAGGGTCTAGAGCCTCCATTTTTGCGCGCTGGTCGAAGTCTCGTGGCCCTCTGTCAGAATCCAGAGTTTCAAGAAGATCGGAGGGGGTCAAAATTTTGCCAAAAACGACAGTGTTACCCCTTATGTTTTTTTTCCAGGTCAAAACTTTGAAGTCTGATATCTCGGCTCTGGAAGGGTCTAGAGCATCCATTTTTGCACGCTGGTCGAAGTCTCGTGGCCCTCTGTCAGAATCCAGAGTTTCAAGAAGATCGGAGGGGGTCAAAATTTCGGCCAAAAACGACAGTGTTACCCCTTATGTTTTTTTCTCAGGTCAAAACTTTGACGTACGATATCTCGGCTCTGGAAGGGTCTAGAGCCTCCATTTTTGCGCGCTGGTCGAAGTCTCATGGCCCTCTGTCAGAATCCAGAGTTTCAAGAAGATCGGAGGGGGTCAAAATTTCGGCCAAAAACGACAGTGTTACCCCTTATGTTTTTTTTTCAGGTCAAAACTTTGACGTCTGATATCTCGGCTCTGGAAGGGTCTAGAGCCTCCATTTTTGCGCGCTGGTCGAAGTCTCGTGGCCCTCTGTCAGAATCCAGAGTTTCAAGAAGATCGGAGGGGGTCAAAATTTCGGCCAAAAAAAAAAAATGACAGTGTTACCCCTTATGTTTTTTTTTCGGGCCCAAATTTTTATCTTCGATATCTCGGCTCTGGAAGGGTCTTGAGCCTCCATTTTTGCGCGCTGGTCGAAGTCTCGTGGCCCTCTGTCAGAGTCCAGAGTTTCAAGAAGATCGGAGGGGGTCAAAATTTCGGCCAAAAACGACAGTGTTACCCCTTATGTTTTTTTTTCAGGTCAAAACTTTGACGTCCGATATCTCGGCTCTGGAAGGGTCTAGAGCCTCCATTTTTGCGCGCTGGTCGAAGTCTCGTGGCCCTCTGTCAGAATCCAGAGTTTCAAGAAGATCGAAGGGGGTCAAAATTTCGGCCAAAAACGACAGTGTTACCCCTTATGTTTTTTTTTTCAGGTCAAAACTTTGACGCCTGATATCTCGGCTCTGGAAGGGTCTAGAGCCTCCATTTTTGCGCGCTGGTCGAAGTCTCGTGGCCCTCTGTCAGAATCCAGAGTTTCAAGAAGATCGGAGGGGGTCAAAATTTCGGCCAAAAACGACAGTGTTACCCCTTATGTTTTTTTTTCAGGTCAAAACTTTGACGCCTGATATCTCGGCTCTGGAAGGGTCTAGAGCCTCCATTTTTGCACGCTGGTCGAAGTCTCGTGGCCCTCTGTCAGAATCCAGAGTTTCAAGAAGATCGGAGGGGGTCAAAATTTCGGCCAAAAACGACAGTGTTACCCCTTATGTTTTTTTTTCAGGTCAAAACTTTGACGTCCGATATCTCGGCTCTGGAAGGGTCTAGAGCCTCCATTTTTGCGCGCTGGTCGAAGTCTCGTGGCCCTCTGTCAGAATCCAGAGTTTCAAGAAGATCGGAGGGGGTCAAAATTTCGGCCAAAAACAACAGTGTTACCCCTTATGTTTTTTTTTCAGGTCAAAACTTTGACGTCTGATATCTCGGCTCTGGAAGGGTCTAGAGCCTCCATTTTTGCGCGCTGGTCGAAGTCTCATGGCCCTCTGTCAGAATCCAGAGTTTCAAGAAGATCGGAGGGGGTAAAAATTTCGGCCAAAAAAAAAAAATGACAGTGTTACCCCTTATGTTTTTTTTTCAAGTCCAAATTTTGACCTTCGATATCTTGGCTCTGGAAGGGTCTAGAGCCTCAATTTTTGCGCGCTGGTCGAAGTCTCGTGGCCCTCTGTCAGAATCCAGAGTTTCAAGAAGATCGGAGGGGGTCAAAATTTCGGCCAAAAAAAAAAATGACAGTGTTACCCCTTATGTTTTTTTTTCGGGTCCAAATTTTGATCTTCGATATCTCGGCTCTGGAAGGGTCTTGAGCCTCCATTTTTGCGCGCTGGTCGAAGTCTCGTGGCCCTCTGTCAGAATCCAGAGTTTCAAGAAGATTGGAGGGGGTCAAAATTTCGGCCAAAAACGACAGTGTTACCCCTTATGTTTTTTTTTCAGGTCAAAACTTTGACGTCTGATATCTCGGCTCTGGAAGGGTCTAGAGCCTCCATTTTTGCGCGCTGGTCGAAGTCTCATGGCCCTCTGTCAGAATCCAGAGTTTCAAGAAGATCGGAGGGGGTAAAAATTTCGGCCAAAAAAAAAAAATGACAGTGTTACCCCTTATGTTTTTTTTTCAAGTCCAAATTTTGACCTTCGATATCTTGGCTCTGGAAGGGTCTAGAGCCTCAATTTTTGCGCGCTGGTCGAAGTCTCGTGGCCCTCTGTCAGAATCCAGAGTTTCAAGAAGATCGGAGGGGGTCAAAATTTCGGCCAAAAAAAAAATGACAGTGTTACCCCTTATGTTTTTTTTTTTCGGGTCCAAATTTTGATCTTCGATATCTCGGCTCTGGAAGGGTCTTGAGCCTCCATTTTTGCGCGCTGGTCGAAGTCTCGTGGCCCTCTGTCAGAATCCAGAGTTTCAAGAAGATTGGAGGGGGTCAAAATTTCGGCCAAAAACGACAGTGTTACCCCTTATGTTTTTTTTTCAGGTCAAAACTTTGACGCCTGATATCTCGGCTCTGGAAGGGTCTAGAGCCTCCATTTTTGCACGCTGGTCGAAGTCTCGTGGCCCTCTGTCAGAATCCAGAGTTTCAAGAAGATCGGAGGGGGTCAACATTTCGGCCAAAAACGACAGTGTTACCCCTTATGTTTTTTTTTCAGGTCAAAACTTTGAAGTCCGATATCTCGGCTCTGGAAGGGTCTAGAGCCTCCATTTTTGCGCGCTGGTCGAAGTCTCGTGGCCCTCTGTCAGAATCCAGAGTTTCAAGAAGATCGGAGGGGGTCAAAATTTCGGCCAAAAACGACAGTGTTACCCCTTATGTTTTTTTTCAGGTCAAAACTTTGACATCTGATATCTCGGCTCTGGAAGGGTCTAGAGCCTCCATTTTTGCGCGCTGGTCGAAGTCTCATGGCCCTCTGTCAGAATCCAGAGTTTCAAGAAGATCGGAGGGGGTAAAAATTTCGGCCAAAAAAAAAAAATGACAGTGTTACCCCTTATGTTTTTTTTTTCAAGTCCAAATTTTGACCTTCGATATCTTGGCTCTGGAAGGGTCTAGAGCCTCAATTTTTGCGCGCTGGTCGAAGTCTCGTGGCCCTCTGTCAGAATCCAGAGTTTCAAGAAGATCGGAGGGGGTCGAAATTTCGGCCAAAAACGACAGTGTTACCCCTTATGTTTTTTTTTCGGGTCAAAACTTTGACGTCCGATATCTCGGCTCTGGAAGGGTCTAGAGCATCCATTTTTGCGCGCTGGTCGAAGTCTCGTGGCCCTCTGTCAGAATCCAGAGTTTCAAGAAGATCGGAGGGGGTCAAAATTTCGGCCAAAAACGACAGTGTTACCCCTTATGTTTTTTTTTTTTCAGGTCAAAACTTTGTCGTCTGATATCTCGGCTCTGGAAGGGTCTAGAGCCTCCATTTTTGCGCGCTGGTCGAAGTCTCGTGGCCCTCTGTCAGAATCCAGAGTTTCAAGAAGATCGGAGGGGGTCAAAATTTCGGCCAAAAACGACAGTGTTACCCCTTATGTTTTTTTTTCCAGTTCAAAACTTTGAAGTTTGATATCTCGGCTCTGGAAGGGTCTAGATCCTCCATTTTTGCACGCTGGTCGAAGTCTCGTGGCCCTCTGTCAGAATCCAGAATTTCAAGAAGATCGGAGGGGGTCAAAATTTCGGCCAAAAACGACAGTGTTACCCCTTATGTTTTTTTTTCAGGTCAAAACTTTGACGTCCGATATCTCGGCTCTGGAAGGGTCTAGAGCCTCCATTTTTGCGCGCTGGTCGAAGTCTCGTGGCCCTCTGTCAGAATCCAGAGTTTCAAGAAGATCGGAGGGGGTCAAAATTTCGGCCAAAAACGACAGTGTTACCCCTTATGTTTTTTTTTCAGGTCAAAACTTTGACGTCTGATATCTCGGCTCTGGAAGGGTCTAGAGCCTCCATTTTTGCGCGCTGGTCGAAGTCTCGTGGCCCTCTGTCAGAATCCAGAGTTTCAAGAAGATCGGAGGGGGTCAAAATTTCGGCCAAAAAAAAAAAATGACAGTGTTACCCCTTATGTTTTTTTTTCAGGTCAAAATTTTGACCTTCGAATACTCGGCTCTGAAAGGGTCTAGAGCCTCCATTTTTGCGCGCTGGTCGAAGTCTCGTGGCCCTCTGTCAGAATCCAGAGTTTCAAGAAGATTGGAGGGGGTCAAATTTTCGGCCAAAAAAAAAAAATGACAGTGTTACCCCTTATGTTTTTTTTTTTTCGGGTCCAAATTTTGACCTTCGATATCTCGGCTCTGGAAGGGTCTAGAGCCTCCATTTTTGCGCGCTGGTCGAAGTCTCGTGGCCCTCTGTCAGAATCCAGAGTTTCAAGAAGATCGGAGGGGGTCAAAATTTCGGCAAAAAAAAAAAAAATGACAGTGTTACCCCTTATGTTTTTTTTTTCAGGTCCAAATTTTGACCTTCGATATCTCGGCTCTGGAAGGGTCTAGAGCCTCCATTTTTGCGCGCTGGTCGAAGTCTCGTGGCCCTCTGTCAGAATCCAGAGTTTCAAGAAGATCGGAGGGGGTCAAAATTTCGGCCCAAAAAAAAAAATGACAGTGTTACCCCTTATGTTTTTTTTTTTCGGGTCCAAATTTTGATCTTCGATATCTCGGCTCTGGAAGGGTCTTGAGCCTCCATTTTTGCGCGCTGGTCGAAGTCTCGTGGCCCTCTGTCAGAATCCAGAGTTTCAAGAAGATCGGAGGGGGTCAAAATTTCGGCCAAAAACGACAGTGTTACCCCTTATGTTTTTTTTTCAGGTCAAAACTTTGACGTCTGATATCTCGGCTCTGGAAGGGTCTAGAGCCTCCATTTTTGCGCGCTGGTTGAAGTCTCGTGGCCCTCTGTCAGAATCCAGAGTTTCAAGAAGATCGGAGGGGGTCAACATTTCGGCCAAAAACGACAGTGTTACCCCTTATGTTTTTTTTTCGGGTCAAAACTTTGACGTCCGATGTCTCGGCTCTGGAAGGGTCTAGAGCATCCATTTTTGCGCGCTGGTCGAAGTCTCGTGGCCCTCTGTCAGAATCCAGAGTTTCAAGAAGATCGGAGGGGGTCAAAATTTCGGCCAAAAACGACAGTGTTACCCCTTATGTTTTTTTTTCAGGTCAAAACTTTGTCGTCTGATATCTCGGCTCTGGAAGGGTCTAGAGCCTCCATTTTTGCGCGCTGGTCGAAGTCTCGTGGCCCTCTGTCAGAATCCAGAGTTTCAAGAAGATCGGAGGGGGTCAAAATTTCGGCCAAAAACGACAGTGTTACCCCTTATGTTTTTTTTTCGGATCAAAACTTTGACGTCCGATATCTCGGCTCTGGAAGGGTCTAGAGCCTCCATTTTTGCGCGCTGGTCGAAGTCTCGTGGCCCTCTGTCAGAATCCAGAGTTTCAAGAAGATCGGAGGGGGTCAAAATTTCGGCCAAAAACGACAGTGTTACCCCTTATGTTTTTTTTTCAGGTCAAAACTTTGACGCCTGATATCTCGGCTCTGGAAGGGTCTAGAGCCTCCATTTTTGCGCGCTGGTTGAAGTCTCGTGGCCCTTTGTCAGAATCCAGAGTTTCAAGAAGATCGGAGGGGGTCAAAATTTCGGCCAAAAACGACAGTGTTACCCCTTATGTTTTTTTTTTCGGGTCCAAATTTTGATCTTCGATATCTCGGCTCTGGAAGGGTCTTGAGCCTCCATTTTTGCGCGCTGGTCGAAGTCTCGTGGCCCTCTGTCAGAATCCAGAGTTTCAAGAAGATTGGAGGGGGTCAAAATTTCGGCCAAAAACGAGAGTGTTACCCCTTATGTTTTTTTTTTCAGGTCAAAACTTTGTCGTCTGATATCTCGGCTCTGGAAGGGTCTAGAGCTTCCATTTTTGCGCGCTGGTCGAAGTCTCATGGCCCTCTGTCAGAATCCAGAGTTTCAAGAAGATCGGAGGGGGTCAAAATTTCGGCCAAAAACGACAGTGTTACCCCTTATGTTTTTTTTTCCAGGTCAAAACTTTGAAGTCTGATATCTCGGCTCTGGAAGGGTCTAGATCCTCCATTTTTGCACGCTGGTCGAAGTCTCGTGGCCCTCCGTCATAATCCAGAGTTTCAAGAAGATCGGAGGGGGTCAAAATTTCGGCCAAAAACGACAGTGTTACCCCTTATGTTTTTTTTTCAGGTCAAAACTTTGACGTCCGATATCTCGGCTCTGGAAGGGTCTAGAGCCTCCATTTTTGCGCGCTGGTCGAAGTCTCGTGGCCCTCTGTCAGAATCCAGAGTTTCAAGAAGATCGGAGGGGGTCAAAATTTCGGCCAAAAACGACAGTGTTACCCCTTATGTTTTTTTTTCAGGTCAAAACTTTGACGTCCGATATCTCGGCTCTGGAAGGGTCTAGAGCCTCCATTTTTGCGCGCTGGTCGAAGTCTCGTGGCCCTCTGTCAGAATCCAGAGTTTCAAGAAGATTGGAGGGGGTCAAAATTTCGGCCAAAAACGACAGTGTTACCCCTTATGTTTTTTTTCGGGTCAAAACTTTGACGTCCGATATCTCGGCTCTGGAAGGGTCTAGAGCATCCATTTTTGCGCGCTGGTCGAAGTCTCGTGGCCCTCTGTCAGAATCCAGAGTTTCAAGAAGATCGGAGGGGGTCAAAATTTCGGCCAAAAACGACAGTGTTACCCCTTATGTTTTTTTTTCAGGTCAAAACTTTGTCGTCTGATATCTCAGCTCTGGAAGGGTCTAGAGCCTCCATTTTTGCGCGCTGGTCGAAGTCTCGTGGCCCTCTGTCAGAATCCAGAGTTTCAAGAAGATCGGAGGGGGTCAAAATTTCGCCCAAAAACGACAGTGTTACCCCTTATGTTTTTTTTTCCAGGTCAAAACTTTGAAGTTTGATATCTCTGCTCTGGAAGGGTCTAGATCCTCCATTTTTGCACGCTGGTCGAAGTCTCGTGGCCCTCTGTCAGAATCCAGAATTTCAAGAAGATCGGAGGGGGTCAAAATTTCGGCCAAAAACGACAGTGTTACCCCTTATGTTTTTTTTTCAGGTCAAAACTTTGACGTCCGATATCTCGGCTCTGGAAGGGTCTAGAGCCTCCATTTTTGCGCGCTGGTCGAAGTCTCGTGGCCCTCTGTCAGAATCCAGAGTTTCAAGAAGATCGGAGGGGGTCAAAATTTCGGCCAAAAACGACAGTGTTACCCCTTATGTTTTTTTTTCAGGTCAAAACTTTGACGTCTGATATCTCGGCTCTGGAAGGGTCTAGAGCCTCCATTTTTGCGCGCTGGTCGAAGTCTCGTGGCCCTCTGTCAGAATCCAGAGTTTCAAGAAGATTGGAGGGGGTCAAATTTTCGGCCAAAAAAAAAATGACAGTGTTACCCCTTATGTTTTTTTTTTCGGGTCCAAATTTTGACCTTCGATATCTCGGCTCTGGAAGGGTCTAGAGCCTCCATTTTTGCGCGCTGGTCGAAGTCTCGTGGCCCTCTGTCAGAATCCAGAGTTTCAAGAAGATCGGAGGGGGTCAAAATTTCGGCAAAAAAAAAAAAAATGACAGTGTTACCCCTTATGTTTTTTTTTCAGGTCCAAATTTTGACCTTCGATATCTCGGCTCTGGAAGGGTCTAGAGCCTCCATTTTTGCGCGCTGGTCGAAGTCTCGTGGCCCTCTGTCAGAATCCAGAGTTTCAAGAAGATCGGAGGGGGTCAAAATTTCGGCCAAAAACGACAGTGTTACCCCTTATGTTTTTTTTTTCAGGTCAAAACTTTGACGTCTGATATCTCGGCTCTGGAAGGGTCTAGAGCCTCCATTTTTGCGCGCTGGTCGAAGTCTCGTGGCCCTCTGTCAGAATCCAGAGTTTCAAGAAGATCGGAGGGGGTCAACATTTCGGCCAAAAACGACAGTGTTACCCCTTATGTTTTTTTTTTCGGGTCAAAACTTTGACGTCCGATGTCTCGGCTCTGGAAGGGTCTAGAGCATCCATTTTTGCGCGCTGGTCGAAGTCTCGTGGCCCTCTGTCAGAATCCAGAGTTTCAAGAAGATCGGAGGGGGTCAAAATTTCGGCCAAAAACGACAGTGTTACCCCTTATGTTTTTTTTTCAGGTCAAAACTTTGTCGTCTGATATCTCGGCTCTGGAAGGGTCTAGAGCCTCCATTTTTGCGCGCTGGTCGAAGTCTCGTGGCCCTCTGTCAGAATCCAGAGTTTCAAGAAGATCGGAGGGGGTCAAAATTTCGGCCAAAAACGACAGTGTTACCCCTTATGTTTTTTTTTCAGGTCAAAACTTTGTCGTCTGATATCTCGGCTCTGGAAGGGTCTAGAGCCTCCATTTTTGCGCGCTGGTCGAAGTCTCGTGGCCCTCTGTCAGAATCCAGAGTTTCAAGAAGATCGGAGGGGGTCAAGATTTCGGCCAAAAACGACAGTGTTACCCCTTATGTTTTTTTTTCAGGTCAAAACTTTGACGTCCGATATCTCGGCTCTGGAAAGGTCTAGAGCCTCCATTTTTGCGTGCTGGTCGAAGTCTCGTGGCCCTCTGTCAGAATCCAGAGTTTCAAGAAGATCGGAGGGGGTCAAAATTTCGGCCAAAAACGACAGTGTTACCCCTTATGTTTTTTTTTCGGGTCAAAAATTTGACGTCCGATATCTCGGCTCTGGAAGGGTCTAGAGCCTCCATTTTTGCGTGCTGGTCGAAGTCTCGTGGCCCTCTGTCAGAATCCAGAGTTTCAAGAAGATCGGAGGGGGTCAAAATTTCGTCCAAAAACGACAGTGTTACCCCTTATGTTTTTTTTCAGGTCAAAACTTTGACGTCTGATATCTCGGCTCTGGAAGGGTCTAGAGCCTCCATTTTTGCGCGCTGGTCGAAGTCTCGTGGCCCTCTGTCAGAATCCAGAGTTTCAAGAAGATCGGAGGGGGTCAAAATTTTGGCCAAAAACGACAGTGTTACCCCTTATGTTTTTTTTTCCAGGTCAAAACTTTGAAGTCTGATATCTCGGCTCTGGAAGGGTCTAGAGCCTCCATTTTTGCGCGCTGGTCGAAGTCTCGTGGCCCTCTGTCAGAATCCAGAGTTTCAAGAAGATCGGAGGGGGTCAAAATTTCGGCCAAAAACGACAGTGTTACCCCTTATGTTTTTTTTTCAGGTCAAAACTTTGACGTCTGATATCTCGGCTCTGGAAGGGTCTAGAGCCTCCATTTTTGCGCGCTGGTCGAAGTCTCGTGGCCCTCTGTCAGAATCCAGAGTTTCAAGAACATCGGAGGGGGTCAAAATTTCGGCCAAAAACGACAGTGTTACCCCTTATGTTTTTTTTCAGGTCAAAACTTTGTCGTCTGATATCTCGGCTCTGGATGGGTCTAGAGCCTCCATTTTTGCGCGCTGGTCGAAGTCTCGTGGCCCTCTGTCAGAATCCAGTTTCAAGAAGATCGGAGGGGGTCAAAATTTCGGCCAAAAAAAAAAAAATGACAGTGTTACCCCTTATGTTTTTTTTCAGGTCCAAATTTTGACCTTCGATATCTCGGCTCTGGAAGGGTCTAGAGCCTCCATTTTTGCGCGCTGGTCGAAGTCTCGTGGCCCTCTGTCAGAATCCAGAGTTTCAAGAAGATCGGAGGAGGTCAAAATTTCGGCCAAAAAAAAAATGACAGTGTTACCCCTTATGTTTTTTTTTTCAGGTCCAAATTTTGATCTTCGATATCTCGGCTCTGGAAGGGTCTAGAGCCTCCATTTTTGCGCGCTGGTCGAAGTCTCGTGGCCCTCTGTCAGAATCCAGAGTTTCAAGAAGATCGGAGGGGGTCAAAATTTCGGCCAAAAAATAAAAATGACAGTGTTACCCCTTATGTTTTTTTTTCAGGTCCAAATTTTGACCTTCGATTTCTTGGCTCTGGAAGGGTCTAGAGCCTCCATTTTTGCGCGCTGGTCGAAGTCTCGTGGCCCTCTGTCAGAATCCAGAGTTTCAAGAAGATCGGAGGGGGTCAAAATTTCGGCCAAAAAAAAAATGACAGTGTTACCCCTTATGTTTTTTTTTTCGGGTCCAAATTTTGATCTTCGATATCTCGGCTCTGGAAGGGTCTTGAGCCTCCATTTTTGCGCGCTGGTCGAAGTCTCGTGGCCCTCTGTCAGAATCCAGAGTTTCAAGAAGATCGGAGGGGGTCAAAATTTCGGCCAAAAACGACAGTGTTACCCCTTATGTTTTTTTTTCAGGTCAAAACTTTGACGTCCGATATCTCGGCTCTGGAAGGGTCTAGAGCCTCCATTTTTGCGCGCTGGTCGAAGTCTCGTGGCCCTCTGTCAGAATCCAGAGTTTCAAGAAGATCGGAGGGGGTCAAAATTTCGGCCAAAAATGACAGTGTTACCCCTTATGTTTTTTTTTCAGGTCAAAACTTTGACGTCTGATATCTCGGCTCTGGAAGGGTCTAGAGCCTCCATTTTTGCGCGCTGGTCGAAGTCTCGTGGCCCTCTGTCAGAATCCAGAGTTTCAAGAAGATCGGAGGGGGTCAAAATTTCGGCCAAAAACGACAGTGTTACCCCTTATGTTTTTTTTTTCAGGTCAAAACTTTGTCGTCCGATATCTCGGCTCTGGAAGGGTCTAGAGCCTCCATTTTTGCGCGCTGGTCGAAGTCTCGTGGCCCTCTGTCAGAATCCAGAGTTTCAAGAAGATCGGAGGGGGTCAAAATTTCGGCCAAAAAAAAAAAATGACAGTGTTACCCCTTATGTTTTTTTTCAGGTCCAAATTTTGACCTTCGATATCTCGGCTCTGGAAGGGTCTAGAGCCTCCATTTTTGCGCGCTGGTCGAAGTCTCGTGGCCCTCTGTCAGAATCCAGAGTTTCAAGAAGATCGGAGGGGGTCAAAATTTCGGCCAAAAAAAAATGACAGTGTTACCCCTTATGTTTTTTTTTCAGGTCCAAATTTTTATCTTAGATATCTCGGCTCTGGAAGGGTCTAGAGCCTCCATTTTTGCGCGCTGGTCGAAGTCTCGTGGCCCTCTGTCAGAATCCAGAGTTTCAAGAAGATCGGAGGGGGTCAAAATTTCGGCCAAAAAAAAAAAAATGACAGTGTTACCCCTTATGTTTTCTTTTTCAGGTCCAAATTTTGACCTTCGATATCTTGGCTCTGGAAGGGTCTAGAGCCTCCATTTTTGCGCGCTGGTCGAAGTCTCGTGGCCCTCTGTCAGAATCCAGAGTTTCAAGAAGATCGGAGGGGGTCAAAATTTCGGTCAAAAACGACAGTGTTACCCCTTAGGTTTTTTTTTCAGGTCAAAACTTTGACGTCCGATATCTCGGCTCTGGAAGGGTCTAGAGCCTCCATTTTTGCGCGCTGGTCGAAGTCTCGTGGCCCTCTGTCAGAATCCAGAGTTTCAAGAAGATCGGAGGGGGTCAAAATTTCGGCCAAAAACGACAGTGTTACCCCTTATGTTTTTTTTTTCAGGTCAAAACTTTGACGTCTGATATCTCGGCTCTGGAAGGGTCTAGAGCCTCCATTTTTGCGCGCTGGTCGAAGTCTCGTGGCCTCTGTCAGAATCCAGAGTTTCAAGAAGATCGGAGGGGGTCAAAATTTCGGCCAAAAAAAAAAATGACAGTGTTACCCCTTATGTTTTTTTTTCAGGTCCAAATTTTGACCTTCGATATCTCGGCTCTGGAAGGGTCTAGAGCCTCCATTTTTGCGCGCTGGTCGAAGTCTCGTGGCCCTCTGTCAGAATCCAGAGTTTCAAGAAGATCGGAGGGGGTCAAAATTTCGGCCAAAAAAAAAAAAAAATGACAGTGTTACCCCTTATGTTTTTTTTTTCAGGTCCAAATTTTGACCTTCGATATCTCGGCTCTGGAAGGGTCTAGAGCCTCCATTTTTGCGCGCTGGTCGAAGTCTCGTGGCCCTCTGTCAGAATCCAGAGTTTCAAGAAGATCGGAGGGGGTCAAAATTTCGGCCAAAAAAAAAATGACAGTGTTACCCCTTATGTTTTTTTTTCAGGTCCAAATTTTGATCTCTGATATCTCGGCTCTGGAAGGGTCTAGAGCCTCCATTTTTGCGCACTGGTCGAAGTCTCGTGGCCCTCTGTCAGAATCCAGAGTTTCAAGAAGATCGGAGGGGGTCAAAATTTCGTCCAAAAAATAAAAATGACAGTGTTACCCCTTATGTTTTTTTTTCAGGTCCAAATTTTGACCTTCGATTTCTTGGCTCTGGAAGGGTCTAGAGCCTCCATTTTTGCGCGCTGGTCGAAGTCTCGTGGCCCTCTGTCAGAATCCAGAGTTTCAAGAAGATCGGAGGGGGTCAAAATTTCGGCCAAAAAAAAAAATGACAGTGTTACCCCTTATGTTTTTTTTTCGGGTCCAAATTTTGATCTCCGATATCTCGGCTCTGGAAGGGTCTTGAGCCTCCATTTTTGCGCGCTGGTCGAAGTCTCGTGGCCCTCTGTCAGAATCCAGAGTTTCAAGAAGATCGGAGGGGGTCAAAATTTCAGCCAAAAACAACAGTGTTACCCCTTATGTTTTTTTTTCAGGTCAAAACTTTGACGTCCGATATCTCGGCTCTGGAAGGGTCTAGAGCCTCCATTTTTGCGCGCTGGTCGAAGTCTCGTGGCCCTCTGTCAGAATCCAGAGTTTCAAGAAGATTAGAGGGGGTCAAAATTTCGGCCAAAAACGACAGTGTTACCCCTTATGTTTTTTTTTCCAGGTCAAAACTTTGAAGTCTGATATCTCGGCTCTGGAAGGGTCTAGAGCCTCCATTTTTGCACGCTGGTCGAAGTCTCGTGGCCCTCTGTCAGAATCCAGAGTTTCAAGAAGATCGGAGGGGGTCAAAATTTCGGCCAAAAACGACAGTGTTACCCCTTATGTTTTTTTTTCAGGTCAAAACTTTGAAGTCCGATATCTCGGCTCTGGAAGGGTCTAGAGCCTCCATTTTTGCGCGCTGGTCGAAGTCTCGTGGCCCTCTGTCAGAATCCAGAGTTTCAAGAAGATCGGAGGGGGTCAAAATTTCGGCCAAAAACGACAGTGTTACCCCTTATGTTTTTTTTTTCAGGTCAAAACTTTGACATCTGATATCTCGGCTCTGGAAGGGTCTAGAGCCTCCATTTTTGCGCGCTGGTCGAAGTCTCGTGAACCTCTGTCAGAATCCAGAGTTTCAAGAAGATCGGAGGGGGTCAAAATTTCGGCCAAAAACGACAGTGTTACCCCTTATGTTTTTTTTTTCAGGTCAAAACTTTGTCGTCTGATATCTCGGCTCTGGAAGGGTCTAGAGCCTCCATTTTTGCGCGCTGGTCGAAGTCTCGTGGCCCTCTGTCAGAATCCAGAGTTTCAAGAAGATCGGAGGGGGTCAAAATTTCGGCCAAAAAAAAAAATGACAGTGTTACCTCTTATGTTTTTTTTTCAGGTCCAAATTTTGACCTTCGATATCTCGGCTCTGGAAGGGTCTAGAGCCTCCATTTTTGCGCGCTGGTCGAAGTCTTGTGGCCCTCTGTCAGAATCCAGAGTTTCAAGAAGATCGGAGGGGGTCAAAATTTCGGCCAAAAAAAATGACAGTGTTACCCCTTATGTTTTTTTTTCAGGTCCAAATTTTGATCTTCGATATCTCGGCTCTGGAAGGGTCTAGAGCCTCCATTTTTGCGCGCTGGTCGAAGTCTCGTGGCCCTCTGTCAGAATCCAGAGTTTCAAGAAGATCGGAGGGGGTCAAAATTTCGGCCAAAAAAAAAATGACAGTGTTAGCCCTTATGTTTTTTTTTCAGGTCCAAATTTTGACCTTCGATATCTTGGCTCTGGAAGGGTCTAGAGCCTCCATTTTTGCGTGCTGGTCGAAGTCTCGTGGCCCTCTGTCAGAATCCAGAGTTTCAAGAAGATCGGAGGGGGTCAAAATTTCGGCCAAAAAAAAAATGACAGTGTTACCCCTTATGTTTTTTTTTCAGGTCCAAATTTTGATCTTCGATATCTCGGCTCTGGAAGGGTCTAGAGCCTCCATTTTTGCGCGCTGGTCGAAGTCTCGTGGCCCTCTGTCAGAATCCAGAGTTTCAAGAAGATCGGAGGGGGTCAAAATTTCGGCCAAAAAAAAAAAATGACAGTGTTACCCCTTATGTTTTTTTTCAGGTCCAAATTTTGACCTTCGATTTCTTGGCTCTGGAAGGGTCTAGAGCCTCCATTTTTGCGCGCTGGTCGAAGTCTCGTGGCCCTCTGTCAGAATCCAGAGTTTCAAGAAGATCGGAGGGGGTCAAAATTTCGGCCAAAAAAAAAAAAAATGACAGTGTTACCCCTTATGTTTTTTTTCGGGTCCAAATTTTGATCTTCGATATCTCGGCTCTGGACGGGTCTTGAGCCTCCATTTTTGCGCGCTGGTCGAAGTCTCGTGGCCCTCTGTCAGAATCCAGAGTTTCAAGAAGATCGGAGGGGGTCAAAATTTCGGCCAAAAACGACAGTGTTACCCCTTATGTTTTTTTTTTTCAGGTCAAAAGTTTGACGTCCGATATCTCGGCTCTGGAAGGGTCTAGAGCCTCCATTTTTGCGCGCTGGTCGAAGTCTCGTGGCCCTCTGTCAGAATCCAGAGTTTCAAGAAGATCGGAGGGGGTCAAAATTTCGGCCAAAAATGACAGTGTTACCCCTTATGTTTTTTTTTTCAGGTCAAAACTTTGACGTCTGATATCTCGGCTCTGGAAGGGTCTAGAGCCTCCATTTTTGCGCGCTGGTCGAAGTCTCGTGGCCCTCTGTCAGAATCCAGAGTTTCAAGAAGATCGGAGGGGGTCAAAATTTCGGCCAAAAATGACAGTGTTACCCCTTATTTTTTTTTTTTTCGGGTCCAAATTTTGATCTTCGATATCTCGGCTCTGGAAGGGTCTTGAGCCTCCATTTTTGCGCGCTGGTCGAAGTCTCGTGGCCCTCTGTCAGAATCCAGAGTTTCAAGAAGATCAGAGGGGGTCAAAATTTCGGCCAAAAACGACAGTGTTACCCCTTATGTTTTTTTTTCAGGTCAAAAGTTTGACGTCCGATATCTCGGCTCTGGAAGGGTCTAGAGCCTCCATTTTTGCTTGCTGGTCGAAGTCTCGTGGCCCTCTGTCTGAATCCAGAGTTTCAAGAAGATCGGAGGGGGTCAAAATTTCGGCCAAAAATGACAGTGTTACCCCTTATGTTTTTTTTTCAGGTCAAAACTTTGACGTCTGATGTCTCGGCTCTGGAAGGGTCTAGAGCCTCCATTTTTGCGCGCTGGTCGAAGTCTCGTGGCCCTCTGTCAGAATCCAGAGTTTCAAGAAGATCGGAGGGGGTCAAAATTTCGGCCAAAAACGACAGTGTTACCCCTTATGTTTTTTTTTCAGGTCAAAACTTTGTCGTCCGATATCTCGGCTCTGGAAGGGTCTAGAGCCTCCATTTTTGCGCGCTGGTCGAAGTGTCGTGGCCCTCTGTCAGAATCCAGAGTTTCAAGAAGATCGGAGGGGGTCAAAATTTCGGCCAAAAAAAAATGACAGTGTTACCCCTTATGTTTTTTTTTCAGGTCCAAATTTTTATCTTAGATATCTCGGCTCTGGAAGGGTCTAGAGCCTCCATTTTTGCGCGCTGGTCGAAGTCTCGTGGCCCTCTGTCAGAATCCAGAGTTTCAAGAAGATCGGAGGGGGTCAAAATTTCGGCCAAAAAAAAAAAATGACAGTGTTACCCCTTATGTTTTCTTTTTCAGGTCCAAATTTTGACCTTCGATATCTTGGCTCTGGAAGGGTCTAGAGCCTCCATTTTTGCGCGCTGGTCGAAGTCTCGTGGCCCTCTGTCAGAATCCAGAGTTTCAAGAAGATCGGAGGGGGTCAAAATTTCGGCCAAAAACGACAGTGTTACCCCTTATGTTTTTTTTTCAGGTCAAAACTTTGACGTCCGATATCTCGGCTCTGGAAGGGTCTAGAGCCTCCATTTTTGCGCGCTGGTCGAAGTCTCGTGGCCCTCTGTCAGAATCCAGAGTTTCAAGAAGATCGGAGGGGGTCAAAATTTCGGCCAAAAACGACAGTGTTACCCCTTATGTTTTTTTTTTCAGGTCAAAACTTTGACGTCTGATATCTCGGCTCTGGAAGGGTCTAGAGCCTCCATTTTTGCGCGCTGGTCGAAGTCTCGTGGCCTCTGTCAGAATCCAGAGTTTCAAGAAGATCGGAGGGGGTCAAAATTTCGGCCAAAAAAAAAAATGACAGTGTTACCCCTTATGTTTTTTTTTCAGGTCCAAATTTTGACCTTCGATATCTCGGCTCTGGAAGGGTCTAGAGCCTCCATTTTTGCGCGCTGGTCGAAGTCTCGTGGCCCTCTGTCAGAATCCAGAGTTTCAAGAAGATCGGAGGGGGTCAAAATTTCGGCCAAAAAAAAAAAAAAATGACAGTGTTACCCCTTATGTTTTTTTTTTCAGGTCCAAATTTTGACCTTCGATATCTCGGCTCTGGAAGGGTCTAGAGCCTCCATTTTTGCGCGCTGGTCGAAGTCTCGTGGCCCTCTGTCAGAATCCAGAGTTTCAAGAAGATCGGAGGGGGTCAAAATTTCGGCCAAAAAAAAAATGACAGTGTTACCCCTTATGTTTTTTTTTCAGGTCCAAATTTTGATCTCTGATATCTCGGCTCTGGAAGGGTCTAGAGCCTCCATTTTTGCGCACTGGTCGAAGTCTCGTGGCCCTCTGTCAGAATCCAGAGTTTCAAGAAGATCGGAGGGGGTCAAAATTTCGTCCAAAAAATAAAAATGACAGTGTTACCCCTTATGTTTTTTTTTCAGGTCCAAATTTTGACCTTCGATTTCTTGGCTCTGGAAGGGTCTAGAGCCTCCATTTTTGCGCGCTGGTCGAAGTCTCGTGGCCCTCTGTCAGAATCCAGAGTTTCAAGAAGATCGGAGGGGGTCAAAATTTCGGCCAAAAAAAAAAATGACAGTGTTACCCCTTATGTTTTTTTTTCGGGTCCAAATTTTGATCTCCGATATCTCGGCTCTGGAAGGGTCTTGAGCCTCCATTTTTGCGCGCTGGTCGAAGTCTCGTGGCCCTCTGTCAGAATCCAGAGTTTCAAGAAGATCGGAGGGGGTCAAAATTTCAGCCAAAAACAACAGTGTTACCCCTTATGTTTTTTTTTCAGGTCAAAACTTTGACGTCCGATATCTCGGCTCTGGAAGGGTCTAGAGCCTCCATTTTTGCGCGCTGGTCGAAGTCTCGTGGCCCTCTGTCAGAATCCAGAGTTTCAAGAAGATTAGAGGGGGTCAAAATTTCGGCCAAAAACGACAGTGTTACCCCTTATGTTTTTTTTTCCAGGTCAAAACTTTGAAGTCTGATATCTCGGCTCTGGAAGGGTCTAGAGCCTCCATTTTTGCACGCTGGTCGAAGTCTCGTGGCCCTCTGTCAGAATCCAGAGTTTCAAGAAGATCGGAGGGGGTCAAAATTTCGGCCAAAAACGACAGTGTTACCCCTTATGTTTTTTTTTCAGGTCAAAACTTTGAAGTCCGATATCTCGGCTCTGGAAGGGTCTAGAGCCTCCATTTTTGCGCGCTGGTCGAAGTCTCGTGGCCCTCTGTCAGAATCCAGAGTTTCAAGAAGATCGGAGGGGGTCAAAATTTCGGCCAAAAACGACAGTGTTACCCCTTATGTTTTTTTTTTCAGGTCAAAACTTTGACATCTGATATCTCGGCTCTGGAAGGGTCTAGAGCCTCCATTTTTGCGCGCTGGTCGAAGTCTCGTGAACCTCTGTCAGAATCCAGAGTTTCAAGAAGATCGGAGGGGGTCAAAATTTCGGCCAAAAACGACAGTGTTACCCCTTATGTTTTTTTTTTCAGGTCAAAACTTTGTCGTCTGATATCTCGGCTCTGGAAGGGTCTAGAGCCTCCATTTTTGCGCGCTGGTCGAAGTCTCGTGGCCCTCTGTCAGAATCCAGAGTTTCAAGAAGATCGGAGGGGGTCAAAATTTCGGCCAAAAAAAAAAATGACAGTGTTACCTCTTATGTTTTTTTTTCAGGTCCAAATTTTGACCTTCGATATCTCGGCTCTGGAAGGGTCTAGAGCCTCCATTTTTGCGCGCTGGTCGAAGTCTTGTGGCCCTCTGTAAGAATCCAGAGTTTCAAGAAGATCGGAGGGGGTCAAAATTTCGGCCAAAAAAAATGACAGTGTTACCCCTTATGTTTTTTTTTCAGGTCCAAATTTTGATCTTCGATATCTCGGCTCTGGAAGGGTCTAGAGCCTCCATTTTTGCGCGCTGGTCGAAGTCTCGTGGCCCTCTGTCAGAATCCAGAGTTTCAAGAAGATCGGAGGGGGTCAAAATTTCGGCCAAAAAAAAAATGACAGTGTTAGCCCTTATGTTTTTTTTTCAGGTCCAAATTTTGACCTTCGATATCTTGGCTCTGGAAGGGTCTAGAGCCTCCATTTTTGCGTGCTGGTCGAAGTCTCGTGGCCCTCTGTCAGAATCCAGAGTTTCAAGAAGATCGGAGGGGGTCAAAATTTCGGCCAAAAAAAAAATGACAGTGTTACCCCTTATGTTTTTTTTTCAGGTCCAAATTTTGATCTTCGATATCTCGGCTCTGGAAGGGTCTAGAGCCTCCATTTTTGCGCGCTGGTCGAAGTCTCGTGGCCCTCTGTCAGAATCCAGAGTTTCAAGAAGATCGGAGGGGGTCAAAATTTCGGCCAAAAAATAAAAATGACAGTGTTACCCCTTATGTTTTTTTTCAGGTCCAAATTTTGACCTTCGATTTCTTGGCTCTGGAAGGGTCTAGAGCCTCCATTTTTGCGCGCTGGTCGAAGTCTCGTGGCCCTCTGTCAGAATCCAGAGTTTCAAGAAGATCGGAGGGGGTCAAAATTTCGGCCAAAAAAAAAAAAAATGACAGTGTTACCCCTTATGTTTTTTTTCGGGTCCAAATTTTGATCTTCGATATCTCGGCTCTGGACGGGTCTTGAGCCTCCATTTTTGCGCGCTGGTCGAAGTCTCGTGGCCCTCTGTCAGAATCCAGAGTTTCAAGAAGATCGGAGGGGGTCAAAATTTCGGCCAAAAACGACAGTGTTACCCCTTATGTTTTTTTTTTTCAGGTCAAAAGTTTGACGTCCGATATCTCGGCTCTGGAAGGGTCTAGAGCCTCCATTTTTGCGCGCTGGTCGAAGTCTCGTGGCCCTCTGTCAGAATCCAGAGTTTCAAGAAGATCGGAGGGGGTCAAAATTTCGGCCAAAAATGACAGTGTTACCCCTTATGTTTTTTTTTTCAGGTCAAAACTTTGACGTCTGATATCTCGGCTCTGGAAGGGTCTAGAGCCTCCATTTTTGCGCGCTGGTCGAAGTCTCGTGGCCCTCTGTCAGAATCCAGAGTTTCAAGAAGATCGGAGGGGGTCAAAATTTCGGCCAAAAATGACAGTGTTACCCCTTATTTTTTTTTTTTCGGGTCCAAATTTTGATCTTCGATATCTCGGCTCTGGAAGGGTCTTGAGCCTCCATTTTTGCGCGCTGGTCGAAGTCTCGTGGCCCTCTGTCAGAATCCAGAGTTTCAAGAAGATCAGAGGGGGTCAAAATTTCGGCCAAAAACGACAGTGTTACCCCTTATGTTTTTTTTTCAGGTCAAAAGTTTGACGTCCGATATCTCGGCTCTGGAAGGGTCTAGAGCCTCCATTTTTGCTTGCTGGTCGAAGTCTCGTGGCCCTCTGTCTGAATCCAGAGTTTCAAGAAGATCGGAGGGGGTCAACATTTCGGCCAAAAATGACAGTGTTACCCCTTATGTTTTTTTTTCAGGTCAAAACTTTGACGTCTGATGTCTCGGCTCTGGAAGGGTCTAGAGCCTCCATTTTTGCGCGCTGGTCGAAGTCTCGTGGCCCTCTGTCAGAATCCAGAGTTTCAAGAAGATCGGAGGGGGTCAAAATTTCGGCCAAAAACGACAGTGTTACCCCTTATGTTTTTTTTTCAGGTCAAAACTTTGTCGTCCGATATCTCGGCTCTGGAAGGGTCTAGAGCCTCCATTTTTGCGCGCTGGTCGAAGTGTCGTGGCCCTCTGTCAGAATCCAGAGTTTCAAGAAGATCGGAGGGGGTCAAAATTTCGGCCAAAAACGACAGTGTTACCCCTTATGTTTTTTTTTCAGGTCAAAACTTTGACGTCCGATATCTCGGCTCTGGAAGGGTCTAGAGCCTCCATTTTTGCGCGCTGGTCGAAGTCTCGTGGCCCTCTGTCAGAATCCAGAGTTTCAAGAAGATCGGAGGGGGTCAAAATTTCGGCCAAAAGCGACAGTGTTACCCCTTATGTTTTTTTTTCAGGTCAAAACTTTGACGTCCGATATCTCGGCTCTGGAAGGGTCTAGAGCCTCCATTTTTGCGCGCTGGTCGAAGTCTCGTGGCCCTATGTCAGAATCCAGAGTTTCAAGAAGATCGGAGGGGGTCAAAATTTCGGCCAAAAACGACAGTGTTACCCCTTATGTTTTTTTTTCAGGTCAAAACTTTGACGTCCGATATCTCGGCTCTGGAAGGGTCTAGAGCCTCCATTTTTGCGCGCTGGTCGAAGTCTCGTGGCCCTCTGTCAGAATCCAGAGTTTCAAGAAGATCGGAGGGGGTCAAAATGTCGGCCAAAAACGACAGTGTTCCCCTTATGTTTTTTTTTTCAGGTCAAAACTTTGACGTCTGATATCTCGGCTCTGGAAGGGTCTAGAGCCTCCATTTTTGCGCGCTGGTCGAAGTCTCGTGGTCCTCTGTCAGAATCCAGAGTTTCAAGAAGATCGGAGGGGGTCAAAATTTCGGCCAAAAACGACAGTGTTACCCCTTATGTTTTTTTTTTCGGGTCAAAATTTGACGTCCGATATCTCGGCTCTGGAAGGGACTAGAGCCTCCATTTTTGCGCGCTGGTCGAAGTCTCGTGGCCCTCTGTCAGGATCCAGAGTTTCAAGAAGATCGGAGGGGGTCAAAATTTCGGCCAAAAACGACAGTGTTACCCCTTATGTTTTTTTTTTTCAGGTATAAACTTTTACGTCTGATATCTCGGCTCTGGAAGGGTCTAGAGCCTCCATTTTTGCGCGCTGGTCGAAGTCTCGTGGCCCTCTGTCAGAATCCAGAGTTTCAAGAAGATCGGAGGGGGTCAAAATTTCGGCCAAAAACGACAGTGTTACCCCTTATGTTTTTTTTTCCAGGTCAAAACTTTGAAGTCTGATATCTCGGCTCTGGAAGGGTCTAGAGCCTCCATTTTTGCACGCTGGTCGAAGTCTCGTGGCCCTCTGTCAGAATCCAGAGTTTCAAGAAGATCGGAGGGGGTGAAAATTTCGGCCAAAAACGACAGTGTTATCCCTTATGTTTTTTTTTCAGGTCAAAACTTTGACGTCCGATATCTCGGCTCTGGAAGGGTCTAGAGCCTCCATTTTTGCACGGTGGTCGAAGTCTCGTGGCCCTCTGTCAGAATCCAGAGTTTCAAGAAGATCGGAGGGGGTCAAAATTTCGGCCAAAAACGACAGTGTTACCCCTTATGTTTTTTTTTCAGGTCAAAACTTTGACGTCTGATATCTCGGCTTTGGAAGGGTCTAGAGCCTCCATTTTTGCGCGCTGGTCGAAGTCTCGTGGCCCTCTGTCAGAGCCCTCTGTCAGAATCCAGAGTTTCAAGTAGATCAGAGGGGGTCAAAATTTCGGCCAAAAACGACAGTGTTATCCCTTATGTTTTTTTTTCAGGTCAAAACTTTGACGTCTGATATCTCGGCTCTGGAAGGGTCTAGAGCCTCCATTTTTGCACGCTGGTCGAAGTCTCGTGGCCCTCTGTCAGAATCCAGAGTTTCAAGAAGATCGGAGGGGGTCAAAATTTCGGCCAAAAAAATTACAGTGTTACCCCTTATGTTTTTTTTTTGGGTCCAAATTTTGACCTTCGATATCTCGGCTCTGGAAGGGTCTAGAGCCTCCATTTTCGCGCGCTGGTCGAAGTCTCGGGGCCCTCTGTCAGAATCCAGAGTTTCAAGAAGATCGGAGGGGGTCAAAATTTTGGCCAAAAAAATGACAGTGTTACCCCTTTTGTTTTTTTTCGGGTCCAAATTTTGACCTTCGATATCTCGGCTCTGGAAGGGTCTAGAGCCTCCATTTTTGCGCGCTGGTCGAAGTCTCGTGGCCCTCTGTCAGAATCCAGAGTTTCAAGAAGATCGGAGGGGGTCAAAATTTCGGCCAAAAAAAAAATGACAGTGTTACCCCTTATGTTTTTTTTTCGAGTCCAAATTTTGATCTTCGATATCTCGGCTCTGGAAGGGTCTAGAGCCTCCATTTTTGCGCGCTGGTCGAAGTCTCGTGGCCCTCTGTCAGAATCCAGAGTTTCAAGAAGATTGGAGGGGGTCAAAATTTCGGCCAAAAAAAAAAATGACAGTGTTACCCCTTATGTTTTTTTTTTTCCGGTCCAAATTTTGACCTTCGATATCTCGGCTCTGGAAGGGTCTAGAGCCTCCATTTTTGCGCGCTGGTCGAAGTCTCGTGGCCCTCTGTCAGAATCCAGAGTTTCAAGAAGATCGGAGGGGGTCAAAACTTCGGCCAAAAAAAAAAAATGACAGTGTTACCCCTTATGTTTTTTTTTTTGGGTCCAAATTTTGACCTTCGATATCTCGGCTCTGGAAGGGTCTAGAGCCTCCATTTTCGCGCGCTGGTCGAAGTCTCGTGGCCCTCTGTCAGAATCCAGAGTTTCAAGAAGAATTTTGACCTTCGATATCTCGGCTCTGGAAGGGTCTAGAGCCTC
The DNA here is from genome assembly GCA_038021265.1 of Cyprinella venusta. NCBI lineage: Eukaryota > Metazoa > Chordata > Actinopteri > Cypriniformes > Leuciscidae > Cyprinella > Cyprinella venusta. The sequence goes on from CM075873.1 coordinate 9,286,587, forward strand.
CATTTTCGCGCGCTGGTCGAAGTCTCGTGGCCCTCTGTCAGAATCCAGAGTTTCAAGAAGATCGGAGGGGGTCAAAATTTCGGCCAAAAAAAAAAAAAAATGACAATGTTACCCCTTATGTTTTTTTTTCGGGTCCAAATTTTGACCTTCGATATTTCGGCTATGGAAGGGTCTAGAGCCTCCATTTTTGCGCGCTGGTCGAAGTCTCGTGGCCCTCTGTCAGAATCCAGAGTTTCAAGAAGATCGGAGGGGGTCAAAATTTCGGCCAAAAAAAAAAAAATGACAGTGTTACCCCTTATGTTTTTTTTTTCAGGTCAAAATTTTGACCTTCGATAACTCGGCTCTGGAAGGGTCTAGAGCCTCCATTTTTGCGCGCTGGTCGAAGTCTCGTGGCCCTCTGTCAGAATCCAGAGTTTCAAGAAGATTGGAGGGGGTCAAAATTTCGGCCAAAAAAAAAAAAAATGACAGTGTTACCCCTTATGTTTTTTTTTCGGGTCCAAATTTTGACCTTCGATATCTCGGCTCTGGAAGGGTCTAGAGCCTCCATTTTTGCGTGCTGGTCGAAGTCTCGTGGCCCTCTGTCAGAATCCAGAGTTTCAAGAAGATCGGAGGGGGTCAAAATTTCGGCCAAAAAAAAAAAAATGACAGTGTTACCCCTTATGTTTTTTTTTCGGGTCCAAAATTTGACCTTCGATATCTCGGCTCTGGAAGGGTCTAGAGCCTCAATTTTTGCGCGCTGATCGAAGTCTCGTGGCCCTCTGTCAGAATCCAGAGTTTCAAGAAGATTGGAGGGGGTCAAAATTTCGGCCAAAAAAAAAAAATGACTGTGTTACCCCTTATGTTTTTTTTTCGGGTCCAAATTTTGATCTTCGATATCTCGGCTCTGGAAGGGTCTAGAGCCTCCATTTTTGCGCGCTGGTCGAAGTCTCGTGGCCATCTGTCAGAATCCAGAGTTTCAAGAAGATCGGAGGGGGTCAAAATTTCGGCCAAAAAAAAAATGACAGTGTTACCCCTTATGTTTTTTTTTCGGGTCCAAATTTTGACCTTCGATATCTCGGCTCTGGAAGGGTCTAGAGCCTCAATTTTTGCGCGCTGGTCGAAGTCTCGTGGCCATCTGTCAGAATCCAGAGTTTCAAGAAGATCGGAGGGGGTCAAAATTTCGGCCAAAAAAAAATGACAGTGTTACCCCTTATGTTTTTTTTTTCGGGTCCAAATTTTGACCTTCGATATCTCGGCTCTGGAAGGGTCTAGAGCCTCCATTTTTGCGCGCTGGTCAAAGTCTCGTGGCCCTCTGTCAGAATCCAGAGTTTCAAGAAGATCGGAGGGGGTCAAAATTTCGGCCAAAAAAAAAAATGACAGTGTTACCCCTTATGTTTTTTTTTTCGGGTCCAAATTTTGACCTTCGATATCTCGGCTCTGGAAGGGTCTAGAGCCTCCATTTTTGCGCGCTGGTCGAAGTCTCATGGCCCTCTGTCAGAATCCAGAGTTTCAAGAAGATCGGAGGGGGTCAAAATTTCGGCCAAAAAAAAAAAATGACAGTGTTACCCCTTATGTTTTTTTTTTCGGGTCCAAATTTTGACCTTCGATATCTCGGCTCTGGAAGGGTCTAGAGCCTCCATTTTCGCGCACTGGTCGAAGTCTCGTGGCCCTCTGTCAGAATCCAGAGTTTCAAGAAGATCGGAGGGGGTCAAAATTTTGGCCAAAAAAAAATGACACTGTTACCCCTTATGTTTTTTTTTTCGGGTCCAAATTTTGACCTTCCATATCTCGGCTTTGGAAGGGTCTAGAGCCTCCATTTTTGCGCGCTGGTCGAAGTCTCGTGGCCCTCTGTCAGAATCCAGAGTTTCAAGAAGATCGGAGGGGGTCAAAATTTCGGCCAAAAAAAAAAAATGACAGTGTTACCCCTTATGTTTTTTTTTTTGGGTCCAAATTTTGACCTTCGATATCTCGGCTCTGGAAGGGTCTAGAGCCTCCATTTTTGCGCGCTGGTCGAAGTCTCGTGGCCCTCTGTCAGAATCCAGAGTTTCAAGAAGATCGGAGGGGGTCAAAATTTCGGCCAAAAAAAAAAAATGACAGTGTTACCCCTTATGTTTTTTTTTTCGAGTCCAAATTTTGACCTTCGATATCTCGGCTCTGGAAGGGTCTAGAGCCTCCATTTTTGCGCGCTGGTCGAAGTCTCGTGGCCCTCTGTCAGAATCCAGAGTTTCAAGAAGATCGGAGGGGGTCAAAATTTCGGCCAAAAAAAAAAACGACAGTGTTACCCCTTATGTTTTTTTTCGGGTCCAAATTTTGACCTTCGATATCTCGGCTCTGGAAGGGTCTAGAGCCTCCATTTTTGCGCGCTGGTCGAAGTCTTGTGGCCCTCTGTCAGAATCCAGAGTTTCAAGAATATCGGAGGGGGTCAAAATTTCGGCCAAAAAAAAAAAAAAAACGACAGTGTTACCCCTTATGTTTTTTTTCGGGTCCAAATTTTGACCTTCGATATCTCGGCTCTGGAAGGGTCTAGAGCCTCCATTTTTGCGCGCTGGTCGAAGTCTTGTGGCCCTCTGTCAGAATCCAGAGTTTCAAGAATATCGGAGGGGGTCAAAATTTCGGCCAAAAAAAAAAAAAAAACGACAGTGTTACCCCTTATATTTTTTTGGGGTCCAAATTTTGACCTTCGATATCTCGGCTCTGGAAGGGTCTAGAGCCTCCATTTTTGCGCGCTGGTCGAAGTCTTGTGGCCCTCTGTCAGAATCCAGAGTTTCAAGAAGATCGGAGGGGGTCAAAATTTCAGCCAAAAAAAAAATGACAGTGTTACCACTTATGTTTTTTTCGGTCCAAATTTTGACCTTCGATATCTCGGCTCTGGAAGGGTCTAGAGCCTCCATTTTTGCGCGCTGGTCGAAGTCTCGTGGCCCTCTGTCAGAATCCAGAGTTTCAAGAAGATCGAAGGGGGTCAAAATTTCAGCCAAAAAAAAAAAAATGACAGTGTTACCCCTTATGTTTTTTTTTTTTCGGGTCCAAATTTTGACCTTCGATATCTTGGCTCTGGAAGGGTCTAGAGCCTCCATTTTTGCGCGCTGGTCGAAGTCTCGTGGCCCGCTGTCAGAATCCAGAGTTTCAAGAAGATCGGAGGGGGTCAAAATTTCAGCCAAAAAAAAAAATGACAGTGTTACCCCTTATGTTTTTTTTTTCGTTTCCAAATTTTGACCTTCGATATTTCGGCTCTGGAAGGGTCTAGAGCCTCCATTTTTGCGCGCTGGTTGAAGTCTCGTGGCCCTCTGTCAGAATCCAGAGTTTCAAGAAGATCGGAGGGGGTCAAAATTTTGGCCAAAAAAAAAAAAACGACAGTGTTACCCCTTATGTTTTTTTTTTCGGGTCCAAATTTTGACCTTCGATATCTCGGCTCTGGAAGGGTCTAGAGCCTCCATTTTTGCGCGCTGGTCGAAGTCTCGTGGCCCTCTGTCAGAATCCAGAGTTTCAAGAAGATCGGAGGGGGTCAAAATTTTGGCCAAAAAAAAAAAAAAAAACGACAGTGTTACCCCTTATGTTTTTTTTTCGGGTTGAAATTTTGAGTTTCGATATCTCGGCTCTGGAAGGGTCTAGAGCCTCCAGTTTTGCGCGCTGGTCGAAGTCTCGTGGCCCTCTGTCAGAATCCAGAGTTTGGGGGGGTCAAAAAATACATTTCTCCAAATGTACATTTCTTAGACCTGAGTGCAAAAATCGAGGCTCTTGACCCTTCCAGAGCTGAGATATTGAGATATTCATAATGGCATGCTACGTGGGATCTCAATATCTCAGCTCTGGAAGGGTCTAGAGCCTTTATTTTTGGTCTAAGTCCCATGGCCCTCTATCAAAATCCAGAGTTTCAAGAAGATCAGAGAAACTCAAAATTTCGAACCCCCCTAAAAAAAACCACAGTGTTACCCCTGTCGTTTGTTTTCTTTTTTTGATGCAAAAAATAAGTTTCTCCAATATTCTTGAAACTCTTGATTCTGATAGAGGACCATGGGACTTAGACCTGAGTGCAAAAATGGAGGCTCTAGACCCTCCCAGAGCTGAGATATTGAGATATTTATAATGGCATAAATGCTACGTGGGATCTCAATATCTCCGCTCTGGAAGGGTCTAGACTCTAGAGCCTCCATTTTTACACTCAGGTCTAAGGCCGTGTGTCCACCAAAGCGTTTTTCCACGCGCCTGGTGTATGTTTTCAATTGTTTCCAATGGGAACGCCTTGTTTTTTAAACGCCATGAGCGTGACGAGGCGCTGAGCGTTTTTTACAGGACGCTGGGAGTTGAAAAATGTTCAACTTTGGAAAAAACGCAGCGCTCATCACTGTCAGTTCTTGCCCAGCCGTCCAATCACAGTGGAGGAGGGGCGGCGGGACTAAACCACATCGACCAACAGTCACAACGTTTAAACTGCTGCGGATATTCTGTATCATAGCAACGAATCACCTCAACGGAAAAAAACGCTGCGCTGCCAAAACGCTCTCAAGCGCCCAAAGCACGGCGTCTTCAGCAGAGCGTCTAGCGTTTTCAGCTGGCAAAAAACGCTTTGGTGGACACACAGCCTAAGTCCCATGGCCCTCTATCAGAATCCAGAGTTTCAAGAAGATCAGAGAAACTCAAAATTTCGAAAAAAAAAAAAAAAAAAAAGAAAAAGAAAAGACAGTGGTACCCCTGTCTTTTTTTTTTTCTTGGTGTGAAAAAATAAATTTCTCCAATGTTCTTTAAACTCTGGATTCTGATAGAGGGCCATGGGACTTAGACCTGATTTCAAAAATGGAGGCTCTCTCTCACACACATACACACACACTTTCACACACACACTTTCACACACACACACACACACACACACACACACACACACACACACACACACACACACACACACAAACACACACACCAAATCCACCGAACGCAGCCACCTGTAATAAAAATTGAGAAGAAGCTTTTCAATGTGTTTGCATCAGTAATTTCTAAAAATTAAATTCGGACAATATTAAGCCTATAGACCATTTCACAAGATGTAAACAACACTGGTCCAGAAACACTTCCTGTTTCAGTTTGTAACTGTTTTCTTTATTTCACATGTAAAGAAAACATCTTAAAGATGTTTAACTTTTTGATTCATATTTATATGTTCTGTTGGTTGTATTTTATCCCAGCTTTTATGTAGGCTAGTGTTAAAAAACTGAAACAGGAAGTGCTTCTTGACCAGTGTTGTTTACATCTTGCAAAATTGTCTATACCTTTTTATATCCTTGCTCCTTCTCGATTATCTGGCAATATTCTATTCTCAAAATACAACCAATAGTACGGTAATGTTAAGACTTGTGAAAAGCACTATTTTCGGTGGTCCGCCGATTAGAGCAGGAATATGCTCCACAGTGCTCTTGCATCTTAACTGTTGCCACGCAACGAGACTGTGCTCAAAAACATTGGTGCTGATCTGATTGGCCCAAGAGGAGTCCTGTGCGCCAATGAACGCTATCTATCGATCTGCGCTCGATTACTCTTCCTTCATCCTCCAACTACCCGGATGTCAGTAACTTGAATGTTTTTTTATTGAACTTTTTCTTATTACAATAAACAATAAAGAAATCCAACAAAGAAAGAACGTATGACAATCTCAAAATGTCCAATATAAATATTATTGTATTACAAACCAATATTTACACCTCCTGCACATAAAGGTTTAATCTTCAGTAAGGATCAAATTTTATTGGACTTCAGTTCCAAACAAATAAATTCAATTTCAAATTATACAATTCAGATTCAGTTTTTGAATAAATTCAATTTTAATTAAACAATACAATTTCAAATTATGTGATTTAAATTCAGCTTTTCAATACAATTATTCAAGTTTAGCCATTCAAATTCAAATGGTTTAAATTCAGTTTCTGGTGGCACATATTTTAGCCCAGGTGGGTTTTAAACTTGCATTTTTTGGATTATAAAGTGGGCCTGACCGTTTCCATTTGTAAGAACAGCAAGTGTGACGTTAGATTTAGAGAGTCTTTGAATGACGAATGATGATGACCCATTTTTGGGTTGTATGTTTGGGCTGTAATCGGCCTTACATAACGCAGCGCTGATCCACTGACTGATTAAGCTTCCAATATTATTAAAAAAAAACCCACACCACTTTTGCTGAGATTTGCAAATATACCGTTGAATTAAATAAATTACACACATATTTGATACAACACAAAGTCAGCTAAGACTTCGCTCGTATTTTACGCGTACATGCGGATTGTGTGATCGTGTGAGTGCGTCATCAGCGTCACGCGTCACAGCGTCACAGCCCGTCGTCACACTCAAAAAAGTCAGAGCAGAACCGTTGTGTAACCGTCCCGCCGCCGGAGGGGAGGAGTCCAGACACAAATACACTCTCTGTGTTGTTGTGCTGTAAAATTCCACTGTACAGTTTACATTTACTGTCGAGAACAAACATCGAGTTTGCTACAGGTAAGCTACACTCCTCTACCCACAGGCTAAACTAATCTTCGGGTACATGGAGTTGGATCGGCGACTCTTGCTGGCTCACTGCGCCGCCCACACCCTGTCCGTAATCGCTGGGCTCTTGGTGGTCGTACCGCTCGCCCTCAACGGATCCGCTTTCAAGGGGAGGTGCGCGCTGTTTAGTCAAGGCTTTTGGAGGACGGAGAACCTCACGGTGGGCGAAGGAGTGTCTAAAGCGGTCACTCATCTGGTGGTGCAACAATGGGGTCCACTGGCCGCCTGCCAGTTTGCCACATTTGTCGGTGTGTTTACAGTGCTGTACGGCGCAGTCCAGGGCTGGAGGAGCCTGTTCTACCTCACTCGACGGCATGACGAGTGAGTGATAATGTGACTTACAGAAAATAAAATAATGATAAAAAACATTATATGATAAAATTACATATCTACATAAAAGTAGAAACTTGATTTGGCATGTCTATCAAAAATAAATGCAACTATATATTGTTAATCTGAGCAAAAAAAAATCAATTTAAATTATCAACTAAATAATATTAAATTAGCTATATACATTTAATATATTGTTGTATAAATAACATTAAATTAACTTATTAAAATGTTTTTTTTTAATTATCACATACACTAGTAATTATACTTATTTTAAACATTTATTATTATAGGACCGTCTGTCTGTGTTTGTCTTTTAATCGAATATCTCTCGAACCGACCAATGGATTGAAAAACTTAGCGATTCATTTTTGGGAAAAAAAAGCAGTGATTCATTTTTGAAAAAGTAGCGATTCACGATTATTTCAGCACACTGAGACTTGCATTAGTATAATATAAATAATTTATAATTTAAAATATAATGGGTATAAAACAAAACTTGTAATTATAATAATTAAAATTATGCCTTAAACATATCAGAAACTAAACTGTTATTCACAGGGTTTTATTTTCACTTTTTTTCTTGCAGCACGCTGTTCTCTGCCTTCCTCACACTGCTGCTGAGTCTATGTGTGCTGTTCCTGTCTGGTGGGGCCAGTGTCACCCTCACCCTGGGTCTGGTGTCCTGGTGCAACACTGTTACGGATCACAACACCAGACCCTACAGGTACAGCATCCCTTAAATCTGCAAGCTAATGTCAAGTTTGCACATGTAATATTCAACAGCATTATTGATCTGCCTGCAATGACGTGAGAACTGAACTGAGCTGGATGATGACATCATGATTTTCTCCAGAGCGGCTTTAAATTAACTAAATTAATAACTTTTTTTTACAACAAAAATGAGCATTCACTGAACTTGAGAACTTAAGCTGGACTATGATGTGATTTTCTTCTAGAAACAAACTTTGTTCCATTATTTTCTTGCTATCACTGTAAAGCTGCTTTGAAACAATCTGTATTATAAAAAGCGCTATATAAATAAAGTTGACCTGACTTTTGACTTGGATTAAATGACTACAAATAGTTACATAGTGACATATTCACTGATTCTCTTTCTCTGCAGTTGTTCTGAGTCACAGTCTGTTCCTCTATATCTGGATGTTGAGACATCTTCGTTTTACTCTGAGCTCAATTGTGCGCAGGTAAAGAAGTAATTGAATGCAAGCGACTTGTATTTCGGTCTGAGATCACAGTTCAACATAATATGCATATTTTACATGATAATGCATTATCCTGAATGTGTCTCTCTTTGCAGATCTCTCTGTGGTGTTTAACAACTCTATGGTTGGCTCACTCTATTTTGTCCTTCATGAGGCTCTACCATTCCCACAGTCAGCAGATCAGCAGACCATGTTTATCCAGGGAGAAGGAACTCCTCCTGGGGCAAACTCAAGCAGTGTCTTGTCCCATTCATCATTCGCATCCACACTCGCACCCTTCACACTCTCCCAGTGTTTTTATTTAGTCTTACAGTATTCATAGAAGTTGCGCTTTGAGGTTGATCTAAGGTCAGTTTTATTGATTGGAAAGAACGAACAAGATTGGTCCAAGATTAGCGTAAAAGGGAAGTAATTTCTAAACTCAATGTCCCCACAGTTATCATGCATGTTAATAACCTCAGTCATCTAAATTATCCTGGGTATCATTAGTTATTTTTAAGCACTTGTTGAAAAGTATTTATTATGTAGCTTGTAGTGCTTACATTGAGGTAAAATGTTTTGTGCACTCCCAGTCTTTGCCATAACGGATGTCAAAGAATCCTCAAATAGATATATGAGATATATTGCATTATTAATGCATCACTCTTGCACATACAAGAAGATATTGTCTAACGTTGTATGTTCAACCATATAATGTGAATTTTAAGTGAATGGGAAGGAAAGACTGTTGCAGGGTTTCTGCAGGTTTCACAAAGTCAAATTTAAGACTTTTTAAGACCTTTTTAAGACCATTATGAATGAAATTTAAGACCTATATCACGATAAAAAAACATACAAAGGAAACGCGTAATGAGTCTCACAAAGCAAAATCTAAATCAGCAAAATCGGATCCTAAATTCAGATATTTCAAACCAAGTATCGCTAAACTTCCACGTCCCCACAGCTGAATAAAATCCGTTTTATGTCTGTCTGTGGTATCTGACATACCTGCCTATAAGACAAAACCTCAAAACTGATTGGCTGTTGCATGTTGGTCTATTTTGTAGTCGTAATACAGCGAATTAAGAACTACAACTACGTAATATAAATAAAAAAAAAACATTCCAAAGCGCTGCGGGAGCATTTCAATGAGATTTACATGGACATAGGAAAATTAAGACCCATTTAAAAAGATTTAAGACCTAGAACACAATACTTCAGCAAATTTAAGACTTTTTAAGGCCTTAAATTGTGATTTTGAAATTTTAGACTTTTTTAGACTTTTTAAGACCCCGCGGAAACCCTGCTGTTGCATGTGCTCAAGTCAGACCCATGCTCTTTTTGTACTGTGAATGTACAGCGTGACTTTTTGCATACCGAATGGTACCGCCGGTCAAGCCAGACATTCTTTTTCTAATCCAATGAAGGTTTTTTATATGAAGCCGTTTGTGTTGATGCAACCTCCTAGTTCAAAATCCAATTTTGCAATCCAGAGATGGATAAGCTGAAAAAACATGAGATGGAATGTCAAGAATGTTGCTCATCCTTTTTGAATTGTGAACCTTTGTCCTGGAGGACTGTTGTGAAACACAAACGGCTGAGTAAGAAACAGGAGGGAGATGAGTGAGAAATGTGGATTTATGGTTTGGAAATGCGATTATTTTTGAAGTGTGTTTTATACTGCTGTTTGTATCCAGAATGTCCTATTTATAAGCTCTTTTCACTTGAGTAAAGGTAATACAACATGGTGTTTTGATATTAAGTCAAATTTGTATAACAAAGAAAAGTTGAAAATAAAATATATTGAAAATCATTTGAAAAATGATAATAATTGAGAAATCAAACTAAAAGAAAATTATATTTATCAAAAATTATTCAAAGTTAATACTTAACTATACAAAATATTCAATATTTCAATAGACCACATAGCCTTAGAAATAGTACAATTTTCAATCGTATAATTGTGGTAATATTGCAATATAATTAGTTTTAAAATGTTAATACTTACGGACAAAAAACCCTGTCCATGTACACATAAAAACAACAAAAAATTATATTTTTCAAAACCCTGAATAAAAGTGTGACATGCAAATAAACAGTTAATAGTAATTAACAGTAATTACAATTATATTTTCATTAAAGTGCACACACTGACCATATAATAACAGAATAATTAAAAATTTAAAGCTGCACTTTACTACTCTCTAATTAGTCATAATTAGTTTTATCAACATTAATATATAACTTTTTATTTTATTATATGACAAAACCATTTAATATAAGGCCTTGTTTCCTCCCTGTCATAGTTGTCAGTATAATGGTAAATACTGTAATTATTACTTCATTAATAGTTCTTTAAAAACAGATAAATGGCTCAGCAGTTAAAGCTGCCGTCGGCAACATTTTTTTGATCATATTCAGTGAAATCGACACTATAATCCGACAGAACAACATAAATAAAGTGGTTTTAGAAAAAACCCGAGCTTCTAACTCCATCTGGAGCGTGTTATTTGTTTTCCAAAAATCCTGCGCTCCCTGCTAGCTGTGTCAAATCAGCGCAGGGGGGTGTGAGATCTGACTGTCAGTCACAGATCGGGTACACGCCACCCCTCGCGCACGTTACAATCACATGCACACGCCTGAAGTTTGCGCAGTAAGGAAGAGTGATGGCGGAATACTAACAAACCAAGTAAGCTCATTTAGAGTATAAATGACGTTAGCAATTGCAATATATTGGTATATTAGCCAGGGCAGCATACCTCCAAATAATCCATGGTGTTGATGAATGCTGATGAGACGGTTGCGTTCACAGAAAACATGGAGTGCACGTACTTGCGCACGAACTCTGTGGGAGGGTGTTCGTTGATAGTGGGGGGAGGGCCATATGAGTTGTAAACATTCAAAATGTTGCCAAATCCACTCAATCGGCCAGGGTTACCGACGGCAGCTTTAAGGAAGGGTTACTATTGCTCAGAATGCTTTTTCCTCAATACTGTTTGCACCGGTTATGCTACACATCCTTGGGAATCTCAGACAGCTGATTAAACTTCTCTCTCTCTTTCATCACAGTCCCTTGTTGTAAGTCAGCACCTTGCAATCTGTTGCCATGGCAATTTCCGGCTCAAGGTGAGATGCCTCGATCTGTGAGGAGCAAAGAATGATTAGCAAGCAATTCCCTGCTAAAACATTTATTATTCAGAGCACACACACAAAGATTAATGGCAAGAGGTCGACAGACAAAATGAAACCTGCTGCAGAAATTGTGTTGAGAAGTGATGCAGGTGTTGCTGCAGTACCTCTGACATCTGAGGGAAGAGGCTGATGGCCAGTGGCAAGGACAGGCCAAAGACAGCCAGACACACTAAACTGTGCACAGGCAGCATCATCCTGCGATGGGCCTGCATCAGGGGAAGCCTGGTGGAGGACAGTCAAAACACACTCTCATGACATGAATTATTTCATGATGATATAATTAATTACTATTACAATAATATGTATTATAATTCATAAACGAGTTTAATTTAAATCCAAGTCATTTCATACTTTTCCAAGAAGGCCATTATGATTGGTGGAAGGACAAAGATTGGCAGCGGTAGAGCTACACGCGTCAGAGCCGTCTCTATGAGTGCCTGATAAAAAAATGCATAATTAAAAAAATTAAAAAGATTACTTTTGAAAATTCATGTAACAGTGCAAAATGGTTTGTAAGATTAAAACTATGTCTATTATATATATATATACTAATAGCTATATAATATATAATAAGATTAGAAAATAAAACAACAAAGGCAAAAGAGCCATCAACATATGAAAGTGGGGTGTCCCAACTAACATACGCACATGTTTGGCAGCTATCCGTGAGGATCCCACTACATTCCCGTTGCTGTCCAACACATCTATTCCCTCAGACAGCTCATTGTGTCTCATTAGAGCCACGTTACAGATGTTCGCACTGGCTGAGAAGTAAAACATACGAAGATCTTAATGATGACCATCCACGCTAAACAAAACTATGACATGCTGTTTCTGTGAAAGGAGATTTGTACTTTGGTGAAAATTATCTGATATAATCTCCATTTCTGTTATTCGGCAATGTACTTGATTAAATAAACACTACTGTTCAAAAGTCTGAGGTCAGTAAAATGAAATTTACCAATTTTTTTTGTGGAAATAATTTAGGCTAATACTTTTATTCAGCAAGGAAGTGTTAAATTGATTAAAAGTAACAATATAAAGACGTAAATTATATTTTAATTAAATGCTGTTTTGAACTTTCTATTGATTAAAGAATCATTAAAGTATCACAGTTTACACTAAAATGTTAAGGAGCTAACTGTTAAATGTTAAGGAGCAAACTGTATTCAGCACTGATAATAATAATAATCAGCATATTAGAATGATTTCTGAATGATCATGTGGAAAACAGTTGTTTAACATTGTAATACTATCTCATAACTGTCTTTACTGTATTTTTTATTGAATAAATGCAGCCTTGGTGAGCATAAAATACTTCTTTCAAAAACATTGTGTAACTTACATTCCTCAATATATGTGTGCCATGCTTTCCTACTGACAGCAGGGGGAGCTTTCTGCAATGCAGAATGTTCAGTGTACTGTATTTATAAGGACATACCTACAGCTGGGAAGGGGATAAACCTCTGTATCAACAGTCTGGTGGCAGGGTTAAATTTGCTGGATTTCTGGATAAGGACATTCAGACCCACCTACAAGAAAGAATATTACAGGAGAATTGAAATGTCATTTACATGTGAAACTGTACAACGGTTAGAACTAGAACATTACTACCACTGAGGGGTATTAGCTATTTTTTATTTAATCATAAATTCCTTTTCTTATATAAAATATTATTTTCATAGGCTATTCATTTCATATAAGGCCAAACATTCATATGCAGCTTATTTAGAGGTTACTTCACAATAATAAGCATGTAAATTTACATCGTAAATCACACATAAAATAAATCTCAAACAAAACTTGCACATTATTTACGTACTGCAATTGAAACGGCACTGGTGACGGCTCCCAGGTATCCCTGAAAAAACTTTGAGGTTGGAGTTGGCTAAATATGACATTGGGGGAAAAAAACAATCATCAACATTCAGATTCAGCAAATGTCCCACAGAAAGCTGTGCACTGAAAAAATACTCAAATGGTTTTGAACAACAGTCAGATGCAGAACAGCAACAGACGCCTGGCCCTCAGGACACAACAATGATCATTCAAATGGAATCGAGAAGAAGAAACGCTTCACTGAATGACCATCTGCAAAGGCATTGCAATAGTTAGACCTCAAAAACCTGACCTGAATTACAAGACCGTGTCAAACCGTACCTTTGTGGCATTGCGGTTGGCGAAGTTCACGCAGGCATTGTGACTCTGGTTGAGCCACTGTAAGAGAAAAATTCAGGGTTAGCTTGACATTTAAACTATTGGTTGATGAAATTGTTTTACTTTCTCTGAAATATATAAAGTAAATCCGACTACTTTAGACTAATTACGTATTTCTGAGAAACAGTAGCTGCTGGGATACTGATGATGCAGAACCAGCTTTTATGTTTCCTGGCATTGAGAGGCTCAAATGATGGGAACAAGCCACTTTACCTGCCAGAATACAGTCGAAGCCAAAGTCTGGTTTGGAAGGAGGAGACCAACAACCTGCAAGAGAATCAGTTAAGGATCATTTAACAATTCATGTTAACAATTGAACTAGCAACTGACGCCATGGCATACTGCCATACGCTGGTTAATAATTTACACCAAAGGTTTATTACAGACTCAATAGATTACAAAACACCTCTCATGCTTTGGATGGATTTGATTGTGTCAACACTTGCACAAGAATAATGATTGGCGTCTTCCTCTCATGTTTGCTCTATATGTGTGTACTTTATGCACTTTGATCGTTTTTTTACAAGCAAACTGAAGACTTACGATTGGCGTTCCAAACGGGACATAGCCTATGAAATGCATCCATAAGAAAAAGAGCAACAACAAATCAGATCAGAGTAAAATAACCTGACTTACTTAAAATGTATTACTTTAATTTTAAAGTTATTAAGGTGCAGTTGTATAATTAGTTGTAATATAGGTAATAACTGTTGCACACATGCATAACTGCATCTATAAGGGTTATACATCTTAACTGATGGTTACAGTGAAACTAGGTTTTCTACATAACTACAATGGATGAGGTGAAAATGCACTGAAATTTTAAATTACCTTTTAATTTAATACATATTTTAAAGGAGTAGTTCACTTAAAAAAAAAATTTTTGCTGATAATTTACTCATCCCCATGTTATCCAAGATGTCCATGTCTTTTCTTCATTCAGTCGAAAAATGAAGGTTTTTGATGAAAACATTCCAGGATTTTCTCCATATAATGGACTTCATTGGGAACCAAACGGTTCAAGGTCCAAATAAGAGTTTCAGTGCAGATTCAAAGGGCTTTTAAACGACACCAGGCAATGAATAAGGGTCTTATCTAGCACCCTTCGAGTCATGACTCGAAAAACGATTTGTTTATTTTGATGAACGAGTTTGAACAGGAGTCACGAACGCACATCACAGAACAGAGCAAGGTGAGCATTTGTGCTAATAAAACTTAAACTTTTTTTATTTATTTTTGAAATGACCGATCGCTTCGCTTGATAAGACACTTATTCATCGTCTGGTGTCGTTTAAAGCCTTTTGAAGCTGCACTGAAACTCTCATTTGGACCTTGAACCATTTGGTTCCCATATATGGAGAAAATCCTGGAATGTTTTCATCAAAAACCTTAATTTCTTTTCGAATGAAAAAAAGAATGACATATGATATGGGGTGAGTAAATTATCAGCAAAAGTTTTTTTTAAAGTGAACTAGTCATTTAAGATGTATTAAAATGTATTCCAAAGCTGATTTTTAAGCATCATTACTTCAGTCTTCCGTGTCACATGATCTTCAGAAATGATAGTAATATGCTGATTTGGTGCTTAAGAAACATTTCTTATTATCATCAATGTTGAAAACAGTTGTGCTGCTTAAAAATGGTGATATTTGTTGGATGAATAGACTGTTCAATAGCATTTATTTTAAATATAATTTATTCTTTGAAATGCAAGGCACAGTAAAGGATTTCAATTCCCTGGGCTCCTCATATGTTCTTACCTGACATGCGGAAAGGCATAAAGATTTTTTCACCGGTGTCGGGGTGAATGATGGCCTGAAAGTAATGAGTCAGTGACTGTCATTTTAATCATCATTGAAAAGTGAAAATGAGCAATGAGCACAAGTCTCACCTGCTTCACCTTCTGAGCCTCCCAGAGCTGAACACAGAACACAAGCAGTTATAAAACACTGCACCACATAAGGGCCAGGCCAACTACATGCGTTAACCGACTTCACCTGGTGATCTGTTATTCCTGAAGGAAGATTCCCTTGCTTGAAATCATCCAGGAGTTTGATACATTCTTTTAAACGACTCTATAGAGATGAAAGAGAAACCCAAAAGGTATATGACCGTAGACTTATCCAGAATTATTCATTAGTTGATAAGAATCAGCATTTATTCTTCATAGCCGTGAATAGGGCTGCAACAAACAATTATTTTGATTATCGATTAATCTAACGATTATTCTAAAGATTAATCGTCCATCATTTTCCTGGCTAATCGGTAAGTTTGGAACAGTTATTCAGCTTTTTCAATTAGTTAAAATATTGAGTCATACATATTCTTACTATAATATGAAAAAAGAAAATCAGTTCAGGTTTTGAAATAGTTGTTTTAATGAACTTTGAGCCAACTAAACAGGTGATTCTCTTTAAGTTTTCAGATTCCAGTCCAACTCAAATCACATACAAATGCTCTCTAAGCATTGTTTAAAACCTCAGGTGTTCTTCGGTCATTTCTGACCGAAACATTTTCTGTTTTGAATTTCTAAAAACCACAGCTTCATCGGAATGTTATGAAACTTTTATGGCATTATGTATTTGAATACAAAAAAAATTGAGGTCATGATCTGAGCATGCTAAGCGGTCTTAAAAAAACAGTCACACTTGTGGTCTTTGGTCAAAAATGACCCCCATAGGAAATGAATGGGAAATTGACAAAAACAAAACAAAAACAAAAAATCACAATTTTTTTGAGTTTTTGAGATTGTTTCAACTATATATTCAAATCTAAATCTAAAAAAAAAAAAAGATGTTCATAAACATCTGGGGAGTTCACATGCTTCTCCATAGAGAGCTGTACATGCCAGTGGTTTCACCATTTCCATGGCAAAAATAGACCATACATATTGCATAAATATTAATATATTTAAATCAAATTGTCTCAAAATATTAAATTACAAAGAATAAATATTATAGAACAAAAATAAATTGCATTGGTTTAACTGAGATGGAGGAAATTTAATTTTTAGGTGTCTGGTCACTTTTGACCAGGAAGATAAGAAGTGTGACTCCGAAACGAAAAGCACCTGAGGGTTAATAGGCCCACTGCTTTTTGCATTTGGGCTGCATTACACTAGCGCCACAGCGCCGTAGCGGTCAAATCGTGATATTGCACGCCCTTACAACAGGTCAGGTTAGAGGTTAGATCAAACAACTACTAGACAACAACGATATTTGTCGACAATTTTTTATTGTCGACGTTGTCGACAATGACAACTAATCATTTCAGCCCTAGCCGTGACTTAATTGCAGTATATTTTATAGAAGAACGAAAAGTTCAACGCAACTCATTGTTTTATTCACCTCAATTACAATAACACAGACAAGATTTCCATACCTCCGTCACGAACAAAGTTGAAGGATCAATGATGTCAATGAAATGTCTCAACCTGCCAAGAAATGTGCTCTGAAGAAGAAAAACATTCCTTTAGTTTAAAAAACTTACACTGTCAGCCAGAACCTATAAAGAAAAGATGCAAACAGGACAACCTGCTGACAGCACAAAGCAAAGAATGATTAAAACTGTCTACTTTGTGCCATAAATTGTCAAGAGACTGTATTCTAAGTTTAGTTTAGAGTTAGACTGAAATATCTAAGGGATGTAATGACAACGCACAGACAGTTTGTGCAGAGCGACGACTGCCTACATCAACATTCCCACTGCCTCTGAACCCTGGAGAGCAATGCAAGCGCTTTTCTGAGAGCCAACTGTTTCAGAGGCCCGATGGTTGAGCATGCCAAGGGTTTATTTGGCAAAGAACAGGGTAAAAAAAAAAGGAAGCCTCAATCAACTGCTCCTAAATGAGAAAACAGCTCCTGTGTGGCTCATCTCAGCTGAAATCCATGTTATCTTATAACATAAGGTGAAGAGAGCAAAAAAACTGCTGATCTGAATGGACTTGGATATAACGTTATTTCTGGGTTACAGACACTTGCTTCAAAGCGGTTGCGGAGAGCTATGCGAGCGCATGTGTGCTGGAGAAGACTTGTTAATTATGCATGTGATTCTGCTCCCCAGAGAATATGCAACACAGTTAGCAGAGATGGAGCAGGCAGAAAACATACACCCATATCCTTCAGCTGCATTGATTTCACCTAAAGGCAGCAGAAATAAAAAAGATCACTGTGCATTAATGCGCATGTGCTCATCTCAAAAATCAATTCGATTTTGATCCAATCTTAGCAGAGAGTGATGAAAGGAACAGATATAATGAATACTCAGTGGAGCTTTCTTAGGCAAAAGAATGCATATTACCATATGTATTTTCAGAGCTTTTGTTTTAGAAGTATTCCCTGAAGACCCAAAGCAGACTCATTTGGACAGCATATGCCATGATAATCAGATGAAACGAATGATTACACGGAAATAAACACTGACCCGAGTATTTTATTGAGGTGCATTCAGAAACAACATATATAACCGGGAGACTAACAAAGGGAAGGCAAATTATACCCTACCATCCTGCCCTTTATTAAATACAATGTGAAAGAAAGGTTTTCTTAGATTAATAGCAGTGCAGTCATAATATCTTACTGAACTGTTTTTAACTACACACTATTTGTACTGTAATGCACACTGTAATAGACAGTGGGTCTAAATGCAAGAAAACAGTTGTATGATATACTACTTCAAAACATGTGATTTCAGAAATAATCAACTACTATTTTTATCCTGTTTACAAAAAGGGAAATCATTTTTGCACCATACTTGCATCACTGTTTTTGCAAGCAAAGGAGATAATATGCAGGTAGATGTGGGTGATTGTCTCTACTAAATGTTTACAATTGTATATATATAACATAGCCTATTATTATAACATTTATGGGGTCACTTAATATTCAACAATATTATTGATCTGAATGTACTGATGCTGTTCTATGAGAAATGAACTGAGCTAGACTATTACTTTTTTTGCTTTGTTGAAGAACTGCTTTATAGAATACTTTAATATTTGATGATCTTTCGAACAGAACTGAATGAACCAGCTTCATGCATCATTTTCCTGTTATTACTGTAAAGCTGCTTCAAAACTGAATGTAGGCCTATTGCATAAAGCGCTTTATAAATAAAGGTGATGACTTGACATAATATTTAGAAATCAACACGGAATTCAAGCTATTAGTTTAATAACAGAGATAGGCTATGAGAAAATAACTTGCTTTGTTTAAAAACAACCTGAATCTATATAATTCTGCATTAGCATATTTTATTTTGAGTCTTCTTGAAACTTCCATCAAAACCTGAGAATGATTATCCAGAAGTTGTTAAGAACCAATATGGACATTAGAAACAACTATTAAAACATTATCATAAACTATTTTTTGATTTATTATCATTTATGGCAATATTCACAGTTTACATAAACTGGTCATATTCCTTACTTCGTGGAACACAATTTGGGTCTGAACGGGTTAATTAGGATGACCGTTTCCATGGAGGCAACAGGACTTAAATAGATGGTCATTCATTTGACCGACACGAGCGCGTGAGATCTTGCAAATAACATAAATGATGAGACGATTATTTGCAATCGTTTGGCAAAACATGCTCCATTGTCAAAAGGCAAAACTTGAAAATCTGAGTTCATCCGGTGTATAATCGCATATGTTTTAGAAAGAAAATTAAACAGGGAGGAGAGGCAGTTTTTCCCCAGCTTTCAAGAAAAAAATGTGAACTTTAATAATGTCCCGCGAAATCACTCCCACGTAATGCAAAAATAAAAGTGATTAGAATTTGTATTCAACTGCGTTTTAAAAACAAAACAATCTCTCCCCTAGTCAATTTCTGTTTTGTTTGCAAATAAAAAGAAACGCTATTGAGCATGCATCTGACATCTGTTTAAGGGTTTCATTATAACGGTGCAAAAACCAGTTTCGCTTATCACGAGCAACTGCATTGGCCAACAATATTGCAATGATGCCATGGACAAAATGCAAAAGGCAAAACGCAAAAAAGCGCGAGGAACGGGTGACTTTCGCAGTCCAGTGCTGGAGCAATGCAAAGGTATCTGCACATATGTTGTTTATCAACGCCCATCAAATTTCCCCAGACAAAGATACACTTTGAGATCGCGACAAACTCTTTACCTGCTCGTAACGCGGTTTTCCCAGCTGAAACACCGGGCAAGACGCAGATTCCGCCATCTCAGCAGCGGTGGAGTGATGTTAAATAATAAAAATGTCCATGAGTCAGAATTTGTAAGAATAGTCAACTCGGGTACGAAACTAGTGAAGCAATAGCTCGCAGGGGTTCATGGGAAGGGTAGTTTCCTGTTGAACTCAGGAAAAAGCAGATATAGAGCGCATTATAATGGCAAAAGTCTGAAATATTTACATCACAATGTTCAATCAAAAATTTTCACAGCATTTTAAACAATCTCCTGGCTTCTGTGAACTTTGAAAGTTGGGCAAAATAATTTGCATATCTAGAAAAATAGCTACGTTTTCCAACAAAATAGACCTTAAGTTGTTATTACCATAGATGGTTATTACTGTAAACCACAGGCACACAAATTATTAAATTAATGATTCTGAAAAAATGATTATTTTTAATTGGTTAAAATTAACCATAAATGAATCATAAAATGTATATCTCTTGAATAATTTTAACCATACAAAAGATACAATTTGGAAACCAATAATAAATGGTGCCTGGCTGACAGCATTTAAGATAAGAGTGTGGTTGGTTGGGACAGTGCATGTAATAGAATAATTAATCATTCAGAGCAGATCTAATGAATTACCTCCAAATGTCATGCATGCTGTGCTTATATTACAGAGCCACAAACACCATATAATGTTTTGTGGGGAGAAATATACTCAATATATAACAATATTCAAATGATTCTTAAAATATTATATATTTTTTTCCACCCAGCCCTAGATATTAGGATTTAAAAAGATTTTTAACCCCAGTTAACTGATATAAAACACTATTGAACTTTACATATAATCATAATTTTATACATTCAAGAGGTTTATGGTTCAAATACTTTACATTTTAACCAAACATTTAATGTGTTTTGAGTGATGTACAATTTAAAATAAACATTTTTATAATTAATATTTGTTGTTTCCTTCTTAAATAGTAAAGTGTTTTAACTCTTTGCCAATCAAACGTCATAACTACAAACAGGGTATATATATATATATATATATATATATATATATATATATATATATATATATATACTGTATATAGGGACATGAAATGTATTTTTTTTTTGTTGCATCTTAGTTGGGTTATCTTCATGTTTGTCCCACCAGAGATAATTAACCAAGAATGTAAACCCCAGTTTCCGCTATTCCTGTAGGAATTGTAGTTATGATCAAATTTGCATTACTGTGGCATGTTAAAAGCTCAAACAACAATGCAAGCAGATACACTGTCAGTTTAAACTTGGATTCCCACAACATTAATATTTTATGGTACCCATCTGCACACATTTGTGAGGATTCAGGTAACTGTAAAATCTTATATGTAAAATCCATAATAATGTATTTTTTTTTTACTAAAAGGCTGTTTTAATGTAGGCCTAAAAAAGGGGGTTCTGGAATTAGAAAAATGAATTCTGTCATCATTTACACACCCTTATGTTGTTCCAATAAATGTTTGCGTTTCTTTCTTCCTTTGAACAATGATATTTTTAAGAATGTTGGTGACAGTTGATGGTAACCATTGACTTATTTAGATTTTTTTTTCAACTATGGAAGTCAATGGCTACCCTCTAATGTTTGATTACCGACATTCTTCAAATATCTTCTTTTTAGTTCAACAGAAGAAAGACACGTGACTCATACATACAGAAGCATATTGCATTCACTTGAAGAAAAAAAAATCGAATGTTTTTCTGAATTAACAAGTTAATTATCTCAGAATTACAAGATAATTTTTCAAAGAACTCAGAAATTCGGAAAAACAGAGCAAAAACTTTTTTTCCATGAAAAATTCTTGTAATTGTGAGAATTAACTCGTTAATTCAGAAAAAAAAAACAGAGCAATAACTTTTTTCCATGAAAAAAAAAATCTCTTAATTCTGAGATAATTAACTCGTTAATTCAGAAAAACAGAGTAGATTTTGTTTCCTCAAGTGAAAGCACTGCGCTTCCGTACATAAAGGTTTGGGCAACATAAGGATAGTTAAAAGATGACGGTTTTAATTTTTGGTTGAACAATCCCTTTCAGCACTAAGTACAATAAATCATTTTAAAAGCGCAGTAGTGCCACCCAGTGGCAATCAAATAAAGCACCACCGTGATAGTTGATGTGATGTGGAATTGAGTGCCACTATGTTTCCAAAAGCATCGTTGGCCCAAGTAGATCCATTGCCACGAATGGTCTACTCTCTACAATCAATCAACTTAGCTCTCAATGCTTTTGAGAAACCCTGACGATTAAGCTTAAAGGGATACTCCACTTTTTTGGAAATAGGCTCACTCCCCCAGAGTTAAACAGATGGGTTTTACCGTTTTCAAATCCATTCAGACGATTTTCTGATATTTAGAAGAATATCAGTAACCAGACAGTTTCTGGTCTCATTGACTTCCATAGTAGGAAAAAAAATATACTATGGAAGTCAATGAGACCAGAAACTGTCTGGTTACCGATATTCTTCTAAATATCAAAAAAATCGGCTGAATACATTCGAAAACGGTAAAACCAATCTGTTTAACTCTGGGGGAGTGGTAAAATGAGCCTATTTCCAAAAAAAGTGGAGTATCCCTTTAAATCTCTTAGACATAATGGTCTTTTTACATGTCCATTCCATAAAGAACTCAAATCAAAAGACACCAAATGATTTTATAACTTTATTTTCAAATAACTTTGAAAATGAAGCTGTTTGAAATAATTAGCAATAAATAAAATAAAATAAGAAATTACAAATGTGAATGTTGTAAAAAAAAAGAAAAATCCAGAGGCACATTGCAATATGGTGTTTAAAAACCAAAATGAAGAGTCACGGTGCAACATGTTTCTTTCCTCGAACACACAGGGGGAAAACTGAGGGCTGTGTAACTCGAACTAAAAATGTTTATTTTCCTTGTTACAAATACAAATTTGATTGCAGTGAGTCAACAAAATCAACTGCAGCCCTGTACTTTCTTTAAGTCCAATACTGAGACATAGAACTGATGATCTTGTGTGACAAAACCTCAAAGTTTTCATCAGAAGAATAAATGAGGAAACACTGAATACGGAATAAAAATCTCACACTTAAAAAAACAGAACAAAAACAATGGTATAAGACACCACCGGAATATATATTTGAAAAAAGCCACAACAACACAATGAAATTACAATGCAATACAACATAGATCTTTTTTAACTTAAAAATAAACATTGCTTTTGTGGTTTAGAAAGCTTAGGCATTTGCATATCACTAAATTTGCTACTTTAGCGATGATCAAAGTATTCAGCAGTGCTAAGGCTTCATGAATATATTTTGTGGCGCATATATCAACTTAAGCTACAGCTTAGCAGTTTGTTTTATTGCATAGCGTACATGTTTGCAGAAACAATCTCTGCTTTTGTGCTAGATGGAAGTGAGCATGCACTGATATCAGCGGCTTCAATGTGGCAAAGCCGACTGGCTCAAGCACAACGGTTTTCCATAATGCGCATTAAGGTGCTTTTAAAGCTATCAAGAAGTAACATTTATTTACATGTACAGAATATTTTGAAAGCAATATTTTACATCAACTTTGACACAAGGTGTATTAGGCTACATATGTATTAAATATTACTAATGTTTCTAAATCTCTTGATTCATACTGAACAGTGTAACATATTCGTTTCAATACAATGTGTAGTCAAATAAACAATATTTTCTTGAGATTTGGAAATGTTTGGAGGACTGAAAGATAGATAAGAAATTTCAATTTTTAGAACAATTCTATTTTACTTCGAATTATGAGTGTTTAAATAAGTCAGTTATTATAGTCAGTGTGTTTTCTTTTAGATTCGTAACTTTCGTGAGACATTTTTTTTTTGTTTAATATGTATAACATTTTGGTATACCGATGCATACAGATCCCAGATCTTATTATTCCTTATGATGAAAATTAGCATATTCATGAACAGGAAGACATATTTTGGTAGAATCAATGAATATTGCAGATCCTTTTTTTTTTACTTTAAACCACTGCCTTGTGCTCATATAATGACTAGTAGTATGCTAAACGTCAATGACTGTGGATTTGGAAGCCCAGTAAAAAGCATGCAAAGCTTTATCGTGTCTACGTGAATCTGGCAGTTTTGAAATTTAATGGAGCATCACAAATGGCTTTAGATCAATAGTGTTTTCAGGACGGAGCGGGTCACCGTAGTCATTTTGGTCTTGCGCGTACCTGCAGCAGGGTGGGCGTCTGTTCCATAATGCGCACCAGCAGCTTATCAATGTAGTCCTCCAGGTCTCTGACCTGAACCTTCATCTTCTTCAGTTCGGCCTCACGTTTCTCCAATAACGCCTCCTGCACCTCAGTTTCAGCTCGCTGCTTCTTGACGTCCATTTCCTGCTGAAGCAGCAGAGCTATCAGCTCCATGTTGGTCATGTTCTGATACTGAGCCCGGGCCTCAATCAGAGCCAGCTGCACAGGAAACAGAAACACAGGCATGTTTACGAGAGAAAGACAGTAATGTTATGTAGCATAATAAACCAAAACTACTTGTGTTTCTTGTGAAACTAAGTCTTTCAGCTGGTTTTCAATCACTTGTGCGTTCTTTCATTATCTTTACGATGCACTCAGCACAATCCATATACAGTTTACTGAGAACCTAAACAGATATCACTGATAAAAAAGCATATTGATCTGTGAGGTTGAGTAGAAGAGACATTTTGTGTGTTTCTATATACTATTAAGGCATCTAATAATAGGTTATTAGATTAAGCTTGTTAGGTTAAAGCACCTTCACTTCATGAACTTTCAGTACCTGGTTTTGCTCATCCTCAGCAGTGGTTACTGGTGCAGATCTTCCAGGGTTAATGGTGGACTTGAGTTTTTCCAGAACTGAGCGGCTTTCAGGTTTCTTCTCTCCCTGCACAGTTGTATTTGTCAAGGGCTTCACTGGGTGAGGGCTGTGCAGCGGTGCAAAAAGGAGATAAATTAAGTATTTATGTAGACCTAAAGGTCTTCATCATGGTTTAACCAGTACTCTGTTGACATTTTGTACTTTCAGCAACTTTTCTAAATCTCTTGTTTTTTGCTTATTAAATTCCTGGTGAGTTAGTGAGTACAGCTCAAGCAATAGCGAATAGTTGAAGTAATGGTTAAAAGTAGCATGTACTTAAGACAAATCATGTGCCAACTTTGCAAGTTGACATATCATGCTATCTTTAAAAAACAAAATGACTGGAGCTGATTGTTGTAAAATCATGTTAGCAATGGGAATTTTTTAAACAATTTCATCACTCAGAGTTGCTCTGTCATAAAAAAACTGAGATCATTAAGTCTTTCTAATTTAAGCATAAACTTGTTTGGAGAGTTAATTAAAAAAAGAAGTTAAATATCCTTTTTCGTAAATTAAAATTAACCTGGAATAAATCAAAATATAAAATATTACATGAAAAACTTCAACTTTTTTTGTTTTAGTTAGTTGCCAAAATAGCATTTCTAATTTTGAAGTTTTATAAGTTTAAGTACTAAAATTACTAAAGCCAAAATTGAAATAAATAAAGCTATATAGATATTAAAAAATTTGAATAAAATGCGCACTAATACAAATACAAAAGCACTAACAAAAATCACTAAAACTTGATTTAAAACTAAAACTGAAAAAATATCAAATATTTCCTAAAAGTCACATCTTGGCAAATGAGCTAAGACTTTGTTGAGGTAATTTCTAAAAGGAGACGTGAGATTACTGAATTTTAGTAGAAGTAGATTTTAGTAGAAGATTTTTAGAAGTATTAAGAAAAAAAGGAGTCAAGGAGAAGATATTTAAGATTTCTCATTTACAATTTTTGTCTCTGGGTACTGACAAACTAAAAAACAATGATATTAGAGTCAACATCTCACATCAAACCTCTCATAAACACTTGATGCAAACAATACAACACTTTCACAAATACTATTTTTATGGTAAGTTTAGTTTCCTCTACAAGGAACATGTGTTGCGGTGTGTCTACCAAAACAGAATGAAGACTGAATAAAGCAACAGAAAAGCAAAGATGAAAAATGAAATAACTAAAGGTAACACGGCATGAGCAAACCAGGAGGAAACATAAAAAGAGATGGTGCACATTTGTCAAAGTCCAAATTATAGCAAGCTGTGAGTGCAAAAACAAAGTTTGTTCTAGGCCAACATATGTGAGAGCATTTATGAGCCTGTCCTAGTGCAACTGAGAGAGAATGAATTCATTTCTCAGGTAAGAGCAGAGGTGAGTGCGCTTTTAAAGGCAGTGAGGTCTCACCTGCTCTCCTCATGGGGCAGGAGGACGTTTGCTGGCTGTGTCTCCTCAGGTGAGAGGGAGAGCGGTGCATCAACGTGGGACTGGGCTGTGAAGGAGCATGTGGAACTCATGCTGGGCATCTCGTTTGGGGGCTTTGCCGGAAGGGAAGGGTCAAGGCGGAGACAGGAATTAGTACCAGCTAATGGGGTGGGTGAAGAGGCAAGATCATGCAAAATGAGGTCTGATGCAGGATTATTAGAGTCAGCACAGGAGACAGTTTTCGGAGAGCTTGTGGTTGAGTGTGGTCTGATGCGGGCTGATCTGACTTCTGTTGAATACGGGCTTCTGGAATTTCTTGGAGCTACTCTAGCATGCAAGTCCTCAAAGCTGATTTGTTCATCCAACGTGACCTCGTTTTTCTTTGAGAAGCAAACTTCAGAGTTTAGGTTACCTTCAGTTAAATTAACATTAGGCTCATTAGGCGTAGTGAGTAAGATGCAACCGTCTTCCACCATCTCTGGTTGGATTTGAGTTGTCACAGTGCTGGAGAATGTTTGAGTGATCACAGTGATGTCATTTCTGAGGAGAACACCAGCCACATCTTGAGAGTCACAGTTGCACTTTGAATCAGTGTTCTGGTGTTCACAGGGGTCGACTTTTTGTCCTCCCAGTCCTTCAAGAGATCTCTCAAAAGGTGATGAGCAATGATTATGGTTTTGTGAGTCAGACAAATGTGTTGTGCTAACATTATGAGTGTTCCTTGGTGAAAACATCTTCAACTCAGACGCCATTCTGCACGATAAATCCTCAGGTAAGCCTGGTGAGCACCCGGGAGGCGAGGAACCGCAGCCAGAGTGCAAATGTGAAGAAACCTTGGATGCTTCAACTTCTTTACTCATTCCAAAAGCTGGTTGCAAGTCCGAATGTGAACTTTCAGAATCAATGAAAGCAAACTCGGAAGTAATATCTGTATTGTTGTTCGAATCTCTATGGGAGAGGGTCAACAAACCAACGCCATTGGTTTTAGTCTGTGGTTGTTGCTCATTGGAGACCTTTAATTCACAGGACAATTCCGAATCGTGTTTGGGTTGGGTCTGAGGTGAACTGCAAAGTGATTCAGTCACTGTGGTTTCCCAATCAGACGGAAAACAAAGTGTTTCAGGTACCGTGTTCTCGCATTCAGAGTTTCCAAGTGCATCTTCACCGAAACCATTTGAAGAGCCACAAGCGTTGTTTGTAGGGAAATCTTGCCCTGTTGCTTCCCCAAACATGAATTGGTTCAGTTTGATATCACTGTTCAACTCTGCTTCCATCTTGTTATACCCTACTGAAGAAATGTGATGCAACTCTTTATCTGCACCTAAAATTTGCGAGCTCCTCTTCAAGTCTCCGTCTCTCACACGCTGAAGGGAGGCAAAGTCAGTCTGTGAGAGAAAGCAGGCCTCTTTCTGCACAGCCAGCTCCTGGGCTCTCTCTAACCAGCTGTCCATTGTGATCACTTGGGTTCTCATGGGTTTACGTGGTGGTAGAGGAGGCAGATCCCATGGCTTTGAAATACCCATATCAACTTCACCAACTCTTAAACCAATCGCTTTATCATTTACAAACACCAACTGGTTTGTATTTGGTTCCTGTGAAAGAAACAGTGCTGATGGAGGTCTTGTTGGAGTTCCATTTGGTGATTTAAGACGGCTTGAGGCAAATGCTTCAAAATCATCCCATTCCCCAGCCCTCTCAGACAGAGAGTGGTTCGGATTAATATTTGAGTTTGCTTCTGTGTTCTCAAGCATCATGGTCGGAAGAGACCTCTGCCTTGACATACTCCTGGGTCTTTCCCGCTTTATTGCGGACATTTTGTTCGACACTCCATTACGGAGGGGACTGGATCCAACTGGATAATGATAAAGACTGGAATTTAGAGAACAGTAACCAGCAGTCGGAGACGTCAGTGCTTCCTCGGCTATAAGATCCTCAAAAAAAGGGTTTTGCTGTAGTCGCGTGAGGAAAGGGTTGGAGGGAGAGATGGAAGGGGGTGTTGGGGAAGAGTGGGTGAATGGGTTGGTGTGATTGCCACTAGGGGGAGACACCAAGCCAGTAGTGCAACTGAGGGGAAGAGAGCATGGGGGCTGACTGGGGGAGCAAGGGATCTGACAGGGGGTGTCTGAGCTGCTCTCTACCTTAGGAGAGACTCCCAGCCTGTGGAGGGAAGGCACAAGTAGTCCTCTTAGTCATAGTGTGTAATGGGCCATATCATCTAACTATGGGTGAGGGGCAAGAGACAGTTCTTCTCTATTACAGAGACACCCGTTTATAGAAGAAAAACTGTCTTTGGATTCAAATTTGTTCATGTTTTGATGCGGAAGTGTCTGGCATGTTTTGACCAGCTTGCAAACTGTGTTCCAACATAAATACTGTTGGTTTAGCTTGAACAATTGAAAAAGAGCAATAGGGGTGGGAAAAGGTGTTTTCTTTTATCCTAAAATCTTTTATTAGGGGTGGCTGATTTACTCAGTAGACACGATAAACTGGTAGAATTGTAAATTTTGGCTTATCGTCCCTATTGCTCATTTGACGTTGCATCGTATCGATTTTAAAACATTTAATCACAATAAGATGTGACATAATTCAAATCGGTATTTGCGTTTTGACAGACGGTTTTCTGTGCACAGATCAGAAGTGCGCACACATAAAGCTATCCGTCACACAACATAAGTAATGAATTCAGAACGTTTTCGTGGATTATTGTGCTTAAAGTTAAGTCGAAATGAATGACTGTATTAAGCAGTATAAAGCAGTATAAAGCAGTTACAGCCTATTGTAATACACCTGCTGCTGTATGTGTCTTTAATGCAGTGTAATATTTCACATTTGATGACTTTCTAATCGAAGAAATACAGAAACTGAATAAAGCTGAACCTAAAAAATACTGTTTATATAATGTGTAGGTTTGTTCTCCAGTAGTTATCTGTTAGTTTTTCTTAGCTCTTATTTTATTACTGACTGTTTACTTGCCTTCAGCAATCTTGAGAACATTTGACTTACATTAGTTATACAAGTTTTGTGTATTAGTTTAATATTTTCGTAACAACCTTTCTTCCAGCAAAAATAACTATATACTGAGACATTGTTTTTGTGAAATAAAATTACTCCTATTGTGAAATAAGATGTGCCATAACACCCACCCCTAACTCTAACTAATAAAACTAAAACGGGATGTTTTGAAAAAAAAACAAAAAAACAAAACATGCTGTTGAACAAAAAGATGAAATTACTGAAAGGTAAAATAAAAAAATCAATTTAATATAAGAGGACATTTCGTTAAAAAAAAAGAAAGAAAATAGCTGATGGTTTTGAATGCTTCAACAAATTTGTGGAACTTGACAATTTTTATGGATGAAAACACACATTAACAAGCCCTTCTTTGAAAAATGTCCTGACCTATGTTCTGCAAACCAAGAGCAATATAAAGGAATGAAATGGAAAAAGCTCCTGCAGTAACTGTTGCATCAGCAAATTTGAATGGCTCTTTTTTCTAAGAATATTCTCTGAGGACCAAAACGAAGGCTGACATTCAAAGCCATTCCCTTAAAAACAAAGTATCCCTTTTGAAGAACGCCTGACAGTCAAATACAGATCATGGTGAGCGGCTATTGATGATATTGATACATGTGCAAAGTCAGACATCTTTTGTACTGTAACATAAAACCAAGTAGCCGTGCTTTCACTCACCTTGGCTTGTTCTGCGAGTCACCTGAGCCAAACCATCCTCTGCGTCTGCCCTCAAGAGGAGCAGAAACCTGGCTCTGCTCCGGCTTGGCTGGGAGAGAGTCACTCCTCCCGCTAGAAAACAGAGTTTTCCTCAGCTTTTTCCCTTTATCCACCACTTCCACGGGTCCAGCGGCCTGCACTGGCTTCCCTTCTGGAGTGGCGGCCCCTTGGGTCTGACTCTGAGCTCCATCCATCTCCCCGTCCTCCTTCTTGGTCTTTTCAATGGACCAGCGTCTCCCGTCGCTCTTCTGCGAGTCCTCGCCACGTCGGGTCAGGTTCTGGAGAGAGCGGGAAAGGGGTGCGCATTTCTCCAGCAGGGAGAGCTTGACCGGGATGGTGCTTGGACTCTTGGGGCTGGCAGGCTCGGAGGAGTAGATATGGCTACCGTTGATGCAGAGGGTTGATTTGGAGAGCGCCATGCTCTGACCTTTTAGGTTTTCCACAGCAGGGATAAGATGAGGAACACCCGTGATCTTACTGGCTTCATCGCTGTGTGCACGCTTGTGGGTCATCACTTTAAAGACACAAATCACAGAATTTAGATCGGTAGGTGTCGAGCGGACATTTGAGGAGTGTTTGAAAGATGTCTTAAAGGGATAGTTCACCCCAAAAGGAAAATTCGGTCTTAATTTACTCACCCCCATGTCGTTCCAAATTTATTTCATCTGTGAAACACAAAAGAAGATATTTAAAGAAAAAAATAGCTTTGTCCACACAATTGAAGTAAATGCTATCTAATGTTGTTTTGAACCTTTATGACAAAAAAAAAAAAATGTTGAAACATTCCTAATGTTGAAACACTAATATAAGTTTGGAACGACATGTGGGTGAGTAAACTATCATAAACTACTGTATATGGAGGCCAGATTATTTAAATGATCAATCTGTTTATATATTCTTATAGCTGACTGACCTTTTATCCCAGCTTCAGTGTCCATACGGAAGGGCTCCATCACTCTGCTGCTGTAGACCGGTGTTCTGGAAAGCTCTACTGGGATGAACGGATCCCCAGCGGACGATGCCATGCTACTGTCCGAAGCCAAAGATGAACAGGACCGCGTGTCTGAATTCTTGCGTAGTTTCCCTTTAAAGAAGAAGTCTTTCACCTTGCTTCGGTGTTCATCGAGCACCTCTTCCTCGCCCGGATCATCGGGTCCACCATCTCCTGCAAATGGAGGGCCTACGGACCCTGATATGGCGGCGTAGCGGCCCGGTAAAATGGCAGAGGAGGACTCCAAATCTCCTCGCTTTTTTCCTGTGACGCGGTCCTTCAGTTTCCCAAATGCAGAACGAGGCTTGTCCTTAACGGTCAAGTCGTACATACTAGCGGTCATGTTGTTGCGGGTGAACTGGATGGTGACCTGCAGCTCTCCTCGCTCCTTCTCCTTTCGACCAGCCTTGGAGTGTAGCTTGAACCACCTTAAGCATAGAAGAAGAAGAAAAACATGATCTAAAAGCTCATTTATATGATCTAATAATGCACACTTTAATGTTTAAAAACACTATTTTAATAAAATTTGCTTTAATAAGTATCTCAAGCAAATGTCAAAATGGATATCCAATTTTCATACTGCTATGATAAATAAATTAACTTGTATTAAAAATGACTAGACAAATATTATAGATCTAGACAAATATTATAGAATTGTAATACTGGTAATTTATCAGATTTACTGGTAATTGATCATTAGATGAAAAACCATATCAGAGAGAATTTTGGTTCTCTGGTTCAATCATCCCTACTTTTCTTATTTTTATATTTATTATATTATTTATTATATATTATTTATATTTTAGATGTATATTATATTTTTCTTATTTCTTACTTTTTTGTGATAAACATAAATAAGAATCCCATGAAGGTGGTCAAGAAAATATCCAGATTATATAAAAATTAAAATTAAATAAAAATAAATAAATAAATAAATAATACTTTTTTAATACAGTAAAAGCAGCAATATTGTGATGAAATAAAAGCAGCATTGGTGAGCATAAGAGACTTCTTTCAAAAACATTTTAAAAATCCCCAAATGGACTCCAAATCTTTGATCAGTGATGGAAAAAAAACAAGTTTTGGGCTGAAATTTTACACTTAAAATGATGCTCACACTGATGGCCTCATCTTTTATAACATTAACTTACAATTTCCTGTAGCACACTAAAGCAAACCGCTATGACCTATACAGGAGTGCAAACACAAGCGGGGGGCTCTTGAACGAATGTTACTGCATTAGGATAGCGCCGTCCCTTTGTCTCACAGAAAACCAGTGGTGAAACTATTTCCTCCATTTCCGGTACACCACAGAGCACCTCATGTGCGCACACGTGCAGAGAGCCAAGACAAACGCCTTGAACCGGGAGACGGCAGAAAGAGAGGGAGAAAGAGGTGCAACTCCGAGCTCAATTAAATCCAGATGTGCAGAACAGCCTCACGCCTACAATGACATGTGATGATTCAGATTCAGAATAGTGTGTGTAGAGATGGACATTTCCATCTCCATATGACCTGAAATGCTGAGGCCTACATGGCAGTGCAAACAGTAATTAGAAAATGGAAGTTCGTCAAGATAAATATTGAATGTTGACATGACAAATTCATTTGCTATGTTGTTACTAGACAAATCCAGCCACCTGACCTTAGCAGTGTGATGTTCAACGTGGTTGGGGTAGAAGATCTTTAAAAAAAGTTGAAGACATGGGAGTTTAGTCAAACTAGAGTTGAGAAACTGATTTAGATTATAGTTTTTTTATTCTATGTTATAGCTCCTATCTCCTATAGCTCATTTAAATACTTTCAAGTCGTCCTGTGGCTCCCGAAGATGAGATCCACTGGAAAACAGGCAAGAATTGTTGCAGCATGTTTTGCACAGGCTAAAAAAAAAAAAGAAAAAAAATCAAATCATTTTAATTTTCCTCCTTTGAGGATCTGGAACTATTAAAACCAGTAAAATGCTACTGATAAAAATATTATATGTTTTTATATATTATAAACTTAAATACAATTACAATTTGGTGCTTACTAACATCTTGAAGATGTTTTTTTAATTAAATCAATTTGTTAGTTAGTCGCACATTGTGTGATTTGAGAGTTGAATAGTGGACGTGAGGATAAAGGATATGCATCGAATATGAAAATAACATTGTTATTGTTGCTCAGCATGGCTCAGTGACTTCCTCCCTCACTTGTTTATAGAGTTTAGTCAAGCGGCCCCCACCTACCTCTCTTCCTTCTCTCCCATGACAAATGATTTACTCCTAATGATGGCACTGCTAGATATGAAGTTAAACTTCATCTGCATTAGATGTGGAAGCTTCTAAACAAGATCTTCAAATAAAATGAACACTGAAAAAAGGCCAAGATTCCAGAAAGGTTACGTCGGTGTTGGACTGCAGTGAAACGTGTGTTTGTTGAGCTTCAGTCGGACTCTGTGACCATTCTGACACACACTGGTACTACCCTGTGTGCAGGCATGACTCTGTGCCAGTACTGGTGAGGACTAGACGCAGCATGCCCCGCCAAGTATGTTGCTGTTATTGTGTCTGTAAAAACATATCCCATTACTCTGGAATTCAAAACAGTGTTGGTTTTGCACTTCCCATAGATTGCTTGTGTGGCTTTGACCACCATGCATGTGTTTAATATTGCATGCGACATCAGTAATTTAGGTTAAGTTTTGGTGGCAGGCCAAAGAATCTTCCTGCAGTTTTATTATGTTGCAAATGTGAATGTCTGTCCAACTGGGAAATGGGTGCACAGAAACTCTTCTATCCAAAATCACAGGCTCACGGTTTTGGCATGACTGTGTCAAATATCCCAGGACTATATCAACTGGAAAACAAGGAAAGCTCTTATGCTTTAAAAGTACATTCAATTACATGAACTTGTAAGGCTATGACAACTATAAAGATAGAACATAAGGCTACACTTTGTTTCTTTTCTTTTTACAATCACTCTTTCATGCTGTCATGTGGGAATGACGGAGAAGCAGTAAAACAACACTAAAAGGTCATGTACTTATCCATGTACTTATAGCATCAATGAGATACTGTTATTGTTTTTATCAATATTTTGCATACATTTTTTTGTTTCCCACTTCCATTTAAAATTGATACCATTTTTATTTCATGTTTTTTTATTCATTTTTTTTCAGTTAAGTATATTTTAGTATATATATATAAAATTGGAATGTTTAAAATTTTTAATTTTAATAGGGTTTTGGATACTCATGTGCACTGGGAGAGTCCAACTCAAACTAGCTATGACGAGCAAACCATGTACATAGTGTACATGTGTCATCTCGTGTAAATGCCTTATGGCACGTGAATGTGGTAATCATGCAGTACTATTGGTAACTGATGCCACTGTACCATACTGACAAAAGTCTTAAGAGGCCCTCGACCAAAAAGGCCCATTAATTGATCCTATTATTAGCTCTACTCACTCATTTCTAGGACACATTCCTTCCTGGAAAACTCTGTCGAGAGGAACAATAGTTTGTCCGAGAAACACGTCCAGCCCGATCAGCACTCTATGCATCACGGTGAGCACCAGGTTGCTGCTCCCGGGCGGGTACGCGCTCGTCCCACCCGCTTCCAGCAGCCCAGGCTGGAGCTCAAACGAGCACTCCTCGTTCCACTGCGGCTCCTCAGCCTTCTCCACCAGGCCGGTGGTGTACTTCTCCTTGCCGACCTGGATGATAGTGTAAACATAGCGGCTGCCTTGCTTGCCCTTCGTCCGCAGACCCCTCGCGCGAAGCACGGTCACGTTGACATGCGTCGGGACCCATCTCTGATCATCGTCGTCCAGGCTGATTAGAGGCATCCCGCTGCAGATGGAGACGCAGTTGTTTGGGCTTATCCAACAGAATGACACTTGCGCATTGGATGTCTATGCACAGCTCGCGCCCTTGCGCCTGTCCGCCGCCCGAAGTTGCAGAAAGAGAAATCGCTGCATTATCATTCAGCTCAATTCAAAAAGACGACCACAATCGCAACGCTGATGATAATAAATAATCCCTCGCGAGGCAAACCACACCAATTTACTTTAGTGGGCGTTGTGGACCCTCGGCGTCACCGTCACAAGATTTTGACAACTCACTGCGCTGCTGCTGCGCGGCCCGCCCTCCAACATTTTGTGGGGGCTCCGCAATAAAGTGTCCAGCAGAATTAAAGAGAAAGGCAGCTCAAATCCGTTATGGAATGGTTCATATTAAAACATAGTGAAAAATCTGGCAGAGATCACTAGTTTGAGCTCTACCTTGACTTGGAATCAGAGAGCACGCCGGAATGTGAGAAAACGTAACTGAGAAACGCTGAAGCAGCTCCAATGTGGCGTTTCTTTCGTGCAAGAGTTTTGAGTGAATCCTTGTGATGAGCGAATCGGTTATTTGAGCAAATCTTTTTTTTTTATTCTCCTAACTCGTTCACTTACATATATCTTGACACTGAACTAAAACGAGTCGCAGGTTTGAGTAGTTTCAGGTGTCTTCGTTTTCCAACCATTGGGCCAGTTTTCCAACTGGCGTTTTAACAGCTTTACTCGATTTGCTAAAAATATGAAGGTTTATCTCGAAACTCACCTCTAAACCCTTACTCTCTACGTGGGTTAGAGCAAATTGAGTTGAAGTGGTTGAAAAACGTCAATCGGTTTGAAAACGCCCACTTTTGGGAAACAGCCGCTAAGTAACCCTAGACTGAGATTGCACTGGGTTACTTGCATTCTGTAGAGATTTTATCAAGGTCTGATGATGAGATTGGTGATTTTAAGGATAGAGGCATATTTCATGAATGAATTGAATGAACTGGGAATATTAAAGGGGTGATGAACTGAGAAATCAAATTTTCCATGAGCTTTTGACCTCTAAGAGGTCATCATATTATAAGAATATCCTGTAAGTTTCTGAACTGAAAACGTCATTGTTGAACAGTGCTTGAACACTTTCTGGATGCACACACATTTTAATAAAGAAATTTTCCGATAGACTGTGTTTAGTAAATCGAACGGGTGAATGATATAATGATTTGCAATGTCTTTACTTGGCATAATGATGAAAATTATCACTGAACGAGTACGAATCTGAATGACTGGCAAATGTTTTCTATATAGTATTAAAGGGATAATTCACTTTGAAATTAATTTTTGATATGTTTCAGCTTACCTCAAGGGCATCCAAGGTGTCTTTGTTTCCGCAGTAGTTTCCATTTTGATATTTGTAGGTCAAACTGTTCATGTCTGTCAGTCATATAATGGAGACCTATGGTCACCACCTCAAAGAGCATGCACAAAGAAGTCAAGATTATACATGATTTAATGACTCATAAATGTAAGTACACATTGATGGCCTAAGACACGGAACAAGCGGGTTGTGTGAGAAAACGAACAGTATTACATTGTTTTTACCTCTTGCATTTACAAGCTGACGCTTTTGTCCAAAGCTACTTACAATTGCAGGTCGCACGCCTCTGTCTTGCTCCGGGATACATTGGTGTCTCACAGTGGATTCAAACCCGGGTCTCTCACACAAAGGCATGTGTCTTATCAACTGCACCATCACCAACCCAGACAAGAATGGTTTGACCTAAAAATATCAAAATTGAAACTTCAGAAACAAAGACATCTACACCT
Organism: Cyprinella venusta; assembly: GCA_038021265.1. NCBI lineage: Eukaryota > Metazoa > Chordata > Actinopteri > Cypriniformes > Leuciscidae > Cyprinella > Cyprinella venusta. The sequence goes on from CM075873.1 coordinate 9,322,861, forward strand.
TGGATGCCCTTGAGGTAAGCTAAAACATACCAAAAATTAATTTCAAAGTGAACTATCCATTTAATGTGTATAGTATGAATGTAATCTGGACATACATTCACCATGTTTCATTATGTGACCTACCAGAGTCAGTTGTGCTTCACTACCATTCACAAATCCTCCCGTGGCCTCATGGAATAGTAGTGTCCATCTTATGCACACCTCAGAATCTCGCTGAAAGTAGTACAGGTCACCCAGGTACTTTTACGAGAATACCGTGAATTCGGACATACCACTTTTGTAGCATTCTGTTTTTCGCCTACTATATAGTAGGTAAGTAGGCCTATGCGATTTAGGATGCAACCACTCTGTTCAAGTCCATAACCCTATGCAGGACAGTGATGATGGGTCAGTGTGTAGGGGTGGGGTTTGATGCTATCTCTGCTAAACTATCCTAATTTTTTTCCCCCTGGCAGAACATAATCTTATTTCAGCCACATATTACGCAATGCCTGGAAATGCCTGCATTGCACAACATACTATAGTTGAAAAGATAACTGGACTTAATTTACAAACAGTAGATCCTGAAAAACACATGTTCAAAACAACAAGAGTTTAAACCTGCATAAAATGATTTGCTCTCTCTTAACTGGTCTATCTTGTCAGCTGGTTGGTTTTATAGGCACTTTTCATTTGGAACCTAATTTTGCAATCTTTTTTTATCATGAATAATACACTACATCTTCTGAAAGATTTAATCAATTCTGCGCATGCTCATCCAGCCGACATCTGCAATTATCCACACCGAAGTGAATTTGACAGCCCTTGAATTGGTTTCACAAAGAAATGTTGCAATGGCTTTATTGTTGTCTACTGCCATCTATTGTTCAATTTCTGGAATTAATAGAGTAGCTACTAGTGAATAACAACACAGATGGCATTGTCTGAATCAGTTTTTTGTTTCATTTTCTTTTTTTTCATTTTTGTTCACATTACATAAATGCATCTGTTTGAAAAGAAAATATCATTAATAAGTAGGGGGGGAAACAGTCTCATCACTTTTGGTGGGGTTCACAGTGTTGACACATTCTTTGAATAGACTAGAAGACTAACAATTTCCAATCACCATGGATTTGTACAATCACAACAGGCTACATTTCACAACAACAGAAGCTTTTGTATGTCTGGTAGTCAAAGGCAACAGCAACTTGGTAGTAACACATTTTGAAGACTTTATACCACTCTGACACATCTCGTTATCAGCCGTTTAATGAAGCTGAAACATGAACATGTGAACTTGTACTGCGATTCAGTAGCCATTAGTAGCAGATGAACAAGACCACAGATCTTCAGATAAGAAACTCCCTCAATGTTTACGAGTTTTGATGTGTGAACAGGTTTAAATGCTGGGGATTTCCAACCATCTGATATCTGATGAAGTGCCATGGAGAATGAATTCAAAATGTTAAATGACATTTGACTAAATTCTACCAGACATTACACAATGACCTGGATGTATAAACATTTTCACAGACGGAAATTTTGTCTAAGGCATTAAAGAAAGATGGTCAGTTCTCAAACCCATTTTTCTTTTGTTTAAAAACCCAAACAGCCAGAGGCCACTAATAAACATGAACACCAAGAGATTATCAACAGTCTGAATTGGCAGTATTTGTAGTTCCTAGTGGTAGATGGTGTCTCTTTTTAAGGCAATTCATGTAGTTTCTATGCAGTCACACAGAATATAAATAAATGATGTCGGGTTGATCCTTTAAACATGATCTTGAACTAGCAGCAACACAAATTCCAAACAGCATTGCCTCCTTGTTGGACCTTTAAAGTCAGTGGAAAGATAAGGAAGCCAAACAACATATAATTGCCTATGACAGATTAGTGTATCTGCAGTCACTGTTGCGGACAAATTGAGTATTTTCATCCTGCAGTCACTGAGAAACTGATTTTTGCAACATCAGAGGTTTTTTTTATAAACATCACAGATTATTCAACATCACATGATAATAAAATAGGGGGCTGGACTTTAAATTGAACCTTATCAGACAGAATAACAGAACATCATAATAGCACCTCATTTATAGGCCGTCTTTATGAACGTCTGACCAATCTGACACAAGAACGGATACATTCATGTTGCTATAGTGGATCATGTTCTTAATCACATTCGATGGAACGAATTTGGAAAAGGAGCAAATAACAAACCTGATATTTTGAAGAATTCAGCCAACTCCGCTGCCTAGTGACTACTAACCATTTAACACAGAGTTCTACAACAAAGCATGGAAGAATCCCACATAATTCACCGGGTAGGTGTGAACTCCCTGGAATGTATTGACAGGAAGGAATAAGGATTATATTCATCCGTAAGTGCTGCAATCTCTGTCTGAGCTGATCTGGACTGACAGTAGGGCTCACTCCTCACCTTGATCCACGATTTGAGTGCTGAAACCTCTGGATGTATGTCTCTTCTTTAGTCCCCCAGGCCATTCTGTGTGCCCTTAAGATAGAGATCATCCTGAGAGAGCTGCCCGTCATAGCTCTCCATGTATAAACTACCGCTGCTGCTGCTGCCGCTGCCCACGTTGCCCAGGAAAGTGCCCACAGCACGGCCCTGCCGCGCGTGCCCCACCGCATCACTGAAGACCTTGTTTATCTGCTCCTCAGAGGGCATCCACCAGTCAGGATTAGAAGCACAGTGCATCCGGATAAACTCTGAGAGAGGGAACGCCGCGGGACAGAGATGAGAGAGATACACAGAACATGTGAGATTTTAAAATTAAGTAATAATTATCGCATTGATAATCTGATTCAAATAAATGCCTCATAAAATACTAAAATCAAAAAAGTGTAAGGGTGTGTTCACACTTGTAGTTCGGTTCTCTTGGTTCTTTTGTGGTCCGAACCAAAAAAAGAAAATGATACATTAAAGGAGTAGTTCACTTTTGAAAAACATTTTGCTGATAATTTACTCACCCCCATGTTATCCAAGATGTCCATGTCATTCTTTCTTCAGTCGAAAAGAAAGTAAGGTTTTTGATGAACACATTCCAGGATATAATGCACTTCAGTGGGAACCAAACGGTTCAAGGTCCAAAAGACAGTTTCAGTACAAACGGCAAACTGTTCAAAGGGCTTTAAACGATTCCAGACGATGAATAAGGGTCTTATCAAGCGAAACGATCGCTCATTTAATAAATAGATAACAAATTTTAAGTTTATAAGCTCAAAATGCTCGCCTTGATCTGCTCTGTGACGTGACTCTCCTGTTCGAACTCGTTCATCAAAATGAACAAATCTTTTTCCAAGTCAATTGGTTCATTCAACAAACGAAACGAACGAATTGACTCGGAAAAAGATTTGTTCATTTTGATGAACGAGTTCGAACAGGAGAGTCACGAACGTGCATCGCAGTACAGAGCAAGGCGAGCATTTGAGCTTATAAAACTTAAACTTTGATATTTTTTTTTTAAATGAGCGATCGTTACGCTTGATAAGACCCTTATTCATCGTCTGGAATCGTTTAAAGCCCTTTGAAAAGTGAACTACTCCTTTAAATCCTGGTTTGCTTAGCATTCACACTGTCATTTTAAACACCGAACCTAAAGATACAAGCAAAGCAAATAAAATCTTTTTTCATAATGTATATTTTGTTACAGAACATCCTATACAATGCTGTGATCTGGGCTAAATGTGCTCATTGTATGTGCACACACACATATGATGCTATTTTTACCAGCTGAGAACTCACAAACATCTTATAAATTAGTAAAGGTGTCAAAACAGCAGCAGGAATTCCTCCATTACACACCAACAAGGATCTTCTGAAAGACAACGTGGTTTCAACTTCCAACTGTAATGGGTAACATCATATCTATGGCATGAATAAACAGGTATATGCTTGAGCTTTAAGGGTCACATCACATCCAGATTTTGGTTCATTTAGATGTTTTTGGTCTGTGTTGCGTTCGAACCCGACCGAGACCCACGGTTTCAGCTTGTCTGGTGCATGCAATGTTTGGATGACAGCGTTCACACTTCAAAAGAACCGAGCAATCACACCAGAGTTCGTTTTAATCCAACCAAACCTGCCAAGTGTGAACACACTCTTTTCGAAAAATTCTTTTCGCTCATTACCTCTGAGACAAGTGACCTTGACGGGGTTAAGAGGCCGTCTCTCCGGTCCCGTATCCCCTGTGTGTACCGAACGTTTCCGCTTCCCCAGACCGCATGAGTATTTCAGCTCATCTGTGGTGAACACAAACCGGATAAGGTAACGCAGGAGCCGCCGGCCATCTTTTTTTGAGGAGTTGACAGCCTCGTCCCACTGCTTATTGGTGATGAAAAGAGGATAGTTCCCCAGTAGCTGTTTACTGCCCTATTTAGAAAAGACAGAGATTATAAGATTATAGATGGCAGAGGGAAAAAAATCTTTAATGCTGATTTTAATCTTTAATGTGCTTTAATGCATTAACATTTAAACAGACACTGCACTAAATATTGTAGCTACAGTAAAAAAACAAGCAAATTTAATAGAAAGAATTGAAACTTGACTGGAACACTAAAAGATTCTGTTGCTTATAGTTTTATGTAACAGTTGGTCAAAGTGATATTTTCATAACCCCAGATTAGACCTTCATTTGAATGACAGTTTCAGTTCATGTTCCATGGTAACAGTGTCTTTCATAAATTTGTGTCACTGTGGTTTCTCTGACTATTTTAATTTTCTGTCAGGCTCACCTCGGTAAGCTGCTCTTCGGACTGGGGCTGCACAAATTGGTTGTAGTGCTGAAGAACGGTCTTAAAAAAGTCCAAAACATTCTGGCAAGGAGCTGTTGAAGGCAAAACCAGCAAAAAAAAAAAAAAATGTTGGTTGAAGAACTTTGAGTTTCATTTTAACCAAACAACCTGAGCTGTTGCACATAAGATGAATACAATGAACTGTTAAAGGTACAATGTACAATTTTCTCTTAATTAATTAGTCTTTAATTCATTTCTTTAATTAGTTTTGTACCTAATGAAATAAACAATTCAACTATGAAATTAATGAATGCAATGCATTTTGATACTATCCGTGGCATAGAAAAAGCTGGGGTTTCCCCCTTCATAGTGGAAATTATGAGAGTACATCATTGTCTTGTGATAACCCTTTTGGACACTTTCAGTAGTGAAATAAATTAATCAGGTGACAAATATATTATGAAAAGGGTATTTTTACAATGGCATCCAAAACTGAAATTTTTTCCACTATTAAAGCCAGGTATGTAAGCAGCTAAGGACTAAAAAAAAAGGACAACATGCGTTCCTCCATTTAATATGACTAAAATAATAATTATTAAATTTATTTTAAAAATTATTATTTATTATTGTTATTATTTAAATCATAAAAAAAAATAATATTTAAGAAAATATAGTTGCAATAATACTATTGTAATGTAAAATTATATTTAAAGGAAAATATTTAATAATAATAATAGTTGTATTTTACAGAACATTATTTATGACTGTCCTGATTTCCTTGCTTTCAAACGTTAAACTTTTTAAATTAAACTTTCTTTTGGAAAAAAAAAAGACCTTAAAGCTTCTCTTTTGTTGACAACAGATTTATAAACTATTCTCATTACAAATTTATGTAATCAGGATCTACTGTAAAGCAAATGCAATAAATATTTAACATGTTACATAATGCACTTTTAAAAGTAGCTAAGGACAGTAATAATAATATAGTGAATATTCTTACAAAAATATTATATCAAATCTTGTAGTGGATTCTGTGTCTAAGATCAGGATTGAAATAAAACTAAATCATCAAATAACGCTCAATACCTGGTATGTTGTCCAGTTTGTGTCTCAGTTCCTCATTGTCCTGCTGTAGACTAAGAACTTCCTGTTCCAGCTCCATACAGCGTGGACAACAACTTTCCTCCTCCTCGTCTTCCTCGGGCAGTGTGGATGAAGGGTGTCCGTAGGATTCTGACGGTGCTGGTGAAGTCCAGCCACCCATGTTCTGCCTGGGGGACCCCGATGCTACCGGCTCAGCGTCTACCGCACGACCCCGTTCACTGTCCGATGACTGGGGTCCGGATAGCAGGTAGTTCTGAAGCGACTCTGTGAAAATCCGGAGGAAAGCGGAAGTCTGCTGCTGGTTCCAGTGGTTGCCCCGTTGGGTCTCCTCACCTGCGTTCTCCAGAGATGAGTCCTCCGACCTGGGCTTAGAAGCGGGAGATGGGCAGCTGTCCTCCTGTTTTATGAGATTGGAGATGGAAGAGGATGGATGGGCCAGGGAAGGCTGGGGCTCAAGGAGCCGCCCGTTGCTGTTGAGGAGGCCGAGCACTCGACTGCACTGCTGGGCAAACGCATCCAATATGAGCCGGTTTTCTGAGGAGAGATCGAAATTACACATAAGTAAACATCGGATTTCTATTCATTTTCCATATTCAAAGAAATAGTTTAACCGTTAAATGAAACTATAGTGTATTTCAAAACATGCATAAAATCAGTTAAAGAAAAATAGAAGAGCATATCTTTTATACCATGCTGACCACAGGTTTTTTTAAAGGCTAATATTCGTCTTCGGTGCTTTTAGGAAGAAAGAAAATAATAGTCTTTTTTCCACATCAAATAGTTATAATAATCTATCTTAGAGTTAACTAATAATCCATTAATATCCTAAACCATTGATATTTCAATTTAGCCTAACATCACCACAGTGTCTTTATGAGCCACGATCTATTAGTCTTTTTATGTGCTTCTTGTCCTTCATTTACACTTTCCATCATTTTTATCTAAAAATCTGCAACTAGGATGCCTACAGATTCAGGAGATAAAGATAAGGACGCTGTGAATCTGCACCCACCCACCCACCTCATTTATAAACGGTGTCACTGTTCATATAAACACTATTCATGTCTTCCAAATCCTCTAAATATGATGAGAAGAAGCAGAGAGATTAATAAAAGGAAAATGCTGACCAACCATCCGCATTCAATTACTCTGTCTCCCCACAGCCTTCTGGCCGCGCCCAGATGCAGAATCTTAAGAGGATGATTATGAATTTGCCCCCCTCACACAAAGACACAGGGCAGACAATTATCAGCTCATGCAGTCGCAGTGGCAGCCGTATGACTGACGGGCTCCAGCCTCCGCCGTCGCCTGGATGTGTCTATCAGGCTTAAGCAGATGTGGCCATTTATTAACATGCGCAGCTTCTCTGTTTACCCCCAGCAAGATGGATTTGATATCATTCTCCTCTATCTTTCCCGCACCCTCATTCCCCTTTCCCCCCCTTCTCTCCCTCCCTCTCTTTCTTCCTCTGTTATGCCATGCAGTGTGAGGCTCATGAAATTTCATTAAACACAACATGTGCCGCAGAGCCAAATTTATGAGCCACATTTGTTTTAATCACAATCCCTTTGGAGGAGCTTTTAAATGCAATTTGGATTATTGCACTGATCTCAGAGCTGTGTCCTTGGGTGTCTACGACTCCTTTCCCTAGAGCTAGAAAGACGAAACCATTAGCACTGTCTGATTGGCCAAAAAAATCCCCCATGTATTATTTTCACAGTGGATATTCTATAACAATAAACCAAAAGGGCTTGGTATGAAATTAGAAGACACTGTTTATACTCTGATCTGGATTGCAAACACTGTGTCGTCTCTTCAACAAGTGCATTTAATATTTAGTGGACAGCCTGAAACCCTTTTATTGATGTCAAGGTGAATTTCACAATGCATGTTAAACACCATGTTAAAAGACAAACAATGTTCGCGGTTGATCTTAAACCTTTCCATATGTAATTTAATAACTTGTGTGGAGATAAATATCAGCTGAATGTTTGCACAGACTTTGAGGCACCCTGCTGTAAGATAATGACAACTTCTCAATTTGGGAAGGCCTGAGGCTCTGATGAATGAAAACAACTTCTGGTAACAACAAAAACAAACAAATGAAAAATAAAATGACTGAAGTTGAAGTTTAGGTAACTCAATTAAGATGGTAAGAAAAACAAGACACTCCACAAATGCGTGCAGGGAGAATATTAATCCAGCATGTAAAGAAATCTATCAGTAATTGAGGAGACTTTCATATATACATCATCTCTATTATGATAAGACCAGCGTTTACATTTTATTGATACTCATTATGCTCTTATACATTTTATTAATACTCATTATGCTCTATTTTTAAAATCATTATTTACCCAAGCAGGAGTCAACCACTTGTGTTAGTGATATAAAGATATAAAGCAAGATTTTGGTAAATATACAGAAGACTCAGAATGTCATCTCAACGTGTAGGCCATGAAATATTAATAACATATTAGTGCAGGTGCATTATGACATTCACTGTTTTCATTCGTGTGTTGTGAATTTAAGCATGCCGACAATGCTTGAATAAGTCGCATAATATGGGCGTGGGTCTCAAAATATCCATGCACTCGCGTGATTGAGATGCGTTAATAACTACTATTTGAAGGAAAATGTACACACATCCCTTTTCCCATTCGGTTGTTCAAAGTTGCAGCTTCGTGATGAATTCATGGATAAAAGTTTCTTAGGCAAACTTGTTCACTTACCTGAGCTTATTCCATACGTGCAGTCTGGAGACTGGTGGCTGATCTCGGCGCGACCCGCCGGGTATCTGCCCGACTCCTGGCCGGCGACCCTCCTCTGGCTGCCGAATGATGCCGCGGCGCTCACCGCTGATGCCGCCGCGCTGGATGTCGCGACTCTGCTGCTGCTGGGCCTGACTTCACAGGGGAGACGGTGCTGCTGACTGCTACTGATGGAGAGGCAAGCTTGAGGAAGCGGCGCCCGCTGTGAATACTGCTGCGGATGATGACTGAGGTGATGAGGATGCTCTCCGAGTTGCGGGATGTCCACCATTGTGGGTCTGTCATATCTCGCCTTGCCCGCCGCGCGCTTGCTCTGAAAGGTTTTGAGGGAGCTGTACGGGCTTCTGTGTTGCTGCTGCCTGCAGATTTTGGGCGCAGAGAGACCTTCGTCTGCGGGTAGCATCTCCTCCTCCATCTCCCTGGGACTTGGGTGTCGTTCTGTCCCGGTCTGGTTAAATCGGTTATCCCAGTGTCTCGCCGCCTTGCTCTGTGTCTCAAACACTTCTAACTCTGTCTGAGATACTCAGAGGGTGGGTGACTTTACTGACAAGTCATTGCTCCAATCCCCTGGCGGTAACAGCACGCGCTGGCTTTATTCTACCAACAGGGGAATACCGGCGGCACCCGTGCGCGCCTTGCCACTCGGTGCGTGTCAGGCTCGCGCATCCATCAATGGAGCGCCAGAAGAGACAGGTGCAAGATGATATTTAAAGGTGTGCATGATCCCCTCCATGTTGTTTCGCATAGCCATGTTGTCTATTTAGAGTATTCTTAGTTGTTTGTTGTTGTTTTAGGCTGAACTTTACTGAAACTGAACATTAGGACTTTGGAAATACAAATTTAAATGCAATAAGCAATAGGCTAAACTTCATTTTTAAACTTCGCATTTACAAGGTGTCATAAAATAATGGGTAAATACATTGATAAAAACAAACAAATGTGTATTTAAATTGAATGTAATTTAATTTAAAGTACATGTCCTATGTTGTGTTGTGAAATAAATACAAAAATATATATTTATTAACTGTAATTGCCCGAGATTCAGAAGCAGGGCTACTGTATCATTTCTCCAATGCTGGGTGGAAGCAAATGACGAACAGACTTTTCTGAATCTTTTATAAAGTCGGAGTATCTTTGCAGCTGTTTTCTCTTACTTGTGTGCAGGGAGCGGGAAATGAAAAAGCCGAAGCGGAGCTGGACTGGAGCCAAATGAGTATAGCGCTTTGAGCAGGAAGGGGAAAACGCTGCTAGTCCGTTCCACTTTTCATGCGTTACTTGGCGGGACCTAAAGCTTGATACTTTGTTGGAAGAACTATTTTTGTTTGCAGCGGTATAATATTGGCCAATACTAACTGGCCAGAATTAGTCTAAAACATACTCGATATTAATTATTCATATAGAGATGACGTGATGTAGCTTATGATATTTGGCAGCATGAACATCAAGTTAAAACGAAGTTAAAAAGTTATGACATTATTATTATACTTTTACTATAGGCTACTATTATACTATTATATGAAGTTAAAAAACGCCGGACATTATTATTATCACAATGAACATGTTCTAAAACATTTTAAAATATGGCAAAAACACAAGATATGCCTTTTTTGGTACCAAACATTTCCAAGTCTTCTATGGACATATTGGGGGTCTCTGCTGAACAATGCAGAAACGAATAGATCAAAAGGGGAATTGATTGAATAATTAACACTTGACCAAGTAATTCATTTTCATTCATTCATTTTTTGTTGTTATTTCACTTTTCCATTCTCAGCATCTGTTGAACAGTACAGACTGTAATAAAAGTCACTGAACTTGCCAATGAACGCTTTTCTGATTGGCAATTCATGAGTTGTTCATTAGGCTACATTCATTCATTTTGTTTTATATGCAAGCCTATGTGTAAAAATTATGATGACAATTTAAGCCCATAGAGAGGCATGTATGCCTATTGGCTATACTGTATATATAAATAAATAATAATAATAAAAAAAACTATGAGATAATACAAAAGACAACAATTGCCAGAAGAGGGCGACAACATGACACATGAATTTAACAGCAAAACATAGGCTACCGTTTATAACCCATAATTTAAGCGAATAACCCATAATTCTGTGAAATCAAACATGAATAATTGAAAACCAAAAATATACGTAACAAAAATTAAATTATTTGATTTTTAACTCCAAAGACTAAGCTAAAAACATATTGGAAATGAAAAAAAACTGTTAAAAAAGTTAATCTGGGCAAACGAAATGAAAGAAACATACTTTTCTAATAAAGATTAAAGATATTGGACAGAGACTATGAATCAGGTCCAGATGAAACACTTCTGTCACTCTTGCGCTCCCCAGGCAACAGGACGCAGAGACCATGCGCGCGTCCGGCCAGCCAACTGCGCGCGCGTCACAGAAACGGAGCGGGTGCGAGTCTAAAACAAACTTACTAGAGCAGCACATTTGAAAAGTCGCTTCAGAGCAGGCGCGCGCGTTTCTGAGCAGTCACAACTTCTCGGGGAAGAACTGCTACAGCAAAGTGTTTTACCAGTCCTTGATAAATAACAGCTAGTCTAAGTGACAGTGCATTGTTTTTACATCCATATGTGGATATTAAAAGTAACGTTACGCCTATTCGATGAGAAGTCAACAAGACTAAAATGTCAGTAAACAGCGGGAGCGGATAAAATGTGGACAGAATCATGGATTTTCTGGAAGTGATAACGCTAGCCTGTTTTAAAACAATCTGACTGGAGCTGGATGATTTCCAACATTGGATTTGGACAACAATCCTTGGATGTAACCCCAGTGACTGATTTAAATCTTATGAGTTGATGGAGTATTTTCCCAAATCATTGCTAGTTCGTTTAAAGCTCGTTTAACCCCAGAACGCCAGTTTATCGGGCGCGCTCCGTTTGAGAGGAACTGGCAAATTAAAGCGCATCTTGCCGGTATGGTGCGCCTGCTGAACTGCCTAGTCTTGGGGTACTTGACATGGAATTTGCGGATATCTGATGCCCGGGGAGAGTATTGTCACGGCTGGCTAGACAGCATTGGGAATTACCATGAGGGCTTTCAGTGTCCGGAGGACTTTGATACGGCGGACGCAACGGTGTGCTGCGGGAGCTGCTCGCTGCGCTACTGTTGCGCGGCCCCGGACGCGCGTCTCGATCAGGGAACCTGCACGAACGACAGAGAAGTGGAGAACGACACGCAATATGCTGCCCGTAAGGCCCAAATAAACTCACAAATTACTAGCTGTAAAATTAACCACAGATTTAATAAAGATTCGTCATTATGTAAATGATTCAGCCAACTAAACTGAACAAACATAAGTTTCTCATTAGAAAAATGTTATTCCTGCAAGAGCACTGAAAGTAATTCCTCTCTAACTATTAACTGTTATAAAACAAATTTGTCTTTTTAATGATAACTGGGCTACTTTCAGGCATATAAAATTAATCCGTAATGACATCTGGTTGAATTACTTAAAATAGTTTACTTGTTGCCTGCACAATTATTACATTACAGAATGTCATAACAGTGATATTTTTGTTTTTTAAGAATGAAGAGTGAGATTACACAATGTTTTGCTCGGATAAAATACCAGCTGCCATAAAGGGATCTCATATACCAGCACTTGCTATAATGTCTGACAGACTTATTTGAGCAGAGCAGAGGTTAACCTGACACACATGCACTCTCTCTACAGCAACAGCATGGAGAAAATGTTCTCATCACTGTATTTTGTGACAATAATTTGTAGCTTTTACTCATTTTTCGAAGTTTCCAGATATTCTTAATTTCTTCAGTTCATCAGTTCAATTCAATGTGGTTGAAAAGTGCAAGCACTGCAGGGAGCCAATTAAACCTGAAATGTTTGCAGTGTTTTAAGAAGAAATGTATACATTACACATCTAATCACATTCATGAACAAACTAAATATTGTTACATCAAATCATTAAACTTTGATAAAGGCTTCATTAATGATTTAGATCATTTAGACCGGTCAACCGTATGACCTAATGATCATCATTCCTAATTTTGCATAATATTGCCTACTGATCTCGGTATGTTGGTGACAGAGTCCTGCAGTCCAGCTGTCTTAATATGATTAAACACTCAGTTTACACTGTCTTTAACTGGGTACACAAACTCATTTGGGTGAGTTTTAAAGCCATTATCTCAAGCAAACAGCGGGAACATGTGCTTTGAATATTTAAAACGAGGTCAATTTATATATTGAAAAGATAATTAATGTGAATAAATAGAAAATATATTAAGCTGTAAAAAGAATCCCTTTAAAGAAAATGTTTTATCTTGATTTTCGCTCAACATTTTTCAGTTAACTATTAAATAAACCTTTCATTTAATAACAAGCAATATGAAATATTAAGCAACAAGGAATTTGGAAAATGTGAAACCATAATTTATAAGACTAAATGACAATGAACTAAATTCAAAGAGCATTGCGGTGTTAATCGATTATGTATAATAAATCCGATTGTGCTATAGGCCTATATGGTGTTATCATTCAAGTTTTGACAGTGCAGTGAAGTTGTTCATTTGACTGAATATTAAAGGAGTAGTTCACTTAAAAAAAAAAAAAAAAAAAAAAAAAAAAACTTTTGCTGATAATTTACTCACCCCCATGTGATCCAAGATGCCCATGTCTTTTTTTCTTCAGTCAAAAAGAAATTAGGGTTTTTGATGAAAACATTCCAGGATTTTCTCCACATATGGACTTCAATGGGAACCAAACACTTCAAGGTCCAAATGACAGTTTCAGTGCAGCTTCAAAGCAGAGCCTGAACGATAAAGGATTTTGAAGGCCGATACCGATACAAATATTTTTGGGGTTTTAAAATCCGATTTCCGATATATCGGACGATATTTTTTTTTTGATTTCGCACACGTTTAAAAGAAAAGCTAACTTTTCTGCACAAGATACGTTTGATACTTTTTCTCTATGTCTAAATGTTCACTCCTCGCAAGTATAACTTACATTTTACAATGCAGGGACTGTAACTAGATATGCGAATTATAAACAGTAATAATTTATTTAGGCAGAAAAAGTTAATTGTTGTTTCCAAGCTCATTAATGTTAACATTAGTGGTCTTCCACTGATAGTGGCATTAGCTAGCTGTGTGGTTAGCTAGTTTATGATGAGCCATAATTTAGCATACTGCAAATTGTAAAACATACATTTTCAACATAACAGGCCAAGGAGAGATGATTGAAGCGTCCGTTTTAATTTTATTTTGAAATATTCATTTATCGGCCATTATAACTGCCGATACCGATATTTTGGAAAATGCCTAATATCGGCCGGCCGATATATCGGTCTGGCTCTACTTCAGAGGGCTTTAAACGACACCAGACGATAAATAAGGGTCTTATCTAGCGAAATGATCGGTCATTTAAAAAAATAAATAAAAAAAGTTTAAGTTTTATAAGCACAAATGCTCGCCTTGCTCTGTTCTGTGATGAGCGTTCATGACTCTCCTGTTCAAACTCGTTCATCAAAATGAACAAATCTTTTTTCGAGTCATGACTCGAAGGGTCCTTGATAAGACCCTTATTCATAGTCTGGTGTAGTTTAAATGCCTTTGATTTGGACCTTGAACAGTTTGGTTCCCAATAAAGTCCATTATATGGTGAAAATCCTGGAATGTTTTCATCAAAAACCTTAATTTCTTTTCGCCTGAAGAAAGACATGGATCCTCCTTTAAGTGTCCCTTCAAACCCGTGCCGTTTCTCTCTTCCAGAGCCCATCTACGTGCCCTTTCTGATGGTGGGCTCCATCTTCGTGGCGTTTGTAGTGGTGGGCTCTCTGGTGGCCGTGTACTGCTGCACCTGCCTGCGACCCAAGCAACCCACTCAGCAGCCGATCCGCTTCTCGCTGCGCAGTCAGGGCGAAACCATTCCCATGATCTTCACCACGGCTCCTCCCAGCCTGCGCACGCCGTCCCGACAGTCCAGCACGGCCACCACCAGCTCCAGCTCAGCGGGAGGAGGGAGTTCAGTCCGTCGCTTCTCCCTGGGCCGGGCCGACACGCTGGGGCAGTGTTCTCAACAGCAGCTCCTGATGGTCTCGTCCTCCGCAGCGTCCACTCCTGTGTCCGTGACCCCGACGCAGCCCTTATTGCCTCCACCACCTTACACCTCCCAGCAGGCCAGTAACTCACACGGTCACAGCCAGTTACAGATGCACCACCAGACCCTGCAAAGCTCCGGGTTCCTCCTGCCACAACAATACTTCTTTCCTCTCCCGCAGGAACCGTTCTCTGGGAACAAGGGATTTGCTGACTTCAGCCAGAGCTGACCTGGGCTTCTCAGCCGCAAGAAAAGGAGACGGACACCAAAGAGCCGGTCATTCACAATGCCCTGTTGTAGACTCGTATTACAGGGGCTCCCGCACAAGGAAACAGGCACTAATACGTCTTTCGGCAAGCTTGACTGGCACTTGCGAGACCGCAGCTGGAATTCGAGAGCCGTGTGGAGCGCTTAAGCTGCTGAGATAGTGGACGATCAATCTGACAGACACTCAAGTGCTGGACACAACACACCAGAACATGGACGCCTACTTCAAAGCACCTATATCTACAACTGATCATATCTTGTATGCACTTCCAATCCGCTTCTATTATAAAAGACGTCTTATTTTTGAAAACTCCAGCTGGTTGACACTCAGCCTTTGTATTTGAGGTCATTTTATATAATACACACTACACACAGATAAGACAATGACAATCTCAGTCCCATTTTAGGGGTCGTGCACACAAATAGTGCCATGTATGAATGAGGGTTTTATAGAAATGGTATTAGATTAAAGGTTTAATTGCCAGACTGAGACAAAGATAGTTCATAATGTTTAAAACAGGCATTCATCATGCGTTACTCTCGCTAACAATACATAGACTATCAGTCACACTAGAAACGCGTGTTAACGCACAGATGAATGCACAGCTATCTTTGTGGAAACTTCTGTTTTTAATATTTGGAGAACATTCATTTTTTGTATAATTTGTAGCAATCTGAAAAGCCATTGGCTCAGATTCAAATGGTTTGTATTTTGTTATTTTTGATACCAGATGTTTTTTTTTTTTTTGTAAATGATCAGGTGTATCTAAATGTACAGTCCAGCTGGAAACGCATCACGTGACGAGACGGCCTTCAACTAAGTATTACGGTCTCTAACCAACAGTGTTTTTGAGCTAAATTAAACCGTTTTATCTTTCGCCTGTGTTTAGTTGGTTTCCCCAACAACAGTAATGCATTAGATTTAAGAATGAAAGAACATTCTATAACATCACTGACATAAGACGGGAAAACTTGTTTTAACCCATGGACTAATTCCTTCTAGGGACCTAGCAGTGGATTCATTTACATAAACCGTGGCCAAAATAAATATACGCCTGTTATTAAAATATGTAATAGATCACAACTCTATTAATGTCACTAACCGAGAGAACATGAAAAATGTCTAAATGTAATTTATTTGGCGAATTTCCGCCTTGTCCTGTTTAGATTGATATCGCATCCTGTTTAATGCCACACACGATGACCAGATTCAGCATCCTCACTGAAAGCAAAATTCCGTGCATTGCATGAGACACCGAAAATGCTTGATTTTTAATATACATAATAAACGTTTGGGGTCAGTAAGATAAAAAATAAATAAAAATGAATACTTTTATTCAGCAAGGATGTTTTAAATTTAGCAAAAGTGACATTAAAGACATTTATAATATTACAAAAAATAAAATAAATGCTGCTCTTTTAAACTTTATATTCACCAAATGATCAGACACTTATAATAAATATAATAATCAGAAATCAGACACTTATTTAACCCTAAAAATGGATTCTGGACAAATGTGGGCAAAATAGTTTTGATTTATATATATATATATATATATATATATATATATATATAAAATACTTCCCTTGATCTGAGTGGTACAAGACTTGGCTGCATTTCCTAAGTATGCCTCCTTGAACACACACAATTTTTTTGACTCAATTCTACAACGTTAAGTGGGTGAAAAAAAAAACTCCTTAATCTTGAATTTGGGTCAAAAATGGGCACCCATAGAAATGAATGGGAAAAACTGTAATTTAGAGCATTCTCAAATAAGCCAACAGTCACTTCCTCTTTAGGTTTTAGCTCTAAGAACTTATTGGAATGATATTTTAAAGTAGTTTAAAAAATAAAAAAATAAAACTACATAGTAATTTACATAGAAATAATTTACATAGAAAATGTGTTACTTTTTTAAGAAAATAAATTAAAAAATACTCCCAAAATAAGAAAAAACAAAACAAAACAAAACAAAAAAACCCACCATAAATGGATAGACAAAACTTTATCGAAGACAGTGATATAACATTTAAAATAATTAAAAAGTTAGGATCATACCTGAGTCCTCTGTGCCCACATTTGTCCACAATTCCAGGATTAAGGGCTGTAAAGTGAATACGGTTTGAGGGCTACAATCTTTCTGACCCTAAACCTGTGAACAGTAGTAAAACATATTTTGCACAACATAACATATTTTCTGATCATACAAACATTTGTTGAATACATTGGGTGTTCACGGGAAGCGCTGAGCCAGAATTTTCTCATGATTAAACAGTAAACAGATTTTGCTAGCAGTAAACAAGACATGAAGGTCAATTTTCACGTCCTAACTGCCCATTTAAGAGGACGGGCACAGCAGTGTGCACGCGTTCTGAAGAAGAACGCATTAACAAATGCTGCACAGATTGGTGAAACATCTCAAAGGTGTCTTAAAAGAGGACATGAAAACCAATGCACCGTATTAAACGGGTTACTCGCTTTTTAAGGCACAAACACTATAGCGGCCAGAAGCAGAGATTTATGATTGTATTTGTAGGGAAGTGTTTGCTAAAGTTAGAAGTTAGAAATGCATCGGTCTAGACAGGATATAAGCTCTTGGAAGTTTATGGTGCGGAAAACAAAACAGATTATTGCCAAATCATGACTTTGTGTTCAATGAATCCCCAATGGAGAGCTATGTGATCTGTACTGCTAATACTTTACAACAAATCCTCCTGATGCCTGCTACAAAATTGTTCCAGTGATAATATATCTCGGATAGCCTTGGATGTAATTAACAGAAAAATCATGAGAGAAGAGCTCTTCAGTTGTAAAGTTTATTTCAGTAGTCCTTCATGGCAGTTAAAAGACAAAACACTTAAAAGTTTGCAGTTCCAACATGCTAAACAATCATTTAACAAAAAGACAAAAGAAAAAAGATCCAAAAGAAGAAAAAAACAAAGGAAAACACCCAATAGAGAATTCAAAACCATATCAAAGTGCATTTTCATTCTTTAAAGTGACCAACACTAGAGAGATTCAGCGTACAATTAACATTTAGGCTAAACCGAGAACAACTTTTCCATTCATGCAATCAGTCACTTTGACAGACGAGAAATTCGGAAAGCAACAGTCCAAGCCTTTAACCAACGTCACATCATATTTCCAGTGTTCGAGTCGGATGATGACCCACAGAAAAAGCACAGCTTAAGGAACGAAATGCACAGAGCCATTAACGTATTCTTGTCGAGTTAAATAAAAGACGTTTCGGCTTGAAGAAGAAGAGTTACACTGAGATCTGAAACTAAATTAAGAACACGTACAGTACATCCATCCAGATAAATAATACTGCAACTGATATGAACTACATAAAGAGAATATTCATCACATAAAAGATAAAAGAGTGCATTGTGCAACATCTCTGGTCAAGCTTTAGCAGAGCTTCATACAAACCGAGACATACGGACACGTGACGCACACTTGTGCTCACACACACAAACACACACACACACACACGCCTGCTGATGTACAGGGCCATGCAATGGCATACAGCTCACCGTTAGTATACCTGGAGTCGTGCAGACGGACGAAACGAGCAGCATCATACAACCGGACAAAGAGGACATCACACACACACATCCTCATTCAAATCTCTCAAGAACGATAATGTAATACAGTTAAACGGACATGCATACCGACGGGACCACAAACTCTCACGCAGTCACGCACGCACACATGCACATGCAGACGACACACGTTGCGCAGACGCACTATACAAAACGTGCTCTCCCACAGGGAGAAGAAAACCAACGCACGAACAAGACAGTTGAAGTCACAGGCGACGTAAGCTCATGAACCACGACCAGTTTCCGAAGGGGAACCACAAAAAAGAGGGACGACGTTTTCATTACAAAGCAGATCAGTCCAAAAAAGTCACACTTAGTCCAATATAAAAATACAAATTCACAAAATAACTATACAGACAAAGTTGGATCGATACTGTGTGGGTCTGGCGAAATCCTCCGTTCCTCCTCTATGCGAATGGCACTTATACTTGAGGGATTATCACTGTGTTCGAAGTCAAATAAACATTATGGTGAACATCTGATGGTCTAAAAGAGAAGCGGGGCCGAGGTTCATTACGCTCGCGTAGCAGCCTGATACATCAGTATTTTGGTCTAACGTGTACAACGCTGCCTAGATAGAGACTCGGAAAATATTATCTCGCTGGGGAAAAAAGAGAGTTCCTGTTAGGCACCTTTGTGATCATTGCAGCCGTGTAAGACGTGGAATGCAGAAACGTGTTCAAGAAAGCCATTGAAACGTTGCTAAATTGTAAAGTAAAAACTAACGCTAAAAACGTGCAAGCTAAAAAGGTCTGAAGAATCAGGCACGATAAAGCCAAAATCTAAGTCAATCAAAAACTAAATATATTCCCAATAATTGGCTGAAGGCAACAACAAATGTAAGGCCTTGATACATGAGAGTTAACATGAATCTAAAAATAAATAAATAATTAAAAAAAAAAAAAACAGTTTTCATTAGTGCAGAAAGCGTTTGAGGAGTGTAAAAACAACCGGTTAACCCCTAATTATTATTTCTAAATACATATGGTTTTTAAAACAGGGACTGCATTCATAATGTTCTTTGAAAGTTTCCAGTGATCTGGGATAGGTTTTTTGTTGTTGTCGATGCAAATAAAATACCGAAACATTAAAAAACAAAACAAAAGGGAGTGTTTATGTGCCATTAATGATTAGGAAGTCACAGTCAAAGACCATTACCACAAAAGTTATCACCACCCCCACCAACACATTTTTGGCTGTAACACTCATAGGAGAGAGGAGAGTCAATTTTTGATGCTCTTCTCCTCTGTTTGACAGATCAGAAACCATACTGACCGCAGGCTGGGCAAAAATATGCTAGCACAGTGCTAGTGTGTGCTGTCGAACATACAACTACAGCACAACAGAACTTGATTTTCTCTTTCTCATACCGCTTCATTTGTCCTATCCGTTGTTGCCCAGGGTGCCCTAGGCTGGCCAAAGTTAAACTGACAGGCTTCCGCTCTCTGTCAGCCTTTAAAAAGTCGAGTGACCGCTGAGAGGGGGCGGGGTCCAGCGAGCCGGATCTCACCACTCATTGGTCCGCTGCTTGGTGGTGTCATAGGCTCTGATGACCTCAGACTGGGAGAGCACTCCGTTCTCATCCTGTGAGAACGCGTAGCCGTCTGTAAACAGGACCCAGAAAACACGCATCAGATAAATACACTCGACTAAACATTCCGCTGGCAATCTGAGAGACAAGTGATACAAATTAAATCATATAAAAACATTAAGCATGAGAACAAAAATCTAATTTTGTGTTTCTTTAGCACAAGCCTTCTTTTAAATCATAACCACAATACCTAGGTGTGCTCTAAAAAAAGAAAAAGACAATACTTCTTAAAATCACAACTAAATAAATATGACAACTCACGGCCATATTTTGATGAAGAAAATAAGTTAAATTAGTTATAAGTATTAGTTATAATAAGTTAAATTTTGTGCAGAACAGCACAAAAAGTATTTTAAGAGTCTCATTTATATCTCCGTAAATAAATAACAAAGTAAGGGCTCTATATATCTAAATAATATTATTATCAATTATATAAATATTTTACAGCTGTCAAATGATTAATCGCGCTTAATCGCATTCAAAATAAAAGTTTGTGTTTACATAATATATGTGGGTGCACTGTGTAGAATTATTTCGTATATATATATATATATATATATATATATATATATATATATATATATAAATACACACAAATGCTTGTATATCTAAGAAAAAAATATTATTTATATATAAAATATTTATATACAATATAAATTATATATAAATCTACATATTTCTTAAATATACACAAGTGTGTGTATTTATAGATATAAAATAATTATACACAGTGCACCCCCACATATATTATGTAAACACAAACTTTTATTTTAGATGCAATTAATCGCAATTAATCGTTTGACAGCCCTAAAATATTTATTTATTTTATGTACTATGCAATTATATTAAAAATTATTCGGTGGCTCTGAATTCTCAAAACACCTCAAAATGCTTGCTATGGATGCGAAAAATGCAGAAAACCGAACCTGATCCGAATTTTGTTAATGGCGGATGAAAAATTCGGAGGCATGTAAACGTGATTGACAAACCGTGAGGTTGTATTTTTTTTTTTTTTAATGTGCAAAAAATAGCGTACGGGAATTTTGGACTCTAACAGTCTACTCTTTTACTCTTAATACTCTATTAACACTATTTAAACTTAGTAGACATGTAGGTGCAACGTTACTCATAGTCAACAGAATGTGTTAAAGGAACCATCAAAACAAAGGGAAACCAAGAACATAGAAGGAACATTGTCTGTGAACTCATAAAAACAGAATTCAAGGGCTGTGTGGATTATTCACAGAGTGTCCTGTTGTTGGGAGTCTAATAAGGGGTCTAATAAGCCCTTACATTGACCTACATAAACTAATGGGACCAAAATGGCTGAAAGTAGTTGTATTGGTCCAAATTAAATGAGGTTTGTTGTCTGCAGGGAGACGCAACAAAAAGACATCAGTATGCAAGACATCCTCACTGCTTGCTTCCAGAAATAAACAAAAAAATTCAAATCGGTCTCAGAGGGGACCTTGGGAAGTGCTGTGGCACTGTGGGTGGGCTGGCTGGGATGATTGGGGTAGTCAATAGTAATTATCTTGGCAGACTCCAAATGGAAGTTGGCAGGAAATAAGACACTGTGAGTGTTGTAATGTCTGATTATTGATTCTACCTAAAAGAATCAACTACTTTTTCGAAGAGGAAATGTGCCTTATTTCATCAAATACGGTCAATGAAGTCTTTGAGGCAAAAAAAAAATCTAGTCATTTTAATTTCTCACTCATAACTAGCGCTATTGTCTCTAGAGCACTGCACACTGGGATTGGGCCTTTGTTCTATGACTCACCTTATGTCTCAATCGACTCGACCTCTACCTGCTGGCCTGAGGGGGCACATGCAAGAGGCCGAGGAGGGCAATGCATTGTGGGAATGATAGTGGCAAATTGAAATGATTAAACATGACTCTGCCTGTCAATCAAAACACAGCAGCACATGCACAGGTGGAGAATGGGAAAGACGTGATGGACAATGCAGGTTTAATTATGGTGTTAATATGCATTGTTTTTGTTAAGGCAACTGTAATAATGTTTAGCGGTATGAGCTAAAGGGAAGAATGCATATAACGTCAGACTATCAAAGAACGTCCCCCATCCTCACCTAAAAGCAAACACAAAAAAATAGAGCAAATAAAGAAAGGCAACGAACAGAAAAGAAACATGAATGTAAAATTATAAAGAAATGAAAAGGCAAGGGGTTTCAACTGGTTATGATTCAGGAGGCTTCAGATTTTACTTTGCACATCATTCACAGTAATAACTGTCTGATACAAAAAGTAAACAATTTAGAATATAAAATTTAATATAAATTTATAATATATATATAATTTTTTTGAATAAATTTAGAAAAATATATTTAGAATAAATAAATTTAGAAAAATATATTTAGAATAAATATAGAAAAAAGAAAGGAAAAAAAACGTATTTAATTTTTTCTAAATTGTTTTATATATATATAACAATTTAGAAAAAAGAAAGAAAAAATATATATATTTTTCTTTCTTTCTTTTTTCTAAATTGTTATATATATATATATATATATATTATTTTATATTTATTTTATTAATAATAATAAAATATTTATTTCATACAAAAAAAATTCGATGTAATCTACAAAAATATATACAGTATTTTTACTTATATATATATATATATATATATATATATATATATATATATATATATATTGCCTGATTTTTCTATCCTAAATATGCATGATTGTTTATCCTTAGCTGCATTTTAGGATTTGCCTGACCAGTTGAAAACCACTGAAAGGAAGCACATGGAAAGTGCAGTATAACAGCATATCCAGAGAGATAATGTTAGTGATGTAATAAGACAGTGTGTGTATGTGTGAACTCTGTGACTGTACATGCATGACCTCATGAATCAGCTTTAATAATCAGTCAGTTTTGGACTGCACTATCCTCAGCAATTTTATGAACTGATAAAAGCATGCGATTCGAGTTCCTGTGCCCAAAAACAGCCTGAGGTGGTGCCATCTCACTGTCTAGCTCCAGCTTTGTTTGCAGCTGTTCCTTTCGAGTGATATTATGGCTACATTACTTGTTATCTGCAGCTGTCAAGAACGACCATCCTAAATTTTCAGGGGCTTTGGTTCAGGTTTGTCCTTCAGTAAGTGCCTGCAGTTGCACGTCCATAAACCCTTGCGTGTGAGAGTGAACCTGCATTTTGATGCTGCAAATGGGAATGGAGGGGTGTGTGTGCATCAGTGATTCTGCATGAGTCTGTTTGTGATGTCTGCATTGTGGCGAACATGTTGGCGTGTCTGTGTCCATGTGTGAGGCGGAGCACATGAGTGTCGCTGACGTACGGAGTAGATTCTGCTGCATGGAGTCGGACCGGTACAGACTGACAGTGCTCTTCTTGAAGACGTTCTTCAGGAGCTGGGCTCTCTCGGTCAAACTACAGGGAAGGACACAAAAGAGAAACACAGACAGACATTATTATGCGCATAAGTCTAATTTCTCTTCCGACAGAAGAGCGATTGAATTAAAGACAAACTTCCTGCTGGACAGATGCGTCTCCAGTGAGAGGAGACAGAATGAGCCGGGAGAGCAGCCAGTAGGATCGTTTACACTTGGAGGTGATCCCTGCTAAACCGCAATTTTTGCTTGTTCGGTTTTATTATGAATTCACGAGGAATGGCCCTCACCTCTTCCCATGCACCACAGCTCCTGGATCTTTGGACAGCGCCTCCAACTCCTGCACCTCATCAACCAGGGTCTTAAAGCACAACCTTTTCATACTGAGGAAAAAAAAAAAATTATCCATTGAAATGATAGTAAGCATTTTGTAGTAATGTTTAGTTGTATGAGCAAAGGGGTAAGAATGCATGTAGCATCAGACTAACACCAAACATCCCCATTTGACCTAAAAGCAAAATATATATTTATTTTGAAGAACGTCTGCTTGTGCTTGGGTAGTTTTAATTCATGTGCACCTTACACATTTTGCACCATGTATTTTTTTGGCTCTATGAAGCAAAATTATTATTTTTTAATCCATTTAGAGGCAACATTTTCTTCTAGTTTACCATTTCATTTTAGTAATTGCACTCATCATTTTTGTCTACTGTTTGCAACCCTTATTAGAACAGACTTGAGCCTGCCAATTGATATTATGCAGGGATAGTAAGCATTTTAAATAATTTTAAATAATGAGAATAATGTTGGTCTTCTTAATAACAACCTCTGGTGACCATATAGGAGGAAGGTTTTTTTTTTTAATTAATATTGATTTTTTTTCTTCCTTGTTACAGAATTTTATCTTATGTTTAAAAGCCTCCCGTGGACAGGTGTTGAAAATTAGCATGTATGCTAAAATCACTAAAACAAATGCATATGGTTCGTCCAATGTAATTGTATGTCCATGTCAAATAAAGATATAATATAATATAATATATAAGTTAAGGGTTGCATGGCTGGCATTGAAGAAACTCAACTCACACTTTGTAGGCCACATCAAACACCAGAGAGGTGATAGGAATAAAGATCAGACCCATCCAGAACACTCCTGAACTGAACATCATGTCCGCCTGGAAAGAGCACACAGACAGACACGTGAGAAAGAGCAAAAGAGAGAATCTGAGACTGATTTCTAAATCTAAAACCGTTTAGCTGGACCCTCAGAACATCAGTACTACAAAGAGCTCAGCTTTCAACCAACAATCTGACCAAAAATTATTAGATATACTGTATTCTGATGTAACTTTAAAAGTGTAAGTGTGACAGATGAGGAAGGAGGAATGGGAGCCAGATGAGAGTAGCAGTCATCTAAAGTACTGATCTCAACTGCTAATGGTACTACCCAGATCACCTTTCTAAAGCCCTGCTCCCAAATGATGACCTGACCTGTCAGAATGCCTTTGCTTCATATGATACATGGGAGGCAGTGGAGTAAAATGTCAACATATTTTTAAAAAGGGCTCATCATACATAGCTATATGTGACTGACAGAAACACACACAAAAAGAAACAACTGACAAGATTTTTTTTTTTTTTGCAAGTCAACGTAAAGCAATATTAAAACAAAAACAGTTTGGGGTCAGTACAGTTAAAAAAGGAGAATAAATTAATACTTTTATTCAGCAAGAACTTATTAAAAGTGATCAAAAGTGAAAGTAAAGAAATTAATAATTTTACAAAAGTAATTCAAAGCTGTTCAAAGAATCCTAAAGATTTTTTTTCAAAGCATATTTGGCATTATATAATTTCACATATAACCATATAAGCTTTCTTTCACATTTAAGCTGATAGCACATATCCTAAATAAATAAAAGTAAGCATTTTAGTATAAATAAGGGGGGGGGGGGGGGGGGGGAATGACATCTTACTTGTGACAATATGAAATGCATATGAAAGTAAATCTAAAGAAATACTAACCACTGAAATGACTGCATAGATACCAACACAAATAGTTCAAAGTGCCTAATGTTTCTGCTAAACTATTTTAACCTGGGCTGAGAATAAGTGGTTAGGAAAAAAAATGTTTTTCAGGCTATTATTAGTGTCATATAAAAAAAAAAAACAATGGATGAACTCAGGTATGCATAAACAGCACTATCTGTTATCACAGTCAAGATTACCGGATGTTACCATCATAAATCTTAGAAAGCACTGCATGGTACTAAGTGCAAAACTCAGACACATAAGTCTTCATTACTTGAATCAGTTCATAGCTGGAGCAGGATAGATTTCCTAAAAATTCCAAATTGGAACAGAATAAACTCGTTATCTCAAAAATTTCCACAACCAAAACAAATTAATCCTAAACGAGAGCCAACGCAAGGCAGTCTCAGAACACTCATCCGCCAAAATATACCCATGAATTAAATAAACATGCAGCGAAGAGATTCATCGCTCTTTGACTGGGTGATACCGAGACAAACAGTGAGGTAATGATATTAAGATCTTCTATGACATCAATCTCTCCGATAATTATAAAATATCTTAACAGAAACATCCAAACTGAACAGTGTGAAAGCCAGTGAGCAGGCAAGGAAACTGGGGAGAGAGAGAGAGAGAGAGAAGAAAGGGTTCTCTGTGGTTCCACTGAATCTGATTCACAAGACAGGGATATTCTGGCGTAGGCTACTGGGGTGTGAGATGCAGTCGTTTGCGCTTATCCTGTTTGCTTTGGCCCAGCTGTGTTGAAAATACCTGTCATTAAATGTCAAAGAGCACCGATCCGCCCCCTTGCAATGCTACTCAACATACGTGGTTGTGCCACTTGTTTAAACTCGACGCTCCAAGACAAATCATCTTCCTGTAATCGAAACCAGTAAAGGACCCAGCACAAAGCCGAGAGGCACACCTGCCTGCAGCAATCTAAACCAAAGTTTCAGGTGTTCCCAAATTAGCTAATCTACTCAGTATTACAGGAAAATAGACTTTGATGTCAAACAAAACATCAGGGAGGCAGGAAATCTCAAATGACTGGAAATCAAAATGGCTTCCTCCACCTTATTAATGTCATCTTTGACCCTGAATGAAACAAGTGTTCGGTGTTGCCAAGAGGAATTAGAGAAAATTGTGCATGGGTGAAAAGATATTCATGTCGTGCAGAAATCCAGCAGTCCCAGAGGTATAACATGTAATTTTCTCTTTGATAATTGCAGTCTAATCATTTTCATTCGAGGCCAATGCATCGAACAAACAGACACGATCTGAGGGGCTCAAAGACATTAAGCATGAACAAAACCAACAGTGGGAATGTTAACTATATAAGTAAAAGGTCAAACTTCATTAATGTTTTCCTGTTAAGTTGTGTGTTATAAATACTATTAAAAATCAACAAATGGAATCATTATACCACTAACGTTACAATTTAAAATGATAAAGTGAACATTTTTTATGCAGCATATTTTACTTCAACAATTTCTATGGAACAAGTCGAATAAATTCTACTTTATTTTACTTTAATTCGAACAAGTAGAATAAATTCTGGAACAAATACAATAAATCCAGCTTGCTTTTGGGATCGTGCACTGCAGGCCGTAGGTGTATTTTTAGGACAGAATAATAAACCGCAGTGGCCTAGTCTCGACTGGCAGTCAAGGGTGTCCGCGTCGACTATTTTGACAGGACATTGACTCCCTCTGTGTCGGCCGGACAAATTCTCAAACAAACATGCCCACATCATGCAACTTCGCTGTTGGAAAACCCCAGTTTAAGCTGGTAGCTGTGTTACATGAAGTTTCTATCAGGCCATGTTAAAAAAGCAGCTTAAATTGGAGGGACTTTGTTTTTAGTTGGTCCAAGCTGGTAGACCATCTAGGACCAGCAACAAATCCAATGCTTCAAAACACAGTTAAACAATTATGTTCAAGTTTATGCCAGAAGGACTCCCCTCTTTAGCTCTAAAAACAATATTCATGTAAAATATTAAGTATGCAAATGCTCAATTGTGTAAAGATATGCACACACACACACACACAGAAGCTCCCATCCTTTGCCAAAAGCAATCAAAGCACTGAATGTGTTCTCCAAAGCTGGCATTTGTGCCATTTGAAGGGATTTGACTACAGCCATCAAAGGTACCACTGAATGGGACGATAATGTTACCCTGTAGGATTTGGCCATATTGTAACTGGAACTTGGACAACAACTGATGCTAAATGGGAATCAGACAAAAACAAACTCATTATAAGCGCACGCTGTAAATAAGTTGACATGTACACAAACCTTCATTAACTTGCTTTGTCAAATGTACACACTAACAGACCCTTTAAAATCTTCAATCAGGTCTTTCAAAACCTGAAAGCCAACGTTGACAGATTCTATTAGCGCTTAAAACAGGGGAACTGAATCTGGCTGTTTATCATTCAGACCCACGTGGTGACTTCCTCTGGTGATTGACGGGATGGATTAACAATGCCTGGGTGCACTAATCAGTGGTGCAGTGAAACAGCACTGAGTTTGGCTGCTCATGCCGGCCAGTGATAATGTTGGCCGAAGAATGTTAATACCATCCATTGTGATGGTAAATATGAGATGAGAACAATTCAGACATGGTCATTCACCCTCAGCCTGGCCCTTTGGCTTTAGGGACTTAATACTAACGCCTGAGCCAAGCCGGCTTTATCCACGTTCACACACACAAAGTCATGTGCGAGAAGAATACAGAATGTTTTGGCCTTTTCTCCCAAAAAAAATAAATATTCCACTTGCAATTAATTCAAAAATGCTTTTAATATAAGCCAAGTCAGTCAAAAAGTCTATTGTCAACTTGTGTATATAAACAACCGAATTGCAAATGTTCTATCAATGTTCCTCTGGACGGTTTGTGGTTTTGAATGTGTAGAGCAAAGTCCCGGTGGACCAGATGGTGAAATACACGCCTGGATTCCCATCTAAATGTTTGTGGTATTTGAAAGAGAGAGAGAGAGAGAGAGAGAGAGAAGAAAAGCAAGAAAGAGATATCTAATTCCAATAGGGCCTGCAAATACACCAATTCTTGGCTGCTGTCATCTCAAAGCATAAGGGATGGAAGTATTTACATCAGAAGGTCTTTGAGAGTCCAGTATGGAAAACAACCTAATGTCCTATCACCCCCATGTTCCACTCTCAGCATGGAACAATCACCATGGACTGAGGGAAATTTAGAAAAAAAAAAACTGAAAATACAAAGAACTTAAATAAACTAGTGTGTAGAAAATTAGTCACTCGGTTGGGGGAAAATTATTTATTCACAGCACACACACACATGTTGGGTTTTACGGGGATTTTCCATTGACAATGATTTTTTTTTACTGTACAAACTGTATATTCTTAGCCTGGCATGCCAGATCTACATCCAGATGCTAGGTCTGGGAACTCATCATTGACAGGGCTAAATCCGAGGGGCGGGATAAACGGTTGTCTTTCAAATTCTCTCAGCACGCAATTGGATAGTGCTACAACCAATCAGAGGAACGAAGAAGGTGACGGCTGAGTTCCATGCGTTTTCCCACCAGCGGAGCAAGTTGATGTATTAAACTTTTACCGTATCTAGTCGGCAAAAATCTGAACACATCTTTTTGAAAAACAAAATTACTCAAGTGCCGTTCTTTGTTCTGGTTTTAAAGAAAAGCTTAAGTTCAAATCATTCAGAGTCGCGGTCAAAGCCGAATCGAAAGACAGCTGTTCGCCAGCAGCAGCCATTCTTTGTTTTCAAGTAGCAGTGAACCGTCGCAACTCTGACGTCATTATGTTAAAGGGATACTCCACTTTTTTTGGAAATAGGCTCATTTTACAACTCCCCCAGAATTAAAGAGTTGAGTTTTTACCGTTTTCGAATCCATTCAGCCGATTTTTTGATATTTAGAAGAATATCAGTAACCACACAGTTTCTGGTCTCATTGACTTCCATAGTATATATTTTTTTCTTACTATGGAAGTCATTTAGACCAGAAACTGTCTGGTTACTGATATTCTTCTAGATATCAGAAAATTGGCTGAATGGATTCGAAAATGGTAAAACCCAAATGTTTAACCCCGAGGGAGTTGTAAAATGAGCCTATTTCCAAAAAAAGTGGAGTATCCCTTTAAGCCCGCCCACCGACTCTATACACAATGTGATTGGCCTGACTAGAGTTTGGTTTTTCCAGCTAAAACGTCTATGGAGAGTTGCTAGACCACACTGGCTGTGAAATAATTTTTGCTGCCGCTAGGGTGCGTCTAGATTTATAGTAGTATATTCTAGCCCCTGGCCCTAAACCTACCCATCACAGAAAACTCTTTAAAAAAAATTTAAAGACATCATTCTGTATGATTTATAAGTTGTTTTCCACATTCGGAGCAAACAATTTCCCCACAAGGTCAAAAACTACTGGACATTTGGTATTCCCCACAACATAGGGTTAACCAGCAGGACCCAATTTAATTTAAACCAGGATCTAATTTATACCTGGAAATAAACAGCAACTTCTAGGACTCCTATGGAAAAAAAATGTAAAATCAATTTATGACATAAAAGGATAAAGAACATTTTATATACTATTTCTAGGTCTCTTATAATTAAATAAGCAAATCTGTGGCATCAGATCAGATCATGTGAACTCCTTTTAGATATTCTTACTGCCATTGTATCATAAGATGCTATTTGGATCATATCAAATCATGCTGGAAAAAAAAGTCGTATGCAAACTTGTGGATGCATCTTGAGTGCCACTGTTATTAAAGCAGAGAGGCAAACCAAGAAAAGTCATTCTGAAATCCAAAAATATAAGAATTTTGCAATAAAAAATAATTTAACTTAGGGCGGAATTTAGAATAAAATGAATAAAAATGATTATTAAATATATACATTTGTTTCTTTTGGGCCATAGTAAATATATTGATAATGACATGAACATGAAGTTTCAAAAACAGCAGATGGGCTCACACACACATACACACTGTCTCCAGTCAGCAGTGTAACAAGAGCAGCAGTAGTTTTTTGATAGGGAGAGTGAGGCTCTAAAGGTGAAATCTCGTACATCAAAGAGAGGGGAACAAGATGAATGGCCTGTCTCACACAGATACCAGGTGCACTTGAATAAAACAGACCTGTCTGCTGCATTCAATGGAAGAATGGAGAGGAATGCACCACAGAACACCTTCAATGCAGCTACATCTAACGGTTACATCACGTCTCTGCCATCTAAAGATTTTTTTATGCATCGTTGTAGGGCTTGTTTTATCCGCTGCGACTTTCTTAGAGTGTTATCTAAATCCTGCATGCTTTTGGATGCAGAATGTTATGTGCATCTGTTCGGAAATGCATTCATGACATGGCTGGCTGAACGTGTGTGTGTTTTTAACAGGTGTGTGAAATGAGGAGAGCTTTGTAACGGCAGGGAGATGATAGTTGGTTAATCGGTAGGCTCTTGATGTCGAAAACAGTATCTTAAGTTGACTTGAGTGGGACATGGTGTGATAAGACCATCTGAACTGCTGCGGCAGAGTATTAGACCACAAGTATATTGCTAACAACTCGATTCTACTAGGCCGACAATAGAGTGCAGCCCGGACACATGAGATGCTGTCAATGATGTCATGAATGGTGCAAAAAGCACGTCCCACACTGGCATGTCATTATTGATTTTTCTATTTCTTAGTCACCCTCTTCAGCCCTTCAGAGAGCAGTGGCCGCAGTCAGAGATGGCTGTGAGGTGGCCCAGGGTTCAGGTGTGTTCAGGTGCGCCCTCTCTCAGGTGTCCCCCATGCTCTGCTTTAGAGCAGTTGCTATGGTTCCCCTCGGCATTGAGTTACCCTGAGCCTCTGGGGTCTGATCTACTCTACTACCCTACATGTAGAGTGAAAGAGCTGATAAAAGAGCCCACTTGACTGGCCATTCAGGACGGGTGTGCAGGACACACGTGAGAGGAAGAGGCTACTGTTTCACAAAGCCAGATGCTGGGATAAAAAAACAAAACAAAAAACTTTTGCTTTTGAGAGTATGTAGACAACAGCAACAACGTGTGCGAACAGAGTGCCCTCACATTGATGTCCAGATTTTAAATAAATAACAAACATCAACAAAAACCATACAAAACACATAAGTGTTCAGTCTGGAATCCAGGACTCTTTGAATTCTCACACAAGCAGATGTTGATGTTTTCATACTGCTCTTCCTCACAGGTGACACAAATAGGGCTTATTAGACCCCATTAGGAGATTATGAGGTGAGAAAAGAGCCGAGACCTGTGGTGCCCCAAGGCCTGAAGGAGGTGTAGAGTTTCCCGCACCCTGCTCCCCCTAATGAACACACACAAACTCTTAATGCTCAGATTATAGCACAGATAGTGTAGAGCCCCAGGCAAGAGAGAGGGTGGTCTGTGCATGTTTTAAATCACCTGACGCATCCAAAAACCCCAGGGGTGAGGATGGGTTGTGTGTGGGTTTTTTTTTTTTTTTTATAGCTCAGCTGTATTTATAAAAAAACAAACTAATAATAATAAAAAATATATACATAAAAAATAAATACATAAAGAAAGAGCAAAGAAAAAAGTTGTTCATAAAAATTGTTCATAATTTTTTCAAAAAAAGTTGTTCATAAAAGTTGTTCATAATCAAATAACTACATTCAAATTACTTAGTCAAATTATAAATAATTTAATATAACCCTTAAAAGCAATACACAAAGCATCAATACAGATTTATTTGTTAGATTTAAGGTATTGAGATTAAAATGCGTGTCTGCTTCTTAACTTGCGGTACATTTTTGTTGTTGCTGTAAATGCATCCCAACAATTTGCAATTTACAATTTATACTTCAAGTAAAGATACTTGATTTTAAGCTATCTTTTAAGCTAGCTTGATTTTATGTATAAAGTGATGTATAAATAAATGTGACGTGAATACTGGAGTGCCTTATCAGAAGTTTCTCTAATGCTTTATTATTGATCAAGGAAAGTGCGCACAAAAAAGGGGACAATAAAAAACATTCACTTCTGTTCAAAAGTTTGAAGTCTTTTTTTAAGGCTGCATTTATTTGAGTTAACCACAGTAAAAACAGTAATATTGTAAAATATTATTACAGTATTAATATATTAAAACTATATATATATATATATATATATAAATTTTTAGCATCATTACTCCAGTCTACAGTGTCACAAAATCCTTCTAATATCCTGATTTGGTCCTCAAGAAGCATTTATTTTTTTTAAAGGAAAACTCCACCGTTTTTTTAAATATGGCTTATTCTCATTCTTTCCTACATTTAGATATGTGTGCAAATGCATTTTTGTCTCAGTGCATGCATTGTTTTAGTTTGACAGGGTCGGCGCTAGCTTAGCTTAGCACAATGAATGGATTGATTTGTTGCCAGCTAGCATGTCCTGAGTAAAAGTGATTAAAAAAAATAAACAAACCCACGTAATTACTTCTTGTGGCCTGCGTATTCACAACGAGTACAAATAGCGACGCAGATTAACACTAGGCGATTTCCTAGGCAGATATTGACTTGGGACTATATTAGGGGGAAGCACAGGCGAAGCACTGCTGCTAAGGCGAATCACTGATACTTGCGCGCAGAGACGTCACGCAACACATGAAATCCCACGACTTCCGTAAACATACCGGCTTGAATAGTAGCTACCTGACTATTTTCCTTACAGTACATGACTGGCGATGAACATGGCTTATTTTGTGAGAGACGAAGAGGGTGACTTCTCAGACAGTCAAGAGCCAGAGCCATAACGTTACCTATTTAAACCAGAGTTTTCAGAAGAGGAGCCGCGTGCTTTAGAAATAGACCGAGAGGAGGAGGATGTTGCGATCGCTCAACAGCCTGAGGACGTGAGGATGAGGGCCAACACGAACTGGTGGTTTGAATGTGGGGGAATATGCCAACCTATGCCAAATGAAATAGAGTGTCTGTGCTGTGGCGAGTGGGGCCGATGGCCAGGCTCAACGCGTCAGATAAGATGAGCGCGCTCACAGTTGTGTCACAGCTAACGTTACTGAGGATTTCGCGGCACTGATCCTGATCCATCCTGCAGTAGCTACACATTTTTTTCCGGTGTGATAAGGTGAACTGGAAAAAACGCGCCACGCCGAATGGACCAAATGGATATAGGTAAGTTTAGTTATAACGATAACAGGTTGTTCATGCTAAACAGGTAGAATTCAACATGACGTTCGTAGTCTAGATAAAGCTTCTCGGCATCGATCTTACAACAGAATAAAGACACCGATAAACATAAGGAAGAGAGTAATAAAAGAACTTACTTTGTTCTGCCTGCGCTTTGAAAATAGATGGGACGGCCGTATCTTTCAGACGTAGTAACTTTACCGTCTTTCTGGGCACATATTCCATTTTTTCAAGGGTAACGTTAGTCCTCTGGTGCAAAATGCTCTTCGCAAACAAAACTGTTTTATTTTGTCGAGTGGCGTTGATGTACAGATCTCCAGAGCAGCTAAGTTAGCCATTTATTTCTCAGTTCCACATTCGATGTAATTCTGTGAAACATTACATTCGTGTAGTTCTTTGCTTGTTCTCACAACCTTTTCTATGCAGATAATTACCATGTTTGCTGTAACTTCTCAAAATAAATACTCCTAAAGCGAAGACACTTGTTATAGGTCGCGCCGCTATTTTCTTCTTGTGTTTTTTTTTTCTTTTCTTTTTGACGCGCTGAACACCGGTATGTTTATGGAAGTCGTGGGATTTCATGTGTTGCGTGACGTCTCTGCGCGCAAGTATCAGTGATTCGCCTCAGCAGCAGTGCTTTGCCTGTGCTTCCCCCTAATATAGTCCCAAGTCAATATCTGCCTAGGAAATCGCCTAGTGTTAATCTGCGTCGCTATTTGTACTCGTTGTGAATACGCAGGCCACAAGAAGTAATTACGTGGGTTTGTTTATTTTTTTTTAATCACTTTTACTCAGGACATGCTAGCTGGCAACAAATCAATCCATTCATTGTGCTAAGCTAAGCTAGCGCCGACCCTGTCAAACTAAAACAATGCATGCACTGAGACAAAAATGCATTTGCACACATATCTAAATGTAGGAAAGAATGAGAATAAGCCATATTTCAAAAAACGGTGGAGTTTTCCTTTAATCAATTTTGAAAACCGAGAAGTGATAATTAATATTTTTGTGGAAACCTTTGTAAGTTTTTTCAGCATTCTTTCTTAGATGACTTTTTAAGAGTAGGTTTGTAGAGTTTTTGTTGTCGCTTGTACTGTAACTGTAAGGACTTACCTCTCCTGACATATCCGGGGCAAGAGGAATCAGAGGCCACAGAGAGGAGTAGATACCAAAGAAGACTACCCACAATCCAATGCTGCCCCAGATGGCAATGTGGCTGAACTAGAAGTCAGAAAAGATTAGAGAAAACACATGAGTTGAGGAGAGACATCATTCTGCTGATATTAATGCCTGATACTCAAGACGGTACAAAACCTCATCTGACTGATGCATTACAATTTGAGACGAGTAACATACATAACAAAAACCTTTAACACACACGAATTGTACATGAACACATGCTAAATCACATGTGTGCACATATGGGAGCATGTTACACCCATGTGTTTTTGTTTAATCACATGATCAGCAAGCATTTGAGGCTTGAAATTTGCACATGTGAAACATTGGTACCACATGTGAATGTTCCGAAACCACACAAACATGTGATTTTGTGAAAATTACACTCGCAAAATATAGTGAAAAAGACCTTTCCGCATCTGAATTGGGCACATTTTTCACATGCACGTGGCCAGATTGTAAAAACGAGTACATTTGGTTAAAAATGTTCAAATGCATTACGATGATATCATTGCTTCTGATTACATTTTATGCTGAGTTTTTTGCCTTGCAAGAACTGTAATAATAGTAAAACAATATCTAATAGTAATACAATTTCAGCACTGCACTATAACTGTAATATCTGAATAAATGTTTTCATTAGCGATGCAACATGACATCATCCTTGAATTCTCTGAACTTTTCCATGACATCAGCTGCAGAAGAAAAGGGTGGGTGAGAGGAGTGAGTAGGGGTGGAGGACCGTGTTTCCACTGATAGATGGACAATGAAGTGAAAGGAAATGGGAGGACACAGTGAAATGGGACACAAAAGAGAGAGAGGCATGGAAAGAGTCATCCAAACGCTCACCATGGTCCAGGACGACGTCTCCAGCCCAGCCTTCAGACACACCGTGATCACAACAAACTGTGTGTGAGAGAGACAGAGAGACATGTTCTTATCTGAGTTTGCATACACACAGAAACAGATTAGATTATAAAGACCTAAGACCTAATGAGAGACAGTCGCTTGACAGGAACTTCCAAACAGTGAGCATAAATAGTTGGCAAAAAGAGAGTGAAAATCTTCAGTGCTGCCAGACTCAGCACAGAAGGAACATTTCACAGCAGGACAACCGGGACAAAGTGTCAGGCGACGGGCAGGACACAGACAGTGCTTTGTGAGGATCTGAGGGCCAAAATGCACTTACTGTATAAACCATGTTGCCTAAGAGGAGATAGTCTGGTGTCTTTCCGTTTCCAAAGACCGTATCTGTGAGGAGAATCAACATGAAAGCTTTTAGAGTGAAGGATCACATGCTAACACACATACGTACATACACAGGTCAGAGGGACGGTGCTAGATAATACTCCATCAAGATGTTGAGCTCAAGAGGGCTCTAACACTCACGTTTAAAGACAAGCATACCAGGAAAAAGACTGTTTACGTTGAAAGAAACCACCCAAAAATGAACCAAAAAGTATTATGCTACAAATAAGAAATATTATAAATATTAAAAAAATATTAAAAAAATATAAAAATATATTTTTAAAAAATATTTAAAAAAATATTATGCTACAAATGCTGTTGGTGTGTTTTTTCTTTAACTTTGGATAATTTTTTTTGTTTAAATTCTCTTCAAAACTTTTATGCACATCAAGGGTCAGATCAATGGTCTAGTTGAATTCACTCACAATGTTTCCCATTCCCACTTCTTTCTCTCCACTTCCCATACTGAGTGGCAAAAGGCCAAAAAAGCTTTTATGCAAGTTTAATCTGTACCAACAACTTGTAACAAAGCATCCTTCTCACATGACACACCTGTGCTCCAATGGTCATGTGAATAAAAGGTAATGGCGGGTGTTAAAGGAGCTGATGACAGCCGTATACAGAGGTTTTCGAGAGGATTTCCCCAAATCATTGAGGATTAATTGACCGTATAGACAAGCTTGGTTTTCTAGAGTTTTTAGGATGATAGTTTTTGGCTCATGCTAACTGCTTCAGCAAACATTTCCGATTAAATAGTACAGGTTGCCTAAAATCTGGGAAACTTGTACGCAAAAGTGCACACATGCCAGTGTGGTTTAGTGCAGGAGCATTAGTCAACTATGATTGAAAGTTCTTTGATTCCACTCTGAATGATCCAAAACCATCAGCACTCTGGCACAGCGAAACACAACGGACACCACATGTGGATCAGGAAGGTGTGTGTGTGTGTGTGTGTGGTGCTGACAGACTGTCAGTCAGAGAGTCTCCTGTGCTTTGTTTAAAGAGCAGGTCTGATTCTGACTGTGTGGTCCTGCAGTCAGCCAGATATTTGTGCTGACACACACACACACACACACACACGGTTCACATACTTGACACTCATTTATGCATGCTTACACTTATGAAGACATGTAAACTATACAAAAAAAGAATGAAAATGGTCTTATTATTAACTGTCAAGCTTTGAAATGACAAAAAAAAACATATATGTAGTCCAATATGACTTGAAAGCTACAATACAAGTCTTTGAAAGTGTATGATAGATCTGGGTGAATTTAAAAACCAAAAATACAAGTCTGAAATGACTGAAAATCACAATATCTGTCCTTGCTCTTTTTTGCACATTAGCAAGAGGAATAGTGATTTTTGAGTCATTCTGTTGAGTTGAAATTTTAAATGAATAAGTGGATCACTTTCACGAAACAAATGATTTGATGAATGATTTGTTCACAAGCCACACTGATCTAGTTCTTAAGTTTAACAAGCATCCTTTATTGAAGCTTAAAGGGATACTCCACTTTTTGGGGGCTAAATAGGCTCATTTTACCACTCCCCCAGAGTTAAACGGTTGAGTTTTACCGTTTTCAAATCTATTCAGCCGATTTCCTGATATTTTGAAGAATATCAGTAACCAGACAGTTTCTGGTCTCATTGACTTCCATACTAGGAAAAAAATATACTATGGAAGTCAATGAGACCAGAAACTGTCTCGTTACTCTTCTAAATATCTAAATATCGGCTGAATACATTAGAAAACGGTAAAACCCAACTGTTTAACTCTGGGGGAGTGGTAAAATGAGCCTATTTCCAAAAAAAGTGGAGTATACCTTTAACAGCCGCATCCCTCATTCCTATTCATTACAGTATATAAATAAAGTTATCAGAATATTTTTTTAAAACCATTGCTTTTGACTTTTGCTGACGGAGAATGTGGATATGGAGAAAGGGTGTGTGTATGTACGTGTGTATAGGAGCGAATGATCTGAGATATTCATGGAGGCCAATGAGAAGTAATTAAGCTGAAGCGAGAGTAGGCCAGTCTTTCACTATGACATCCACTGACCTCAAAAAAACAAAACTAAAAGTAGTGTGAGTGTGTGTGTGTGCTTACCATGTTGGAAGGCCTTGAGGGGGAACCAGAAGAGAATGACTGAGTGAAACAGGCCGTTCAGACAATGAGCCCAGAAGACCTGCAGCAGAGTGGAGGAGGGAAAAAAAAGGAGAGGCATGAAAAAGATGATGGCCACCCTAACCCTGTCAGTGACCCCTGACCCTGGGCCTTTGTGCACTCTCAGCGCTAGGCTAAGTGGAAGGTTTGTCAGGCCTCCCTGCTCAATGGCTACCCCGCTGACAGACACTT
The DNA here is from genome assembly GCA_038021265.1 of Cyprinella venusta. NCBI lineage: Eukaryota > Metazoa > Chordata > Actinopteri > Cypriniformes > Leuciscidae > Cyprinella > Cyprinella venusta. The sequence goes on from CM075873.1 coordinate 9,361,387, forward strand.
TGTATATCCTGTGAGTGAGGAGAGACCAAGAAAGAGGGAGAGGAAGGCATGCCAACTATATGAGAGATGTCAGTAAGGGGTGTTTTTCCGCCATCCCTTCTTTTTCCCAGCAGTTAGTTGCCTCATCGAATTTCTGAAAAAAAAACCCCCTCCAAATCCTCATGGATCATTTTAGTACAAACAACACAACACAGACAAGTTTAAGAAATTAAGATGTATGAGTGTGTCGCTACAGTGCATGGTTATTTGGGAGCATGGAAAAACTATCACTTACACAGGACAGGTACGACATGAAGTCTTTGAGTGTCCGCGTCTGTATACATGGGCGTGTGGACTTTGGATGTGCCATTTAAACAAATATCCTCCTCCAAAACCGCCTTGTTTTGAATTTACATTATGCAAAGACAAGGCCAATCAAAACACTAATGGGCGATGTAGCATGAAACAGCAGTGAAATGAAATCAGGCACGTCACAGGTTTAGTTTCCAAAGCCCGTATTTTTCCCCCCAGCGTTGCTCTTTTCACCTCTGCAAAGACTCAGACTGTTCACTGCCCAGAGACACAACACATTACCACCATATTTATAAGTAAAACAGCATAATATTTATTCCGAAAGTCAACGGAATTAAAAGGTCAATTCACTAAAAAATAAATAAAACTAAATTTCTCCATATGATTTTAACTGGTTATTTTCTAATTAAAATAAAAATGATTCACAGTTGCTAAAAAGGAATAGTTTTTTTTAAATCGTTAACGGTATCACTTTATTTTGGTCTCTTTTAAACATTGTTGACTATTAGTAACTTTGCAAGTACATGTCAACTAAATGTCGTTAGAGTATTAGTAGACTGTCTGCTTCAAATCTGCTAACTCTTTATTGTGATGCTCCTCCAAAAGACAATCTACAGACTATAAGTAACTTGCAACATGTTAACTTATTCTAACCATAATCCTACAATCCACTAATACTCTAATTAAAGTTAGTAGACATGTAGGTGTAACATTACTTAGTTAACAGACTATATTGATTACCAAAAACCAGGACACTCGGCCTGGCAAACAGATACTCAAATGATATGGTTATATTACAAGACACATATTCAGATAGTCTTCTCTGAGGTTACTCAACGTGTTTTATTATGACAGGTTTCAAAAGTAATGAAAAATAAATATATAAAGAAAATAAATATATAAATAACTAAAAGAAATACCTCCAAAGTGAACAAAAATAGCTCTAACAAACTTACAAAAACAAACTAACAAAATACATTTAGTTTTCTTCCTTTTTATCCTGTTTTTCTTCCTCATTCTCCTTGTTTGCCCATCTATATTTTGCTGTAGATCTGATCTTTCCCAGCAGTTTTTTTTAAAAACCAGGACATTTTCATCATTTTATAAAAACAGATAGGACAGGATGTGAAAACAGGTCTTGTCTTAGGAAAACAGGACTTTTGGTCACCCTATATGTTAAAGGGACAATCAAAATAAAGTAAACTGTGTCAACTTCTACACGAATGTCCCTTCTATTATTTCTATGACTAAGGACTCCCATATAATAGATTTATGCAAGGAAAATATGAAATTATTTAAATCACCAACACAAATTTCATTTTTAAGTGATGAACTATAATTTTAAAATCACAATTTTAAAATAGCATTTAATATAATGTAATTTTGTATTAACAAATGTTAAATAAACAATCCTGTGGACAAATGAGAACGTTACCAAGTTACTCAAACAAAATCATATCTCACACACTTCATTCAAAAGTTTGGGATCTGTAAATCTCTATTGCTTTTCCAACGGCATTACTTCAGTGTCACTAGTAACCTTAAGTCAGACAGAATTCCAAAATCTGTACGTTAACACTCAGTTTCTTTGCGCTAACACCACTAGCACAAGTTTTTTTCCAAAGCTAACAGTGTGTGGAGGCCATGAAATCTCTTGAGGGGGATGGGATGAAGAGAAATGAAAGAAAATGGAGAGAGTGAGAAAACAAAAAAGAAATACCCTGAGATTGTCTTGTTCCGTGTTGTTTCACAGAGGCCCCGTACGACCTCTTGGCCTCCATGCCCTGACCCTCTCACCTCCGGTATCGGCAAAACAAAGCTCACGGCTACGGCCCGCAGACAGTCGGGCTCATCCTATACCCACAGAAAGGCACTTGTGGCACACCCCTCCTATTCTTTAGAATTAGTGGTGTTTGCCAAGGTCATACTTAAGTTTCGATTTTCACATAGTAAGCAATACACATCAATGCACACACACACACTATAAAATCGTGGGGCGTTAATGTGGATACATTGGTGAAACTTTGGGGAAAAAAAGGTCAACAGTGTTGTAATGCATGAAGCACAAACAAAGCGGCTTTCTATCAACACGTCCGAATTCTCATGCTGCGTGGCAAAAATCCAGTTTGCATGGAATCCTATTGAAATGACATGATTTTGCCCACAAAAAAGTACTGTAAATGTGACCACACCTTTACATTAAAAGTAGGACTTGAGAATACTTTTGTTCTTTTGACCTAGCAACCATCCAGAACATTCAAGCGATCTAAAAATCAATCAGAACACCTTAGCAACCACATAGCAATGCCTAAGCAAACAATCCCAAAGTAACATGGGGAACAACCTGATCTCCATCGCCCAGTGCATTACACACACAGTCCTGCAAAGAATGCTAATGAAATCAATAAACGTTCATAATCATTTGTCACAGGGAGGCCCCAAACTCCTCCGTTTCTAAGCATGTTCCTAAAAATGTAGGTGTGAATGGCCGTCTGTCCTGCCTGAAGCAAAGCGCTGGGTTCTGTGTGACAGCTTAATTGCTTAAACTAGCATGAAAGGATAAACTTTATTTTACGGCAACTATTGCCAGACGCCCTAATAAGCCTTGTCCAACTATGTTGGGCTACAAATAATGCCGGACGGGGACAGAATGAAAGAGAGAAAGAGGGTGGAGAATGCAGTGCGTTGAATGAGTGCAATAACAGCCATCCTGGGGTCTAAGAGGGGCTTTGCCGTTATTAGGGAGACTTTAGTAATTAAAAGTGAAAAGGGACACTGTGGGTAAAAACCTAAATATTTCACATCCTTTGTTCCTCCCCAAACTAATACATGATCTTCTTTCTCTGCTTCCACAGAGACTTGGGCTACGTTCATACAGACAGTATTCGAAATGCTATTGTAAATTGCTGTGTGAACAAGACATTTCCAGACAAGTAAATGCAGTTGTAATTCGCAAAAACTAATAGTGAGAATGAAACATTGACTGACAAATAAAGTGTCTGTTCTGTACACAGGTGACGTAGATATCTGAAACAGGGAAGGCGCACATGTCTAATGTCTCCAACGAAGTCTACATGAACACTTATATTTGTAAATCAGATTTTTACTTAAATATATAAATAGGAAAGAGGTTTTGTAGCAGCCATAATTGAGATCATGCACGTATTACTCTATATAGAAAAAAAGCTTTGGTTCGCAAATCGAGGAGCGCTATTCCAAAGATGATTCCATTACTGTCCTCTAAATGAACTCTATCTTTGCTTATTTTTTCCAGGAACATCTCTTGGTTCTCATTATTCCATTATAGAGAAAATAGTCTATTATGATATATTCAATTATATAATAACCTTTTTTGAGATCAAGATCCTGTTCTGTTACTGATGATTGATTCTCTTTTATTTTTTCTATTTCCAGGCTTACTTTTATTGTACATTATAGTCTTTCAAATTAAAGCTTTTTCCCTTTTGAACAATTAAAGTAAGAATTATGGTGTTTGTGTTACAAATGGCCAGTAAATCTGTCTCTCGCTCTCTCTCCCTCCTGACCCCAGGGGCTGTGTTGTGTGTAATCCGTGACAGTGTGGTGGTAAATGGGTCTCCACGCCTGTGGAGCAGTACTGTGAGGTGACACCAGCGCAGACACGCCGGGCTGGAGACCAGACAGCTTTATTAACACTGAGAGACGCAAAGCCAGCAGTCACTGACACCTAGAAAGGCCTACATAGCATAATTATCCTAGATAGACTTAAAGGGATAGTTCACTTTGAAATAATTTTTTGAAATAATTTTTATGTTTTAGCTTACCTCAAGGGCATCCAAGATGTACTGTAGGTGTCTGTTTCTGCACTAGTTTCAATTTTGATATTTTTAGGACAAAACGTTTATAATGCAAGTCTATGGTCACATGCCCAGAGCATGCCCAGAAAAGTCCAAATTAAACATGATTTAATGACTCGTAAACAAAGACACCTACATCTTGGATGCCCTTGAGGTAAGCTAAACCACACCAAAAATGAATTTCAAAGTGAACTATCCCTTTAAGGCATCTGAAAGTGAGAACGAATGTTGAAGGATTTGCACAAAGAAAGTCTAATATAATTTTACTAGGAACCATCTACGGTAGCATAATAACATCTAAAATTTCTTAAATACTTGATTATAACTTTCATTAAAAACATTGTTAATACAAATAATGCTTTACAGATCCAGTAAAAGTCCATAAAAAGTAGAAATGTGGTAAAAATTTGACTTCTATTCTCACATTGACATTTCACACATTATAGAGGCAGAGTTCATCATTTTGAAAGACTAAATCAGGAGTATCCTCATATGCAAACATATTAGATACTGTGGATAAAGCCTCACATTCATTACTGGTTTGAAAGAGTTTATGACCATCTAAAAAGGGAGATGAACACTCAAAGACATCTCAGATAAGTAGACAGGCTGATAGAGAGGGAGAGTTTAATGGATGCAACATGGTCCTGCTGTTGACCTGCTTTTTTTACGGTGTGGAGAGTCGTAAGAGGATCTGTTTGTTCAGTGGGGCTTTTACTCAGGGTGCCAAACTGTTCACCAAACAGGTCAGCAAAGCGTCCTACACAGCATGACCTGTCTACAGGGTCATCACCATCAATGAAAAGTCACAAAATCACTACCTTGTTTGCTTTATGTTTTAAGAATCTTTAATACTTTACAATTATAAATATGTTTATCTGGTATTAAAATCATTCCCCAATCAATGCTCTGTTAATCTCTTCAGCACAATCACTGATGGAGGTTCAGCTAAACTTAGATTTACATGGCATGCTTTTTCACTTGTGTACTTACCTTGGTGTTAAAGCCCATTGCATTCTGGGAGGTTTTGTAGAGTTCAGGGTATTTGAGCATGTTCTCTTTCCTGCAGGAGCGCTCGAAGATGCCAAGGGTCAGAGGAGGCAAAGCCGTAAAGATCTAATAAATACACAATCACAGAAAATGTAAGAATTTAAAAGAAATACTAATTAAACTTAAAACTGGAAACTTAACAAATGAAACAATGTTTAATCACGCAAATAATATAATTTATAATGAAAATAAATCTGTACAGTAATTCAATAGTAGTTTCAGACTACTGTTTCCCCCCACACCCAAGATGATATTGTACAGTATCTCTAAAAAATGCTGGGTTATTTTAACCCAATTTTGGGTCAAATATGGACAAACCCAGCCACTGAGTTACATTTTTATGCCAATGTTTGAGTTTGTCCATATTTGACCCAAAATTGTGTTAAAACAACTCAACTTAAAACATTTTAGAGTGCAGGATATTAGTCAAAAGTTTTTCATCGAACGAATGAATGAACGAATGAATGAATACTGAATGAACTACAGTAATGAAAGAAAACCTACTGAATGAAAGTAAACCAAATGAATAAATGAAAGAAAATTGAAGGAATACATAAAAAACTAGGGCTGTGCAAAGATTAATTGTGATTAATCACATCCAAAATAAAAGTTTGTGTTTACATAATTTAAAATGTAAAATTATTTTATATAAATACACACAAATGCATGTATATATTAAAGAAAATGTGATATATAAAACCTAATGAATGAATAAATAAATTCCAATCCCAAAAAATAAACACCTAAAAATTCTATTTCCAAGCCTGAGCACCAGACATTTTCATTTGCTTGCTTGGTGCAGCTCAATGAGCATGTAACTTTCTGGCATTTATCATATTTGCGCTCCTCGCTCCATGTGCAAAAACGATTCTGAACGAACATCTGCCACCGTGCCTGCAGCCTGTTAGCAGATCTCCTGGATGCTTTCATTTATCTGCGGTGCTCTAATGTTTCTTCATGCAGCAGCTGTTGAAAGCGAGAGGGGTGGTATTATGGTCCAGGGAGGGTTGCGGGGTCGGCTGTAAGTGTCTCTCATTGGCCCAGCTGGAACTGCCTGGCTGTGGTTGACATGGTCTGCTGGGCTTCTCCATTCAGGGGTGGTTTCGGCCTGTTGCATCCGACAGACCCTCTCTGACGTGATGGAATTCCTCCTCTCTCAGATAAAGAGAGAATGCACCGGTCCGAGTTGTTACGGGCCTCACGACGCCAATGATCCATTACATGGGTCTGACGGGAAGCCGTGTTCAATTTTTGTTCTTTGTTCAGGCGTAAAGAAATAATTTCCCGGGACAATCAGCGAGTCGGGTGGCCGAGTCATTTTTCCCGCTGCGTATCTTCGATTGTTTATGCGAGATGGAAAAATGTCCTCCACCCGAAGGGCTTTTTTTTCTTTTTCTGAATAACTTTCCATCCTGTTGAAAACATGTTAATTAAACACGATCAATTCCTATCACTAAACCCTAAGGCAGCCCAGTTCATCGGACTCCACCCAAACGGCCATGTGTGTGTATTTAAATGTGGCTGGATTCAACCTGTTCCTTTATCATCCACCGCTGACCTGTTTAACTCGGTTCTTTCGGGTATGAGAGTCTGTTGTTGCAGCACATTCAGGACATAGTTCTGCGCACGGAGGGAATATGGACTTGACAAGCGGTCATAAATAAGAGGGAGATTTTTCAGGATGGCGCTGACATGGGCCGCAGCAAAGGAGCCGTCTGGGGTGCCGCGGCTAATGAGTTTCTTGCCTGAGCGATACAGGGGAGGCGTTTTAACACATTCCCTCTCGCAGTAATGAAGAGGGGAGAGTAAATCACACACACAGATGTGCGAACGCAAACACAAGCACACACACTCTTACCACGTTGTACAGGCCGATACACCAGCGCTCAAAGAGAATCTGACCGGAGAAGCCGTTCACAAACGCAAACCAGATCTGAAAGACAAAAATATATCAATTGGTAAATGACCCATGTCAATACTTAGAACAGGATTCACTGTTACATTATAAGCGAGGAAAAGAAGAACATTTAAAAAAATGTATATAAAAAAAACTTAACAATAATAATAATAATAATTAATTTATAAATATATAAATACGAACACAACTGAAAAAAAAACATTCATAAACAAGAAACAAAACCTTTTAGTACATGTAATGAAATGCATTGACAAAAAAAAAACAAAAAAAAAAAAACAACTAAAAAAAACCCCTATGCTTCCCAGGTTGTCCTAAAGGAAATGGTAACATATTAAAAGGGCAATGACAGACCATATGATAATCATTACTACATAAATGTGTGACTAAAAGGTAAATATATACCATCATTAATCATATATTCCCCACTTTGTGTGAGCTTAACTCTGGCTCCAAGCGGATTTTAATTTAGGTTGAGCGATGGCTGTTGTTTTCTGTGGGGCCTCTCGGTGCTCGAAATTACCCAAGAGAGAGTGATCTCTCATGAAACCGGCAGTGAACTGACCCCATCAGGCCTTTCTACAGTCTCATACACTGGATCACTGCAAATGGTCTGTTCCAAGATCAGTCTTGCCGGATAAATTAAGTTTTGGGTCTCTTTTTCATACATACATTGGGGACCAAAAGTCAGAGACCACTATTGAAAACAATATGGCTGTACATTTTTATAATATAATATTTTTTTTTTGTATGCAAGAAAGCAAAGAAACACAAATATAGACCAATAAAAAACAAAAAAATATATATAGATAAAAATATATTCAATACTTTTTTGATATATATTTAAATAAATGAATGGAATAACATATTGCAGTATATTTTGATGTAAAGATTAAATGAAAATAAATAAATGAAAGAAAACTGAAGAAATACATAAAAACTAAATGCATTAATGAATGAATGAAAGAAAACCTAATGGACGAATTAAAGAAAAAAAAAATCGCATGAAAGAAAACCAAATAAATAAATGAAAACCAAATGAATAAAAAAATTCCCCCTAAAAAATAAACACCTAAAAATTCATACATCCATTGGGGACCAAAAGTCAGAGACCACTATTGAAAACAATACTGCAGTACATTTTTATAATATAATTTTTTTTGTATGCAAGAAAGCAAAGAAACACAAATATAGACCAATAAAAAAAACAAAAAAACCTTATTATATATAAAAAAATATACTTAATATAAAAAGATAAAAAATATACACAATACTTTTTTTGATACATATTTAAATAAATGAAAGAAATAACAAGTATTACAGTATATTTTGTTGTAAAGATTAATAGTCTACTATCAATAAGAACAGAGCAGCTGTGAGATATGTAAGAACAGTTAAGCTCCTGCTATAGCAAATATACTGCTATGGTTTTCAAAACATCTAAACATAAAGAAGCTCCACTATCTTGTCATGCGAAGTCACAACCCGGACTTAACACATCATTACTCAGCGGACAGCCCTGGGCGTTAGTGCCGGAGGGGTGTGTGTTTGTGTATGAGTGAGTGAGTGAAAGAGTGAGTGAGAGAGAGAGAGAGAGAGAGACTTCAACAGATCCCATGACTTCAGCAAGAGGGGATCAGAACGTACCAGCTTTCCCACCCAGTGTCTCATAGCAGAAACAACTGATCACAGATCAGACTTTCTATCACACAACACAAATTTAAAACAGTACAAAAAACAACGCAAAAGGACTAGATTTAACAATTTTAAAAAGGGAAAGATGTGAGTTATTGAGTTTGAGGGTGGACCAGGGAGAAGACCACAAATGAAAACGAGAAGAGAGAAAAATGTATATCTAAACCATATGCCATGGAGTTCATCACTTAATGCCTCTATCAGTTCAACTTGTCTGTAACATAACTCTGTCATAGTCATCTAGAAACTGGAGAATGTGATATCACACAGCAGCTGCTATAAAGACAGCAATTTAGAGTGGATAAAAACAGTCATAGTCAAAAATCCAGTGTCATAATAGAAAAATGAAGACAAATCAGATATGGCAGAACAAAGGGTCATTGGATATACAATTTTAATAAGACAGTCCTTCAAAAATGTTAATTCTTTAATTTAATCACCATTTTACAATACCGTTCAAGTTTGGGGTCAGTACATTTTTTTTTCGTCTTTTATGCTTCCCAAATCGGTACTTAATTGATCAAAAATAGAGTAAAAGTATTATGAAATATTATTACAATTTAAAAATTAGTTCATCATTTTAATATAGTTAAAAGGCAATTCATTTCTGTGATGGCAAAGCTGAATTTTCAGCATCATTACTCCAGTCCTCAGTGATCCTTCAGAAATCATTCCAATCTGCTGATTTGCTGCTAAAAAAGGTTGAAAACTGTTCTTTTAATGGAAACTAATGATTATTTTTCAGGATTCTTTCATGAATACAAAGTAGTGATGAGTGATGATACGGCACTTAAGTCAAAGCCCGCTCAACTTTTGCTTTCTGCTGTATTTTGGACCACATTAATTGTGAAAATATCTGTGTGGACTCGACTGTTGAGCAAACCCCAGGATTACTGCGCAGTGCCACGGGCAGGCGGACATTTCCCCGCTTCATTTAACTCCATTATGAAAGCGTGAATTGCTACAAATTTTGGGGGGTTTTGACAGGACCCCCTCCGACTGCAGCTCCCGCCGGTCCTCACACACACAGCACATACACCAGCCCCTCATTTAATAGAGCGAGCCAATGCGTGAAAATGTTCCCAAAACAAATGTCTGTCACCCCTCCCCTCAGGCCGCTTCGCAGAGAAAGAGAGAGAGGAAGAGAGGAGGATTGGCCGCACTCCCCCGATCCAACTCCCATTTTCCTTTCCATCAGGTGCATTCTACCGTGATATTGTTGTTAAAAGAGATTTGCTGCTTCTGAAAACCTTTTGCACACAGCAACATGAATAAATTACCAATGTCACATCACACACTATGTTGTTTTCGTCCTCAAGCAAATTCTGGACTTGAGAAATCCCTCGCACACACAATTCGATCAAAGGCCGCACGGAACACCACATAGTAGTGGCCAACAGCATGCTGGTAGTCAAACAGGTGGGTCAGAGAGCTGAATTAATGAGAGTCTGCTTCATTGAGGGGCTACGGGCTGCAGGATATTGTTGTGCTAAGTCAAAATAAAGCCTCTATTCATGAGCAGCAGTACATGCATATGAGAGAGCGTTTTGGCCTGGTCCTCAGGGTCCTGTGAGTGCCCCTCTCCAGCTTCCTTCAATGAGACAGATTCATTGATTTGCTCATTAGGGAGCGAGGACATAGTGTGGAGGGTTCTCTCTTTCTTCTCCTCCTCTGGCTCATTCAGAGCGGTTTGGCGTGGAGGTGTGACTGCCCTCTACCCTCCGCTGCACAATCTGAAAAAGCAAGATGTGTGTGTGTGTGTGAGAGAGAGCGAGATCGTGTGTCCCCATGAGACTTGTCCAGAGGGGCTCTTGCCGTATTTTTCAGGGAATTTTTAAATCAGCGATTCCACCCGCGTCTTCTGTACAAGGTTGGGCGGGAAGGACCCGGAGGAAAAGAGAATAAGAGAAAGACAGCACCTCTTTGCTCCTTTACCATGTCTCTACTTGAAAATCCAGCTAAAACTAGCTTAGCTGTCCTCTCGAACATGGCAGCTGGTCCAGCTGGTGAGAATCTGGCAGACATTAGACCAGCAATAAACAAGCTACTGCACTGTAAAAATCCCAGCTTGACCACTTTAAACTAGTATTAGCTCATTTTTTTTTCAGTAGGATGCTTATTCAAGATAGCCTGGTATCTCACAAAGGTCCCCATAGCTATCCCATCAGGCTAGAAACCATAAACTCCCAACTATTCAAAACAAAAGCTTCACCGCTACATATTCTCAAGCTGAAAAACACAATTTATACTGTGCAAGAAAAATATAAAAAAAGGCATATTATAAACAACAACAAAATCAAATAAATATTTCCAAGAAATTAGGCTACACTTTACTGTTAAGGTTATATAGTTACACTTAAAGACTGAGCAATATTAATTAACTACTTAGTATAGTATATAGTGCTTAGTATAGAGTTAAATTCATGGTTAGTTACTTGTAATTGTGCATAATTTGCTGTTATAGTATACTGTTGTAAGTACATGAAGTAACGTGCAACAACGTCATCTAAAAATAACAGGTTGCACAGTAGTGTAAGGTGACAACATGGGTTAAATTAAAGGACGAGATCTGAATTTTACACTTAAAACCCTGTTTTAAGATCATTTCTCATGAAATAGAAAGATTAAGATTGAAATTTGGACACTGCTGAATTTGGACTACATTGAAATGCTGCTGGCCCGAGAATTTTCAGTTTCTGTGGTTCCACAATGGTTGCATTGGTGCACTGGAACAATCCTTCCTAAAACGCATTAAACTTTAGTTTAAAAAGAACGTGAAACTCACAGAGAGGTCTGGATTGTATCAGTGCACCAATGCAACCATTGTGGAGGTGGGGAGCAACCACAGAAACCAAAAATCTCGGGCCAGCGGCATGTGTCCAAATTTCAATCTTAACCGTTCTATTTCATCAGAAATTATCTTAAAACGGGGCTTTAAGTGTAAAATACCGAACTTGTCCTTTAAGGTTTAGGGTACAGTAGGTTCAGGGTTAGTATCAAGTTATTACCCAGTTGGTGTCATTAGATAGTATGTTCATACAAAACAGGACTGTAAAGTGCTACCAAATAAATTATCAGATTTTGTGTTGCCATTATCTTAAAGCAAATAGATAAATACCAATTTAAAAAACAATTTATATTTACTTAAAGACTAAGATATTTGTTCTTGGTTTAAAAAAAGTTAGCTGTAATTACAATAAAATAAATCAATAAATTCATGATTTATGTCTTTAAAAGTCTGTTAAAGCAGAATGAAATAGCAAAGTCAAGTTCACTGAATGTGAAAAAAAAGCACCAGAGAAACAAGATCACACGAATCTTTAAAATGTTTGTGTTTGAACTTCCATTTTTGTGGTAGCTCTATATATTTCTATGGCATTGCTGTTGAGTAATTAGCTGGTGAAGTAGATTTACTTGTAGAGCTAAAGAAAGTTATCATTGGCATTGTAATGTTTGAAGCGGATGTCATAACAAATGTCAGTAGATGGGGAAGATTTTTAAGCTGTTCATTCATAAATCCACAAGATCTTACCTTCATGCTGGGGAAATACAAACCAGAAGACAGAACACAACGAGCGCAGCACTGAAAAGGGGCGGGGCTACACAAGCTCTATACATTTTGTGCAATTTTTCATGTCCCACTACCAATCAAAAGCTTTCCAACCATTTGTAATGTTATAAAACATTATTTCCAATAAAGGCTGTTCTTTTGTACTTTCTATTCAAAGAGTCCTGGAAAAAGTACCAGGTTTTCCACAAAAATATTAAGCAGAACAACTGTTTTCAACACTAATGAGAACACCAAATCAGCAAATCAGCAAAGGGTTTTTGCAAAAGCATCATGTAAAACTGAAAAGTGTAATAGCTGCTGAAAATAGCCCCCAACTTTTGAACAGTAGTATAAAACCCCAAAAAATGCGGGCAAGACAATAAAGATGGCCAATTGAATTGCAAGTGTGAGTGACAGAAGAATCGAAAGAACCAGTTGGGTGTTTTATATTGATGGCACCAGTGAGACTGCCTCTTCTCAGGCCTGCAGTCTTTCTCTAAGCCCACTGCTCTGCCTGAATGAGGCTCTGGTAATTACCTCAGAAATGCTACTTGTCTGTCAGCCCTGCTGGTGCCTGCTGAAGAGCTGTCAATCAAGCTCTCAAGAGCCCAGCAGGATAATGACAGCAAGCGCTGCAATTTGGGTGTAAGAGAGGATTTTTGCATGTCTCAAAGTGGCTAATCCAATGAAATATTTTCCCCCCTGTTAATTTTTGCTCATGTTGAAAGAATGTAAGACCACAAACCAGGGACTAAACAAACCAGCATGACAAATGTTTAAGTTAACCCAAACGTACAGTATTTGTCTTACAATGTAAGGAAGATCATGTACTATGATGTGGTTACATATGGTACAATACAAACCACTCTAGAACTCCGTTCCAAAACCTATTGAGTTGCGTGCAGTCTACTGCCCACATAGACAGCTCCCTACTTAGAGACAATCCTAAATGAAATGAAACCAAGAGACTGATTTGAACTGTCTGAACACAATTCATAAGCAGCAACTCTGCACACCACCCAGATACACTACTGTTCAAACGTTTGTGGTCTGTAAGATTTCTTTGTTTTGAGGAGAAAAAAGCTCATCAACAGTGAATCTAATTGATAAAAAAATACAGTAAAAACAATCCTATTTTGAGATAAATGCAGTCTTCAGTGATTACGTTTATATGCAGCCAATAACCCGTTCAAAACCAGGATATTAGCAGTAACCCGGTCGCGAACGGCCATGTAAACACAGGCAAAACCCCGAATATGCTCATATCCCCGATTTTAAAAACCGGGATATTATACCTGGGGTACCACTTTTCTAACCCAAATTTTTGGTCATGTAAACGCGTATCGCCATATCCCCATAGTGATTTGTGTTCTGCGAATATTCTATTTGCAAGGAATCTTGGTCTTTTGAATAGAAAAACTTCTTGGCGCATACAAAAATCCGCGTGCAGTATACCGGAAAATCCGTTCTACATATCAAGGTCAGAATCTGGCTCAAAATGGTATGAAATAACCTTAATATTTACACTAAAAAAGAACTCGGTTATGGCAGGACACTAAGCGGTGACAATTATAACACCCTTGGCCAGCTAACCAATCACAGCACATTTCGTATTTCGGAAGGCTTCATCGAAAATGGCGTGTAAAAAATGTGAGGAAATTAAATAATGTGTTTTTTGAACAATCAAGCATGAAAACACATTTTAGTACACCCCAAAAACCAAATCAAGACTTCATAAAAGGGCATAATAGGACCGCTTTAAGAAATTTCTGGTTACATTTTGAAATCGACTCAGAAATGCAGCTTTGTTACCTTGAAATGTCTTGGTTTGTTTTGAATTCGGCAGGTAGACAACCCTTGATAAAAGTAATATAGCATATAGGACTTCAACAATGCTTGGTTAAAAGAAATCTAAGATGCGCACATATAACCACACGTTGAGAAGGCTAAAATGGCTACAAACATCCTTATTTCACTTTCTTAAGGTAAAAATCTGGAAAAAATCAGATGAAAAGTCTTCACGGACTAAAATGTAAACCTATTAGGCTGACAAATGTATCCCTTTAACCGAGCCTTGGGAAGCAAGTGTCTAGAATGTCAGGACCTTACAAAACAGAGGTGTTTTTGGTGTGAGGCAAGGAAACAGTAAAGCTTTGGCCTATTATATTAAAAAAGCCCCTTATGGAGAAGGGGAGTGCATTTTCTGCTCATAACAAAAGATGGGTCGAGAAGGAGATACATTCACCTCCAGGAGCTGGGTGCTTTTCAGTTCTCTAGGAGATTCAAAAGCAGAGCTTAAAGAGAAAAAGGACAAAAAGGAAAAGTGGCTAGAAGTATTCGGAGGGTGTGTTCGGGTAAGGCCATTTTAGCTGTTCCTGTGCCACTTCTTATGCAAATGAAGAAAAAAAAAAAAAGAGAAGGAAAGAGATGCTTGTTTCTTGATTGATGAGCAAGGGCGAAACGCGATCACAGTCAGAAATGTTTGTGTTCAAGGGGAACTTTCATTGTGGAACACAATACACCAAACCCCACGGCAAAACCCAAAAGAAAAGTACATGAAAGCCACTCAGCACGAATTGTACCAAAAAAGTTTAAAATATCATATTCATTGAGCGATAATTGCTAACAGCAACCGGGCTCAGAGATTCTCACAGGTTTTAATCCACTGAATTTTAAAATAAAGGAAAAAAGCATCATGACTTCACTACATTTAAGAACAAAGACCACAGCAGCTTCCCACATCTAAGCAGCACAGAAGTGTGTAAACAGGAAAAAGCCTGTATCATTCAGTGAGGGCAGAAGAAAAGTCCTGATTCATCTCCTCATTCTTGTTCTCACAATCTACAGCAGCACTGGATGCCAGCACAGAGAAATCTAAGGGGCTTTTTCAGAGATTAACCACAGCACATAAAACAAAATCAAGATGAAGGGAAAGGGGTCCATGGGTCAAATGGCACACAAAAGCAACAGGGCAGAGGGGGAAAAAAGACAGATTTTTCAAGTGCTCATGTTTCTGCTGGGATTGTAACTCATGAATACTGGTGTTGGTATGTTTCAAATCTTTGTGAGTTGCAAGAATGATAAAACACATGAATAAAGCATCAACTGCACAGCTAATGTGAATGCTTTACTCTTTACTTGGTAGCATTAGAGATTAAAAGGTGTATTTGTCCATTAATTGCTCAGCAAGTTTAATCAAGCCCAAATCATATTGTAATTAATTATGATGTTCAAACTCATTATCCAACACCACCAAGGAAAATGCAACATAAGATGTTTACATCTGGTCCTATGCTTTATATTTTCCCTGCTAGCATGAGCAAAGGTCCATTTAATGCATTTCAGAGAGCTCTGACATTAAATAAAGAGACTTAAATGGTCTAATGTTGCTTCCAGACCGTTAGTCTACTATTATCTCTTCTTTTAGCTTGAGGAAACCTAAAGATTGTCCCCAAGGTGTATAATGTCTCCTAAAACAAATGTGTTCTAGATCAAAACTGCCAAACACCCCTCATGATAAAGCTGGTGCTGATAGCAGCCCTTTAACTTGTCAGGTCAGGTCTCTGAACCGGCTATCAGCACCAGGCCTGGAAACTGTCAAATACTAATCACAGATGGATGGCCTGTGGGCTCCACATCGACAGACCCCACATTCCTACAGCAGGATGGAGACTTTCCGCTACCGACATGCATGCAATGTCAGTTAATTTCATCAACGAGTGGTCATTCAATCTCCTTGAAATAGGCATTAATGGTTAAAGCAATAACAGGCATTGGTGCTTAGTCATCCATTGTTGAAACAACATGAGTGAAGTAGACAGTTGAAAATCAACTTTCTTACCTCTATGATGTACAGCACAATGTTCTTGTAAAAGCAATACAGGATGCACTTGGCAACGCGGTTGTAATTCCAAGCACCGTGAACCAGCAGAAGATTCTTCAAGTACTTGAACTGTGAGAGAGAAGGGAGGACAGAGATAAGTTCATTAAGGCCTATCGTTTACACAAGATCTGCAGTTCCCCAGCCAACACAGAAAGCTCTTTTGGATTCGAAAATAAAGAGACAATCTTATCCATGCTGGGCAACAAGAAGCCTGGAGTTCAGGGACAAGACTAACACTCTCACCCATATTCAAGCAACAATCTGTCTTATAAGACTTTGTTAGTTGCTGAAAAGCAGAGGAATAGAGAAAAGCTTTTGCAGCTATATAAAGAAAATAAAGTGATTTTTGGGTTACTACACCAAGTATTTTTTTTTAAAATCTGCCTCCTAGCTTGATCAGTTGGTCAATGAAAATTATTGTAAATATCTTCGACATGAAATCTAAGAAACAAAATTAAGATTCAAATGGTACGTAATCTAATCAGAACGAAACCCAACACCCAAACTGTAGATACAAACTACTTAAATCATCTGGATTCTGATTTCAGATTTACTGAATATAAAGTGCTGTTTGTGTTGCTGTCACAGTGTTTAACTTTCACCAAGCCAGAAAAATGTCTTTTTTCAAACAGTAAATGAGTAATTCACTCCAGTTTATAATGTTGCTTCATAAATGCTTATATTTAGCACACCACAAGCCAAAAGGCAAAAACGCCACTTTTGCTTCACAGCACAATTCTGCTTAGGTGGAGAGAGCAAATACTGCATGATTTTACATGCAAAAACAAACAATATGCAGAAAATACATAAAATCGTCAAAATCTAAACTTTGCTCAGTAAATAAGACTCCCTAATGCTGATAAAGATGTTTATTTGTAGAGAAAAATCAGGATATTGGGGATTAATCGATACAAATTGTTTTCAGTTTCTGAAATTGAACCAATAAAAGAACACAACTGACATGTTATCAGTTGCAAAGTGTAAACGGATGTAAGTTTGTGCATGTTAAACACACTCACTATAATCTATCGCAGACATAAATGTGAAATGCAAACAGCTGAACTTGTACAGGTGCTCAAGATTACTGGTTTACTGGACCCTCCATGACAGTGTAAACAAGTAATGTGTTGCATGTAAACATGATCAAAGGCGCTATCAATGATCTAGGGATGTCATGTTATATTTCCTCAAGAGCACCATGAACGTGACGATGCTATAAACATCATTCCTGTAAAACAAACAGCTGGGTGACTCATATGAAGGCGGGAACAGCAGGGTGGAATGTAAGGGGTACGGAGGGCTTTTGAGGGGCACAGGGGGTGTTTGACCTCTGGATGTGAGGAGAGCGAGTTGATGACAGACAGACAACAGTGGAGTCTTAAATTCTGCTGATCTTTAGAGGGCCTGATGTGGGGTTGAAGCACAGTATAAAGAACTGCATACTGAAAAATCCATCACATAAATCTAATATAATCACATCTTCAAAAGAACACCTCAAACAAAACTAAAGACTGTTCAACAAATTACTGTAATAGAGCAGTGATGGTGGAGCACCAGTAATCTGTGAAAGACCTCCGTTCTGAGATCACATACAATTAATCACAACAATTATTTTTTCTATCAAGAGGTGCATTCATTTTTGGTCAAGATCTTATATTGAAAATGCAAAGTCAAGCACTCTGTAAAGTCTACTCCATCACATCCCAAAGACATTCAATGAATGTAAGGTCTGGACTCCCTCCCAACCATTCTTTCACAATTTGAGCCTGATGAATCTTGACATTGTCATCCTGGAATATGGCCATGATGTGTATTTCTACATGGTTGTTTAAGAACTGAAAAGCTACTCACACCATCAATTAGGGTTAAAAAGAATGGTTGCCAAACACATAACATGCAACAACACAATAATTACTGCAATAATGATCCAATCATAGATTCTTAAGCATTTGCCATTAAAATCCAAACAGCGACTTATTTTGGCAGGGCAGCGTGCATGTCTGTGTGTATATACAGTATATATATATATATGTATATATATATATATATATATAAATACACACACACACATACATACTCTGTATATATGAATAGCAGATAGATCTTCATCTAGTTTAACAATTGATGAGAAGCAACATTGTGAAAAGCCTTGAAGATGATTCAAGCATACTATAGTAGCTGACAGTAGTGTACATAAAAGTTTGGCGTATGATCCAGCATATCACATATGAGCCATTTTGCTGGAAGGCAGTTCAACTGACTTTCTATGAACCTTCCTGCATTCCCCACCACCTCCACCCGCCTCTACCTACAATACGACGGAGGCACTTAAGAAAAGACAAGATGCTTTCTTGAGTAATCCGATGCATGAGGCCAGTGAATGGACGGCTCGGGGCAGTATAGAAAAACAAGTGTGAGGAGGGATGTTTCCATGAACGACACAAAACATTGTGAAACAAGGGAAAGAGATAGAGAGCGATGTTGACAGCGATCCGTGATACTTGAGCTCTTCTTTTGCGAAACGCACAATGAAGATTAGGCTGTATCAAAATCTGTGAATTACAAAACATCTTTTAATTAAGTTTACATAAGGAGGACAGGTCTCGTTTCACCGTTAGCAGGGGTTTGAGTAAGAGAACACCCCAGCTATGTAAACAGACCTGACCGACCTGTTTTGGCATCATCTATGAGCCACAGGTTTTTCAACCTAGATTCATAATCTAGAACCAGATTCATTTTCTGGGAGTCACATAGCAGAGACATGAGACAGAAGTGTTAGTTTAAATAAAGAACAGATACTTGCTTCAGGTTTAGAAGAATTATATATATATATATGCACACGTTTGTTTTTTTTTCATAATAATTTGTCATTTCAAATTTTATTGTCATTTTTTTATTGTCAATTCTTTCTTTACATGTGTAATTTGATGCTTTCTCACCTGTGCAATAGAGTAGTCTGATGAGTTGGCAGCCTGTAGTCCTTCATTTCCAGAGATCCCAACACCCACATGGGCGGTCTGGATCATGCCCACATCATTGGCTCCATCGCCAATGGCCAGAGTGATCACTTTCACCTGTTTCTTCACCATCTCAACCACCTCAGACTTCTGCAGAGGCGAAACCCTGCAATAAATAAATAAATCAATAAAAATTGCGTAAACTTTGCTCTGATGTTAAAGCATTATTTTTAAAAATTGACATTTCATATCTTTTCACAAGGAAATAAATTAGGGATTTACAGCATATTTGTGTATTTGCAACGGTCCCTTTAAAGAGGGATCTGAAGCAATTTTTCTTGTTGCCAATGATTAGCGCTGACAACCATTTGATTTCTTAGCCGTGTGTTGTGACCTCAACAGCTGTTGTCACATTTCAACTTCAGGATGAATTGGTCTTCAAAAAGAGGACTGCAAACTCTCATCCCTGAAATTCACTGCTCAAATACTGTAATAAATTAGCACCTAAAATGATAGCTTCTGGTTTTCCAATTAAGAAACTTTCCCATCTTTGTCTATCGAAAGAAAAGGTCACACTTTTTTAGTCTTTAAAAAAAAGAAAGAAACTTTCAGGAAAAGAAAATTCCTGTGATATAGCAAAGCCAAATCAATCGTCAGTGTCACACGATCATTCAGAAATCATTCTAATATACTTATTTGCAGCTCAAGAAACATCTCTTAAAAATGAAAAAAAAAAAATATATATATATATATATATTTTTGTGATTATTTATTGAATAGAAAGTTCAAAAGAACAGAATTCACCAGAAATAGATTTTTTTTGTAAAAGTAATTTCTTTACTTACACTTTCAATCAATTGAATGAATCTTGCTGAATAAAAGTGTTTATTTCTTTAAAATAATTGGAGTGTGTGTCCTATTAATTCTTAAAATAACACTCTGATTCACTAATTAGTAATTTGATCATTTTTTAGGGGGGACTGAATTAAAGGAACAAGTGACTCACAAATTGAACATTTATATAGACTGCAAGCAAGTTTTACAGAAGTTCTGCACAAATTTCCAGCTGTTTAAATATTTTAAAGAAACCAGAAAACTTGAAAAATGTCTATTTACTATAGAAAGTTCCAGGACTGATTCATTTCCCAAGCCCAGTTGGATATTTCCAGGAAAACGGACTATAATATTTCGAAACGGATGAATCCACACCTTAAAGATGCCCAAACCTGGCAAATCTGCAATTAAGAAGATGGTCGACATGAACCCAGAATCCCTGACCTTTAAAAAACATATACAAATACTAGCAGCGCATTACAGTACTGTATCATTCATGTCAGCAAATGAAATTAAGGTCTCGCCTTTGGCTAGAAAAGCTCCTCAGGGGTTTTACCCTGGCTTAACATTCACAGGTCATCCTATAAGCAATGAACGTAGAGTGATGTAAGACTCTCCAGTGAACCGGAGATTGCTGCCGATATAGCAGGAGACCTCTGGAGTCAGTTTAACGTTCATTCATCTACAGGCACAAATCTGGTCTCCTCTGGACACTGTGTGGCTGTCCGTGTGAGTGTGTAGTGAGCAAAAGCAGAGCGGATAGATTACATCACGCATTGCATAATGGCTGTGACACCTGTGGTGTGCGTTGTTTCTGGAAATTGACACTGATTTTTGGCAGATCCTTGTCACGCTCAATTGGTTCCTCATATGTTTCTCTGTGCAGCGTTTTTTTGGGAATGGTTCATTCTAGTCTGCTAACACACAGTTTAACTTTGTAGTCAGAATGTCTGTCAGATATTCACAATCTACTATTATAAAAAATAACACTCATTAGTAAATTGCTGCTTTGAGAGCTAGTATAATTATGTTTATTGGGAAGGTTGTGACCTAAAGGGAAGGTAATTTGTTCCTTAAACAGCGCAGCGGCAATTCCCTGTAATTGTCTGCCAGTCACTTGATGTTTTTGTAAGTGTAGAAAAATGGCCAGTGATGCCGTCAGTTCCCTGGAGGACAAAAAGGGTTATTAACCCACAAAGATATTTACACCCACCTGTGAAATAGTAAAAATTTAAGCAGAGCATGACAGTAGTTCCTGTGTATTTTGGTTCAACAATGGAAACATTTAAAATAATTTGGCTACAGAGAAAAATTGTAATTACTGGACTCTATCATTAAAAAATATATACATACATACAAAAACCGAAGGCAATTGTTTTCCTCTACTTGGATTTGTAGCAATGGTTTCTGATGTCACGGACAATCAAATACAAATAACGCCCTTGTGATGGACCTCCTTCATGAAATAGAAAGGGAGCTTGACATTTTCATGCCCCGAAAGCCATTCAGATTGTGTGAGAAAAACATTAAGTATTATATATGAAATATTTTAAAATATACTATCACTTTGGTGTCCAAAATTAAATTACTAACTTATATTCGTCACTGTACTTAAGCCAAAAGAAACTGAAATATTACCTGGATACGATTTATGTTCAAGTACCCACTTAAGTTCTTTGTTTTTTATGCCCAATATTAAAATATAAAAGAAATATCTGAATTCAAATGTAGTTGTATTATTTGTATATAGCAACTAATTGTTTCTCTCTCATATTTTTCATGGACCCCCCATTTGGCCCCCATTTTGAAAACCCCTGGCTCAACGGATCTTTAATTGATATTTATTTGAAGTTATTGCTTCTGATTTTCAACTAATTCTCCAGGTACAGTTACATACCTGCAGCATATAACAGCCTTGCAGGAAAGAGCCAAATCCAGGAAATACTGCCGTGCCCCGAAAGTGAGGGCGTACTTCAGCGTCTTCCCATCTATGATAAGAGCGAAGTCGTTTTCCTTGTGCAGAGCATCTCCCAGAATGCCGCAGTGATGGCTAAGGGTCTCCCTGGTACCCTGCACACAAACACGAACAGAATAACGTATAATATTGATAAACATTTCATGCGAAATGACATTATTACAATTGTATAACTGACTAAATCAGCCGGAATGTAAATATTTCTCTGAAACCCGTGCAACTCAAAAGAATGAATTCATTATGATAGGGATTTGTAATGCAATAAATCATAAAACTGTTCAGAGATGTCTGATGAGAAACCACACAAGAACACTGGGATAATTTCCCCCTTTTCTTTTTCCACGCCAAGGTCATCAATCCCAATAATAACATGGGATTTTGCAAGCAGAGTACCAGACACTTTTGCACATGAGGTTTACGTCTGTTTATTGTCAATGCACAGGGCATCAAAGTGAGAACGCGCACACGGCACGCTTCATTACGGAGAGAGTAAAGCCAAAGCTGGGTGTGATGGTTCGTTTGTTAGAACAAGGCCTTTCAATGGCCATGACCAGGAAACACAACAGCATGGGAATGTACCCTGAGCACTATAGCAAAGCTGCAGACCTCCCTCTTCTCGCACTCTCGTTTTGCTAAAGCAATCGAAGAGAGCGCACGTCTGGGTTTAGGGGTTATTTTAAAGGAATGTTCTGTCCCAGCTGCATGGGCTCAAATCGGGAGCCAGGAATATTTCTGCGTGTTGATTAAACCTGGAAGATCTTAATGAACACTGACTGGGCCAAAGAAAAATTGGGATCTTTGACTTGACCTGACTGTTGTTTTATATGAAGTTTTAATGGCGAAAATTGTACTTTCAGCAGAAAATATACCTCGTAGTAAGAAGCTGTTATTGTAAGGATTCGGGACGTGTGGGAGGACGCTTCTTTGTTTGGATTAAGAATGCTTTACTTTATATAAATTTCCCATAAAATCACACATCTGCAGCCTCTCATGTGCAGGAATGATAGGGCACTCATAAAATGATCCGAATTCCGGGAGCAGAGGGAACATCTCACACCGTTGAGAATGGTGTTTAGGGGAAAACAAAAATGTTTTCCCCTATATTACCCATCAGCAGATCTGACACAGTGTCTACACCGGACGCAACAAAGCGACTTTTGCAAATGCGTTTGTTCATTAAAAATAGAACAGAACCTCAGTTTACTGTCGGGGATTTGTTGTGTACTATCTAGTGTAGACAGAATCACTTATTATAATGATTTCTACTTGCTTCTGTTGCATTGCAACACTCGCTCCTGGTATAGACACTGTTGACACATCATTACAACAGAAATTTAGTCTTTGCTTAGGGAGGCTCGTCCTCACAGCTTTAAATCCCTGAGTATTGTGGGTAAACAAACTTGTGCATGTCTCTGTCTGCAGCTCCTGTTCAACAGCTGTCTAACATGTTTTCTGGCTTCAAATTCCAACTAAGTGAAGACCATGACACAAACAAGCTCTTCTGTATTTGAGAGATAAAATAATAACTAAAAAAGGTTTATGCTGAGCAGACAGGAGCGAAAAACTGAACAATTCAAAAGTAAATCTAAATAACATCATATTTAGCTTAATGCCACAGACATTTGAAGTTAACTCCTTGTCATTCAAGTACGCAGAAGAAATCCACAGAAAATATGACCAAAACCAAAAAGCTGCTGATGTTACAGAAAAGTGAAAAATGTTAGTATATTATATAAATTTATACTAATGTAATATAATATGATATAATATAATTAATAATAAATCAGATTTAATATTTTATAAACATACAATAATGAAAGATGTGTAATATATGTATATCTATATACACAAATAAATATATACATTTTTTATATACCCTAATCATTTCTTAAAAACATGAATTCATTACTTCAATGAGCTAATTGTTTACATCTTAAATTAATAAATTGTTTAAATTAATACATTATTAGCTAACTGTGTGATTTGTATTATGTACTGAATGTATTTCTGAAATACAATACTTGGACAGTCACATCTGATAACATATCAATCTAAGATGTAATGTAGACATGAATTTTCTATAAAGCTGATTTGAAATATGTATTGTGAAAAGTGCAATAAATGTAGGTTAGAATGTGAATTGAAATTGAATTGAATATACATTGAATTCATATACGCATGCATGCACACACATTTTACATATATATATATATATATGCAGAAATGAATGAATAATTACTTTTGATAGCAGTGTTATTTTAGAAAGTTATTTATTCTTATTATTATAACACTGAAAACTGTAATGGTGAAAGATGGAGATAATCTGCTGCTTTTAAATAAATACTAAATAAACAACTGTTTTTGACAAAGCCTTAAATTAGACAGAAACTAAATACCAAAGTTAAATACCCACTATTGGATGATACATGATAAATGACAAAATAAAGCAAAACAAGACAAACCAACCCTAAAAAAAACCCCGAATCAAAACAAGACAAGGACTGTGAGAGAATGTGTCCTGCCCTTTCCAGGGTCCGGTTGGGTTGGGTTTTTAGCACGTCCAGGGATATCCCATTATAGTTGTCTAAACAGTACTATGTTCAATGCTGATGATCACCTGAATGTGTGTGTGCATGTGTGTTGAGGAGGGCAGATGCCTAAGGGTAGTGAGATTACACCTCGGGGACCAATCAACATTCCCCTGGCATAACAAGACTCTGAAACCCAAGCTCAAAGGAAATATTTAGAGAGAGAAGCCAAGGGTTTAAAGAGAGAGAAGCCTCAGGTTTCAGAGAACGAGAGAGAAGTGCAGCTGTAAGAGCTTCTCTAAAATGTGGCCTCCATTCCGTAGGTGTCCTCATATATATATACATATATAAGTCTACAAAAGTATAAAATCAGATGATAAGATGGCTTATGAAGACTAATGAGAGGACAATGTCTCCATTTCCTCACAAGTCACTATTTCCCAGTCTCCACTTAGGAAGCTTGGCTTAAACAGGCCTTTGTGTTATGGTTGTGTGAGCATACCAAATCGTGATGACTCAAGAGTGTTTGCTTTGCAAGCGGGCAGAAGGCATCAAAGGGATATACAGTGCATCAGCGCTTCCACACACTGCCAAAATCCAGCAGATAACAGCTGATTTAGGCGCTTTGAAAAGCCTTTTACCGAGATGCCTGAACTCAAGCACGTGATATCGGACATTATAAACAAGGAGCGGATGTGCATATAGGCTGAGTTATACGTTTCATGCAATGAAGTAATGACAGATTGAAGACTGCAAGTGCATAAATACACTCACATATGTATATAAATATGCCTAAATGGACACCCACTTGTGCACTACTGCCTGATAAAATCAACTGTTCAGTTATAGAAGAAAAAGAGAATATGGTTGCAATATTTTATGTCGATTTTATGTTCATTTTGGTTGATGAACAAGAAAAATGTCAGATTCGTTATTCTTTAAGTAACATATATTGAAAAAAGACCGGAATCTAAATGGCAGAAAAAGCTCATCAGGGTTATGACTTTGCTACAGAAACCCTAAGGTCATGCATGTTTTTTTTTTTTTTTTTTTTTGTGTGTGTGTGTGTATATTGTCCTCTCACGACACGACAAAAAAAATAAATAAAAGTTCAACTTGATCAACAAAATAACTTTCGAACTCGTTCATTAAAATTAACAAATCTTTTTCAGAGTCAATTTGTTTGTTTCATTTGTTGATGAAGTCATTTCATGAACTAAATGACTCGGAAAAAGATTTGTTCATTTTGAAGAAAGAGTTCAAACAGGAGAGTAACGAACGTGCATCACAGAACAGAGAAAGGCGATCATTTGAGCTTATAAAACTTAAACTTTGTTATTTATTTATTACAACCGTTTGGTTCCCATTAAAGTCCATTATATGGAGAAAAATCCTGGAATGTTTTCATCAAAAACCTTCATTTCTTTTCGACTGAAGAAAGAATGACAGACATCTTGGATGACATGGGGGTGAGTAAATTATCAGCAAAAATTTTTTCAAAAGTGAACAACTCCTTTAACTTTTTTTATGAGATCATAAGAAAATTAAATTGAGATCTTGACAAAACAACGTCTATTGTTAAGAATGAATGAAAATCAAATAGTGATAATGACAAAAACAATTTTGCAAGCACAAATTCGGTTTGTGTCCGTCAACTAGCAACCAACAGTAATCGCCTTCAGCGACCTATAAAGGGGATGAAATTAAATCACGACTGTATTGGTTCATGAAACTCACTAATGGACCACAAAAGAGGACAAATCAAAAGCTACAAAGGTAAGAAAATGGTTATTTTAAATTAAATTATGATACATAATACATGCTCAGTGCATGTCTTTATTTTTACCCCCATTTCTTTCCTCCTTTGTGCTCTTCCACAATCTCTCCATTCTCTCAACTTATCTGCAAACACGAGCTCTCTTTCATCTGTGAGCAGCAGAAAAGTACTGCGGTCTGCCGCATATTTAATGTGATTATTGAGTTACTGTTCTTTGACCTATCCCAAAGTGCCTAGCATTTTCCTCCACTGAGATAATGAACCCCACTCAGACGTCCGGTGAAGAACTCAACCCCTCTCTCCGGGCCGGATGAGCGAGTTCCTTCATCCATCTTGTTTTCCCTAATATGTTGAATCTGTTAAACGCAAAAAAACAAGAGAAGGACCGAGGGGAAGGGAGGTGGACTGTTTTCTCCTGCAATCGGAGAGCACAGCGAATCCCCACCACTGCCGGACCTCTGAGCGCTCGGAGAATTCCTCCTTGTTTTCTTTTCGTGTGTTGTATAAGCGTTTGCATATGCATGGGAGACCAGGCGCTGACATTTCAAATGGCGGCTGTCTGCTTTACGGAGAACGCCTCTTATTTCTCTCCCCTTTTTCTTTCGCTCCATCGATCACGATAAACGGCCGTTTGACAGACTGAGAGGCGTCCGTCATCGCCTAAACCCCACCCCCGCCACAGCGGGACTGGCCACACCCGATCAGGGGTTACGTTGCATGTGTGCAAGCTGCGTGAAATGGTTTCTAGAGCCCTTAACTTCCACATACAACAGACAAGACCCTCCCCGCAGGGGCCAGCTGACCTGTAGAGTGAAGGTGTGCACATTTCAAATGGGTTCGTTCTTTTCGGTTTCACGGTAAACAGAATAGATTCTCCAATCAGGGAGTTATTAGCTTGTACCGCGTACATGTGTGTGTATATATAAAAGAGGGTCCCAAACCTCTGTTCTAAGTACACGGCCCCTTCCTGTCTTTTAAACGGCTCCATGCGGTGCAACCACATCCCTCTCTTTCCTATAAGCTCCATATGAACAACAAATAGAGCAGGGTCCCAAAGTAATAATGAAATAATGGAAACAAGCAGAGACGTTCTCCAAAATTTGGAGCACTTCATTGACTATTGAGGTGGGCGGATCTATAGCTAGTTTTGCCGAAAGTTCGAGGATTCACTGGCATTACGAGGTTTAGTTATAAGCTCAAGTATAAAGCTATTTAGTATAAAGTATAGGCAACAAAAAATAATAATAATAATAATAATAATTCTAATGTGCTGATTTGGTGATTTGTGTTTTTTTTTAGTGAGTTGAGCTGTTTAGTATTTTTATGGAAACTGATACTACTTCCAGGATTCTTTACTGTCACTTTTGATAAATTGAATCCATCCTTGATGATCAAAAGTATTAGTTTCTTAAAAGAACATTACTGACCCAACTTTAGAACATTAGTCTAATATAAAACAAACTATAATATTTGTAATAAAATAAGTAGCACTTTTCAATCAAAATTATACAAATGCAAAAAAAAAAAAAAGTGCTCCAGACTTGTGGGCCCCACTGTATCTCTTTACTCCTTTGTTTCAGAGAACAAGCGAGAGAGAGCAAAAGACCGAAACCGGAGGGGAAAGCTTTGGATGAAAACTCAAAACAAAATCTATAACTGTTCTGGAAGAGAGTCGGACTGGGAATTATGTCACATGCTTTGATGTGCAGGGGGCCCTGAAGCGATCCGTCAGCTGCCGTGTTTTTTCATCTCTTCTCAGAGCTTGTGTTATAAATGGTGACATGTAACTGGTTTTTCAAATAAACATACACCTCTGATTCAGTACTCACATCCAGGGTGTCCTCGTTTATCACCAGCATGCCCATGTTCTTCGTGAGCAGTTTGCAGGAGTGTCCTACAAGACAAAAAAGAAAAGAAAAAAGAAAACGCATTACTTAAACCTCTCACTAAGCCTGAAAACATATGGTATGTTTGTGGGGAAAAAAAACAACTCGCTTGGCATTGGAACAAATGACGAATGGTTTGCCGCAACGTAGTATTTTAGCAATACGTCAACATTCCAAAGATATGCGATGTATAACCATAGCAACAGATAAAAGAAAAGACTAATTGATGAGTGAAAAGGACATATTGTGATTAAAGTTTACAGCAGACCATTGGTTTTTAACATGCCTGTTCGCTGTTCGTATGAGATCACAACTGGAAAGCTGACAGTGGGCCGATAAAAAAGCACGGCATCCCATCATCCATCAGGATTTGTCTAAACAACATAAAGGGTGGAACACGTTCTCTTGCGTTTTAATAGGTTACTGACACCTCAGTATTTGGGGAGTGATGTCCATGGGGAAGAGTTTATGTGTGTGTGCTTTTAGATGGCAAGAATTACTGGAACATTAGTGTTAAATAAGTGTTACTGTAAAAGACTAGTCTAAAAGCAGTACTTAAGTAAATTGCATCAAGTAATTATGTATCGGACTGACCTAATGTCTTCTACTCACTGACATGTAGCAATAATGACTTGATCTTGGAAGCATCAAGAGGACTGGATTAGAGATTATAAATAAATTCATAAATATTGCTGCCGTCATGAACTTTATACCATTATACATTATATAAGTACAATTTCTTAATTTTCTATTTTATGTAAGTGTTTTCTAAATAAATAGTCAAAATCATAACTTAAAAAGACACCTGGAGATTAAAAAAAAAGTATTATTCATATTCTATAAAAATGAAGACAATCTTTTTTCATTCTGATTTTTTTTCTTATTTCCTCCATTTTCTGCCACCGCAATGCACGTTATGCAAGTTATTAGGACTGTAACTATACCCTCATGTTACGATTCGATACATATCACGATACTGAACTCACAATACAACATTATGGTGATACTCCAAGACATGGTAAAAGGTACATTTAATTTTACTGTTTTTTAAAATGATAAATTTGGTATATCATTAGGGTTGGAAATGAATAGGCTTGGACTTGGTGCTGATAACTCAATGCATAGGACAATGGTGACACCAGAATAAAAGAATTCATGATTCTGGAGCTTAAAATCCAGAATTATTTTAGACAAATACGACTCCGTCACTGACTTTGACATCCCTACAAGTGATGTAACTATGAGGTCTGCTCCCAATTGGTCTATGAAACCTGTGCATGTCAACTTCACTCATTAAATCCAATAATAATGTTAGTTAGTATAAGAGATAATATTTTACACCATTAAACGCAAGGCATGCAATTTAGTGACACTGCAGCAAAACAGGTTTCTCAAACAAGGCCCCAAGTTGGTGAATGGTTGCTTTGTATCTGACTTTGCACATTTCAACAGAAAAAAAAGATGACACACTTCACCCTTAAGGAAATGTGACTGCGCCATAAAAAAAACCTGACCAAATTCAACAAGAGCATGAATGAGTATGTATTTGTGTGCCGCTGTCCTGCCATGTCATTCCTGTTGATTTCAAACTTGCATATTCACCAAAATTTCCTGTCTGTGTGGAAAACAGATTTGGTTTCCTGACAGTCACCCAAACCTTGCAATATTTCCTAGGCTTCATTCTAACCCCTGGTGGTCTAACGTCACATCTTCCCTCTCCAACCCAGTTAAACTAAAACACCCTTGGTAGAAAGCATAGATTTTACATTGTGACACCTGCATGATGCAGCATAGTTCTGTATGAATCTGGAAAGGAGGCATTGAGGTTACACTCAGCGGTTGCATTGGCTCCGTGCTGCTGCAGGGTGGGTTTTCGTTCTGTCTGTTGGCAGTGGCTGTGGGTTAGAAGAGGGCATGTTGAGTTGTTTGCGTTGGCCGCATGCTGTTTGTTTGGGCTTTAATCTCTGAGGCTTCACAGTGGCACCCAGTGGCCAGGAGCAACAGCCCAGTGGTAGCAGCAGTGTGGATAGCTCGCATGTCCTCGCTCCAACTCTCTGCTTAATGGCCTGATACATTAATAAGGCCGTCAGAGGGCTAGTGCGGAGAGAAGAACTGGAGCGGTTTCATGTACTCTGCGCGAGAGGCGGCCAAACAGCTCTAAGTACCCGCTAACCCAAGATTAAACTGCGCTTGACTTCACAGTGGTGGGGTTCACTTCACTTCTGATAGGTTTTCATATGTTTCTGAAGAGTGCACGTGTGGGAAATGGAGAAACCTTATATTTTTAAACACGCTGTGGTGTTAACATATGGATTCATGTTTTGAAAGTGACAAAAGAGGTTAGGCTATGTTCACACTGCGAGCTTTAGAGCTCAATTCCGATTTATTGCTCGGATTCGAGCACGTTGTTATACGGAAGCAAACACAGAGGACATTAAAGGGGTCATAAACTGGCTTTATAAATTTTATTATATTGTTGTCTGAGGTCAACTTATGGCGTTCGCTTGGGTTTTGCATTCAAAAACATCCAAATGAATAAGTAATAGGCTATTTTGTACCCTAGTTTTGAGCCTAGGCATCTTGCATTGAAGACCTGGAAGTAAACGTCCACTGCTGTGAGTGGATAACAGTTTTGCATATTATAATGAGTTTCAACTCACCCCTCGAAGCACTTGGGGGAAATTGTTTTGAAAAAGTCCAATGTTGTAAAATGACCACCGGAATGATTCGCCCATACATGTTCGACCCAGAGTCTGTGTG
This sequence comes from Cyprinella venusta, assembly GCA_038021265.1. NCBI lineage: Eukaryota > Metazoa > Chordata > Actinopteri > Cypriniformes > Leuciscidae > Cyprinella > Cyprinella venusta. The sequence continues at coordinate 9,392,324 of CM075873.1, forward strand.
TTGCACCATTCCTGTTAGATTGAATATAGACGGCACAGCACCGTTGTTTTGACGTCATAGTTCCCCACTTTGAAAAACGAGTCGTCAATAAAAGCTTTTATTGGACTAACAATGATGTTTTCAGTTCTGAAACTTACAGGATATTCTTATACTGTAATATGATGACCTCTTAGATGTCAAAAGCTCAAGGAAAATTTGATTTCTCAGTTTATCACCCCTTTAAAGTAAGCGATTAAACATTTATTTGTAGTTTGATCTGCTGCTGAAGCCAGCGAATTTATGCACAGGCGATATAAAGAACAAAGACGAGAATACAAAAAAAAAAGTTTTTAAACATTTATGATAAGTGGCCTTATGTTTTGCTTGTATATAGAGCCATCACTAACTAAAAATCCAATAGTAAAATAGCACAGTCCTAAAATAGAAATTGTTATAGCAATCTAGTGCAGGTTTTTTTTTTATTATTATTGAAATCCAGGCCCTTAACAAATTGAGAAATAGACAAATTGTAAAGCATTATTACAATTAATGTGTGGATATATTAAATGTCAATATATATTTTTTTGTTTATATTCACATTCAACAATTTAAAAATTTAACTTCACTTTAATGTAACTCTTTTTTTTTAATTTAAAGCGTGCAAGATGGCATTGTGAAAAATCTACTTTTAGGATATTTTAACAATTTGCTTTAGTACAATGATACAGCTAAAATTATATTTTTAGTATTATATTGTTATTTTATTTTCAATTTTTAAATATAAAAAAAATAATGAATATTTTTTTCTCATGCTTAACATTTCCATGCACAGTATAAGGGTCATTATATAAGAAATGCTAGAAATACTAAGTTAAAAAAAAAAACTGCTAGCGTAGTCCATTTGTCCACATCACCTCAGACACATTTTAATGACACTGGCAACGGATTCTGGAAACCTATACTACCTGGAAGACTCTTGTCATCCTCCAATTTCTCCAAATGATAAATTACAAAAATGCAAAAAATACAAAGTAAACACAGACATGGGCGTCTCTAATTTACAGTGCATTCCGGGCCAAGCAGAGGTACAGTAAAAATCCCTTCCTCTCCGAGCGTGTACGTTTTCAAGCCGCGCCACAGCTGGCCGGTGGGCACAATGGGCTGATTCAGGATCAGTGTTGGTAGGTGGCCACAGACTGCGCTCTGTCAAGATCTGTTTTTCTGACTGTAGCGTTTAACCCGAGGCCCGTTCAAAAGCCACATTGGTAATCGCACAGCTGTCAGGCTAATATAAGATGCCACATCACAGGAAAATAGGAGGGGGGGACCGTAGTCTGTTTTGAAAGCTGGTGGTGGTTGTAGGGACAGACTAGTGCCGGACGGGTCGAGGACACATGCGTTGCGTCAGCTTTCGGATGAGGAAAGAAACTAAACACCTTGTACCTGCGCGACAGCCGGTCAGGGAGGGCTATGTTTGTTTGAGTGTAAGAGCGAGAGAGGTCTGGGGAAAGATTGTGTATATTTTTGATCATTTAAATTAGGGAGAGAAACACTCACTGGTTAATGTCAAAATATAAGAGAAAAACCTGATGCACCTCGTCTGTAAGAACTAAAGAGAACTAAAATAAGAAAAATGAAGCCCATGGTTGAGAACATGCTCTTATAGGCCACTACGATGCTTGAAGCTATCTGTGTATATTAATACAAACACATTATATGTTTTACTCACCTATGTTGATGGCGGTCTCCTGTTTGTCTCCAGTCAGGATCCAGATCTTAATGTCGGCTTTCATGAGGGTCTCGATGGTCTCTGGTACTTTGTCTTGAAGTTTGTCTTCAATGGCTGTGGCCCCCAACAACTGCAGGTTCTGTCGAGAAAAAGACAAAAAAAAAAAGAGATTATTAATAATATAAATAAACATCAAATGCTGTCGTGATGTAGCTAAATGAAAAACTTTAAATAATATAATCCACAAATATGACAGCCTGGAATCATTATCACACAATGTGCGTTCAATTGACCCCCTGACTGAGCCTGCTATTTTTATTCTCCATTTCTGTCATCAGATGAAGTTTGTGCTCTTTACCACTGTCACCTATAGTTTGCTTAGTTGGGGTATAAAATACATTGAATATTCAGTAATAAGGCATTATCAATTTGACTGCACTGACACTGTGAGTGAGAACAATCTTAAGCTGAATTGAGCTGGATGATTACCACTGTTGTCAGCAGAGCTGCTTTATAGCTCAATCTAATTTGTTTCATAATTGATGAATTTTGCAACACAGACACTGTTACTGAACTGATTTGACAACATTAAACTGACTCAAGCTGACACTATAGTCTCTGTAGAGCAACTCAAGTCAGTTCATTGCTGATTCAGTTCAGTTCAATTACTGTGTGTATACAGTTAATAAATTATGAAATACTGTCTTTGTAGAGTCTAATTCGATAGTCGAATTTATGAGGAAGTTTGCATTATGTTATTTTCCCACTTGTTGCTTTGATGGTGCTTTGAAATCTGTATTATATAAAGCCATTTCTAAATAAAGGTGACTCGACACACTCATTCATTTCACTCAGATTCAAAGAACTGATAAAGACAGCCTTATAAGCAGATTAAAAATAGGGATAATGTACAATCAGTCAGTCATAATTAGAAAACAATCCCAATGAACCCCCAGTTGGGGTTTATTTTGGGATAATGACCAGCTGATTTTACATTAACACGCTCATTACACAGCTACTGACCAAATAAATAAATACATGAGCTTGACATATAGATCATTTATATTTCAAACAATGAGTAGAGAGACTGTGAAGTGAAAGACTAGAACAACTGTTGGAAATCCCTTATGTTCCTACAGACAAATGACGATCCTTACAGTTAGATGCAAATGTAGGACCAGAGGGGCATTCGAGAAATGTATCTCATGCTCGGATCACAAAGACTCAGTTATGTGTATATGAGAGAGAGAGGTGGAGACTGTAGACTGTTAATGTGTTTTTCTCAGGAAGCCCCTGGCCCTTTGACCAGCCATGATCCTATTTGGAGCGGACAGGATTTTGACAGGACCCCGAAGAGGAAAGTCAGCTGCACCAAAGGAGGAAAAAAGAAAGCGAGAGCAAACTGCGTCCTGTAAACCTGATCAGTAATGTGGCTCTGATATGATCCTTTATATCATACTCTTATTTCAGAGAATCTGTAAGATTTGGCAGAAATTAAATATAAAATGTGAGCTGAGACACTATTTTTGGAAGATAAACTCAAAATATTTAATAAAATGTTTAAGGCATGTGCAAAACTAAATAACGGTTTTTACAAAATATTATGCAGGACAAATGTTTTCAACATTTATAAGAGGAAAAAAAAACGTTTCTTGAACAGCAAATCATCATTAGAATGATTTCCGGAGCATCAAGTGACATTAAAGAGTTGAGTAATGATGCTGAAAATTGAGGTTTGCTATAACAAGATTAAACTACATTTTCAAATTCAAACATTACAATTGAAAACAATTATTATACATGTTATTGTTATATTAATATAGCTATTGTAATATTTCACATTATTGCTGTTTAACTGATTAAATAAACATAGCCTTGGTGAGCATGGTGAGTTTATTTTTGTGAGAATCTTTTTATTATTATTATTATCTTTTAAATGGCAGCATATTAAAAACTAATATTTTGAGGCCCTCAAAGGGAATATCAAAAATCATTTTATGTAAATTTAATTTAAAATGATTATTTAAACTGTGCATAAATTATTTTATTCTCAGACTGAAAATCGTATGTTTCAGGAGTTTATTTTCCAACGGGAACATTTGGTGCCACCGATGCCACCTGCTGATGGAAAGATGTAGTTACATCTGTCAAACGACACGCTTTTATGTGAAATGATTGATTAGAATCATTTTCTCCGAAAAGTTGCCAGCGCTGCTTCAACCAGTGATTAACGACGGTGGTCGGCCATGTTTGACGAGCACTTCCAGAGCCTAACTTTCCACAAGTCCACCACTGTGCTTGTCCTCATTTGTTGAGCGTTTATCCTTCTTCAGATGCCATGTGAGCACAAACAACCAGCCTTCGTTGATCAAACTGAAACTAAGGAACTGTTCTGGGACCAGCCAAACTAACCACCCCACAGGAGAAGACTGGACTGCAGTATAACCTCTCAGAAGCACATGCCATTTGTGAAATATATAATTGATAAAAACGTTAAAATATATGAAATAACTATTATATTGTAATATATTTGGATTTTTTTAGCAGTCATTACTGCCGTTACATTTCTTATGTAACATGTCAATGTGTCAGTTGTGCTGCTTAATATTTTTGTTGAAACTGTAATGCATTTTTGTAGGATTGTTTTGATAAATAGAAAGTTAAAAAGATTTATTTGACATAGAAATCTTTTGTAACATTATAAATGCCACTTTTGATCAATTCAATTGGCCTTGCTGAATAAAAAGTATTAATTTCTTAAAAAATAAAAAAACTATAATAATATTTTATTAATATTATTACTAACCCCAAAGTTCTTTCATGGTACCACAACACATGCAAAAAGTTATGGTGTGATATTATGTCAAAGGTAACAGCATGAAACATTTTGGTACTTGTTTGTGCAGAACCATATTGTATCTGTGTACAATAAAGTAAGAAATAAGAAATGATGCTACATTCCCTACCCTTGCAGTTTCTGGCTTAGTATTGCAGAAGCAAGGAGAACACAAAGTTCTGGAAGGTTCTGTGACCTTTATATGGAGACCACTTTACCTGTTCCCACTAGAATAGCTATTTGTATGCAGCCTCACCTTTTCAATCAGTTCATAGCTTTCCTCCATCTTGAGTGCCCTGTTTTGGAGAGACGTTGAGGCACGATGATAAACCTCGAGCCACTGTTGGTAGGACGACTCTGAGATGTCGGCCACAGCGAAACACAGTGTGCGCAGACCTGCAAAAACGCACAAAGATGAATACGTGAGCTTCTCTTAGATATGCTAATTCTCAACATCTTCCTGCCCTCAAAAAATCCCTTTCTTCTAATCTTTCTGAAGAAGAAGAAAGCCATCGTCTGTTTTTTAGACTGATGCTAATACAGCTGAGTGGATGATCTCCGCGCAACATGAATTATTCATGCAGGAGGGTATCATGGTAGACAAAGCTACTGATTGCTCGAGGTTCCTATGAGGCTGACACATCTCAGTTGTTCCACCAGGGGGCGGCCTCTCCATGAGAGTGAAGTACTGCAGCACGGCAAGCACACACATTTCACATCAGTCTCTCATTGATCTCACAGTCTCGATATGAGAGGATCTGGCAACCATCATCAACACCTACAGTGATTTGACTGGATTGTGGGAGCAGAACAGACTAACATTTGATTACAGATGAACCGCAGAGAGAAAGCAGATACTAGACAGGTGTGCTCGTCTCTCACCCTCTGTGGCAAACTGTTCCAGGTGTTTCAGGGTGATGTCCTTGTATCTGGAGCTGTCTGCTAATCGCTCATAGATCACGGTGTCCTGGGAGACAAAAACATGGCATAATTCATAACTCTGTGCTGCCTAAAACGCAGAGGAAAAAGAGAGTGATAACATATGTCCGACTAATTCTCTGCTTCATGAACACATTTATAGTAACGCTTTAATATTTGATCCGGTTTTAATGCATCACACAACAGCTGGGATGTGATGTGGGAGGAAAAACATATCTTCCCATCATTCTCTATCTGAGATCCGCCAGATTTTATAACATACTCTTAAAATATCTTACATGCACATACACAGATTAAGATTATTTTAGGAATAAAAAATTGGTTAGATTATTCAAGGTCGATTATTCAAGGCTTTGTCTGTAATATAAAATATTTGCTGTTGTTCACACGTTTCGTTTTAGCCCTAATTTGAACCTAAAAAGGAATTTTTTCAAAGGAATTTTCAATTTTCAAAGGAAATATAGCAAGATGTATAATACAATAGCAGGTTTTAACAGAATATATATAACATGGATTACTTGAATACCAAAATAATAGTCTGTGCAAAGGCAGTGTGCTTTGTGTATCTGTCTGGCTCTTCACTTCTTCACAAGAGAAAGCACTCTAGAGTAGGGTTTAGTTGCAAGCGTCTGGCGGCTCTTTGTTTCCATAGCAACAGACTATGAGATACTCACAGCCCCTTTGCAATAAAGGCGGATCTTTCCTGATGGAATCCGCATAATGACTGACATCCTCTTCCTGGTGCTGTTGGGAAGGAAAAACAAAACACCATCATCATCCATCACCGCTGACAATATCGTAATCATCCCCACTATGAGTAAACATGGTGCCGAAATACAGCAAAACCATCATGGTGTTTTTATTTTCTATTAAGCAGAATGAATGGGCAGAGCTGAACATTTGACAATGAAAATGAAAACATCCGAAAAGCCTACTTGTGCTGCAATAATTTACCTTGTGAACTCCAAAACGTGCAACAATTCATATTTCTCCTCCTCTCCAAGCTGTAAGACAGAAAAGCATCAACATTATGCCTCAAGAGGTCAAGGTTTAACTGTTTAGCCCTATACCGTTAGCCTTTGCTGGCAGATGTTGTTTTACAGCATCTTTCTCCATTACTGGACAATGAGGTTTTTTTTTTTTTTTTCAAGCAACACACTGTATAAATCACATAATGGCTATTTTAGCATTTTACTTTCATGAGTACAAGTTATATATGAAAAAAACTTGTATATATAGTATAGCTAGGCTGTGATTTTGTTGCATCACACACTATTACAATAAAGTTACTTGTCATGAAATCTTGTGTCATGCATGGTTAGGAGTTTGAGATCACTACCGTTCTCTTAACTCATTTTGAAAGACTGAACTTCATCTTGACAGCAGGGAGCAAGAAATTAAAACTTTTAATTACTTTTTTTTGGCCTCTGTGACTTATGGAGGTATGCAAGTATGATGATGGGAGTTGTCTTGCACTAAAGGGCCAAAATTAGAGAGTGTAACAGACCAGGGAGCACAAGACTTGCTCTTTTCCCCTGGCAGTGGCATCAGATTAACCAATTACAGTTGCAAAGTGTGACTCCTCGCTCCCAGGTCTAAGAAAACAGCAGCGCTTTCTGTCTCGCTAATTAAATTCTCTCTAATCTTCACTCAGAAAGTTTCTATTAAGAGATATCTTCAGCACGTCGGCCGTCGCTCTCACTATCCTCCTCCAGTGCTGCAAAATTTCTCACTTTTTTTCTTTACAACTAAAGAAAGAGTGTGAAATGTTGGAGAAAAATTGCATTCCACACTGTCAAAAAGCCATAAAAAACCCAAAGACCATGTATCTTTAATTCAGCTCTTCCTTCATTTGAAATAAACACAAGCACTTGTTTTTAACTAAAAAAAAAAACGTTTTGAAGACACACCAACCTTTAATGATATAGTACAGAAGTGTAAGCCAATATTTTTGGCTTACACTATATTTCGATAGTCACTTTAGACGTTCTACTAATTATAAGTAACTTTTCAACTACATGTCAACTAACTGTCATTAGAGTATTAGACTGTTAGGTTATGGTTAGGTGTTAGGCTTTGGGTTAGGAGAATAAGTTTACTTGTAGTCGCCAAGTTACTCATAGTCAGTTGAATGTCTGTCGGGGGACCAACAAAATAAAGTGTTAGCAGATATTAAGCTGACAGTCTACTACTGTAATAACAGTTAGTTGACTAGTTACTTATAGTTATTAGAATGTCTAAAGTGGACTATCGTACCTATTTTTGCAGTACATAATTAGCCCAAAATAAATTCAAAGCAAAACAATAAGATCGTTTGGCTTCTTTTCTTACTATTTACTACAATAATACGCTTTGTATCCGGTAAAGTAGGTCAGATGTTAATTCAGTAACTGCTGAGACGCAATCTGCAAGTTTTTTTGGTTGATTTTTTATATTAATGTCCCTTTGGGCAATTCAGTAAAAGAACCAACTCATGAAAATTATTTGTTCATAAATTTAGATTTAATTAATATTTAATTCAGTCTTTAATCTAACAACTAGGTAAAATATAAATGGTAACAATTTACAATAAAAAAACATTTATTAATCTTGGTTAATATTAATTTCTACAGTTACTAATACACTATTATTCAAAAGTTATTATTATTCAAAATAGTTTTCGTCTTTATGCTCACCAAGGCTGCATAGATTTGTTACAGCAAAAAACACAATATTATTGAAATTTAACTGTTTTCTATTTTAAAATAATGATATAAATAATGATTATACATGTTAACTTTCAACATATTATAAATATTGAAGGTTGAGCTGCTCAGCATTTTTCAGTGAAAAATCGTGATACATTTTGTTTAGGATTCTTTGATGATTAGAAATGTCAAAAGAACAATTTATTTGAAACAGAATTTTTTGTAACAATATATAAATCTTTACAGTTACTTTAATGCACCCTGCGGTTGCTCAATAAAGTATTATTTCTTAAAAAATAAAAACAATCTTTGCACAGTAGTGCAGATTCAGTGGCATCTTTGCCGAACAGCAATGCAGAACAGATCGTAAACGGGTTATTTGTTTCAGACAGAAAGAATGTTTGTTATTTATTAGTATATAAAAATGAATTTGCCACAGGTCTGCGATGGCTTCCTCTCTATCGTACATTATAATAAGGATATAATGGATCCGTTGAAGAGGGACCCCGGTGCACAAATTGCCTTTAATAGTTCTCCAGAGTGCGAAGTGTGAGTGAGCTATGCAGCATGACAGAGGTTGAGTCACGTTCCCACTGCAACTCATCATCAATTCCCACAACGTCTTTACTTACCGACTCCACAATAACACAGTCTGGAGTTCTCCCAGAGAACACGAAACCCAGGTTTTCTGCTGCCCGAACCAATGCACCTTCATCTGTGGAACAAGACAGCATTTGGTGAAGGCAGGTGGCGGTTAAGTCACATTGGATAAAAGCGTCTGGTATTTGACTACTTGTTCCCACACTAAGCAGACGAACTGTTGGCGATGAGGTGGCACTACTAAAACCTGCTGTTACCTTTTGTCCTGCGACCCGTCTCTACAAAAATCATCCGGCCATGCTTTCCATTTATCTCAAACGTGGTCTGGCTAATATCCAACGCCCCGCTGCACAGACGTGAAATTAAAATGGGTCACCGGTCTCGCTAAGCCTCAAAGCTAGGGATAAATTCTGACAAATGCTAAAAAGATAAATTATGCATAACCATGAAGGTGTCAAACGCAAGCACCGGAGAGAGTGAACCTGCATTAATTAACTCATCTGTTTCCTTTCCTGCATTATTTCACATTCATGAATGTCTTACGAACATATCTGTTATCAGGCAACTTAACAGATTCACAACACTGATCTGTCTCATCTGAACACTGTCTCAGCTCAACACTGATGTCTGCTAGAGATTGGAAAACCAAATCAGAATCATTTGAAAGAGGAACAGGAAATGAAGATCATGCTGTGGCTGCCCTCTTCACTTCCTGTACTCCATCAACAGCAACCAGCTGTCTGTTGTCTGAGAGCCTGAAATGAGTTCAATCATCCATTTGTGGATCAGTTTCCACATTAGTAAAACTCCATCTATAGATGTCTTTGCTATATTTAAAGTATCTATTGAATACATACACTACCACTCAAAAGTTTGGGGTTAGTAAGATTTTTTTAAGGTTATTGAAATATGTCTCTTATGCACACAAAGGCTGCATTTATTTGATAAATAAATAAATAACTGTTTTATATTGTAATATATTTCAAATATATAAAATTTTTACCCATGATGAATGCTATGTATGCTAATAAAAAAAAAAAAACATTTATTACCAAAGTTTTCACTACATATTAAGCAGAACAAATCTGCTTCATTATCAATTTTTTTTTGGAATTTTTTTTTTTTTCCAATTAATAGAAGCTTCATTAAATTATCAGATTATAAATGTTTTTACTGTCATTTCTGATCATTTAATCAATTTTTACTAAAAAAAAAAAAAAAAAAAAAAAAATCAGTATTGAAATATCAAACGGTAGTGTATATATTAGGAAAATCTTCCTCTGTGGGCTTTTTTTCAACAGTTATATTTGTAATTAATCGGCATGTCACATAATCAATTTTATTAAAACAACTGACAATGTCCATATATTTGCCGTTTAAGTGTATCGGGGTTTTGACTGACCTGGGGAAGCAGCCTGGTAGGTGATCTTGTTGTCGGTGCGTTCAGGGACAGCCGTGTGACAGATAGCCATCATGGTCATGAAATCTTTAATGACCGGAGCAGTGGGCTGTGTAGGAAAAAACGAAAGCATAAGAAACTAAGAAAAAGAAGACACTCAATCAATCTCTACATATTCATCTTTAAAATAAAACTCAACCTTGATGGTTTGTTGTACAGACATGAATTGGTTACAACTTGTGTTACCTCTTGAATCTGCAACAACATATAATTTATTTTACAGCTATGCAGATGATTTACAGTTATACTTCTCACTACGATCCATCGATCTGACAAACTTAGATGTTCGCCAAGCATGCATAGCAGACTGAAAACAAAAGTTGAAAAGAAAAAATTGAACAGCTTTTAAATTTAAGTTGTGATAATCGGTCAGGACTCTAATGAAAGTCAGATTCGTAAATGTAAGTACACATTGATGGCCTAAGACAGGAAACAAGCAGTTTGTGAGAGAAAACGAACAGTATTTATATCGTTTTCACCTCTTGTAACCACAGCCAAGTAGTGATGTGAGGGCGTGTCCATTGTGGCTGTGGTTACAAGAGGTAAAAACAATAAAAATACTGTTTTCTCACACAAACTGCTCGTTTCGTGTCTTAGGCCATCAATGTGTACTTACATTTACAAGTCATTACATCATGTTTAATCTGGACTTCTCTGTGCATGCTCTTTGAGGTGGTGACCATAGACCTGCATTATATGACGGACAGACAACAACCGGTTTGACCTAATAATATCAAAATTGAAACTACTGTGGAAACAAAGACACCTACATCTAAGATGCCCTTGAGGTAAGCTAAAACATACCAAAAATGTATTTCAAAGTGAACTATCCCTTTAAGCCTGGTCTGTGAAACCAAGGAAAAAGTCTCATGTCAGTAAGGATATAAAAGGCCTGTTCACACCAAGAATGATAACTATAAAGATAACAATAATGATAACTATATTAGTCTCCAATATCATTCTATTTATTCTAAGTGTGCTCTGAAGTTATGTCACTTACTGCTTTAAATGCTCAAGCTCTTTAAAGCAGGACAGTTTCTGAATGGTTGTCAATGTTTTTTAATCATTCATCAGCTGGAAAAAAAATCTTTCTGAAAGTGATTCTGTACCGTTATAGTTGTGGTGTGAGTTGCTCTGCTATTATTTTATATATCGAACGATTTCTAAAACTCTAAAACTATATCTTTATCTTAGTAATCATCCTTGGTGTGAACTAGCCTTAACATTGACAAAAGGCCTAGTTTTGTGATTGTACACTACTAAACACCAAGGTGGGCAGAACAGAGCTGATATGAGCCTTGAGGGTGGGAGGGGGAAGCGTGTGGATATCAGAGCCTGTGTGTAAATTTCTGGCTGGCTGGGCATGACTGAGCAGCTGTGATGCCATTACAGTACTTACATGATTACTTTGGAGGTTTTCCAGTAAGCTGGGGTCATTAAATCCAGCTTCCTCTGTGGACTGAGTGCTGTGACTGCGTACAAAGAGAGATATGAAGGAAGACAGAGATAAATACAGAAGCAAATGCTCTCATTTATAAACAAAAAGGGCCATTTTGTCTCCCTTCACTACAAAACAACAATTTTCCATTTGCATTGAAAATTACCTGAAACATAATGAAAAATAAACTGTGACCAATTGCTAAGCATTAGTATGTGTGTGTATGAGGTGTCATTTCCAGTACATATTTGAGCCCTAGGGGGTCTGCAGTGGTACTGCAGGGGGTGCCAATGATTCTTCAATTTCAATCTAACTTTTGTAAACAAATAAATGAGCATTCGACTAAATTACATTATTAAGTTAAAATTAACAAAAGCAGCAAGTAAGTGTTGCATGCATCCATAAAGTAAAAGTAAAATTAATGCACACACGTAACTAAGCAACATTTATTAATGCAAATAATCTAAGATGATTATAAAGGGCGGTCTCATCAATATTAACAATATGCAAAAGAGAAAGCCCAGGGAAAGTTCACCTTTCTCAAACATTAATATTAATTCCCTCAAATGCCTTGCTCCTAACTTTTGGCCCCCAAACACCCCCATTCCCACTTTAACATTAATACCACATTATTATCACACACTAAAGCTTTCGCATCATAAAAAAAACTATCCTCTTACTATTCATGAAACATCTATTTAGAGTCGATGCAAACATCATGTGACCACCCACTGAATTTACACCTTGCAGACTACAGCATTTTTAGGAAGGATATTGATTAGTAGGTCTGTGATATACAGGCCAATCAATGGCTCAGTAGTGGACATATCTATGGCCGTATGCTGAACATGACATTTTTAAGAACCAGTTCACAAACTACATTAACCCTCTCCCAAGCCAGTGCAGAAAGGACATTTGATCAGAGCATCTGACTGCAGTGGCAGCCTCAGAAATCACAACCATATAAATCTGTTGGGTGAGATTTGCGGCTTGGGGGGGAAATGCAATGTTTCGTCCCACTGGGTTGAGTGTACAGAATTGTTCGCCTCACCGGTGCATTAGATCAAACATGTTGCAGATGATTGGTTGGTGAGCTTCATCTCATAGACTGAAGATGTCATGTTGAGATAAGGACAAAATCATAGGGGGGCATTGTGAAGGAGGATAAAAATCTAATTTATCACACTAAGAGGTGCACATTATGATATGAAACTGCGCTGACTCAGCAAAAACCCAACTTCAAATTTCCTGTCTCTCAGCACCTCAGTACGTGCAGCGATACGTGCAGACATGCTCCTTCACACGTTCAGCTTTCAAACGTGTTAAAATGCATTGGTCAAACATCAGTCCGAATGTGCAACCAGCAGAAAATGTAGTTTCCGAACAGAAAAAGCCACATATCATGCAACGTGAACATCAGGATCTCTGCCACCGCACTGACGGAGTACTTTGAGCAAAAGCTGGGAGCATATACACATAGAAATACAATGACACAGCATATTTCATATTACTATAAAAGAATAAATGTATGTTTACAGCTTTCTATTCATTTCTAATCTCCTATTTTTCCTATTAATTAATACTTTTATTCAGTGAGGATGCATTAAATTGATCAAAAGTGACAGTAAAGGCATTTCTAACGTTACAAAAGATTTCCATTTCAAATAAACGCTGTTCTTTTGAGCGTTCTATTAAAAAAAAACAATATAAATAATCACGGTTTCCACAAAAAAAAAATAAAAAAATATAAAAAATATATATATATATTTATTTATATATATATATATATATATATATATATATATATATATATATGAAGAGTTCAGATGCAAAAGCCTCTAAGTGCCATTTGAAATTTTCTTCTAAAATGATAATTTTTATCAAGATTATATATTTAAGTCCAGTAATTTCACTTAAATGACAATTAATAGGTAATCCTCATTGCAATTTAAGTGAAATTACTGAACTTAAATATACAAGCTTGATAAAAATTATCATTTTAGAAGAAAATTTCAAATGGCACTTAGAGGCTTTTGCATCTGAACTCTTCATATGTTAAAGGTCTTGAGCATCTAATCAGCATATTAGACTGATTTCTAAAATGTGACACTGAATCTTTGCCATCACAAGAATAAATTACATTTACAAATTAATTGAAAAAGAAAAACAGTTATTTTACATTGTAATAATATTTTATTGTACTTTTTAAAAGTGTATTTGTGATCAAATAAATGCAGATAACACTGCACAAATTACACAACACGAATGAGCAGGAAGCATTATAATAATTATTGCGATTTTTAACGTCCTAACTCATCATTTGACTTTCCCAAGACTTTAATGCAAAAATTAGCGTGCCACCATAATTTTGTGTGTGTTTCGAGATAACTTTGGCTCAATTAAACATAAGTAATGAGGTCATGTGACAATGATGGTGCATACAACCGCTAGAAATGCTTAACGTTACATAATGCATATAGCATCACATGCTATTTATAGAAGTAGTAAGCAGTATTCAGAGTAGACAGTGCACGCTACTGCATTCTGAAGACAGCCTCTGTGTTATTGGTGATCCAAAGCCCGGCGGACAATCGTCTCCATGGAAACTGAATGCGATACTGTAGTTATCAGCCCTCGATGGCCCGATTTTGCTCATTCATTCATATCCCTCCCGCAATCTACTGCAGTATTGAACTATAATGGACTATAACAGATAAACACGTTATTTCTCTCTCTCTCGCACGCACCACACAGCCCACTGCAGCATTTCCTATTACAGCTCCACTGAAAAGTAAGCAGTTCACCATTGTTTAAATGTGAGCATGTTTATGAGAGGGGAAAAACAGAGTAAACAGCAGAGGTGGAGGGGCACGAGGCATATGTCAGTGTTGCTTACACAACTCCCACAAGACACATGCACACACGCTTCCATTGTTCCCCTGCACATGGCTTCACCGCTCAAATGAAGCTACAATCATGTCCTGCAGACTTAATGCTTACAGACAAAGACAGATACTGCATATACAGTGCATAAGTTAATGATGAAATTCTCCAGAAGCTTTTATCTGGACAAAAACAGACAATTGTTTTGCTACAACCCAGTCCTTTCAGCCATCATTATTTGTTATACTATATATGCTTTTATTCTTGCTTTACACACACAACTTGTTTACACTCCAAAAATAACCATTTATTAAAAATGATACTCAGCAGTTAAATGAAATTTGCAAAACAGCATTTGCTTGATCCATCTGCATTGAGACTACATTATTTTTTTGTGCTTAAAGGTATAGTTCACCCCAAAATGAAAACCATCATAATTTACCCCAAACCTTTATGAATTTCTTTCTTCTGCTTAACACAAAAGAAGAAATTTTGAAGAATGTCAGAAACCAAACAGTTGATGGACCCCATTGACTTCCATTGTTTTTTTTACTATCATAGGTATGGAAGTCAATGGGGTCCATCAACTGTTGGTTCCCATGTCTTCTTTTTGTGTTCAGCAGAAGAAAGAAACTCATACAGGTTTGGAACAACTTGAGGGGGAGTAAATGATGACAATTTTCATTTTGGGGTGAACTATCCCTTTAACATACATGTTTAGGTAGATAAGTAGCCCACTCCAAAACCTGTATGACTTTCTTTTTCTTTTCTATGGACACAAAAGATGATGTCTTGAAAAATGTGCCTTTGTCCTTTACAATAAAAATCAACGAGGTCCAATGTTATCAGCATTTCTTCTTTTTCATGTTCCACAAAATAAACTAAATTTCAGGATTCTGGTGTAGAAAGTTTCCGAGTTAATATTCATTATTTAATTTCATTTTACGAAAATCCATTTTCAATTTGTGGAAACATTATTCTGATATATGTTATATTTTGAGTGCAATAAACCCCCTAGGCTTTATTAGATACAAACCTGACAGACTTGCTAAAGATAAAGATTTTAATATCAATATCTGATGGGCTTGTAAAACATTTGAGTTACGAAGATATTCAATCTAACGCACACAATATGACTTTCAATTCTCTCCACAGGAATCCTGCTCTTCTAGGGACACTATAGAGATCTCTAGAGCCCCGTTCACTAAGCGCAAATTGTCCTCATGGGGTCCATGCTGGATGTGGAAGATTTATTTCATTTATAACACTGCTAATGTAAATTTAGAAAGCGTAATACAGTGTATTAAAAGTAAAAATAAAATATTATACATTGAAATTGTAATCAGTATACATGCAGTAAAGTAAATATTAATAATGTAAAGTATTAATGTTATAAATAAATGTAAATAATATATATTTAGCAGTAAACAAGAATGGTCTTTTATTTTGAAGTCAATGGGGTCCATCAGCTGTTGGTTCCCATTTTATTCAAAATATCTTCTTTTGTGTTCAGCAGAAGAAAGAAACTCATACAGGTTTGGAACAACTTGAGGGTGAGTAATGTACAGGATTAATGTTATAAATAAATGTAAATAATATATATTTAGCTGCAAACGAGAACGGTCTTTTATAGTTTTATTTAGAATATGATTTTTTTTTTTCATATGTGGGGTGAAACCCAGAACAATTTTACCACATAAAGTGATGTCAGTCAGGGTTTTTGCTTCTCATATGCTCTGAGGGATATTTAAGTAATTTCCAAATGGAAAGTACAATTTTCAAGCTGGAGCTCCATTTATATTTTAGTAGTGTTGTCTAAAATTAATGTGTCACGAGTTTGGCTGTTCCAGTTACAAATCATAAAGTGTGTCATGATATGCATTGCTTTCTAAAAGTTCAATCCTGGAGACTGGTCACAAATACAGTACATCACTGTGTTCTTTAAGCAGACCTTTAACTGCAGGGACAGCAACCATAGAGTAGACTGAAATCAGAAAACTATTGCAAAATGGCCTAACATTTGCTATATACAGTGCGCCTGTCAAAAAATTATGGAAAGTTGAAACATTAAATCTTTTGCCTTTGAAAAGTATCTTATGCTCATCAAGGCGACAGTTATTTGATCAAAAATACAGTAAAAACGATAATATGCAACATTACAATTTTAAATAAATAACTTTTCTATTTTAATACATTTAAAGAGGAAACTTGCCTTTAGGCAAAATGACTCCACTGGTTTAAAAAAAAAAGAAATCAGGATATCAAAAATGAAAACTTTAAAGCGAAAAATAATTATAAAAACAAACTGGAGCAGGACTTTGCAAATATGAACACCAAGCACGCATTCCAGCATGTTAAGACTCTTTAAAGGAACATTTCACCCATTTCAACATTAATCTTTATAGAAAGTGGATCATATATGTAGTCGAAATGTAAAAGAATTTTTGAATTGGAATTTTTGAAACAGACGCATTTGTATGCAAGACAACAACTCCCACAATGCACCACACTGCACAATAGATAATATTTCCAAACTTTTGACAGTTACTAGGTTCTATATATTTAGCAAAAGTTACACTATAGAGAGGCTCATATACAAAAAAAATATTCTGTAGTAAACAAGTTTGTGCTGAGAAATCCAAGACAAACTCTACAACAGAAAACACCTGTTGCTGTCTTAACCACCCAGAACAGCCCAAAACAACAGATTTATATTAAATTCAATAAAACCAGCACATCACAGAATATCAGACAACAGCTAATTTTAAATTACATTCAACAGGAACCTGTCTTCACACTAATTTAGGGTGACACAGTGCAGACAAAGTCCAACAAACACAACCACATCACAAGAAAAGGGCTCAAACCACATTCCTCACAAGGCAACACAGCAAGATCACATCACAGAAGCATAAAACATACAGCCAATGGTGTTGGTCCTTACCAGTCCTCCTCCGCAAAACTACCATCCTCAACTTCAGCTGCATGACTGTAGGGTGGAGTGAAGAGAGTTACAGACAAAACACAACCCAAATGACCACGTTTACCCATCTCTGCCAGTGCGATACATCACATCTATAGAAATGGGTTTATTGATATACTTTGAACAGAAAGCATTGACAATATATTATTATATTTATATGATGTTTATGCTTTAATTCATAATTAACATGAACAGATGCATCTCAATAAATCCAATTAATTAATTCCTGCAAACACGCTAAGAAAAGTTAGACAAAAATTAATTAAAGGGATTTTGTGAGATGCATGAGTGTTGATACAAAATAAATAATTAAAAATGTATTCACTGCAAGGTAAAACTCTAATATTTATCTATACTAATTGTCTAACAAATAATCAGATTTAATGCAACAGACCTTGAATTTGAAGGGTAAGGGAGAAAAACTAACTAATAACTGTGACTACAGTTAATTAAAAGAGCACAAATCCAAACTAAGACAAATAATTAGATGAATACTGGAATGGCTACATTATCTAGAAAGACTAAGACAAGCCAGTGCTAGTAGAGGGGCAGTGGATGAATTGCTGGCTGCTAAACTGATTCTGCTAGGATGGGGAGACACAGCCAGTGCTGCCGGCTTGACAGGAAAACATTATTCTCGCATCTTTGCTCAGGTCAACAGATTCGCTGTTGAGGGCTTTGTTAATTGTAATACGAGTGGACATTGGCCTGACCATGTGTTTAGGGACCAGACACTGGTGAGGGAAAAAGTTAGAATGAGCAGAGTTAATATTATGACGCAACGAGAGAATAGCACACTAGGGAAATAAAAAAAAAAAGAGTTGTGTGTATTGTAGAAATCGTTTTGAAAGAGCAATGTGCACAACACAATAATAACAAATGCCACGTGTCACATGGTATTATAAGTCCCAACCATGGTACATAGATTTGTGGACTTGTACCATGTCACGTTATTGTATGAAGTCTCCTTTACATGGTTTGTGAATATTGAAATCATTCAGTATCATGGAATACATCAAAGTACTAGTACGGTCTGATACGGTCAATTTATCATGTTACAGCCATAGCACTTTTTGAATGGGGTTTGTCATTAATGTAGGAATACATAAATTCAGAAAATGTATCAGAAAAGCAAGGAAAACAAAAAGAAAGAAAAGAGAAAATGAAAACGAACAGAAAATTGATTAAATAAGAAAAGTGAAAGGACAAAATATTGCTTGGGTAAATTGACCCTAGCATTAGCTTTAGTATTAGCATTGACTCTATTGCTTCATGTGGCGTATTTCAAACCCAAATTATGACTTAACCGAAACTACAAAATACAAAAGGCAGGTTGACTGGTCATGCACATATCTGACTCTGTACCATCAGCCTCAGGGGCAAGAGAATTGTTTAGTACGCTGAAACAGAAGAACTGCATTTCAGCAGGGGGGAACAGTGCATTTACACTAATATAGGCCAACACAAGTCCTGCAGGTATTAGACTCGACGACTTCTTCAGCATCCAAACAAAACAGATTTCTGCAGACCGGTGGGACTTAGGTCTTTTAAAACAAACATGGTTTAAAAAAGACAAATGCTAGCCGTGTCAGACTCTTTTGGGTTGATACTGAGAAAAAGAGCTTAGAGCAACAAGATAAAGAAGATAAAAGCAGTAGGATACCTGAGAGACTCGCACCGAAGTATCCCTGCAGAACTGCACTAACTCAGCTCCCTTCAAACAGACTCTCAAAAGTACTTGCTAAAAAGGTTGTGCAGCCTAGATGGTAAAGATTATGGCTGTTAATGTTGCAGTTTCAAAACAGAATTGGAGTCAAGACCAGATCCACAATAGACTTCTTGACTCGAAGGCTTAGATCCAGCCTGTCAGTCAAAACGAAACATAAAAAAACCTACACACTGCAATGAACTGAAATCAAAGTTGGAATCAAATTTACCTAAAAGACCTCTAAATTACCAACATAATCAAAATTTAGCTGAAAAACCTGTTGTACACAATCTTTTATATGCCTTCTCTAATCAAATTGTTCATATTTTTACATTTTAGTATTCTAAAAACAGGTTGTGATAAATGTGACTGTTTTCTGTGAAATCTTTAATATTTTTTTATGAAGCAAACAGTTATACAGTATATTGTTAGCAATATTTCAAGATGAACACATATTAGACAGAAGCAACTTAGGTTTACTTGAATATTCTTATAATTTAAAAAAACATGTTAATATCTAATACAATACATATATAGGGATTTTGAGAAATGTTTATCTGTAGCATTGCACTGTTTTGCCCTTAACAATAAAACTACAGTGCTTAGATCATAAAAGCATTTAAATAACAAATGTTTTACATTTCATGTCTATATTTTGTCTAAATATTCCAAAAAAATCCATTTCATAAAATCATATCTGACTTTTAATTTTATTTTTATTAATTAACCA
The DNA here is from genome assembly GCA_038021265.1 of Cyprinella venusta. NCBI lineage: Eukaryota > Metazoa > Chordata > Actinopteri > Cypriniformes > Leuciscidae > Cyprinella > Cyprinella venusta. The sequence continues at coordinate 9,412,295 of CM075873.1, forward strand.
AAATACAAAACAATGCTGAAATTACTGCAGCATTTAAAAAAAATAAAAATAAAAGTAATGAGACTAAGACTGAAGTCATATTCATATTATAAAGGATCAAGACTCCAACTCTGGTTGAACCCCAAGTTGTTCCATAAAAATCTGTTTGGTAAATGAATATACTTGGCAATTTAGCTATAAAACAATATAAACAAATAGTATATATTTTGTTTCTCTTATTCTGAAAATATGGATTCAGACCCCCTACTTCCACCTGACCTAAATGGGAAATGTTTATCAGTTTCCACGTTCGTTGCACAGACGAGATCATGTCTAACCCGAGAGACATTTGGGGGTGGGGTGAGTACAGCTGGACATTAACACACAACAATTCACAAACAATGAACAAGAGGCGAAAGCAGCACTCACCATATAATCATCTACTTTGCTAATCATTATGTATCTGCCTCAGACTACATCCAATGAAACAACACTCTATGCTCCTACAATGGTTTCTTCTTAAATCACTTGCATACACACACATTAGATAATGCTATTAGGTAATATGCCAAGCTAGATCAAGGCCACACATTAATGTGTTTTTAATAAGTTGCAAAGGAAATGGGGCCAGCGGAGACCCTGATGTAGGCCTATAAATAAGAAAAGGAAGTGCAAATTATCCAAGCAAGACTGCCCAGCCTTACAACCCAAACACAGTTATGACAGTTCCAAAAGCAAAGAATTAAGAAAAAAATGAGATCAGATACAATAATTTCCTCTAGTGCTGAGGGCTAAAGAGCACTTTGGCCATCATGTCTCCATGAAATCTCATTAAATTAATTAACATCTTTAGCCAAAGGGATTTCCTCATTAATTACTGTTCTACTTAGCTGTGCAACGTAACACAAGCAGGGGGGAAAGAGTCATGAGGGGCCAAAACACATCGCACGCTTTTGTGACAATGTCAAATCTTTGTTGTACGTGAGACAAATGGCTATTAAATGTCTGAAATTTAGACTATGAGAATAGAAAACGGTCCAATGTTGACAGACACCAGCACGTGTGCAACTAAACTACATTTTTTTCATTTAAACAAATGTGAAATAACATATTAGACAAAAACACAGCCAAAAAAATGTTAAAATAGCTTAAATAAAATAAGTTAAAGTCAAAGATATGGCATCTGAGATCATTTCAAAACCAACTTTTCAACCTCTTGGTCTACATACGACACCGGCAGACCAAACCTTTGTTTTTTAAATGAACGAGATTGGTTTATTAGTGTAAATGAACATAATTGCAATATAAAATGATGTGCTGGTGTTATTAGTAGTCACTGTGGAGATGCCTTAAGACTTTTTTGGCTCAATGGGGAGAGTTTTCAATGAAGACGTGAACGCAAAATCTGAGAAATTCAAGAAATTCAACTCGGACAGAAACACAAAAGAGACATAAAATGCAAGGTCTAGTGAAAAGATGTCAGCTCATCTCAACATTAACACCAGGACTCCAACATGCTACACTAGCAGCATGTAGGTTTTTCCAGTCCGACAAACATGTCAAGTCAAAAATCTAGGCTACATTTCACATCAACCTCTTCCTTTGGGCTTGTGCCAAGTTTCTCCACTCACTGCAAGAAAAGATGTCACGCTTCAAAAACATCAATGACTTGGTTTGGTGGCTGTACTCGCTCCGATGCCCAGCAATAGGAGATGTGGGGGAAGAGGAGGGATGCATCATCAAACGAGACCAAGTTTATTTGAAGCTGATAAAATACGGCATCAGTATTCAGGAGGTGGAGGACGACTCCCTTCTGAAATATACAGTGGCCCAGTTTAACGTAAAAGAGCTGTAAAACATACTTGAGAGAGAATAAACGAGTACCATGATGACTTCAATGGATAAGCAGAGGGATCCCTCCTCTATGTAGAGAGAAATATCAATGGCATGAGGAATGATGCTGGCCTGGATAGCCTGGTGAAAACCAGACCATTCTCAGTTGTAACGGAGTTTTGGTCTGGCAAAGCGTCTTAGACAAATCATTTCCAGAGGGGAGTCACCAACGGAAGTCGCGGATAGACCTATGACCAATCAGAGCGTTGAAGGAGATGACGTATCCAGAGCTCCGAGTGTTGTTCTTTTCTCGGTTTTTAACAAAAAAGAAACGTTCAAATTGCTTAAAATAGACACGATAGCTGATTCGAACGAGTGATGTTCGATGGCGACATCCATTGTAATGTAAGCTACAAAATCGGCTTCAAAATCCCAGCGCTGTCGTCATCGTGTAAAGCCCGCCCCAAAGCTTCTGATTGGTGCCCTGATTTCGACAGATTGGAAATGGGCTTGAATGAGCTCTTTGCCAGACTAACTTTCAGAGCAAATCTAAATTTGCCGGATGTTGTCAGGGTTTTCCCAGGCTAGGCTTAGGAGGGATCAGCATTGCCTGGCGCAAAGGTCAAGGATATAGAATTAGAGAGTGAACGAATGAGCTTCATACTGCATGATCTCGCTGATTATATTCCGTGCGGACGTTCAGACGACATGTTGTTCAAAAGTTTGGGGTCAGTTAAGTCAGTAAAGGCATTTCTAACGTTAATTCCTTCAGTATCCACAGCCAAACTGTTTTCAACACTGATAATAGAAAATGTTTCTTAAGCACCCAGTCAGTATATCAGAATGATTTCTGAAGGATCATGTGACACTGGACACAGTGTGACACAGTTCGTGACTCTCTCCGAACTCGTTCATCAAAATGAACAAATCTTTTTCCGAGTCAATTTGTTCGTTTCGTTCGTTGAATGAACCAAATGACTCGTTCGAACTCATTGGAGAGTCACAAACGTGCATCGCAGTACAGAGCAAGACGAGCATTTGAGCTTAAAAAACTTAAATTTTGTTATTTATTTATTAAATGAGCAAACGTTTCGCTTGATAAGACCCTTATTAATAATCTGGAATCGTTTAAAGCCCTTTGAACAGTTTGCAGTTTGCACTGAAAGTGTCTTTTGGACCTTGAACCGTTTGGTTCCCACTGAAGTCCATTATATGGAGAAAAATGTTTATCAAAAACCTCAATTTCTTGTCGATGGAAGAAAGAATGACATGGACATCTTGGATGACATGTGGGTGAGTAAATTATCAGCAAACGTTTTTTGAAAAGTGAACTACTCCTTTAATATTTCCAGTAAGTGTTTTCCTTTAAGTGTCACAATGGAATTGCCTCTTGAATCTCCTGATCTCAGAAGAGTTTTAATTGAGTTAATGGGATTAATGCTGCTCCTAATGCTGGAGCACAGATCATCTAGATTCAGCTCTGAAACGGCTGAGATGTGCTTTATTCTCTGAATGCAGAACGTAAAGAGGCACTATTAAGCATGAATGTGAATACAAGATTGCATTTTGTGATGGTTGGCGGGTCTGTGATAAGATCTAGAGTCCTTGTGCATGTAAACATCCAATAATCTCAGTGCCGTGGCCCCGACGTGACCTTGCCCAATACACCTTATCTTTCGTAAACATCACTGCGATCATAAAATCTATCTGGTGAGACGGAAAGACACAGATATGGAAGAGAGCTATGCCATCATTGTCTCATCTGCCACACGCTGAGAAACATTTCTTCAAAAACACTCACATAGCACAATGGAAATCTAATCTTTCACAAAACTTTAGGCCTATAAATACAACTGCGTAAAACGTCACACAATTTTCTACATCTAGTTTTAAAACAGACATACTGTATACATTGCATGCCCCATAAAAACGTCCCAAATTAGACAAATAGTCAACCTGAAACGCTGTGTTCCTATCTGAACATGTAAAAAAAGGAAGAAAAAAAGAAAGAGAGTCCCTTCTCTGATATTTATAGAATCACTCTGGCTGTGCAGGGAAGCATCGAGGCAGCTGCTAACAAGGGAGCTGAGGACAAGACAGCTAGAGCCAGATGTGCAATCTACTGATTATGAAAGCAATGTGAAACAGAGCCTTACCCGTAGGCCACGCCTGCAATTGTGCACTTCTTAAACTGCATGACGTTGCAGGTCAGGGTGCCCGTCTTGTCCGAAAAGATGTACTTCACCTGGTTTTAGGAACAAGAGAGCAATAAAACTACAGTAAATTAGGTAAAAGTAAGCAGACATCACGCCCAGTCTCAAATTCCGTCCTGAATCCCTCTTATTTGTTTTACTGGCTCATTCAGCCCATCAGGCAATTGTTTAAGCATGTATGGGTTAGAAAAACGGGTATTTTTAACATGAAATGTTGCGCAATGCACCTTTAAATGATCACAGCAAAGGTAAATCAAATCAAAATATTGGTTTTATTTTTCATTTTCATTCATCTACTTCTGTTTATTTCTGAAATTGAAAATTGAGAACAATCAGTACCTGTCCCAACTCCTCATTCAGGTTTGATGTCCGGGCCATAGCTGGTGTGTTGGTGGCTTCATACAGCATGTCGGTGTCCTAAATGACAGTGTCACCAAGCAGAATTAATATTCACAACCATTTTTTTTATTAATACCTTGCCATCTGGACTCCAAAACATGACTAACACTTTTATTTTCATACTCTGTCAATCAAAGCAACCTCCACTCAAAAGTCTTGCCATTCAGTGAGAACTTAAAACTCCATTGCATCTAAAAGCAGCGCCCTGCCCTAAATCCAATTTTGGCATCTTCATATGGGTTATTTTGATAAAGCTCCACTTTCGTTTGGGCTGTGAAGTTTTCTGGGATTGGCCCTGGAGGTTTAAGCAGTCTGCATTTCAAAGACAGCAGATTCATCAAGCAGGAACAGCTCCTGTGGCTCAGACTCGCACTCACCCAGTTGATGAAGAAAGCCTGGACGAACTTGATGACCTCTAGAGTCACTAGAAGACTGATGGGAATCAGGTTGTTGAAGAGGATGATGAAGGTGAGGAAGTTCAGGCCAAAATTAGCTGCTCCACCATCTGGAAAAAGAAAAGCGAGGGAAGGAAGAGGAGAAAGTGGAAGTGAGGTGACAGACAGGTTTCTGAGCAATGAAAGGCATGATGGGATGGGCTGAATTTGGGAGGGATGATGGAAGGACAATGCCACAAGCTCATCTGGGTCTAATTTGCAACGTTTCCACAATGCTCCACTAGCGTTGTGCGAGCGTTGTGCAAACACTAATCTGAGCAAATTCAACTCTTTCAACCAATCTCTCCGATAAGACTCTAACCTATGAATTTACATTCAATTCTCTAATTAGGTCTCCATTGATTAGTAGCTAAACCGAGACTCGAGTCTTTGACAACATAGCAGAAGCCTTGGCAATATGAGCAAAATTCAAAGCAATACCCACAATGCACTGGGGTGGGTGATCATGATTTCCTATCTTAAACACCAAATTTAACAAAGAGAGCAGCACAAAGAAAAAAAAAAGTGTACTCGATAAAAACAAGACCACAGACACAAGACAGCTCAGACAGAATTAAAGTCAACATGAAACAACATTCACAACCCATTTACTTCTAACCCTAATTGTTCAAATAATTGGGGTACATTTTTATTTTATTTTTATAAAATACTTCTATTCAACAAGGAATTTATTAAATACTTCAATTCAACACTTTAACATTTACAATGTTACAAATGTTTTCTATTTCAAATAAATGCAGAGTCCTGAAAAACATGCATCATGGTTTCCACAAAAATATTAAGTACCACCAGTTTTTAATATTGATAATAATAAATGTTTCTTGAGCACCAAATCAGTGTATTAGAATGCTTTCTGGAGGATCATGTGACACTGAAGACTGAACTTTCAGCATCTTTACTCCAAAAGGAATAAATCACATTAAAATATATTAAAACAGTACTGTTTTTCCAATCAAATAAATGGATCCTTAAGACTTTTTTCAAAATAATTACCATTCAAAAGGTCTGTGAGATTTTTTTTTAGTGCATCTATAAAAAAAAGGTTATTGGTTAACATTAACCACTCATAAAATGGTGAGACCAACGTGTTAAGGTAAATGGGTTTAATTTTGATTTCGTGTTGACTTTAAGTATTAATAAAAAGCTTTACCTGGGGGAGGGGGCAGGGGGGAGGGGTCCGCAGAGTGCAATAATGCTCTTTCTGAGCAGTTAGGAGGAGAGGGAGTGCTTTTCCATACAGAATCATAGAACTAAAGAGGCTGGGCAATCATACAACTGCTTTTGGAACTGACTCACACAGAGAGGAAGAGGATTTGGCTAGTGGTGGGAAGGAAGACAATCAGTTTGGATGTTTCAATGTAAAGAAGGGGGACTCAGTCCTAAGTACCTTCCCATAATGTGAAGCCGAAAAGAGAGATGTGACATTTAGAGATATTTCAATAATTTGGAAGGTTTGAAATGGTCTCTTGTTTGTCGGCTGAAGAAGACCGTTGGAAGATTTTTGCTGCACTGGAAATGTACTACTAAGCACAAGCACACTTGCTTGACTGTTGAACAGTCTAGTCTTAAAAGACTTCTAGTCCTGTTAATTATTGTGAAGCTGTTTTCTATATAAATATGAAGATGACTTGAAAACTACACACAACAAACACCAAGTCAGCAATAAATCCCTTCTCTGCATTCAATATAAATGAGTTTAAATGAGACCAAGGTTAATCATTAATATCCACCCATCTACACATGCTCACAGCAGCATTCTGAAGCAGTGGAAGATGCAGCACGTACAGTATCTCTCTAAACTACTGCAGGTCCAGTGACATCAGTGCAGCAAAGGAGTCACGCTGTAGGGTCAGCACTTCTCAAGACACCCGTCAGCATTTGTGCAGCACAAAACCTGCTACCTGTTATTTCATGGTCAGGAGTTCAACATGGGTGACTGTTGATGCAGGTGGTGTGCATGCATAACAAACGACTGCAGCTCTAGTCCAAACAGTAGCTCAATCTGCATAGAGCCATGTGCATTGGTTTGGATACTTACTGGGACAGAAGCCAAAGCCAAAACATCACAGGGGTTCAAAGTCAAATGAATTATTTATTATGAATAATTACTCATCTGCTTGAAGTGTGCGATGCTTAGATTAATGAGTGGACGGTGTGTATTCATCGTGTGTACGCCTGTTAACCCAATCTGGAAACCTTGAAGCATACTGCATTGTTTTCACCTCTGGGGATGAATTCTATCCTGATGTCCAGCAGAACAAAACCAAACAGATGCAATCATGCCCAAGAGGTTAAGAGTTGGCTGGTTAGCCTGACCCAGTTAGTTTGCAGATGTTGTAACTACACCATCTTTATGCAAAAAGGATTTTCTCCATCGACATCCATTTAAAAGTAGTCTGTATTCCGACTAATTAGTTTTCAAATTTCTTACTTGTGCACCTAGCACTGAAATGAATAGCAATAGAATGCCAAAGTTATCAAATCACTTTGTAGGCCAAAACGCGGAAGTGAGTTAGCATTTTAGCACTCCTGGTTCCCTCGCTCTAAAGTCTATGGGACTGGATTAACTTGTAAAGTAAAGATTATCCAACGCATTCTCATCCTTTAGCGTCATATAGAACGCTATGTGACAAAACGGCGCTATACTACGCACATTGCACCCGTTATCGTTAATATAACACGCGCTGTGATGGGTAGGTTTAGGTGTGGGGTAGGGTAGTCTCATATTATGCTAAAGGATTTATGACGACTTGTGTTTGCGTGTTATATTAACGATAAAGGGTGCCATGTGCGTAGTATAGCGCCGTTTTGTCATATAGCGTTCTATGTGACGCTAAAGGATGAGAACGGGCTGGATTATCTTGAAAGACAAAACGTGTAAGGGTCACAACTCTTTGTTGAACACAGATCGTATTTTTTGCGATTTTCCAAAAGTCTATGCGGAAAATGCATAGCTTTTCGATCGTGGGAACCCATGCGCTGCTAACTTCCGAGTTGTCCTACAAAGTGATGTCATAACTAAATAGATACACTACCATCAAAGTCATTTTCGGCAAGTCATGCCACTCGGCCACCATCTTGGCAACGCCTCCGGGCAACTATTTCAGACTAACAAGACCAGGCTCCTATCTAAATGAATGCTCTGCACTTTCACTGGTCATCGGGACATAAAAACTGCTTGTATACAAACAGTAATTGTGCGTAAAACTGTGCGCATGTGTTGGTGGAACCAGACGATAGGCTTAAATGTTTCCCGGCTTGACTGTTAAAAGCAGACGATTGGCTTTCCAATGGGAGGGGCGGGGTATGGGCATACAACCGCCATCTTTGGTGTTACGGGTTTTCCCTATATAGTTGCATAAAAGATTGAGGAAGCATGTCTCTATATAAATAGTCACTGCTACCATTCAAAAGTTTGAGGTTGGTAAGATTTTTAAATGTTTTTGAAAGAAGTCTCTTATGCAATTATATTATATTATTACAATTTAAAACAATGATTTTCTTTTTTATATATTTTAATCTCATTTTAAAATGTTTTTTTTTTTCCTGTGATGGCAAAGCTTCATTTTGAATGGTAGTCTAGTCCCCTCCAGATATTATGAACCATCTTGATCATACCTTTGACTGAAGAGCAGGAAGTGTCCTTGGTTTATATCGTAAATATGACCAGCAAAAGCATGTAAACAACAAATCAATGCCACCTCTCGCTTTTACGGTTCCACTAGGACGGCAAACAAAAAACATAGAAGACCAAGTCCCCCTCCTTTAGAGGAATAATCAATTTCATGATGGATACCTGCTTTATGACCTCACCGTTACCACACATGACGCCCAACATCATTGATATTTCCTTTCCAAATGATTGCGGTGGATGTGAATAATTACAGATGGAGCCCGGCATTCACGGTGGTGCATCTCAGCATTTGACAACATTTTCAAAGAACTCACAGAGCATACCAAGTAGGGAACCGTGTAGGCCATAAAACAAGCTGCGATCGATTTGGACACAAACAGCCCCTCCTATTTAAATCAAGAATAATGATGGTGGTGACATGTTAATCAATTTGCAAATGGCTCCAGACGCAAATGTAACATTTTCGCATCTCGTCGGTGCGCAAAATTGTCTGTTTTTCTCTTTTTCAAATCACCTGCGATGCTCCAGGCACACAACAGATGTTCCCATCACTATTCATTAAAAATTAATGGCGGTGTTGTATTTCTTAATTTCAAACTTTTACAATCCAAACATTAAGCCTATTAGCATGGATTTGCTCATCTCCTCCAGAGAGAGCCTTTTCAGCCTCGTCTGTCAGCACCAGTAAAACAAACGCAGCAGAACGAGGAGGAGGTGGGTAAGAGGAAAAGGGGGGGCATTTAGAAAATGTCACGGTTTGACCTCCAGGGTCTTCCGTTTGCACACGGGAATACATTTCAAACTCTTGCTCTGACAAGGCCCTTGGGTAACTTGCTCCTCTCCACGTGCGTTTCTTCGGGTCCGAGGCTTACTGTCATACCTCATTAGTTAGGCACGAGCAAAAGGACGCTGGCGTGGCCGAAGCCTGAGCTTGCGAAGTGTTTAACGTGTCACCAAAATAAAGGAAGGGGGGGCACGTTTTTTGACATCAGGCATTAAGAGGGTCTACACAGTGTAGAGCTGGAGGGGAAAAACCTATCATTGGATTCCTGGTGTGTGTGCAGTCCTCTGCAATTACCCCCTCAAAGTAGGGCAACCATATAAGTGGCTTCGGTAGCTTAGCAAAAGCTGAGCTTCAGTTAGGGGTTAGTAAGGAGGGGTCATTCACAGATGGCCAAGGGTTTTAAATGGTTGTTACCTGGAGCTGTTAAGAAAATGACAACAACAAAGAAACAAAAAACACAAACCAAACAGAATGTTAGAAAGGAAGCTGATAACAAAACGAACGAAAAATAGTACAGCAGCGTTTGTGATATTCAACCATTTATACATTCATGTGTCTATGCATATTAGAACTAAAAGGGAAAGGTTCTCCTTTCCCTTTTCATTGACAAATATTCACATATGCAATGCATATTTGTTGCATGTTACATAGAGGGAAGACAAAAATTACTGACGAAAAAAATGAAAGCACACATAGACGCGCAAGCGGTCTAGCATGACAGAAGGAAGGGAGGGGTCTGGTTCTTACAGTTGAGATCCATGTACCACGCGTCATTGCCGTACTGATACTTCCAGATGGTCTGGCCGATGGAGCAAACCAACGAGATGGCCAAGAGACAGCCGAAAAGCACGAGGATCTGAAAGTTGGTGATGCGCTCCACATTGGAAAGCTTCAGAGGCGGGCGTGTGGAGTTCTGGTGGACACAAATCATCAGGGTTTCTCAGGATAAAGCTGGATTTGGGATGTGACTAAAGTGGACTGAAACGGACAACTCACCTGCATGAGTTTGGTGTCATGCCCTGTGTAGACCACGATGCCGTGCACCCACTGTGTGTTCCTGAGTTGAGCTCCTCGCGGCAAAATCTGATCAGGACCCAGTGGTAGAGTGCTAAATATGGAGCAAACATGACAATTTGACTATTTCATCATTTGCCCACTTTAAACAATGAATCCCACTTAAAAACATTAAAGGGACACTCCACCCATTTGCATTAAGCTTTTCATTGTTAGAAACCCAGTTATACTACTGAATGGTCGTGCAACACTCTCTCATTTTCCCCTGAGACGAGAGAAATCTGCAATTTAGCTTTTTCACGTCCTCCTACAATGACGCAAAAATCGTCATTTTAAAAAGAAATGGGGATTTCTGTAAAAAGACTACAAGACTAGTTCCCACCCTTTCAAACCCGCCCATAGGGGGTTGGGCCTAATGCGCTAACAGACCAATCACAGATCAGTGCCAGTGCGCTTGATTTCACCGGCAGAAACTTTTTGAATATATGGACGAAGCTACTGAACACGCAGACGGATGCTTTATGGAGGATTGGGATTCGAATGTCCGGGATTCAGCTTTTGCTTTCTACAGTCGCCATGCATTGTTTACATGTACAGCTTTTGTTTCAATCTAACTGAATTCATTCTGATTGGTGAATCTGAATGTAGTGTTTACATGAACGCTAAAAAAGTGAACGTTGATGTCCGTTTTAACATTGTTAAGAAAATTCCCGCTCCTCCGTGAGCGATACGAGACCGGTAACTTACGTCTCCCAGTTGTTGCACAACGGTAATCACGCCACCTGCCTCGCGTCGTTTTCCCGCGGCCCTCACTCGTCTTGCTCGCCACAGTAAACATGGTAAATGGCAACTGCAGAACGCAAACCCCGAATCCCGGACATTTTGGGTGATCTCGAAACACATTTTCGGACAGACTCACCACCGAGACTCACTAGACTAGCCTAGACTTGTTGTTTAACTACTGCTGTTACTGGTAGGTGTGGCCTACTAGAGGGAAGCGAAGCAAGTGCATTCTGGGAGTTGTTGTCTCTCATCCACATAAGCCAAAACTACATTTTCTGGCTATTCTCAGTCTAGAAAGCTCCAAATTCAAACATAATTTCACATTTCTTCTACATAAATTACCCATTTTAAATACACATTCATCTTTCCAGAGGTGGAATGACCCTTTAAGCATAACAGAAGGAGAATGTGATGTTTGATACAAGTAACTGCACCAAGGTAGGTTTAATGAAAACACAACAATTTGTGATTATATAAAGTACAGCTTTGTTCCTCGCTAAACATCAATACACTTTTAAACCTGGCTTCAATAGCCAGTCTTGAAAGTATCAGGGAGTCATTTTAATTCTTCAAACTTCGATCGAATCCATCTTGCTGAAATTAACTTGTCTCATGCTCATCAATATTTCAGACTAATAAAATACAAGGCTGAAGTCAGCCTCAGCATTTCAAGCCAAATTTCACAAGGCATTTTTCCTCTTCTCTTACCTGTGTCCATCCAGGCGAATATTGCCCACAAACTCGTAGAGGTGTCTGTTGGGACTCTCACATTCCATCCGTCCGGAGATACGCATCAGACTGTCAATGTCCTTAATGTCAGCAGTGACCTGCAGACCCTGAGTACAACAAAAAAACACGTTTACACAAAAAGCAATACAATTCAGACTGATAAACTAGCTGAAAAACAACAGCAAGTATTACATGAAAAGAACAAAGAATTCACCTGTCTGATCTTTAGATTAGTTTCTCCATCCAGATTTGAAGTCTCAATGTAGCACATTCCTTGAGGTTCACTAGGATAAACAGCAAAATTATGGAAAATAACTGATTACTTATGGCTCTACCATAAGAATGTTTTGCAGTTTAAATTAACTATGAGAACTATTAAAATAAAGTTACACACTACCGTTAAAAAGTTTAGGTTCAGTAAGATTTTTTCCTGCATTTTTTCCGAGAACACATTAAATTGATCAAAGATGAGAGTAAAGATATTTATAATGTTACAAATGATATCCTTTTCAAATAAATGCTTTCTGTTTAACTTTCTATTCAGCTTTGCCACCACAGTAGTACATTAAAATAGAAAACAGTTATATCGACTTGTAATACTGTCACAATACTACTGTTTTTTTAATCAAATAAATGCAGCCTTGGTGAGTATAAGAGACTTTTAAACGGTAGTATATCTTAATAAAATATCATATAAAACATCAAAAAATATGCAACTACATCAAGTTTAATATATATAACTAATAATAACAAAAAGGTGGGTCACCTCATACAAAACTAAACAGCTAAATGAAGCCCTATAATCAAAGATGCTTTGTTTTCAAGAGCAAGTAGTTTTATGTTAAAATTGTTTGCCATTATAATTACTTAAGCATTTTAGTACTTGGACTGAAAACTAACGGGACACCCTCAGAAATGTTATTTTGCACCCATTAGGAAACTTTCAGTCAATGCATCTTTGTTTATGCCCATGCATTCAGCTGTTTTTATTTTTAGTGACATCCTCCACATGCAACAAAGGAAAGATGCAGCACATCAGACAAATGAACATTCAGCATTAATACAGAGATGAGTAAAAGCAGGATAGCGAGCACACAGGGCCAAAGCTGCTACACATCTCTCTTTTAATAAACGGCAGCAGGCTTCAACAGAAAAGCTGGTCTCCATACAGTATTTAAACAAGTTATCAGAAAAGAGTGTTCAGCTTTGGGTCTATACAAAACAAAAAGAGATATCAATTAGTCCCCACCAAAACGTTACATTTATATGAGTGAAAGTGCATTAATATTACATCTCAGAATTGGTGTATGAACAATGCAAGTTTCTATAAAGGTACATTACAATACTGAACATTGTGGTGATGTGAGCGCATGCAGAGTCCGAGCTCCTGCTGAAACCATGCATTGTGCAAACAGCTGTGACATTTGCAGTCATTCAATGGGCCTTTTCTACAGCTGTGTTAGAGAAGCGCTTTGTTTTTTCTTGTGTGCACATGCTGAAGCATCTCCAGCATAAAACAAAGGTCTGTAATACACAACTGTCCAGTTAAAGAAAAAGGGCTTCATCAGTATTTTCTGTTGGGAGATGAACAGAGCTGTCCTCTGAGAAATTTGTGCCCAGTCAACTCATTTTCAGTGCTCGAATCTCACGCCTAAAAGTGGTCTAACAATGATCTGAGTTTACGGAGGCGTGATATTGTAAATAGGCCATTTGATTGCACAATTTTCAGACACATGAGCCGTGTCTCATTTCGAAGGTTGCATCCTCCGTAATATCCATTTTATAATAGCTATTGTTCTGAAATAAGACATTCTTTATGACATATGCAGCCAACAAGTGTGACCTCCGGAATGACACGCAGCTACGATGTGGCTGACTATATACTTAAAGCGGCAGTCCGTAGCTTTTTTAGGGTTAAAAATTATCCAAAACACATATTTGAGAAAATACATAACCAGCCAGTGTTAAACACTATCTGCTTGCCGTAGCTCGATTCATAGTGGTAAGCTTGTAATAATGTTTTTAATTCGAGTGGTACTGGTGGATTTCCACGGGAAATTCGAGCATGTTTTTGCGTCATTACGTCAAATCTGTACACATAAAGGAGTAGTCTCGGCTAGTCGGCTATATTGCGCGTGAGGATGTTGGAGGTGGAGATTTATAGATTTATCTTAAATATACATTGTTATATCAAAAATGGTTAAAGACTGTAAAATAATTTTTGAATACAGACAGAAAAATGTATATCACCCAGCGCTAAAACCCAACAATATCAATCAGAGAATGGATAACAATAAACATGGTATAACTAAGAATAGCATCAAAAGCTGATAAAAAAGGAGAGCGCAAAATATTAGAGTAACAGATTCTTTCCACCTGTGCACCCCCTTCCCACTAGACCCACATGCAAACCGGAGCTTTTCCTGACCTGGAGGACAGAAGGATGAGGTCGGCTGGGAGGTGATCTCCATTGGCTGCTCGGACTACCTCCCCTACCGAAACCTTCATTTACACAGTAGCCCCGGTGCAAGGGGAATGACACGAGAGAAGTCAGGAGACGGTTGTTCATCACATGAGGTGGGAGTGGAGGGTGACAGGTGGAAGGGAATGAAGGGACATAAGATGGATAGAGGAGGAAGAGCACACAGAAGAACATAGGGAAGAGACAAAAACACACAAATGTTTAATCTTTACAGAGAAAAACAAAAACGATGTCCACTGCTCAAAACCCATTCAAACCAAGCTGAACCATCAGTAAAGTGAAAAAAAAAAGAGTTTAAAATGCCAATTTACTGATATACATGTCTGGAAGACTCGAGAAACTTTGGAACAACTTGAGGCAAATGGATTTTGATAGTGAAGGGGATAGTGTTGGACAAATGTCATCAGGTCAGTAGTATTAAGCAATAAGCAAACATCTGCGAAAGGAAGTGTTGATTTTGACTTATTCAACTCATTAAAGAACAAATCCCCCAAAAATGAAAATTCTGCCATTCATTTATTCTAAACCTATGTGACTTTTGAGATTGGGACAACATAAGGCAAGTAAACAATGGCAGAATCTTAAAAACCTAATTTGATACCATATAATGCCACTGCATTGATTTACTGTTGGGCCTTATCTCAGAGTTATCTTATTAGCCTATTAATCATCACTTCCTTTGGGTTTTGAGTGTAAGACAGGGGCATAAGGATGGACAGGGTCCCTTCTGATGACGTGGACTCGTCTACCTGGACGACAGCAGTATAGCATCTGCTGGTATGAAATCTTTGCCATTAACTTTAACTATGTCTCCAACCATAACCTGTAAGACACAAACTAGTAATCAATTCAAAACCTTGCATTTGACATATTTCATTCAGGAAGTGCTTGGATCCAAACACAAGCTCTCATTTGAGCCTGTCATTTAAAATGAGGCCTTCATCAATAACATTCTCTGTGCAAATAAATAATTTATCTTTTTGGATTAACATTTTTAATCATCTTTTTAGCCATAATCTAGCCGGAGGACGCTGCTTCATAGCAGCTATTTTGATTCGAAATGGAGAGCTACTTAAACATGTACAAATTGATATATCATATATATATATATATAAATAAATAAGTATAAGTATGCAAGTATAAGTATATTAAAAATGCATTTTTCATTCTGTACATTGCAATTCAAAAGTGTCACAGTGTGGTTTCACAGTGACGGCTAGCTCCATAAACTATGTTTATGTTGTTATTAAAGATGTAATGATTAATTGTTGTTTTTCTTTGTTTGTTTTGTTATTTTTATTTGTATTTTTTTTTGCTGCTTGAATAAGTACATAATTGAGGTTAGATAAGTAAATACTTGTCAATGGTCACTACGATGTCTCTAGCCTCAATTATGTACTTATTCAAGCAGCAAAAAAAAAAAAAATACAGACAAAAATAATATATCATACATGTAATATATATATATATATACATATATATATATAGAACAACATAATCATATAAAAATTGTAACCTGAGTGACCGTAAGAATTAATTAAGGGGGTAGGAGTATATAAGTTTTACTTCTTTTCGCACATGTAATATAAGTATGTTAACAGGAATAAGTGTACTTTGTTTGCTGCTCATTTGTTGTTGTTTTCTCCAATGTTTAAAACATTGTTTTATATTTTTATATACTTTCTTTTCCATGTTCGAAATAAAGATTTCAAATTCAAATGAGAACTAAAGCAGAAACCTATTTTACTTTATTATCCATTCTAGCAGCACTTTGAAGAATAGCAGCTTCAGAAATTAATATACTAAAGAACTGTCAGAAGTCATGGTTGATGACATCACATCCTATTCTGTGACATTGTGAAGTCACCAGGGAACTAATATAGCAAACAGTAACAGAGTGCCCAGTTACCAGGTAATTACATCTCCACTTCTCCAGTCATTTCCTTTTGCCTTATGATTATAATTATGGACCGTGTGTTCCCATAAAGTTAATTAGCTTTACTCTCTATTAACACATTAAAAAGCTGCTCTGTGTCTGGCTTTATTAAGATCTCTATGGTGACCGCACGTAAGAGTCAGCCTGGCTAGATTCTACCCCTTTGACTCAACCTAAAGAGCTGAGTATCAACAAAAGAAAAAGAGTGGAAAGGGAAGTTTGTTTTTGAAACCAAACCTGCTCTGGTTTACACCAGAGGGCATCTTTATATGCATACTCCCTCTCTCACTTTCTTTCTAAAAGTATGTCAACTTGTTTCATTCAGGAGTTCATTGAAGCAGTCAATATGATGGCAACACCATCTACAGTACCTTCTCCCAATGTACAATCTCCCAAGCGCCGTTCCTCAATACTGAAAGAGAGAGACAGAAAATCACCAACAAGAAAAGCAGTGTATAAAGAAAAGACAGACCCAACTAAGACACCATGACACTATGGGTGCTTCTCAAACGGAAGGCAGTATCCTACGAAGGCTGCAAATCTCGGCTGCCACATCATCAAACCTCGCTGAAGGCCAACAGTTTGAAGCATCCTAGGAAGGCAGCCTTCGTTTCGCATCCTTCATTCGGCCGGTTTTGAAGGACGTATCCTCTGCCGCCTTAAATCACGCACATTCCAGTTGGCACATATTAAAATGAGCAAAGGAGACGGTACTGAGCTTGTTTATTTTGAAATATAACTCAAAAATGATGTTTTCGGACAATATATAGATGTTATCTTTTGTTTTACTGAAAATGAATCCCTTAACACTAAACTGCCATAATGTAAGCCACTGGGAGACCACATACGCTTGTTATTAACTGTACTCTATTAATAAAAAGCCAGCTAATATAAATATTTGTAATACAAAGCATTTTCCCAAAATTAAGCTAAAAATTGTGCGGTGACCACGAGGTGGAAACATTTATGACGTAGCATTGCACACTTCCTATCCCATCTCATTCAAGCATTTAATGCTGAGGAGGACTCAAGGACTGGACTAGGAAGGACAATGCCTCAGTAGGAAGCAGCCTTCTGTTTGAGAAGCACCCTATAAATCAGCAATTTCAATATGGTCCTGGCACCATTGGTTCTCGTCCCTAGTCACTGATGACTCATCCTCTACTTGCACATGTCTGATTCTTTGACCATTCAATTGCTCTCTATAGAAGCAAAATGTCTTAACTAGCTCATGCGTGTAAGGCAAACTAACGCTATTGCCCATTTATATTAAATAAATAAATAAACTAGGGCTGTCAAACGTTTAATCACGATCAATTGCATCCAAAATAAAAGTTTGTGTTTACATAATATATGTGGGTGCACTGCGTATAATTATATATATGTATAATTATATATATGTATATTTATATATATGCGTGTGTGTGTATTTTTTTTATATATATATATATATATATATATATATATATATATATATATATAAATACACACACACGCTTGTATATATTTAAGAAATATTTTCATGTATATACTGTATATAGATTTATATATAATTTATACTATATATAAATATAAATATTTTATTCATAAATAATATTTTTTTCTTAAATATACATGCATGTGTATGTATTTATATATATATATACAAAATAATTATACACAGTGCACCCACACATATTATGTAAACACAAACTTTTATTTTGGAAGTGATTAATCGCGATTAATCATTTGACAGCCCTATAATAAACATTGTTTATATCCCATCTCAACTTTGTTTCAATAGAAAATCAGGGAAGAAAATTGAGCTAATCAGACAAATATATGGGGATTTTAAAGAAGACCAGTGAGCAAACAAATGTCTTACCTTGTGTTTCTTTCTTGTTAACAACATTATCAGCTTTGTGACGTTTCTGAAAACAGACAAATAAAAATTCTAATTAAAAATAAATAAATAGTTAAAAAAAAAAATCAAGAGCCTCAACTGAAAAGACTTAAATAGTTTTAGATGGATGGGCATGGAATAGTCTAGAATTTATAATTGTCTGCTAAAGTGTATCATCAATAAAATAAGTAAAATAATAGAAATATATCTATAAAAAAATCTTTACCAAGAGAATAGATTCTGAAAACCCCTAAACATCAACAAGAAAAGTATACTATATTGGCTTTTACAAGCACAGTTACTACCAGAATGTAAATTAAAGTATGCATTCAACAAAAAGTCATAAGAAAAATATTAAACCTCTCAGAAAACAAAAATCTATTTAGCAAAAGAGTGACGTTTCACCGGTATAATGATCAATAAAACCTTGCTAATCGAAAAGAGAAGAGTCTGTTGAAGCACTTTTTTCTGTGCCAGATTACAAGAGCTGTTTGACCTGCTTTAAACTGAACCACTTTAAGTGAATGCAAATGAGTGAGAGTGATCTGAAAACCCTGATTAGCCTCTTAAAGCAAAACATACTGTATTCATCTGTGCTCTTGCCTTCAGTGCTCTCTGATTGCCTAATCATCCTCCGGGCCACTGGTAAAATATGTCCCATGTCACCTCTCTTCATCCAGGATGACTGGTTAATATGCCGTTAGGCTTGTATTTATTGTAGAACTTGATGCATAAAATAACTAAATAGCAGAAATGTAAAATAACTAAAGCTGAAAACCAAATTAATAACAACTATTAAATGACTAAAACTTGAACATTAGAATGAAAACAGAAAATATTAAAATAAAAAAATAATTCAATATTACTATAACAGCATCTCAGAACTCAATACTAAAATAACACTGATGTATATACAGAACATGAAAAAAAATCTCTGTTGCTAATAAAAAAAAAAAATCATTGCAGGCTCTATCTCTCAAGCCTTTTTCCTTTCCCTTAATCCCTTCTTGCATCTCTCTCAAATTTATATTATATTAAAAGGATATGAAATGTGACAAACAGCCTCATTCATATTACTGGAGAGCTTATTGAGCAGCTCATGTCACATGACCTCCCCTCAGACTCAGCAGGAGAAAGAAAAAGTTCTCAGGTCTCACATCCCATTCATCATCCAGATCACCTCTGGTGCAGTGTTGGATAACTCCGTCTTTCCCTTTCTCACACTCTCCTCAGTTTCCATTTCCCCTACTCTTTCCTTTACCACAACAGAGCAGAGATCAGGCTCTGTGGAGGGAAGTGATGATTTAATTATGCATCTAATCTAACTGATGGCTTGTCTGCAGTGAAGAGCAAGAGGAAGGAATAGGTAACAGTAAAACCAGGCCCGAAAGGGGAGAGGAGATAGCAGTTTGGGTTTGTGGTAAAATGCAGCACCAAATCCCAGCTGGATTAGCGGAGTACGGTGGGGTGCAGCTGATAAGCAGGCCACGGTGTGGAGAGCACTGGTGCGTCACCTCTTTTTGTTAAACTTCGTCTTTGTTAGAGCTGCTGGATTATGACGAGTTAAGGATTATAGCAGAGCCTGCTGGCTTCTTTTGAAACTCACATAAAAAGACACAGTAAGAAAGTACCAAACAAAAAGTGTGACTTTAAACTACACAACTGTTAAAAGTTTAGGGACATATACAGTATATATATATATATATATATATATATATATATATATATATATATATATATATATATAGCTCCAAATCAGTATATTAAAATGATATTAGAATGAATGGTTGCTGAAAATTTAACTGTCGTAAGAGGAATTATTTACATTTTAGAACAGATGGAAATACAACAAAGTAAAATTTACAACAAAGTTTCACAATATTTCAGATTTTACGGTATTTTTGATCAAATATATCGAGCCGAGACTTCTTAAAAAAACAAAAAAACAAAAAAAAAGAAAACATTAAAGGTTGAGTAAATGACAATTTTCTATTCCTTTAGATACAAAAACAAGCCATTAAAGTCTGAAAGCCAGCCAGTAACAATAGAAGCCATTTTCTTGCCTTATGGGATACCTCTAAATACTAGAGCTTGTTTTTACTTGAAGTGGGAAAAAAAGCTAAGGTCATCTGACCATTCACAGCAGAGCGGTACATGACAGCAGAGTGGTGAATTTATCAAATGACCTTTACTTCCAGAGCTAGTCTTGACCTCTCAGATTTGAATAACACATCAGAGACCCATATAAAATGCTGAGGTGGTTATTCTGACCACAGCATCCAACGTGATGTGATCGGATGGCTGTCCAGGGGGAGCCGGGAGAGCAGGCTCTGATTTCAGGCTCACAGCACTATGGTGGATCCACTAGTAGGGATGGGTTTGAAAATTTCATATCACGATTATTGTGTCCAAAATTAGCGATAGCGATTATCAATATTATCACGGTTTTGTTAAAATGAGACGTAAGTTTTCAAAAAGCACTGATGCTCACACTGAAAACATTTCAACAAGTTTTATATTTGAAAATCAACAAATAAAACAAGTAGCTCTATGCCGTTTTTAATCAAGATTCTATGGCATTTCCTTCTATATAATGACTGTCATCAATAGCAACGCATTATTACACAGCGCACATCCATATCAAAACGGACGCGCTCTCGTTTCATTCAAATACAACTTGCCGTCATGCGTCTCCGGGTTTTGATTGTATTGAGAATGAAATCAAAGCTGATTTATTGTTAACAGAGTTTGATAATATTGGTGTGATATATCTTGTCTGGACGATTATTTTAGAAAATGAATTTATAAACAGGTAAGATTTAAAACATTAGCTTATCTCATTATCAATTCAATATGCCCCTTTTATTATGTGGTAAAAATAGATTTGGCATAATAAGAATCTTGTTTGAAGTTGTTCGTCTTTGGCTCAAAGCCACTTGCTGCGAACTTTTCTTCGCGGAAGCTTCACGTCTATTTCAAGTGATTGACATAAAATGTTTCAACTCAAAACAACATTTCAGACGTAGTTTTGCTATTAAGGTCAAAGTTAACTTGCCTTGTGTTACAACACTGGGTAATGGTCACACAAGACGACTCGGCAGAGTTGAATTGTTTCTATTACAGTGACTTTTTGTTCGACAGACAGGGTGACCATCCTCGATCAAGTTCTCCTCGGGACTTTTCTATAAGGCAAAATATGGCCAAACCTCCGATTTGGTCCTCTTAAAAGGCTGAAAAATCTCCTGAGCACGGTCACCACCTTCCGCCATTCCTTCTCGAGTAATAATTTAAAATAAACATTGCATGCCGCGCAAACCCAGATTTAACGATTATTCAATTTTAAGCGATAATACTAACTGTCAGTATATTTTATCGTGGTTTATCATGAAACCAGTAATCGTCCCATCCCTATCCACTTGGGCTGGTGCTTTTATCTCAGTAGTCACTCCTCTATGTAAATTTCTATGTAAAGAGTTCTTGGAAATAATTTACAATCTAAATGAGATGATAGTTCAGGTGAGAAAAAAAAAGAAAAGCTTATTGACTGGAAAGTGTTTCAGCTAATGGGAGTGAGATCCATTCTGCAGTGTACGTGATTCACAAGAGTGTGAGATTGAATTATCGGAAAGAGTAAAGGACGTATACCTGAACAAAGTCTAAAAAAACGGTAATATAACAGCTGTGAGGGCAAAGGAGAATAAAATCTACAGCAAGCATGACTCAAGTAGAGCACAGTTCTCTTTCATTAATCACTCATTAACAATCATCCCTACTGCAAACAACAAAAAAAATTAAGATAAACTGAAAAAGCACAATTTAAGATAATTCAAAGAGCATCTTGAGCTTCAGTGGGCACAAGAACATCTGACCATGTGCATAAAGGAGTTCAAATATTCAGCAAGTTAGTGTAACGTCAAAAATGTTTTTATGCTCTCACCAGGTCTTCTATAATCTCCTTCACTGCTGCCACCACCAAAATGAAGAGTAATGGCACCAGTGTTGTCCATCGCCCAGTTGGTGACACATCAGGGATTTGCTGCGGAGAAAAAAAACAAAACGGCGACATGAATTACAGTCTTTAATCCCTCCCTCCACCATATCAAAAATCAAAACATGGACATTCACACACTCAATATACAAATCGTATCACCTACAGGGCCTGAATACAAACACAAAATAATGAAAGCCTTGCGGAGACCTCAGGAGAAACACTCAGGGGTTTTGATAAACTGCTCTTGTTTTGTTCTCCAGGAATCATAACACAGCCCGAGGGTCTACATCCTGGTGGTGTGTGTATTTATCACCGGCAGGTCAAGAAAGCAACCTAAGGGAATGGCAATAACCATCAGAAAGTCAGCAGCAGTGACTCTGATGGATGTTTAGAAGTCGGCATGTGACACATCTGTCTACCTTGCTGAAGAGATCAGCTTAGACCAGCATGAATTTCCAGACTGGTCCATGCTGGTTAGGTGCCGGTCAGGCAGTTGGATAGGGCCCACAAGCTTATCAATAATTCATACCACAAGAACCTTTACATATCAAAAAGCGGAACGTCTTTGGAAAGTGTCCCTATCAGATAAAGTGTCAGCTGTGAAAGGTTCAGTAAGAGGCCAAGAATGCAGAGATATACTGTACATTAGGAAACCCGAAACGGAATCCTTTTAACCCGATGCCAACACACTTTCCCATCTGCATTACGTTTCACTTAAACAGGAGAGTACGCTTACAACCAAACCACAGTGGCGTAGAGCAGTCGATCATCATGGAACCTTGGTGTCGGTATCAAAATGTCTCCTTGATTATGATGGCATTTCCAAAAGTAGCAGTGTGATGGAAGTGAGCAGTTTTGATGAAACAGCCCCCTTATTGCCACAACACACCCATCCCTGCTGTTTTTCTCGTTCACAGTACGCCTGTTCATTCAAGGTCACTGCATTGACAGAGGCGTAATGAAGATACACTGCGCTTCGAAGCCACCTGACTCTCTGTTTTACTCTCCTTTCTCTCAGTTTCTCTTCTTTCTTCATCTCGCTTTTCCCCCAGGTCATCGATTCAGCTCCCTTAAAACAGAGGTATTTATTTAATGTGCATCCACATGGTCACGTCAGGTCGTTCGCTGGTGGATTCGAAGTCCCTTCATTCTCTAAAAGAACAGCGATGACTGCGTGGTCTGGTAATTACACAGATGCTGAAGCAGTAAGCCTAAATTTATTAGTTTCAAAACAAGTGCAAGTACAGTAGACTACCATTCGGAAGTTTGGGGTCGGTAAGATATTGTGTTTTTAATCTCTATTATGCTTTTTTTTCAGGATTCCAGGAGAATAGAAAGTTAAACCTTTAATGGAAACAGAAATTTTAAATGTCTTTCACTTTTGATCAATTTAATGCGCTATCGTGCAGTTTGAAACAATTGCTCGTAACGTTGGCGTTCACGTGTGTAATGTAATGCACTATAACACTGAGGTTTTCACACTTGGTTTGACTGTCTGTCAATCTCTGATTGATTGATTGATTGGTCTGAACCAGAGATCGATTTCACCCTGTTCTTTTATCAGTCCTGTATACTTAAGAAACCCAGTATCTGATCACAGCGGGTCAGGGAATCCGACAGATGTCTATCTGCGACCGTGAGAGCTGACAGACCTTATCTCTCCAGCTTGTCATCAGTACTCCTGCCCTGAAGGATTGACATTGTAGTCTTACCTGCAGAAGTGCGATGAAGAGGAAGAAGGAGTTGGCCGCTCTTCTGAACTGAGAGTACAGGAACCGAGGCAGGAACGTAAGAACGTTGTACTTCGCAGTGCTGTATGAGAGAAAGAAAAGACAGCGGAAATAAGAAAGGTGGTTGCAAACCACCTGAGATCATCTGCAGACTGGGCTGACATGTTTTATTTATTATCCATTTAGTTCTCACATTTTCAGTTTTTAGTTTTAGTTGGTCACTATTACTCTAAAATAGTGATATTGGTTTCACATAATGAATCAAACTTTCTCCCCCAAGCCAAACTCAGTTTCAGTGCATCCCAAGACACGCACAAACACACAGTGAGTGATGGAGAGAGGCAGTTAATGACCATAAAGAACAGCTAAGTTTGACGAGGAGAGAGAGAGAGACTGGGCTGTAAAGAGCTCTGAGTTTGAGTGAACTATGGTGGGAGCTTGCCAGAGCCTCCATCTCCGCCGACTGATTTACACACACATTAGGCCCAAGACAGCGAAGCCACTTTAGACTGAGATAAACATCCCACTCTAAACCCTGACACCTGCCTCTTTATCCACACACTTTCCAAAAGAACGATCCACCAAAAAACACTCATTCAACACTCAACACTCGGAATATTGGCATTTAAAATGTATTCACCAATGATTCATAAAACAAAATAAAATATTAAAAAATAACATAATACAATACAATATTCTCAGAACACCAAGGAACAGAATCAGATTAATAGTATTAATTTATATATATATTAGGCGTGTCAAACAATTAATCGCAATTAATCGCATCCAAAATAAAAGTCTGTGTTTACATAATATATGTGGGTGGACACTGTATAAGAATTTTATATATATATATATAAACACACACACATGCTTGTATATATTTAAGAAATAATTTCATGTGTATACTGTATATAAAATTATATATAATTTATATTATATATAAATATTTTATATATAAATAATATTTGTTTTCTTAAATATACATGCATGTGTGTATTTAGATACATACAAAATAATTATACACAATCCACCCACATATATTATGTAAACACAAACTTTTATTTTGGATGCGATTAATCGTTTGACAGCCCTAAATATATATATATATATATATAAATATATATAAAATATAATATAAACTCATTTAGAATATACATTAAAATACAATAAATTGAAATATTGTAAACTACAAAATAAAAATACAATACAATATTCTCATTGTATTGATATTCAAATTTAAAAAATTAATTATTTTTCATTTTTTTTATTAATTAAAACATAAAATACAATTTCATTCGTTTTTTTTTAAACTGGTTTATATAATACAAAAATAAAGATATATAAAATAAAATATCATCCCACCAAAATATTAATTTCAATCAGAATTCGTTTGTTATTTTATTTTGAGTAATGACTCAATTATATATATATATATATAATATAAATTACAATACAATATAATACAGGCACATTGGGGAGACTGACAGTCTGTGAAGTGTGAACGTCCTTAAAGTGGAAACTGATCTGTGTCCTCTCACTGCCTCTACGTTTCACTGATCCGGTCTTCACAGAGATGCGTATCAGTCCACGGCACACCGCACACCACAGCCCAGCAATTAGCAGCACTGTACGAGATGGAAAGTTCTGTCAGGGGCCTGTCGTTCTCGCTTTTCTCTTGGCTCGCTTTCAACTTTTAGCTTCGTGCGTCAGGTGGCTAACAGTAGCTAGTGGCTGCTTTTACTATTCCTCAGATAAAGAAACACATTTCCATGTTGCTGGGTAACTCAAATTCATGGAGGAGAGCAAGAGTGAAGAGTAAGATCTTCATCTGTCCTCATATTTAATCAAGCACACAGAAAGAAAAAAAAAATCCAACACATCTAGGTGAGAAATTAAGACATGACAAAAGACAAAATCAACAGCAAAATTCGTCTGTCAGCAACCTTTTATAACCTTTTATAGTTATAGTTGCTAGGGGTTGTTGTTACTATTGTAAAAGCATAAATGAATCATTTTTAATTAGTATATGAAGCTTTTTAGAACCTTTCAGAAAAAAAAGTTTCCTGACAGTGGCTACTAAAACAAAGTTAAATTCCAATTATGAATATTTAGGTGGATGTCAATCTTAACATGGCATACCAGCAAATAGCTTTCTCACAAAGGAGCAGAGAGAGAGAGATGACCTGCGTCTCTCCTCTCATTTCCTCAACACGACCCCAGAAACCAGATCTAGGTCTGCTTCTAGACCTCAGCCAGCTGCTTAGCCCACACGCTCAGCTCGTTTAGCACTACTTGGCGTCATCACGATTTTAAACAAACAAGTATCGCACAAGAGGGCTTCGGGACGCTGGCTCATCAGGCAGTCACTGGGGTGACTAGTGTAACCGCTCATCAAAATGCACCTCAAGGTTTAACCACGTGATGTTAATCCTTTTAATTGCGGCTTTGTTGGCGGTGGAGCATTTGCGAACGCATCACTTTGCCGTTTAGTGTGTGGAGCAAATATGTTCTTTTTTTGTTTATGATAAAAGGATTCTGTGTTAGCAGATATGTTAATAATGTGTTTGTTTGAGGTGTACATTTGTGTAATTTAATATAACGTGGCATGTGTGCTGTATTCTAAACACCAGAAGGCTGTGTTTGTTTAGGTAAAGCATATGTTAATAAATTCTTTGTGATCTCTCTTCCTTTTAGACAGGTTTGCAAGGCCTACAGCAATGCTATGAGTAGCTGTTTACCTGATCAGCTTTGATAGTAAAGGTGCACTTAGGAGTAACAACTTGAACTCCACCAAAAGTTCATATCAGCCACACAATAGCGTATGTATATATAAAGGCTTAATCTAACACAAACAGCTCTCAAAAAGCTCCATGACATGGTATATTTAACTTGTTTATTTCAAAAGAGCAATGTGTAGGAAGTGGAACTATTTATCATTCATCACACAAAGTCAGGCCACTTGTTACAGCCAAAGTTGGTGACCTGTTTTTTGCAGCTTAAAGGGATACTCCACTCTTTTTGGAAATAGGCTCATTTTACAATTCTTAAACAGTTGAGTTTTGCCGTTTTCGAATCCATTCAGTCGATTTTCTGATATTTAGAAGAATATAGTAACCAGACCGTTTCTGTTCTCATTGACTCCCATAGTAGGAAAAAAATATACTATGGAAGTCAATGAGACCAGAAACTGTCTGGTTACTGATATTCTTCTAAATATCAGAAAATTGCCTGAAGGGATTTGAAAACGGCAAAACTCAACTGTTAATTGTAAAATGAGCCTATTTCCAAAAAAAGTGGAGTATCCCTTTAATGTTACAACCATAAGCACATGAACAGTTCTGGAAGCAAAAATGCCATTCATAATTAGCTAGCTATTACATGTATCGTTCAATCATAATATGGTGATGTTTCCTGATAAGACAAAAACGACTAGATAATTTAAAAAATATTGGGGTCATCAGAATTGTGTACTAGAAATCTCTTATGTTCACCAAGGCTGCATTTATTTAATTTTTTCTTGTGTTGTCAAAGCTGAATTTCCAGCATCATTACTCCAGTCTTCAGTGTCACATGATCATTCAGAAATCCTTCTAAAATACCGATTTGCTGCTCCAGTTTGCAGTTTGTACTGAAAGTGTCTTTGACCTTGAACCATTTGGTTCCCACTGAAATGCATTATATGGAGAAAAATGCTGGAATGTTCTCATCAAAAACCTTAATTTCTTTTCGACTGAAGAAAGAATGACATGGACATCTTGGATGACATGGGGGCGAGTAAATTATCAGCAAAAGTTTTTTCAAAAGTGAACTACTCCTTTAAGCCTTTAAGCATTATAGTTATTGTCAGTTTACTGCAGACACATGATTAGCCAAGGTTAGCCAACCATAAAGGAGGTCATTTATACACTGACCCCTTTTGCTATACTATTTAGACTGAGTCAGGGAGGAAAATGGTCATGCAAAGCTAGATATTTTGAGTGCATGAAACTTTCAAATTAAAAAAAAGGCTTTTAAATTGCTGACATCTAGTTTTATGAAGGAACACAACATGCAATTGAAATATACTAAATGATAGGCCTACTGTTTCTAAGCAAACAAATGCACCAGGAAATGAAAATAATACAGTATCTTGACCCTTGCGTGTGATCTTTCTAAATGAACAATGATTACAAGCAAAACATGACAGAAGTCCATTACAACTAAAACCTGTTTTCTTTTCATGTCAGCTTACGTCGTAAAAACATACACCTAATCAAGCAGGACTTCCCAGTCGCCATTCTAACGCAGCAGGAACGCAAACATTAACCTGGTCTGACAGTGGAGGTGAACATTTAAAGCTACTGTTTTATCCACTGCACAAGGGAAAGCCCTCTATATACAGTAAGAACTGATAAACAGTCCAGACATGAAACAGCAAAACTTAGCGTTGATATTCACTGCAATAATCAGACTACAGCATTAATGATGAGTGCCGTTATGATCACTAGATGCAGATGGAATGATCAAATAGAGGATTTGGGGTTTCAATACTGAAAATCTGCAGTCTGAGAGTGCCATCTCATCTGAATGATTGCGCTCTCATTGCAGGATGGGAGAAAAACCAAAAATGTATGTGAATGTTAATTGACAAGATAAAGCATCTTAAACCAATTCACAATGGTTTCAAAACAAACCATTTGCTCAAAATTAGAGTTGGGTACTAAACCGAATTACGTCGGTACTACCGAGTACAGATTCACATTAAATCAATCTATGCCAATTTCCGGTACCTGAAAACGCATCTGGACGCGAGAATAAGACCATTTAAACACGAATCCTGCAAGCTCTGCGTGTCTCTGTGTGAATGAGTGGCGGAGATATGCGGTTTAATTTAATATAAAAAGCAATTAAATTAATGTTTTATGTCTTCATTTGATTACTTGGAAAATGAAACATTTAATAGAAATGAATGTTGTATTATTACTAAAATGATTCTTTTTATTAATATTCAAGCATCACAGACAATGGCAGACAGTGACCAAGGCAGCTCTGGCATAAAGTCAATAACACTTCTACAAATGAGCTCAGTTGAAAGCAGTAAAAAACATAAGTTTCTTTACAGTTATTGAAGTACAATATGTTCAAATATGAACGGTAGCCATCCCTACTCAAAATAAGTTCATTTAACTGACACAAACTGAACTTGTAAATAAATCAGAAGCACAGGTGTGAGTGTGGTTTTACCTGACACGATTATTGCAGAACTTGGTAAACTGGGGCTGATTGAGGAATATTAATCTGGAATCTTCCTGGTCTGCTAGAGAAGTCTTCTCTGAAGTGTCTTCGGTCTTTTCATAACCTGAGACAAAGAAAAGAGGAAGAGATAGAGGAATTAAGTCAAATTAAAAAAAGGAGCATTAAGCTATAATGATACATCAGCTTTTGTTTTATAAAAGCAATGGCTATTTATGCAATGAAACCTCAGATCTCCCAAGTGAAAACAAATCACCTTTAACAAGATTACATTAAAGATTACGTCTTTACCAAGTGTCAGACTCAGAGAAGTCTAAGCAGAAGCCATTGTGCAGCGTGTGGAGTAGCTTAGCTGCCAACATAAAGATGGTCATAACAAAAAAACTCATTTAGAATACACATTTTTATAAATAAATCATTTTAAATATTAATAAATAAATAAATAAATAAATGTGTGTTTATCATGGTCAATAGAATCAATCAATCCAGATATCCAGATTAAGTTATTATCAGGGCTGGTGAAAGCCAGTGGAAAAAGAAATGTGTGATATAATAGGCACACTGAGTCTAAGGGAACATATGAATGAAAGAAGGGCAGCTCAGATCGATTCACACGCACACACACACACACACACACACACACACACACACTACTGGTTACTGGTGGCTCAGTCTATTACAGGCCACACTCAAAAAAACTTGTGGTATTCTTGCAATATACAAACCTAGAAGCTTTACAAGAAACTTGGTTTTGATTCATCTGATGCATATATATATATATATAGGATTTAATGAAAATAAATAACCAGTGGAAATGGCTGTAAATCAACAATCCACAATTTGGACAAGGATAAAAGCTGGCATCAAAATCCATCGTCCTATATACATCAACAGAAATCTAATAGTTCAAATGAAGAAAAAAAAAACTCTTGTTCAATTTACTTGCCCATTTCAAACACGTAAGCCGCTATTTATTATAGTAACAATAATAATTATCTAATCATTCTTATCATCAAGTTTCCTGACATTGTGATAAGTATACAAGTTTGTAAAACAAAAGCAGTCTTATTCCATTTCTGGTTGAACTACTCCAGTGTAAAAACAACCAAACCAAAAGCAACACAACAGAAACGCCCATATACTACAGTCATTAATCTTCAATAAAGGGTGTGAACATGGCAATGCAACAAGAGTTTTATACAAGACACATTTCACCTAAAATGTCTAATAGCTTAAGAGTATTAACACTACACTCCCTAAAGGAGTTTTCCCTTCAAAGAGCTATTTCACCTGTTCAATGTATTTGACACGACACAGCTGAAGCTGTAAGACTGAATGCTTCACATACTGAACATGTCTGTGGCATACTAAATAAAGAGGTTAAAGCTAAAAACATATTTGGAGTGTGCGTGTGTGTGTGTGCGTGTGTGTGTGAGAGAGAGAGTGAGTGAGTGAGATGTAACTAAGACGTAGGCACTAAAGGGGTTAAAATAACTGTGCTGAAAGTGACAGCCTATAGACACAGAGGAAGTGAGACGTTTAAGTGTAGCTGACTCTGTATGTGTGATTGTGAGTGGGTTTACTTGACTAAAGCTACTTTGGGGAGGAAACTGATGTCAACATTTGACAAAACATCCCCATGTGCCCAAAAGTGTACATTTTAAATTATTTAAATGAAGTAAATAACATTTTGGTTTTATTCTAGCAAAGCTTTGCTAAAAATGTATTTTCGGAAGTAGATAGTACACTGTTCTCCACTGTTTTGGGGAATGGATGAATGTCCAATAGAAAGTGAAAATGCTGTGCAATGTGGACATACACATGACATGGAGCAGGATTTTGGACACCAGAGATATACAACCATCTTATAACTTTTCCCTTGTCACAGTTAAGGTTGCTTAAGCTTTATATATACACTCACCTAAAGGATTATTAAGCACATGATACTAATACTGTGTTTGACCCCCTTTCGCCTCCAGAACTGCCTTAATTCTATGTGGCATTGATTCAACAAGGTGCTATAAGCATTCTTTAGAAATATTGGCCCATATTGATAGGATAGCATCTTATAGCAGTTGATGGAGATTTGTGGGATGCACATCCAAGGGATGAAGCTCCCGTTCCACCACATCCCAAATATGCTCTATAGACCATTTCACAAGATGTAAACAACACTGGTCCAGAAGCACTTCCTGTTTCAGTTTTTTAACACTACATAAAAGCTGGGATAAAATACAACCAACATAACATTTAAAACTGAATCAAGAAGTTAAACAAACATCTTTAAGAAGTTTTCTTTACATGTGAAATAAAGAAAACAGTTACAAACTGAAACAGGAAGTGCTTCTGGACCAGTGTTGTTTACATCTTGTGAAATGGTCTATTAGGTTGAAATCTGGTATAAAAACTACACAGTAAACCCTGTCAGATAGTACAATGTAATATAACAGTAGAGGTTTCTATCCAACTTTTTCAAGTTATTATTGTAATTAGTATTATTATTTTCTAAAATAAACAGCAATTGAATGATTTGGACTATTGTTATAGCTCTAACCTTCAATATTAATAAGAATAAGACCTAGCTTGACTTCATCTAGGCCTAATACCACACAATACTCTACTCAGTGAAACAACTCTCCATGTGTAAACACAACAGACCCATTCATGACAGAGCCCAATAAATAAATAATAACTGCACTGATTAATAATTTAGATGGCACACAGTAAATTGGCTACACTCATCTTATGATCAGTGTTGTGCTGTCAGGATATGCTTTCAGTACCAACCTTCACTTCTCTGACCTCTTGACCTCTAGAATTAGTCAGATACGCCTATGATGGTTCACCATCTCAGTCAAGCTGTATTATAGCACAGCAACGGTCCTAAATCTTTGGTGTGAGAGACCAGGGTTCGAATCCACTTTGAGACACCAATGTGTCCCTTAGCAAGACACTTAACCCCTAGTTGCTCCAGAGGCGTGCGACCTCTGACATTTATAGAAATTGTAAGTCACTTTGGATAAAAGTGTCAGCTAAATGAATAAATGTAAATTGCTAGCAGTTTTGGCAAGCTAGAGCTAACCTTAATACCACAGACAGGCAGCACTGTCAATAACCTGTAAATTTGGGTCACTTTGTCCGAGCTCCAAACTAAAAACAGCAGCAATTGTTCAGATAACCGCCACCCCGATGGCAGCACAGACAATAAGGGCGGCAGACGCCAACGAAATAAACAACCACCACAACAAACCATGACTGCGTCATGCAGACTCCTAGAGGGGTGTTTTTGGGGGTTATTGCACACATTTACCCTGTTTATTAGAGACCTTCAAGACTGAAAGCGCTATATAAATGCAGTCCAAATGATACAAAAACACTCATCCGCATGCTCTTGCACATCCCTTGTTGTTTTGTGGTGAGTCAACTGATACGTTCACGATCACATTCTGTCATCTAGCCAGCCGTGACGATAAATAAAAATAACACAGATAGTCAGCGAGCGAGAGAAATAACACAGTCATGAATCATTAATCTGAAAGCCATGATTCACAATATACATAATGACATGTGCTGAGGGCAGCAGCTGAGGGGGGTGATCAAGGCCAAGGGTTTTCAATTAAGCACAAGTACTTAAGGGATTATAAACACGACGAGTTTAAAAAAAAAACTGTTTGCTCTTTAGGGCTGAAAGAGTCCGGATCAAACAGGAGGGAAATCCCTGCTGAGATGGAGGGAGCTCTCTGTAGGCGTAGTACAGTGGCCAGTGGAGCGGAACGGATGGAGAGCTGAGGAGATACGTGACATACAGCGGCAGGGAAGAAAACGTGAAAAGAGGAATTCCGGATGGCATGCACACACGTGGGCTATGAGTCAGCGGGTCTAGCGGGTGACCAAAGGCTCTGATCTCAATGCTCTCTCACATTTGGAGGTTAAGGTTTCAGAGTGCAAAGACAGTGAGGAGGGAGGCCCAAGTTTAAGGCAAAGTGAGAGGATGCTCATTCTGGTTATACTAATTCACTCAAAAAATATATATATTTTGTGGCCATGAATAAAGAATGTTCTCAACTTATTTTGCAGCCACATTTTTAAAATGAATTTCCATGTTTTAGATCAACAGTGGCCACGTTTGCTTAAAGGGATACTCCACTTTTTTTGGAAAAAGGCTCATTTTACAGTTGCACAAAACAGTTGAGTTTTACCGTTTTCAAATCTATTCAGCCGATTTTCTGATATTTAGAAGAATATCCGTAACCGACGGTTTCTGGTCTCATTCACTTCCATAGTAGGAAAAAAATATACTATGGAAGTCAATGAGACCAGAAACTGTCTGGTTACGGATATTCTTCTAAATATCAAAAAAATCGTCTGAATACATTTGAAAACGGTAAAACCCATCTGTATAACTCTGGGGGAGTGGTGAAAATGAAGACTAAAATGAGCCTATTTCCAAAAAAAAGTGGAGTATCCCTTTAAAGCATTCTTTTTTGTGGGTAAATTGTAGCCAACTTGTAATCCATTGTTGGTCTGCACTAGAAACTTACTCTCTAATGGATCTATGTTTGCCTGTTTAAACTTTAAGTGAGCATATGACAGCAATGGTAACTTGAAAGTAAAAATAGGAGAAACGACCATACATAATTACAAATCCAATTTCAATTGTCTGATAAATAAATAAAAATCCTAATATCAGAGCATAGCCAATATGGTAGCAATATTGTGCATTCAGAATCATTATTCAAGTTCGATTAACTACTTTTTTATTAAATTTTTATATAGCCTATTCATCCCTATATCAAATTCCGGTTTTCAGTAAAGTTGTCATGTGGCAAACGTGTGCCAATATCTAAATCCGAGAGTTTTGAAATCATTCATGACAGAATGTCAAAATAAGGCATTGCCGTCAGGAAGTGATTCTATCAACATAATGTCTCTTTTTTTCGGAGAGAAATGTCTCTGTGTGCCAAAGGAAGAATGACACACATTTTGTCTCCCTTTTGCTATCGTTCTTTCCCACTGCATTTGGCCAGTCTCTAACACACACAAATAGTCTTTCAGGCCATATCAGAGTGCGCCAAGTCAAGAATAGGGACTCTGTGCCCCTCTTCCTCCAGCGGGCACCCCTCTGGAGTGTGTGACCCCTGTGCCATTGTTCTGGCTGCCTGTCTGTTGGCTGACACAAGCAATAATCCTGAAATCTGGCCTCCCTCCAACCTCATTACAGCTCCTGCCACCATTGATCCTGCCCCGGAGGCTTCCCCTCTGGTGACACTTCCCTCTCGCGCTCTCTTTCTTTTCCTCCCCAATGGCTTCCTTTTTCACTTGCTGTTACTCTTTGTCTCTCACAGTTTGTCATTTCTCTCTCTTTCTCCTGTTGTTTCTTCGTCCTTTCTTTCAGAGAAAGGGGACTCTGTCAGCACCTGTTCTCATTCCTTCTTATATTCATGGCGTTGGCAACCATGGGCTGCCTGTGACCTCCGAAGCAGACCTGTTGGCTGATGTAGGGCTGGATGATATATTCAATATGATATGCAAATATTGTGATTGTATTTAATTGAACTTTTATTTGGGCATCGATTTTTCCTGAAGATTTTTATATTTTTTATAAAGATTATTTCATTATCCTATGTTGCAACTCATGAGTTTGAGAGTGCCATCATGCTTATCAAGGTTTTTTTTAATTCTTTGGATAGCTCATTGTTTGTTTAAATGAAGAGCAAGTCGTGCATGTATGAAATTTATGTACATCAGTTACATTAATTAAATATCGACAAAATGCTGAAAATCTAATTCTTTAGCAATAATAATTACTATTAATTGGGGTGTAGCGGTATTCAAACTGAACTGAAAAAAACATGATACACCACTTGGTTTGTATCGTGATACTCTCAAGCGCCCCCAGCCCTAGCCCATGGTTGATGTTGACCTCACTTAACATTATGTCACAAAACTTTTTCTTCCTTGACATTTGTTTAAATAGGGGTGAAACAAGACGAATACAGATTTGTAGCTTAATCACCATCAGTAATCGCTATATGCTCCACGTTTTGTTATTTTCACTTAGAAACAAAGTGTCATTTTTTGAATTGTTCATTTTATCACGAAATTCAAGCAATAAATGCCAATAAATGTGGCGTGACAGATCAATATAGACGCCACAGTTTAAGCAACAGCATTAGTGAACGCGATCAACTCTTCCTAAACATGAATGAACTGAAATTATGTTGAAAGATACAGTACAACTAACTGAAACGCTCAATCAGTGTTTAAACAGCGGAAAGACATCCCTAAACAGCTTGTGAACAATATCCCACGTACTGTAGCATTACATTGACCTCAGGCAAGTCATTCAGTGTCCACCGCTTGTTAGTCAGAAAAATGAACTATTTCGCTAAATTGATGCACTATATTAGCTTATATATTCATTTTATTTCTATTCCTAGGGTTATTTTGTTATTAATAAGAAAATTTGCAATCTATAAAGCAAAAGCATTACAATAAAAGTTTTGATCCAAAAAAGCAAGAAAGATGCACACAGAAAATGACTCTAATATTGATTGATTCGAAGATAATTAGTTTGTGACAAACAATGTGCAAAATCTGTCAAACAAAAACCTCAAAATTAAAGTTGAAATGGTACTGCTGGAAAGTTTAACCTTAAAGTACAGACCAACAAGTTTTGTTTATTCATATATTTCACGTTGGAGCATTGGAAGTATACACGCTTTGACCTGACATCCATTGAAACAGCGCAGTCTCATCCCAAGACGTCATAATTGAAGTCTTGGGACGTCTTTTGACCATACGTCAACATATATGGACCATACGTCCGCCGTTTTAGGGTACCCTTTAACGTCGGTTAGATGATGTTATCGGATCCTAAACCTACCCCGTCACCTAACTGATGTTAAAGGTAAAGCGTCTGTTGTATGACGGCCCAGGATCGTCATGTAACTGACGTTAAAGGGTACCCTACAACGGCGGATGTTGACATATGGTCAAAAGACATCCCAAGACGTCAGTTATATGACGTCTTGGGATGAGACTGTAAATTGAAATGGACAACAAAAAAAATACAATTGAAGCAAATTTTTTTAAATTAATTTCATTTGGTCTCATATATAGAAGCCTCATGAGCTGAGAAAATGTACTTTTATATTTTTCAGAAACTTAATTCTGAAAGGGTTAATACTGTATATATATATATATATAAAAAAAAAAACAATTTTGTTTATTTTCCTTCTCTTTACTGAACCAAACTGGGATGTCAAAACCGAGGTACCGAACTGTCAGTTTTGTGTATGTTACACCCCTACTATTAATGGAAACTAGAAAACGACTAAAAATAACAGAAGAGACTATATCAAGGTCAAAAGGTAGATTTGGTGAGCGGGAGAGGGTGACATTCAGTAAAACGATTAGAAATGGCTAAAACCGGAAGAGTAAGAGGTGTCAGGAGGCTGATCTTGTGTCTGGATGACTGTTGGCATCTGTTTAGCTGAGGCATAACTAGCCTGGAGTTAATGAAATTAGTGTGGAGGGAGGTAGCGCGCCGACGAGGGAATACTACGAGAAGATCACATAGAGAAATGTGTGTCAGACACTGAGCCTGAACGTCACTGTCTCCAGAGGAAAAGAGATGTGAAATGGAAGGAGCAGAATACAATGAAAGCCACTCTCTGCACTGTGAAATGCAAGATTACTTTATCAGGAATCTCCTCCTGGAACTGAGTAAGGGTTTCAACAAAATGATTTTGATTCTGCTCCATTATGATTATGGTGCAGTATTAATAATACACACAGACTCCCCCCCAACAAGCTAGTGTTATTGTTTTGTATTGTACAACTTAAGCAGTACAATGTATTGTGCAAGCAAACTTTACAGCCAACCGAGCTGAGGCTCTCTGCTATAATGCCCTCTTGCACCATTGAAGTCAAAGCATTCTCTTACGCAATTAAGAGGAGGACTTTCTGGTTGTTCTGACAACTGCTGCACTGAGTTTGGACTTATTTAGGTTCATTTTAGTGATGTCTCCATGACTTTGGCCTTTACTGCATTCTTCAATTTGGTTTCTCAGTAGGTGTGTGAAATACAGAGTCACTGCATCAGTCACTATCTCCTCACTCTGAGCTTATGACCCTCATTTCTCCCAGCTCCATCTGCAGTCATTAATTATACAGGATTTTGTCCTTAATGTGGTAGAACATTTGATCAAATGGGAAGCCCTCTTAATCTGCTGACTCTCTGTTGTTGGATTTCTAGGCAAAGATGTTGAAGAATGTTTAACATCGGTTTAAAACGTGTTTCATGGAATTTTGCTACGGTTTTATTTACTGGTACACGTTTGGATGGATTTTTGTAAAACGCTTTAGAGACCTGCACTGTAAAAAATATTTTCAAGATTTGTTATCACAACATTTTTTTTCTTTTGTCAAATCAACTTAACTAATTTATTTAGTTCAGATAACTTACTATTTTAAGTTTCTGATGATTAAATCAATCTCCTTCATTGTATGAACTCACTTTTTCCAGTTCAATCAACTTAAAATTTTAAGGCAACCGGGTTACTTAATTTAAGTTAAACCAACAATATTTATTTTTACAGTGTGGTTTACTTTGTACAAATGGTTTGATTATATTAATTACACTACCAATAATGTGTTTAGTGTCTTTTTTTAAACGATAATTGTTTTTTAATTTATTTTAAAATAATAATGCTGAAACATGTCTTAATTTTGCAAACCAATGGGCTAATTAATGTTTTTGTAGACTTTTTTTTTTCAGGAGTCTTTGAATGGAAAGTTCAAAATAGAAAATTTCTACAACAGAAATGTATTCACTGATCAATATAATGCATTTTTTGCAGAATAGAAGTATAGGTTTCTTTGAAAACAAAGAAACATCAATAAATAAATAAAAACTGACCCCAGACATATTTTTGTCCAAAAAGTAGATTCATTACTTAGGGACCTTTTTGAACACTGCTGTTACTTGTTCATTTTAGAGCAAAATGTATCGTTATGGTTTTTTTTTTGTAGTTCTGTTTAGTATAAATGCACTTATTTTAAGCTTGCATGTTCAAGTCATTGTATTTTAACTTCTTTAAATTAGGAATAGTTTGTCAAGCTACAGCAGCGAAGTAGCTTCCCCAAAACTATGGGCCTCAGAGCTCCTTTTAGTATCTTTTTTTTTTTTTTTGCAGTTATGTCACATGATATGGGTTCATTTATTTACAGGAAAGAAGGGCACTTGCCCTCAGCATGCCGTTGTCGTGCCCTTCGTCTCACCTCCAGATCCTGCTGTCGTATATGCGGGGCCAGCTGTCTCAGCTAGTGTTCAGGTTGAGTCTTGACCCCGGCTGCTCTGCCCGAGCCAAGCGATGACAAAAATTTCCTCTGCACTGCATTCATTTTCAGTTTTCTGCCTACGCAAACAAGGGTGGTGATTGAGGCGTACAGTTCTACTAAAATAGTTTGACCTAATTCTTGCCCTTGCAGCACCTTATTTCCATCTCACCTCAACAAGAATAGATGGCAAACCAGGGGAAGCCCTTAAGACTCGCATGCAGATTCAGAGGACACCGGTGAAAATCCCTGTGAAATTTATACTAGCTATTTTAATGTTTGCTGCTATTGTCGTCATGGTGTCCATTAGTTTAGCCTAAATAGCAACAGTGTGTATCATTTGGTCCCGTTTCATTCCCACGGTTGAATTACATTAGCACTGTTGGAGCTAGCATCTGCTGCAGTTTAGCGGCCAGTCATGCCTCATGTAACCAGCACTAGCAAGATTAGCACCGGTATCACGCCAGATGAAGTTCAGGCTCCAGCTGGGCTACCTATATAAGCCTGTGCTATTGGAGAGTTCCTCCTGAGCCTCGGGGAATCCAATAAGCCTTTCATCCTGTGCGGTCATTGGGTGGGCTGTTGCGTAACTCACCCGCGATGGCCGGGCATGGATCGCGTGGTGGCTTGTTGATCAAAACATTGAGGGTGGAGGTGAGATGACTATTTTTAGTAACCTTCATCTATAGCTGAGAGAGAGCAAACATATAGTGTCACAGGAAATGAGCAATACAAGCAGTGAAATGGTGTAATTACATGAATTTTGATGGGGAATTTGGAGGTGCTTTCATATGATGCTTATTATCTTGTTAGAGAAAATATATTTCAGTCCTGGAATAAGTTGGTGAGGGGATGGAAGAAAGGATCCCGCTACATAACTGTGCTATTTCCATGTTCTTAAAGCTTCTCGTGATGCTATTTTTGCTGGTTGTGGTTTTAATTACTGGGCCACCTTCACAGGCCTTTCCTGTTTTAACATGGAGCTTCCTCTTGGTCATGTTTAATCCCACTGGGGCTTCCGCTATGTTGTTTTAGTATTATTTCTATACTATTTTAGTATTTGAAAATATTAAAAACCTCATCTAAATGTAATAGTTTTCATTTGTTTTGTCTTTTTTTTAGTAATTTTGTTCTTTTTTTCCAAATATTTCTATTATGCTTTTATTTATTTTTGGTTACTTTTCATTTTTTAGTTTACTTTTAGTACTACAACCATTTTAAGGATTTGTAAGTTTTTCATCTAATTTATTTTACCGTAAAAACTTCAAATAGTATCCGAGTCCCAAATAGACGCCGGCCTCTTTTACACGCCTGGTGTGGCTACAGGTTTGGGTAAATAAAGGCTTACACTCAATGACACTCAATGATTACACTCAACATCTCAACACTAAATTATAAAGGCCGGTCTCAAATAGACGCCCGTCTCAAATACACGATTTGGGAAAATAAAAGGCCGGGCTATTATTCGAAGTTTTACGGTATTTCAGCTTTATTTAAATGAATGAAAATGAGCTGTAGTTTCAGTTAACACTGACAATACTGGCTAGTGCCGTCAAGACCTATCTCTCAACGGAGCTTTAAATACTCAGTCAATCTTTGGCTCTGAAGAACCTTTGACACACTGAGTTGTGCTGGGATATCAACATAAGCAGATGCGTTTCCATTTAATCCCTTTTCCAGTGCATTGTCACTCCATTCTTGGAGCACACAAGCATGCAGGCAACAAGCCTTTGAAAGCTTCTTATCAAAATGAAGGACAGTCGTTTCCTTATGGAACCGTACCAGTGCTATAACTGGATGTTGCGTTTGCGTAATGTGATAATTAAAGTTTCCTCTAGGTGCGGGTAAGTGCCCGAGTACTTTGGCAGCAATATGTCAACCCTAAAAAAAAAAAAAATAAAAAAAAAAATAATAAAAATAAAAAAAAAATCAGATTGATCATGAAAAACACGATTTTCGTCAACGTTTTTTTTTTTTTTTTTTTTTTTTTTTTTTAATGTGTGATTGGTAATAATGAGAAAATGATCTTGTGGTCAGATGTTGAAAACGTTACCAATCTGACAGATTCAAGGGTTCAGTCAGAAATGTTTTTCAATTCAAAAATGTTTTTAAATGATTGATTATATAAACCATGGCAGTGGGATTTTGACAGAAACAACAAAGAATGTCATTACCACCTGTTTGGAGCTCTAATCACTCAAGGCATAAAAAAAGACATATTCTGGCAGGCCGGACAGCTGACGGGGGGCATCTGTTGAATTGAATGACACAAGGCCATGTCTGATCCTGCACGTCATCAACACACCAACACAAGCGAGAAACGGAGAGAGAGAGGAGAAAACAGCAAATATATGGCTTTATGTTGGTAGTTCAGTGCATGGCGCCATGTATTGATTACGTGCTCAAGGGTGATGGGCTAAAATCGCTGCTTTCTATCACTCAAGTCTCCGAGGCTTTTGTAACAGGCTATGAAATTGGGCTACTAGATCAAAAATATATCCAGAGCACCTGCATTGAAGGGATTTTTTCCGAGCAAAAGAACTACAATGTGACACCGCTGACCTCCATGAAAACAAGCTTATAAAGTCTGTTTTTTTTTTCAATAATTAGAAGAAACAATTAAGTCTGTGGGTTGTCAGTCCTGTATCAGAGTCCTTGATACGGTTACGGTCACACACAGTTCAATTCTATAATCTATAATATTCTTTAAGCAGCTCTGCACTGCACAAATGCATGTCTACTGTGTGTTGCAGGTTTTCATCTGGTTGTCTGGTGAATTACAACGATGTAAGAGGGTTTTAGATCCAATCACTGTTCTCCACCTGTCAGCTGTTCCTGTCAGTTGTGTGCTACGCCGTGCGACTTAAATGCTCCACACTCCGCTCCGATATAAACGCTAATGTTGGTTAATAAAGATTTGACAGATAAACTCGTGGCTTTATTGGACTCCTGCTGTGTTAAAAGTAGGGCTGTCAACGTTAACGGATGCGATACATTTTTATCTAGTTTAATGCGTTTAAATATTTAACACAGGCAGCATTCGTTTTCTTCCATCATTCTAAGCTACCGTTACATCACGCTCTTATTCATGCAAATGCTTTTAAACCATTAAGTGTGTCAAGAATGTCCTGACACACATAATGCACAGAAAGATACCATTTCTTGCTCGTGTTCGTGTTTGAACGAACAATAACACACATAATTATCCCAAAAAGTATGTTTTGTCGAGTATCGTCACATGAGCAGTCTTAAATGAGTTAAATACTGTCTTAAATGAAAGTAAAGAGTTATGAGGGAATGAGAAGCGAGTCAGATCTGGGTCTCTGTCAGCAGCTACAGGTCTTAAAGTGACAACAGTCAAAGAACAAAAGTAAGTTTGATAACTTCATTCAATTCTGTATATTTCCAACCTATTAGACAGGAAGGGCACATGTAAATATGACACTTATTAAGGGTTCATGTGAGGATTGTTTTAAGTTCACTTGAAGCCTAATAAATGTTTTAAACTGGGAGGGTGGAAATCATTTTCGTCCATACATCAGCTGTAGGAGGATTTCAATTACTGTCTATATGTTGTTTCTACATTAATTTAGAGATTAACTGCTAAATTTTTACATTAAAATATATTAAAAACATATAAATCACTGAAAAAGACTCTACAGCTCCATCGGCCATTTGGTAAGCAGAAGAGGGCTGTAAGCACAGTTAACGCTAGGTAATCCCGGCGGGGTTTTCCTGGAAAAGTGACCTGGCTTAATGTTAATCGCAGTACACCAAGATACTGAGGCTGTTTAAGTAGTTAAAGAGACTCTAATTTATTTCCCCAAGAAACAGGGATGGTGTAATGAGGACATATGAGTTGACATTTGGTCCAGCCATGTGCTTTAGTACCAAATCTGTCTTGATGTATTCTGCTCAATATGTGTGGATGAATAGGTTAAAATGTCAAGTATGAA
This sequence comes from Cyprinella venusta, assembly GCA_038021265.1. Classification (NCBI taxonomy): domain Eukaryota; kingdom Metazoa; phylum Chordata; class Actinopteri; order Cypriniformes; family Leuciscidae; genus Cyprinella; species Cyprinella venusta. Next base: position 9,454,672 of record CM075873.1, read on the forward strand.
CGTGTGACAAAGTGCATGTGTGTGAGTGCATGCTTCCAACATGAATAAATAAATCCATACGACTGCTTCAAATAAGGCATCTCCCACATCTGCATCATTCATCTAGACTGGATTAATATTTAATACTATACGCTATATAACATGCATTCATGAAGCCGCATTCTCATCTTGAGAGAATTTAACTGCTCTATGAACAGATAATATGTAACCGCTGATGAGCATCCACAGCTGAATTAACTAGGATCAAGTGGAAATAAAGAATCAACTTTCATATCCATCCTAGACCAGCAAGAGCCAGGCGACTGAATAATGATTAAGACCCAGAATCCCTCTCCTCGCTCACTCTGTTCCCTTGAGGCTGAGCTGAAACTAACTAGGACTGTCTGAGGCAAGGGAGGAGGGGCGGGAAAAATGAAGGATTAACATGGTGATCAGTAAAGAGAGAGGAAGAGATTCATGAATGATGAAGCATATTTTCATGCACTGTGTGTACAAGCCATTCATAAAAAAACAACAACAACAATAGACAGGATTGTGTGCGGGCACACACATACAATTAGTGGTGGAGGGTATAACGGTTCATACCGAAAACCGCTGTATATTTCTTATTATGATGTTAATTTTTAATATACCGCCATACCGACGTATTTAATAACACAACGTTCGCAACGAACGTTACGCAGCACCGCCGACACCCTTTCAGACGGACCCTTTAAAATGTTGCACTTCTAAGCAGCGACGGTGAGGCGAGGGTAAACCAAACAGGGAAGGTGGATGCTGCAGATCTATGGCGTTATTTTCATGTCAAAAGGTCGAGAACGCACTATTGTAGCATGAAAGTAAATTAATATAATGCGCGAGCGCAAATCTCTGCTTGCGCGTGTGCTCTCTCAGATACATGCTGCTCTTGTATGAATACATTTTCATAACGTTTCCATAACGTTCCCATTAAGTTATAAAAACGGTATTTCTGAATGTTCAACGTTTTTTAGACATTGTATTAACGTTATTTCTTGGTTGTAAGAAAGTAATTAAAACGTTAAGTAATAACAGTTTTAGGTTATACTGAGCGCTATTCTATTCTACACTCTTAACAAATGACAATAAAATAGACCATCCTAAGTCAATGTATTGCAGTAATTCCTCTCTTAACCATTAGAAAATGCTTTGAACACCTGATTATGCATGAAAAAAAATAAACATAAACCGGAAAACCGGCTTAATTTTGGGACAAAAAAAAAAAAAAAAAAAAAACCTACACACAATCCCGACAGACTCTTCAATTCTCATCCAATTTTATTAGCTTTTGAACACCCAAAATGTAACCAAATAATGATCACTACTTATAATACATTTCCAATTACAAATATTTCAAACAACAAATGGCCAAACATTTAATCTT